>OZ038499.1:18217184-18237184 GCA_964036315.1 Acanthosepion esculentum
CTTTAAACCTGACTCAGTGGGGGTCAAGTAAATACCTACCACTATAGCTTCTTATATCCCTGTCTTCTTTTATATGCGCGTGTCCCTTAAAAACTCGGGCGATCATTGCTGTTTACAGGTTTCTGGTCCTTTATAGTTCTGAATAAATTTGATCTTTTTGCTGTCTCTCCTAAACATCTGTTTGCCAACCATTTGTACAAGCTTGTTAGGTAGGTTACTCACTTTCCTTTGTCCAGCTTACAGTAAGTCCTGTAAATGTTAAATCCATCCTGGGTAAGACGATAAACTACATCCAACAGCAAGGGCTCTGATCAGGAGGTTTTGAAGAGCGTGAAACCACCTCTTAATTGCTGATGTTCCCAGGTCCACTAAGACCCGGCGTCGTAGCACCTGTTCATTTTCCAAATATCGGGAAATAATTAACCCTAAACTGCGGTCAAAACACTATGTAAGTGTAAAAATAGGTTTTAGTACCAGAAATACATTTTTGTAAAAAATTATTGCCAGCAATGAATTTTTGAAAGAAAAAAAATATTACTAGCAATATATTATTACCATCAATATATTTTTGGAGAAAATATTACCAGCAATACATTTTTGAAAAAAAAAATTACCAGCAATAATCTTCGACATTAAATAACTCATTGAGGTTGATATGTCGTAAAACAAAACAAACCAAACCAAAGTGTTAAGTTTACCAAGCCTTCTTTCCTCATTATGTGTCCGAGAAATTTAACTTCTGTTTCTGATTCTAAGTATAGGTTTCCCTTTTGATTTCATTTTCCCTGAAATTGGCTCACACGGTGAGTTGATGATATTCTTATCATTCTTCGGTAAAAACACATGCCTGTTACTTTAAGTCTCTTCTTCCTTCCTGAGTATGACGATAAACTACATCCCCGTCCTGGGTAAGATGATAAACTACATCCAACAGCAAGGCCACTGATCAGGAGGTTTTGAGGAGCGTGGAACCACCACTTAATTGCTGGTCTTCCCAGGTCTACCCTAACCCGAGGTGGTAGCACCTGTTAGGGTCCCAGCCATGGGCAAATAGTTGACACCCAAACTGGGGCCAAAACACTATGAAAGTGTAAAAATAGGTCTTAATACCAGAAATAATTTGTAAAAAAATTATTACCAGCAATACATTATTATCTATAATACATTTTAGGCAAAAGATTTTACCAGCAATACGTTTTTGAAAAAAAAATTCATAAATAGATTTTTTGAAGGAAAAATATTACTAGTAATGCATGTGTGAAAAAAAAATTACCAGCAATAAAATTTTTGTTGGCATTAAATAACCCATTGAGGTTGATATGCCGTAAAACAAACCAGACCATAACTATATATACTGATATAGATAGATAGATAGATAGATGTGAACAGATTGAAAGAAAGAGATTCAGATAGATAGATAGATAGATAGATTGAAAGGAAAAGATTCAGATAGATAGATAGATAGATAGATAGATAGATAGATAGATAGATAGATAGATAGGAAATATTGCCAGCAATAAAAATCGGGTAGGGTCGAAAATGGTTATCATAACCATTTTGGACCCTCGCCCGTCGATGTGCAGTTGAAATGCACTGAAACCAAGTTGAATCTTTGTAGTGAGTAAAATGGTTTTGTTTATATGATAAAATTATAATAAATAAATATTATATATATATATATATATATATTTCGAATGGTATCGCCCAACGAAAGATTTTTATTAAGTATTTTCGCAGGCACGTGCTGTTTAATCCTGACGTCCAAACGCTGTGTCATTCTATCTATGTAGTCGCATCCACAACTACATTTGAAATAATAAATAACAGAATTAATATGGGGGGGGGGGAGAACATCTTTACACATAGACGAAAGGACAAACTTGGTTTGAAAAACAACACGGACGTTGGCTGCATAATAACACTCACGTGAATTACATGAAATCTGCTTGGCAAAGGACTCACTAATCCTACCCAACCACGGTAAACGAAGATAGACCGGACATTTACCAACCGTAGCAGGTTTTGTTTTTGTTAAAACCAGTCAGTCTTATCCCGAATAACCGATTGAACAATGTCCAATATATATATATATATATATATATATATATATATATATATATATATATGTATGTAAAATTTCAGATAGAGTATATTTGTAAAAGGACAATATGAATAAAGACAAAAGGAAAATTTATGTTAGCTGACATGTGTCGTCCATTAAGGGTCTTTATCAAGGCAAATGCAAGGGTGTTGTTTTGTTTACATACAAGATCTTTTTGTTATTTATTTATCTACCGTTTCTCTTCCGGACATGACTGATCAAAACTATCCGTAACTTCCCATCCTTGGATAGATTATGGAATCAGAACTCTTCAGGCAATTCAAAGATGGCAGGAGAGCGCAGCTGTTATATAATATTCAGATTTCATTTTCTTCTTAAACAGAATGTCTTTCGGGACACGGACGTTGATGGCTTTCCACAAATTCATTTTTCTTTAATATCTTTGAGTCTCTGCCACATAGGAGGAATTTACACGATTGTTCATTATACTTTTCTTTGTTTTTAATGAAGATTTCAAGTTTCTGATTCTTTGTTTAGCTTACGTAATGAGAAGCATTTATTTGAGTAAGTTGTCGATATAATATTGAATTGGTTAGCGGTTTGGGCTCTCAAGCCGATGGTGAAGTTTTCAACAATTTCTGTCTTACAATTTGAGCCTGGTAGAAGACTAAAAAAAACTTATTATTATTATCTATATAGAGTGGATTGCAGTAGATACTGCTATTATGAAAAATCCTTTAAAAGAATTGAACTACAAGAGTAACCATTTTTTTGCATATACACGTATGACTCAAGACATTAAGAAGATCAATAATACTTGGTAGCATTAGTATTTGGTAATATATACAAACGATAAAGCACGGAGGCGATCAGGTTTGAATTTCACAGTATGTTTCAGTTTTTATCAGGAGAGATCAGCTGATCAATACTTTGTATCAGTCGTTTGCTTCTGGGTCTGCAATTGCCTAGCACCTAATAAATAATCGGTAATAATCCGTGATTTATTACGCTAATATGTTTTCTACGTTGGACAGATCGCACTCTCAATTTCAGTTTAAAGTGTTGGAAAGTATTTTTGTTAGATTAAGGCATCCTTCCCTGTATAAATAAAAGGAATTACGGTCTTCATATATTCTGCATTTAACACGTTGTCATTACATATATATATTTGATTGTTTGATTCATTTCCTTGTTACATTTGCATGTTATTTACATCCAAAAAATATTTTTAGATTGTTAAATATTTTTATGAGATAATAATGATTCCCTGATACATCTCCTACTATTTAACCCATAACTTGGGGGAAGATCTGCATTCACACTTTTCTCGAAGGTTATTTGCACGTAAGTGAATATAACTAACCCAACTGAAATTGTAACTTGACTCTTCGATTGACAATTCCGATTCGTTATCAATTACACCACCCGCACATCCAACCTTACAGCCCTTTGTATTCCAAAGCAAACACTCATCTAGCTACTAACAAGGCTCGACGTTGCTTAGCTTCGATGATCGCGTGGAACCGGTATTTCAACGTGATATGGCCGTAAACATAGATATTTGTCGTTTAGATATACAGTAGAATCCTTGACAACCTGACTAAGAAGGCCTTCCGGATATGAGGAATTGGTTACAAAGTCTGGATATGAGGGATTCCGGATATGGGGGATACCGGATATGAGGGATTCCGGATATGAGGGATTCCGGATATGAGGAATTGGTTACAAAGTCTGGATATGAGGGATTCCGGATATGAGGGATTCCGGATATGAGGGATACCGGATATGAGGGATACCGGATATGAGGGATTCCGGATATGAGGAATTGGTTACAAAGTCTGGATATGAGGGATTCCGGATATGAGGGATTCCGGATATGAGGGATACCGGATATGAGGGATACCGGATATGAGGGATTCCGGATATGAGGAATTGGTTACAAAGTCTGGATATGAGGGATTCCGGATATGAGGGATTCCGGATATGAGGGATACCGGATATGAGGGATTCCGGATATGAGGAATTGGTTACAAAGTCCGTATATGAGGGGTTATAATTAGATTAAAATAAAAAAAAAGGAAATCAGGTCTAACATTTATTTTCAATGTTTTATAGTAAACAAAATAAGCTAATGGCGAGTGAAATATAACGGAATTGATTTTAAGGAATAAGAAATAAATTATGTAATGTTAATGAAAATTCATTAAATTAAGTCTGCCACGTATGCAAAGCAAATATTGTAACGAGGATTTTTTTACTCGTTGCATGACGATTCTTTCTCTTCTAATGTCATTCTCAACTTTTTCCGCATTTCGTTTTGATTTTATTCTTGAAATTTTTTAAACGAAAGACACTTTTTAACTCTACGTGCATTATTACAATCGGCATAGCTGAATGGTGGCTTTCTTTCCTTAAAACGAACAACCTTTTCAATAGATTTTTCAATTTTATTCCAGGTTTCATCACAATCTTGTTCATTGTGACAGTGTGAAAGCTGGAGAATAGTTTCTTTGGAAGATTTTATGTCATACAATAGGCACTTTTCTATGTTGAACTCAGTCATTAGTTTCAACAGATTCCGGATATGAGGCACTCCGGATAAGGAGGATTCCGGATATGGGGGATTCTACTGTAATTCTAATAATGGAAAGAACAATAACAGCTAGTGGGCTTGAGAAACCTATTTTGCTAGTAAATTGTTTAAAGAATAAGATTTGTTAAAGTTCAGCCGATGTTAACACTGGCTTCTCGATGAATGAATGCAAATTTTTCTTTATAAGGAAATAGCTAATATTACCGTTACCAAATAGATATATATACCGGACCTCGCCACTAAGACATGATGTGACACAAGGCCTTTTTAACGCGTGGAGTGCCATACACATAGGTATGCATATGGACCAAGAACTAACATTTTTTGCCCAGTGCCCGCGACCATTGTCACGCTGGCATCCACATTACGCCGACCACACCTCCCCTACTGCATTAAAAGAGGTGCTGTTGTAAATTTGGAATCCCCAGAACGAGGTAAATTCTCTAATCTAAAATGAAGAGAAACCTTTACTCCACTTCCGATACAAAAGTGTCGCGCTTGTACCAATTCGCTTTCTATCTATTGAGTAAGGCAGTCTCGTTAGATCGAAAACTACTTGGGAATGCTTAAATCGCGTAGATTGAACACATTAGTCTGGGAAAGCTGTCGGCCGAAGAGAAGGAAAACGTTAAAGAGAATTTTTCGGAAAATATTTCGTCTACATGGAATTTCTTATCTGGTGTGAACGTAGTCTCTATAGACAAATGGACCATCTTATCAGAAGAATACGATGGAATAATGATAGCTGCTCGGATTGAGCCGAGTTCGAATTCCAGTCGAATACATTACATTCACGTACGTGCTGATACCTTTGGGAAAGGTATGAATCCTTTTCTTCTCTCCTCAGCTATGGGTAAATAGTAGAACAAACCGGGTTCTATAGCCTTGGGTGGCAACTGGTCTACCGCACAAAGAAATGACAACCTACTGCGGGAAAAAAAATCTGCCTCGTCATGTATCGAAAGCGTGTATCAAGCAGGGCACATAACTGATAAATTCCATTTTGTACCTGGCACAAGTAAACCCCCCTTTATAGGGAACGAAAGCATTCTTTAAGCCTGCTTGTGCATAAATCTTTCTAATCCTAGTGTGGAAGCAAGACACTTCCAAGTTATCCAAAGTCAACTGAGATCAGTAGGCTGATGAAACTAACACAAGAATATCAAGCTAAAGATTTTCACACCGGAAAGGAACACATTTGGGACGTCGTTATGCGACCAGGAGAGCAGATCAGACGAGGAGAGCAGGTCAGACGAGGAGTGCAGGTCAGACGAAGAGAGCAGATTAGGGAAGGAGAGCAATTCAGACGAGGAGAGCAGATCAGGGAAGGAGAGCAGGTCAACAGTACGAGACTGATGGGCGATACCGAGAGGAATATGCATGTGCTCAATCTTTCGTAGATCGAGACACGAAGAAGAATATACAAAATAGCACATATCTGCTCGACTGCCGAAAACAATACACCAGATAACGCCTAATTTTGGTTGAATAAGCGAGAGTAAATCAATAATGTCTACACAACATCAAGACTTATCTAAATTTTGGCTCAATTAAACCTCTTGATGTCTGAAAGTGAACCAAATAATTCTTATAAATATAGTTTCAAGATTTGACTGAAACAGCCAAGCACGCCGTTTTACTGGTGACCCGATTAACCGAAATCTATCGTTCATGAATACTAACTGAGTTATCCGATACCCAAGATTAGCAAGAGTTTAAAGATACGGGTTCTGTGCGCTTGGAAGATTTCTTGGCGACCTTTTCTGGTCAGAATAACAGAGTAGGAAGATCGAATTGAAATCAAATTTGAGCTTCATTTTAGTTTGCTCTGCATGGTCTCGTCTTTTAAATCAAATAAGCTTTGGCGTGAAACTTGAAATCATAGACGATATGGAAAGCCAGACAGACGAATTTTGGCAAACGAACAGTCGACTAAAACCGACCATTCACCCGAACTAGCGCAGTCATTTTCATGATTAAAACATACATACGCATCTTTTATATATTAATAAATAACACATCTACAAACTATGCCTCTCTCTCTCTTTATATATATATATATATATATATATATATATATATATATATATATATATATATATATATATATATTCAAAATTGTTAGCTTGAATAATACTGACAAGTTCTTTTTATAAAATCTTACAGATAACTTTTTCAAATTTAGTTGTTTTATATAATCAATAATTTCATAAAAGTTCACATTTTTATTTGATATTAATTTTCCCGAGTACTTTCGAATGTTGCTACATTGTGTTTTGTGCAAGTTTGAATAAGAGGATGTCGGACTCATCTTTAGGAAAGATAAACGATTCAAAGGGCAGGAAATCGTGGAGAGCCATGATCGCCAATGTCTTGAAATTTCACGCGACAATCTGACCGAGGGCTTTTTAACATGCCTTTATATATATATATATATATATATATATATATATATATATATATATATATATATATATATATATATATATATATATATATATTTTAAACATGTTGTGTTGAATGTTAAAGACAACATAGTCCTGCATATTTTCTTTTGAATTTTCTCATATTTTCTAATGAGACTTTTTATTTGAAAATTATATCGAAATAAATATTGTCCGTACGATAACCAAGTACTTTCGAAAATCATTGTTCATCTTCAGGGTCAAAATTTTTAAAAAACTTTTGCCAATTGTCTTTTAGCGTAATCATGTTGCTACATTTTTTTACAAACTAAATAAACGTTTCATAATCCTTTTAATTTCAAAAGACGGGATGATGTTATCACGTGCATGACGAAGGTTTTTAATCATGTGACGGCGTGAAAAAGATTTTTATTATACAAGCCAAAAGATCGAAGAATACGTTATAAAAATTAAAATTTAAATATATTATAAACATTGTAGGATGTTTCCAGAAATATTGTAATCTATACGATTTGTAAGAGGTCAATTGCTTTTAATATGTAGTGCTTCTAAGATTTTAAGGCGTCTAATGTCTGTATGTTTATCTATAATTTTAGTATTATCTATAATATTTTACGTATCTGATATACGTAAAATATTATAGATTATACTAAAATTATAGATTGCAGAAGGGAAACAGTATGTGAAATAATGGAGCTAGAATTATTTAGATGCATAGTTAATCTTCTGGAGAGTCGTTTACAACCACCCGACTCTCTCTCATTCTCTCTCTCTCTCTCTCTGTCTCTCTCTCTCTCTCTATATATATATATATATTAACTGATTTAAAATATGGTTTCTTCGCTACGCAGTAATAACCATGTTTCAAAAACTGAAGCTAAAAACTTAAAAAATTTAATTATATAATTAAATTAAAAGCATTAGTTCTGTTTCATCTTCAAGCGAATATTGAAATAACTTATTTTTAAATTGACTGAGTTTTAAACGCACATATAAATTCATAATTTCCTGTTTCCAAGGATACTGAGAAATCCAATCATTTAGACAGGGGCGGTAGCGTGTTCATTTATATTAACTATTGTTGTATCAATTATGAATTACGTTCGAAAAAGAGGTTAAGTTTAGGGAGGGTAGGGGTGTATTTTTCACCGAATTCTGACATCCTTTAAATGCATGTCGTCTGGGTTTTTTACTATTAACGACAAAAAGTTTTTCGGCATTTTTTCGTACTTGTGGTGTTTTGGTTAGAATACGTTATATTTTAAAATATTTTTACTCTTAATTACTAATAGACTTTCTTTTTAAATCAAATAAATGCAATAGAATTATATAAATTATTTAAAATTATTTTTTCATATCAAATATAAGTATGTATATTACCAGCTCCAATTTTTTAATTTTATTTTTAAATATTATTTAAGGAAAAGTTTTGACAATGACAGCAAAGAATAGCTATTTTTGATTCAGTAATTTTATATTTTTTATAAACTTAGTAATATATAGTTTCTCATGTATGCACAAAGGACATGGGTCATTTATGGACCTACATATTCTAGTTTTTCTCATTAATTTCCATTTTACTGTAGGTGTTTTATTGGATTCTTTTAAGTGCCAGAAATATTTCGAAAGGGATGTCTGATTTCTGTATTTATTTATCCTAAATGAAGTTTGATTTCGATTGAACCTCTTTTTGAACTCATGGCTTGTGCAACCTATATAGATTTTTATGTTTTCGGGATTCTCAATACATGAGATATTGCATTGGTATACTAATTATTCCGTGCGACATTTATTTTGTAGAGGACAATTAATATACAGCATTCATACATTTTTCCGTTTGACGGGAGTAACGTAGAGAGGTCCTTTGCATAAAACATATAGCCCCCAGTATAAATCTCATCCTATTCTACAACGGAAATAGCGTGTTGAAGAACGTCACGAACTCGTATTCCAACCACGCTCAACTCGTGAATCTCGTAATACACTCGACTACTATTGAAACAACGCAAAAGCTACGTTTTCAACAGGTAAGCATAAAAGAAAATAAACAACACTTAAAAACAAACCCATTGAAAATGGACAAAGAAATGTCCTAAAGTAATTGGAACAATACACAATGCTGGTACTTTTTGCGCCAAACGAGAAAAAAGTAAGAATGTTGGAGAAACTAAATAAAAATTTCCTTTTCTGTCAATGAAACATCTTTGAAAGAAAGTTTAGCAGACATTATATATATATATATATATATATATATATATATATATATATATATATATATATATATATATATATATATATATATATAATCAATTGATATTTAGTAGGGATAAATCCTAAGAGAACATTAATCCAAAGAGATCTCAATGTAAATAACAGAGCAATATAAAAATAATAAGTAAAGACAATCCATAAAAATCCGCTCGGTTATAATTTATTTCATGAATATATTTAAATATTGATCTCTTCAGACCGAAGTTTTTTAATATTATTTTTAATTAAAATGTCTTCGGTCTGAAGAGATGAATATTTGGATATTCATGAAATAAATTCTAACCGAATGGATTCTTAAGGATCGTCTGTACTCATCATATATATATATATATATATATATATATATATATATATATATATATATTAGGTTGGTGCAAAAATAATGTCGTTTTTTGACGTTCAACTTCATGTGAGAAAATTCATTTTTGCACCAACCTATATATATATATATATATATATATATATATATATATATATATATATATATATATATATATATGATGCAAATCTATTTAACCTCGGTGGGCGAAAAGCTCTGGTTAGCACAATGTTCAACGAAATTGGCATCCGCGGAAAATATCGGGGGGGGGGAAAGAAAGCACCAGAAACCCATGTGGTGAAACCTAGGTAGGTAGTATCTGGGTCATTGGGATTTATATATATATATATATATATATATATATATATATATATATATATATATAAATATAGGTAACTATACTCGTGTCGAAAAACCTTCGAACTCTTGATTTAACAACAGCCAAATCAATCACGAAGGAAAAGAAGGTTTTAAAAAAAGAAAGAGCCAGGAACATGAAAGTCTGTCGAAAATAATCGCACAGATACAGGTTCAAGGCCCAAAGAAAAAACCCCGATACGAGTAAACAACTAACTAATGAGCTCAATACAAGCGTAGAGCAAACCTAGTCAACTAGTTGACTATATATATATATATATATATATATATATATAACGGATGTAACAGGAAAAATGTCCAGATCGTGTAACAGCATAATTGTCCATCCGAAAAATTATTTAATATCTAATAAAAACCACAGCTAATTGATTTTCATGTTTTCAGATGAGAGATTTAGCCATCTTGGTA
Source organism: Acanthosepion esculentum (assembly GCA_964036315.1). Lineage (NCBI taxonomy): Eukaryota > Metazoa > Mollusca > Cephalopoda > Sepiida > Sepiidae > Acanthosepion > Acanthosepion esculentum. The sequence goes on from OZ038499.1 coordinate 18,227,642, forward strand.
CCTTCTCTTGCAATAATCACTGAAAAACCATTTGAGTTATTCAGCTAGAAAGATAACTTAAAATCGTTTTGTGTCAGCCCCACTGTGTTTGCCTAAGTGCGAAATGGTGAGAGGAAAAGGATCAGCCAGGCCTTCAGTAATTGTGTCAACATTTATACTCTGGCTTACATCTTCAAAGTCCATTCAAGAGCCATCAACAGAACGGTGAATAAGTTTTAAAAAAAGAGGGAACAGCAGAGAGGAAGTCTGGATCGGGAGGTTATAGTAGCAAGAGGGTTCATCATTTCAAGTTAGACCTAAAGATATCAATTCTAAAAGATCCAACTCAATCCATAAGACGTTTAGAATGTGAGAGAGGAGTTTCAGCTATGACAGTCCAAAAAAGCGTGAAAAAAAGTCTTGAAAATGGAATCGTACGTGAAACCTGTGAGACACCTTATTACGCCAGGATATAAATTTAGACAGAGAGGTCAAATAATTTGGAAAATGATCCTGGAATATTATCTTTCTATATATTTACACTATTTACATTATTCAGATTATTTTCCTCATCTTTGTCGCCATATTTATTACAACGTTTGGGCCGTTGTACGCTCCGGCCTTCTTCAGGTGGTTGGAATGTCGAAATGAACCCTTTATTTCGCTCACTGAGGTAGACTGTTCTAGTTCCCTGTTTAACCATGTCTAATGGATGTCAATTATCTCCTGCTTAATTCCCCTCTCCAAGTTCTCCACCGCCTTAACCAGGTACAAAACTCACACTATTTGGCTCCTGTCGCTGGATCTAACTAAAGCCGACCACATATGGAGAGGAAAGGGAGATCACCGCCCTCTGTGGGATCAGGTCGAGATCATAGACGAAGAACATCATTGGAAAATTCGTAAGAAATCAACACATATGCTAGGGCACAAAAATCTCTTGAGCCGACCAAGCATAGAAATGAATACAATATGGGAACCAGTAATAAGGAGTGCCAGAGAAAAGCGATAATAACAAGAAAAATTGCAATATGAGCACTGGTAAAAAAATGCTGGCTGAAGACATTAGGTTTATAATACCCAGACATTCATACACAAATGTCCTCAAGAACAATGCCACAGTGGATAAAGGCGTGGGTTGCTTCAAACTTTTGCACTGTAGTGTATGCCTCATCGTGTCGTTTTTCAAGAAGATTTTCAAATGAACACCTGGACTGAGAAGGCACATGGTCGTACATAGGAGAGTTATAGGGCATACAGATCCGATCAATCCAATCAAAGATACATAATTTATCTGTTATATATGCCTGATGCCTATGGAATCATATGCTGATCTCATGACGCAAATTAGGAGCCATGGACACCGAAACGAGACGGAAGCCATTACAAGTGAAACAAAGGACGAGGCGGCGGATCTCATCAGAGTATGATGCGACAATCATCGTGCATATGTGTAGTCTGGGTCCGTAACTGATTGGTGACTCCTTGATGGGTAAGCGATACTAGCGGGCAGAACATTTTGAAATTACCCGAAGCAGCTTACCGCGGATTAACCCAAGACTTGTAAGTGGAATTCGGAAGACGGAAACCGTCAAATGTTGTACTGACCAAATATTTCAGTATACTAGCCTTTTTTCATATTGCTGATCACACCAGATTATGCATTCCCTTCTAGAAAATGTAACTGGATTCTTCTCAGCATAGTTGCGGTATTAACCAAAGTTGGCTCCTTAGGTGGAAAATAAACATACAAGTGCCAGAGCAGGGTTTGGTTAGTCGCCTTAGGAGACGAATTACCTGGAAATAATTGTAGCTGGTCCTTATTCTGATATTATGAAGATACTACTGTAACAGGTGTTCAACGTTACCTCATCTGCATAATAGAATTTAAGACCGTGGCAGGATTAAAATGCTACATCAGAGCTGCCCATATTTCAAGACTATTCGACCAATGGCTATACAAGCATTCAACCACTATGCATTTTGTATGTATGATCAGTTTGTTTAAACATTTCACCCCAAGCAAGACGGGAGTGCCACTAGCACGCAAGGTGTGGCAGAGAATGAGAGCAAGATGGGTGTTTGAGGAAAGGATATAGAGAAGGACGGGGATCCGGATCAGACGATGTCGATTGACATTACATTTGAATATTTGAAGATTATAATCAGGTAAGCAAGTAAGAGGAAGGAAGTTTCACTGTCGGGAAGTGCGAGAGAAGAAGCTGTTGGAGTAGAAGAGGATGTTGCATTTAACTGTTTCGATAGTAAAAGGTTGGGACCGAGACGTGAAACCAGTAGCACCCTTAAATTCATGCAGTTGAGGTACCAGTGAAATTAGCACGTCAGAGCAGTTGCCATGAAAATATTTGTAGAAAAGACAGAGGGAAGCCACATCACGTCTGTAAGAAAGTGACTGTAGACGAGATGCCAGATCAAGACCTATAAAATTGCATGTCCGTATCTGGACCTTGTCTAGGACCTCGAGATTAACAGCGGGGGCACCAGGCCATATAGGGTAACAGTATTCAATGCAAGGACGAATTGTAGATTTGTAGATTTGAAGGATCGACTCAGGCAGAAAAGCCTTCTGGCGGGACACAGAGAACCAACTTTGTAGTAGTGGAAAGAGCGATAACAGCTACTGGATTTGAGAAGAGAAAATGATGACATAATTAAGATGTTGACGTTCCACACTACTTCAAACAAAAGGTTAAGAAGGAAACTGCCATCAGTAGTGGAAAGAGCGATCTCAGCTACTAGACTTGAGAAGAGAAAATAATGACAAAATCTAGATGTTGATATTCCACACCACTTCAAACAAAATGTTAAGAAGGAAACTGCCATCAATAGTTGAAAGAGCTATCTCAGCTACTGGACTTGAGAAACCTTTCCTTGCGTTAGAAGAAGCTATAACAAGTATAGGAGAAAAAGAAATTGAATACAAAATAGTCTGAGCTGGATGTACTTTTGACCAATACCGCAAATTGTTACAAATGCAACCGCTTATACGGTCCATGTTTAAAAATTGAGCGAGTGAAGCCTTGTACGAAGAGCATCCTTCATTAAACATTGTGAACTGGCGTTACAGAATCTCAAACTCGAGTCATTTGCTTAAATAGTTCGAGACTTTCATATGGGTGTCGTGCATGGCGTCAAACGCATTCAGAAACATCTAGACCTTCAGATGTATACATCCACTTTCTAAGATCAACGGTTAAAAATAGGCTTTGTGCGCGTAAAGTCTGTAAGTTTTTAGGAAGGATCATCTTTCTTCAAGCCTTAAAAACAGACACTACAGAATCACAAACAAAAAATTGTACCAGGCAAGAGAAACCACATGATTTGAGGACTACCAACAGCAGCAACAACTAAAATTGATAGCACATAAGGACAAAATCAAGATGTTGATATTCCGCACTACTTCAAGTAAAAGTTTAGGAAGAAAACCTCCATTAGTACTGGTAAGAGCAATAACAGCTACTGGACTTGAGAGACCCATTGTCGTTGAGCGAGTGAAGCCTGTGGGTCTTGGATGAAGACCGTCCTTCATTAAACATTGTGAACTGACGTGGCAGTATCTTAAACTCGAGACATGCTCTTAAATAGACTTGTCAGATTGGGATTCTCATATGGATGTCACGGATGGCGCCAAAACCTGTTCAGAAATATCTAAACTATCTGCCCTATACAACCGCTTTCTAAGATCAATGATTAAAAATGTCGCTGAACGAGTGAAGCTCGCGGGTCTTGGACGAAGACCATACCTCTTTAAACATTGTGAACTGGCGCTACATAATCTCAAAGAACGTTGTCAAATAACAGAAACCACATCACTCGAGGACGTTCAACAACAGCAACAACTAAAATGGATATCGCACGTAACTTGAAGAGAACATAATGACATAATATTGGCATTCCACACTACTTCAAACAAAAGGTTAGGAAGGAAACCACAATCGATACTGGAGAGAACGATAACAAATACTGGACTTGAAGAACCTATTTTCGTAAAAAAAATGTTTTAATAGAAATATTTTATAAATTTTAACAGGGACATGCTTCCCCAAACGCTACAATCTTAACCCCTTCAAGTTGCGAGTTGATCATTGTTTATCCTCCATGTGTTCCCTTCACAGTCTTACATTTATATGACACACCTCTTTAACCCTCTACTTTGAGTGGCTCTTGAGCCTTGTATTGGTTGGACAAAGGTAGACCTTAGATGGCTTTATGCCAGAGTATGTAAGTATCCCTCGGGATAGTGACTCATTTGGCGGATATGATGTATGGGACGAAACGTAGTTCTTAGTAAGGACCATCCTTCTTCGAAAATCGTGGACTGGCGCTACATAATACCAAAAGTTTTTTGCTAATAACAGAGTCTACATTACTTGTGAACTTTCAGCAATAGCAACAATTAAATGGATAGCGAACGTAACTTTATGAGAAAATGATGACATAATCAAGATGCTGACGTTCTTCGCCACTTCAAACAAAAGGTTAGGAAGGAAACTCCCATCAGTAGTGGAAAGAGCGATAACGGCTACTGGATTTGACAAGAGAAAATGATGACATAATCAAGATGTTGACGTTCCTCACCACTTCAAACAAAAGGTTAGGAAGGAAACTCCCATCAGTAGTGGAAAGAGCGATAACAGCTACTGGATTTGAGAAGAGAAAATGATGACATAATCCAGATGTTGACGTTCCACACTACTTCAAACAAAAGGTTAGGAAGGAAATGGCTGATATTACTATCAACATTGAAATATAGTTGTTTGTCTGACGTATTAAATAACATTAATAGGAGAAAAAGCTTGTCAATCCCAGTTCTTGGCATTGTCATAGAATCATTTATATTTTTAAAAAAACATAATTTCATGTTTGAAAAATATTTAAAATGTTACCTCAATGAAGTTTTTCTTCAGAGAAAACCAAAGGACAAACTCACCTGAAATGAAATAAATATATATATATATATATATAAATAAAATATATAAATAAGAGGGAAAATATACATTCAACACATCTATAATTCTAAATAATATATCGTGCTTATCTTCTGAACTACTTTCTATAAAATTAGACGTTTAAGAACACAATGTATCTTTAACGCATTTCCATAGGAACATCATGTGCAACATATTGCTATCACAAAAATGTTTTCAGAAATTCCTTTCGTAACATATATTGGAAAAAAACATATATATATATATATATATATATATATATATATATATATATATATATATATATATATATATATATATATATATATATATATATATAAAGGCCTGTATTTCTCATATACCAATTCTGTCCTAACATGAACATATTATCGTGAAGAAATGTTTCAAGAGAAAGATTTTAATAATTTTATACAAGGTAACTGTTGAAACTTGACTAATGCATGGAATAATAATGCAAACACAAAATGTAGTTAGAATAAAATGTATTGAAACAAGAAAGTGTACACAATATTTACATATAGTCTTTTGTATATTCCTGGGAAGACCGTTCCTGGAGAATGTGTTGACTAAGTCGCAGTCGGGCAGAGTCTCTAGTTGGATCTCTTGATTTGCCTCCCTGTCTTCCGGTACCAACCATATTTATATCGTCGGTACTCCGCTATGCAAATTAGGTGGATCCTACCACAACAGTAACCAAAAAAGTTCTGTCTGTTTTTAAATGAAAAAAAAAAAAAACAAACGCTTCACAGTATGTGTAACTTATATTTAGTCTTCGAAGTAATCGCCATCGGCATCCAGCACCTTCTGCCAATGTGTCTCCAGCTGTTCAATGCCCTTGCGGTAGAACTTGGGGGGGGGGGGTGACGCAAAGAAGTCCGTGAGGGCTTTGCGCAAGTCTGCTTCATTGGTGAAGGATTTCCCACGAAGATGATTATCCAGGGAGTGGAAGAGGTGGTAATCGGATGGCGCAAGGTCAGGTGAATAAGGTCGATGGCACAAAGTCTCCCACCCAAGTTGCTGTATGGTATCCCTGACCACTCGCGCGACATGCGGCCAGGCGTAGTCACGGAGGAAAAGCACACCTTTGCGATTCACCAGTGCTGGCTCATTCTGGCGCAATGCCTGTTGCACACGTATAGGTCTCCAGTGACCGTTTGGCTCGTTGGTAGCGGTTCATAATGAACCACTTGAAGACCTGTCCACCAGACTCAAAGCATAATCTTTCGTGGGTGCATAGGCGGTCTTGCGGTGTGAGATAATTTTGCTGTTACAACGGCTGTATATATATATCACTATAATCAAAGATTGTGTGAGTTTCTGGTAACTTAATTCATGTTTTAATTACTTATGTGTGGGTTAAATAAACACAGTTGTCGGAACCTCATACGTTGAAACCGACGGGAGAGTCCATCTTACATATATATATATATATATATATATATATATATATATATATAGTTGCGTTGATGTGAGTTTGAGACATTGGCTTTCACGCCCTTTGTGATCGTCAGACAAAAAGAATTTGTCTGATGAACTCAAGTACCGCACATATATAAGCTATAAATAATATATATATATATATATATATATATATATATATATATATATATATATGTAGAATTAATGTGGAGAAACTTGTCACTGAACTGAGTGGTGTTATTGCAGTCATGGCGACTTCGACTTCATATATATATATATATATATATATATATATATATATATATATATATATATATATATGTGTGTGTGTGTGTGTGTGTAATATATATATATATATATATATATATATATATATATGGGTGTTAGTCCGAGCAAGCAAAATTGAATATAATTAGACAAACGATAAAAAGCTGTTAGTGACAATGCATTTCGCCTCCGTCTGCCAGTTGTCGATTGGTAGGACTTAGTGACACATGCGAAATGTGAGGAAAAGTGCGTTTTAAACTTTTGAAGAAATGGTAAGAAAAGCTAAGCTATGCTAGAAATGATTTTGTGCACCTTCAGGCCGTTGATATACAATAACCCCCGACCCCGATCACGGTAAAAGCAATGCTAGCCCAATCCGGTATGCGGACTAATAGATAAGAAAACAGAAACCGTCTCGGGGTGGTCTCGGGGTGGTCTAATTTCAAATGCAGCAGATATTAAAGGTTCCAACACAAAAAGAAAAAATATATAGTTTCTAGGTGCAGTAGGTGATAATGTTATTTATTACTTTTCCTCAGAAATATTAGAAGGAGGCGTAACGGATTATCTGTAAAAGTCTTGTCCACTTTCTCATATATCTTCATCTCTCTCTCTCACTCACTCACTCTCTCTCTCTCCCTATATATATATATATATATATATTGTTGCGGTGGTGTGAGTTTGTATCCTTGGGTTAGCTCTATCACTGATATTGAGCGCTTCCCAATAAATACCCCGCATACATAATATATATATATAACATATGTAAATGTTGTATATATATTTATACATACATATTATAAACACACACGAACATACACACACACACACACACACACACACACACACACACATATATATATATATATATATATATATATATATATATATATATATATATATATATATATATATATATATCGCTGCTTTGATGTCAGTTTGTGTCCCTGGTTTTATATATATTAGGTCTATCACTAATGTTGAGCGCTTTTCAATAAGTACCGCGCCTATATAATATATAAATAATATATATAAACGTTGGATATATATATTAATACATACATATTATACACATACACACACATATATATATATATATATGTATATATATATATATATATATATATATATATATATGTATATGTATATGTGTGTGTGTGTGTGTGTTTGTGTAATTTTCATTTTAAAGATGTAATGGCGGGTACAATTATTGAATTGAGATTCTGGTAGTTTTGCGGTATTGTTATAAGCTGGGCCTCAAAGCCACTGAATTTGGGAACTGGAAGGAAATGAAAGAACGTCTGATAGTATTATACGAAACCCACTATAAAATTTGTTTCTTTTTCCTGAAATGGAGCCCAGATTTAGTAGACCATCAAATAACTTCCAACTTGCATAAAAGGACGCTCGATTTATTAATCGTTAAAAACAAAAATTTTAATACAGCCTAATACTACATTTCGATGTCATAAGAGCTCATGTGGTAAATCTTTCGGTAGTAAACTTGTGAAAAAAAAAATCATCATTTACACTTATGAATTCTGCCAAGTGACAGCGAAATCCGAATGCGTATTGTGATACCTTTGAAAAGATAAGCATAGTATGAAGTAACAGGAAAAAATCGTTAGAATGTAAAATCGGTCCACATTTTTGTTTTGTTTCGTTTTTGTTTTACGGCATATCAACAACAATGAATTATTAAATGACGACAAAATTTCCTTTTTTTCAGAAATGTATAGCTGGTAATTTTTTCAGAAATGTATAGCTGGTAACATTTTCAAAAATGTATAGTTGGTAATTTTTCAGAAATGTATAGCTGGTAATTTTTTCAGAAATGTATAGCTAGTAATTTTTTCAAAAATGTATAGCTGGTAATTTTTCAGAAATGTATAGCTGGTAATTTTTTCAGAAATGTATAGCTGGTAATTTTTTCAGAAATGTATAGCTAGTAATTTTTTCAAAAATGTATAGCTAGTAATTTTTCAGAATTGTATAGCTGGTAATTTTTTCAGAAATGTATAGCTGGTAATTTTTTCAGAAATGTATAGCTGGTAATTTTTTCAGAAATGTATAGCTGGTAATTTTTTCTGAAATGTATAGTTGGTAATTTTTTCAAAAATGTATAGCTGGTACTTTTTTCCGAAATGTATAGCTGGTAATTTTTTCAAAAATTTATAGTTGGTAATTTTTCAGAAATGTATAGCTGGTAATTTTTTCAGAAATGTATAGCTGGTAATTTTTTCAGAAATGTATAGCTGGTAATTTTTTCAGAAATGTATAGCTAGTAATTTTTTCAAAAATGTATAGCTGGTAATTTTTCAGAATTGTATAGCTGGTAATTTTTTCAGAAATGTATAGCTGGTAATTTTTCCAAAAATGTATAGCTGGTAATATTTGTAAAAATATCTATAGTTTGGCTTGTTTTGTTTTGTGGCATAAAGGGTTATTTAATGCTGACAAGATATTTTATTTTTGGTAATATTTTCTTTTTTCAAATATTTATTGCTGATACTAATGTTTTTTTTAAAGTATTTCTGGTATTAAAATCTATTTTTACAATTTCATAGAGTTTCGAGTCACGTTGTGGGGTCAACTATTTTCCCATAGCTAGAACCCTAACATGTGCTACCACCCCGGGATCAGGGTGGACCTGAGAACACCAGCAATTAAGAGATGGTTCCACGCTCCTCAAAGCCTCCTGATCAGAGGCCTTGCAGCTGGACGTAGTATTTGGCAGTGAATAAGGAAAAATCTCATCATAGACGAAGAAAAAACTTCATGCAACAGGAATGTGGCTCTACAGAAAGATGCTGAGAATATCATGGATGAGCATGTAAGCAACGAAGAAGTTTTATAAAGAAATTGTACAAAAAATGAGACTTATAATTAGATTATGAAAAAAATAGTT
>OZ038499.1:18239684-18257184 GCA_964036315.1 Acanthosepion esculentum
ATATATATATGTATAAATATAAAAGTGAACATAGAAGTCAACACTTAGAGGCGACAGTCTGTTTCATGCTAGTGCAATCGTCAGGCCTGACGATTGCACTAGCATGAAACAGACTGTAGACTTCTATGTTCACCTTTATATTTACACACGCTCTATCTCTGATATTGAGCACTTTATCCCATAAATATAGCACACTTTAAGACTATATTTCTTCATATATATATATATATATATATATATATATATATATATATATATATATATATATATATATATTCGATCTACATGTATGAGGTATAGAAAGGAGGAGAATATTATGATGATGAAGATGAGTGGGTGGGGGAGGAGTAGAAGGGGGAAGGTATAATTAGCCTGGGCAGCAGGCAAATCTTTTATGACTGTAGGAATAAAATGATTTACCTGTGATGGAAATTGAAATTCACAATAGTAGTTTAGGAAGTGGTCTTAAAGGTATAATCAGCAAACGAATCCTCTCCAATAAGTGTAGATTTGAATGTTTTAGTTTTTTAAGATGGCACTTTTATAAATAAAGCACCAAAATCATATAGACTTCGGTTTTGTCTCCATTAGATACGAGCGCGTTTTACTTTCACAAGCAGACGACATTTAATTGAATTTTTTGGGCGGGGGGCAGTCTATTTGCCGTATATCTACGGAAGCTTTTGGAGAATCAACAGAAATTTTAATTCATTCTCCGGGTTTAACATCTTTTCTTTGGCAACTCAAGAAAGTAGTCGACCTTCGTGCAATGTTCTTAGGCAAAATAACAAAGTGATAATTCGCAGAAGCTGAGTTGGAGCTCGAAAAACGAAATCGACTTTTCTTGAACATTGTATTCACTTTGCTTTAGGAAAAGCACGAACACGCTTCTACCTGTCACTAGCTATGCGAAAATAGCAGAAATGGTTTCCTTTAGATTTGGAAATGCAATTCCTATACGAGATCATTAATTTCTTCATGAATGTCTGTGATGTGAAGTTGCTAAAACACATGGCCTTAAGATTGCGCTCAAACACGAAACACTGCCACAGCATGATATTGAACTGTATATATATATATATATATATATATATATATATATATATATATATATATATAAATTAATTAAATAATTAAAAAGAAACAACCTTAAGGTTCCATGACTATAATTTTAGAACCTTAAGTTTGTCTATATATTAATTATTTAATTAATATTTGCTCTGTTTTTATATTGAGCTCTCTGGATTACATTCTCTTTGGAATTATCCACACTGATTACCAAAGCCTTCATTGCCTTACTATATATATATATATATATATATATATATATATATATATATATATATATATATATATATATATATATATATATATATATATATATATATATATTTTAGAATTGGACATAGTCCGACAATTTATTTGAAGACATTTATATTATGTTTAACGTTCTTTTTATAGATACAAGTATTTAAGCAAATGCTCTGTTTTATAATAAACAGTATTAAATAACATTTACCGGCCTGAATGTCCGAGAAATTTTCATAGAAAAAAAAAAAAAAAAAAAGAACGTTAAACATAATATAAATGTCTTCAAATAAATTGTCGGACTATGTCCAATTCTAAAATATATGACGTCATTTGTTTACATTTGATACGCTAGAGCAGATATGAATAGAAGAGATTCATGGAAGATTTAAGTTTAAAGATAGTAAAATCGACGTTGCTAACCAGACGCTCATCTGTGGCTGAAAGGTTAAGGCACATCACGCGAAATGATGGTTCCGTATAGAATACAGGTTCGATTCCTGTCGGAGAGCGAAAATTTTCTATGAAAATTTTCGCTCTCCGACAGGAATCGAACTGTTTATTATAAAAACAGAGCATTTGCTTAAATACTTGTATCTATAAAAAGAACGTTAAACATAATATAAATGTCTTCATATATATATATATATATATATGTATGTATGTATGTGTGTCTCTGTGTATTTTGTGTGTGCATTGAAACATCATATCTTTATTCAGACATGTTCCATTGAATATGTGTCTTTCAGCCTCTCTGTTGATTATTTTATCATTTTAAAATATATCTGTTGTTCTTTCATAATAAAAAGTCCATAACAACAGATAAATTAAAAAATTCTGAAATAGCTACAAGAACGCGGTATATATATATATATATATATATATATATATATATATATATATATATATATATATATATATATATATATATATATATATGATCCGACAAACCAAGACAACTCGAAGGAAAGTAACTTTCTGTGATGTTTAGTTCAAGCTGAAATAAAATATAAACCATGGTCAATTTTTGTCTGGTATATATTTATCTCCTCTCTCTATCCCTTTCTGCTCCATCCGACTCTCTCACTCTTTCTTTCATTCTTTCTCTCTTCTTTTGCAGTTGTGTATCTTTCGCGGCAACTCTCCCTCACCCCTTTCACTCTTTGATCTTAGTTCGCAAAGAGAGGGAAAGAAGGGGATCGCTTTGTAGTTTCTCAGTGCGGTAGCTTTTTCAGCGTGGACGTGAATGAGACCATGACTTTTATGCATCTCATGTCAAAATATTGCACACTGCCCCTCAATTATTACACACAAAAAACCTTCATTCATATATATATATATATATATATATATATATATATATATATATATATATATATATATATATATGGAGTATTTTATTTCATGATATTTGAGTGTCTCGTTATTTTCGACATATGATGTACACCGACACAGATTTGTCAATCCGAGCCCCTACCCTATATTCCACTCTGTTCCATCATATATAATGACTGCGATAGTCGAAAGTACTTGAAGAAAAATAACAAAAAAAAGAACTGCGGACAATTTATCCACAACTTCAAGCACACTACTCAACACTTCATCATATATATATATATATATATATATATATATATATATATATATATATATATAATACTCTTACAACGAATTGAGTTCTCTAGGTCACTGTTATTTAAAAAAATTATTACAGAAAAATTCGCCTCTTTCTCTGCTGGCCGCCTAGGGGTTAGAATTTCCGACTGATGTCAAATCGCTCGGCTTTCGATCCCGATGCAATCCGATGTCTAGCCACACTGATCAGCTGTGATACAACGAAACAATCTGTCTGTGGATTATATATATATATATATATATATATATATATATATATATATATATATGTATGTGTGTGTGTGTGTGCGTGTGTGTGTAACGATATATATATCAAGAACAATATTGGGAAATATGCATGATCAAAGGGAACTTGCGACTATTTTTGTCCGATGAATTCCTACAAACGAGATGCGTCATAAGAAAACCTTTTACACTTTTTCATACGTTTCCCACAATATATATATATATAAAAATATAAATATAAATATAAATATGAATATATATATATATATATATATATATATATATATATATATATATATATATATATATATATACAGTAATTCCTTGATTAATGCTGTTAATGTATACATTAGAGGGAGGACACCACAACAGGGGTTTCCCCGCGTAAGCTTTAATTTTATCCTCGTCACCAAGATTTTGTGATTAAGTAAATAGTTAAAGAAATAAAAAAACAAGTATTGCACGTACATCACATTATATTAAACAGTAAGTACAACAAAGAGTATTACACGACTAGTGAGTGTGTGTCGGTTGAACCAGCGTTCAATCTATTCGACTGTTCCTCCAGGGGCTTCTCTCCTACTAATCTTATAGTAGGCGGAAGAATTGAACATAGACTCTTTAGAGGGATGACACCAGAGCAGTAAGGATAAAAAGAAATACACAAAGACATTAAAATTATGACGTTTTATTTTTCTATAATCATCAGTAAAAATAAAATAAATAATCTATTTTTAACTAATTTGGTTCTGGCTGTAGCGTTATACCATACGCGCCTTAAAGCAACTCTTACGGTATATTCGGCTGTGTTATTCATCACGCTATATACCCGATCCGTAATCAAAAACCGTAATCATGACATGCACTTAAAGTTATTTGTAGCGCATTCATTCAATTACGTTTCTCTTTTGCCTGTCCTTTGATCGTGTCATCCATGGCTTTTATATTTTTGTTAAGCCGCCTTCACGAACATATAACACGGGAAACTTCGGTCTTTGTAGGAAAGTCTTCACATGTCAAAACTCTGACTTTTCAAACATGACAACAATAGTGCATTGATGATGGATATTGATTCCTTCTATCACAAAGGTCACCGACTCTGGTTAAACCATGAACTAAGTGACACAACAACCTCACTTCAACGCCCAATCTACGTAAACGCAGCGATATTTTATTGTTATTGAACACTGACGCGTCAGCGAAGATAACAAGCGGAAAGCATTACCGGATATGACTGCCGGAAAGCATCATTGGATATCGCTAAAAAAAAGAGCTGTGAAAGAAAGAAAACGTCTCTATCACTACTCACTGTTTACCTTAGTGACTGGAGATAAAAAAAAATACGTCTACAAAGAAAATACCAATGAGATTCAAGACGTTCGACGATCACTTCATTTTGGTTTTTGTATAATGATGATGACAATATTTGCCGTTTACTCATAAACTATATCCAAGTTCTGGGTATGACGATAAACTACAGCCGCGTCCTGGGTATGACGATAAACTGCAGCCGCGTCCTGGGTATGACGATAAACTACAGCCACGTCCTGGGTATGACGATAAACTGCAGCCGCGTCCTGGGTATGACGATAAACTGCAGCCGCGTCCTGGGTATGACGATAAACTACATCCGCCTCCTGGGTATGACGATAAACTACAGCCGCGTCCTGGGTAAGACGATAAACTACATCCGCGTTCTGGGTATGACGGTAAACTACATCCGCGTCCTGGGTAAGACGATTCTTAAATTCTTCTGCTGGGAAAGATGGCAGTTTATTGATATTTCCTTTAATATCGCTGCTCAAGGTGTAAAGCATGCTTTCTTCATCCAGTGTTATTCTTCCATTTGGTAATGATGAGAAAACCATGTCTGTAATATTTACCATTTCCAAAGCTATTAGCATGTGCTGTCTAATTGCAATATTACTATCAAGTCCTCCTTTGATTTGGTTTCTAGGAGACAGCCTCCATCAATATTATAAATACTGACGTCCAGAGACAATTATTCCAGATTTTCCTTTTTCCAAAGCTCATCCAATATTAAATGCTTCGATGCTAAAATCTTCATTGCATTTACAAAGTTTTAAAGAAGAACATGCCAAGTTTTAATGGCTGGCTTCTGCAGAAGTCATAACCTTCTGTGGCGAAAATATCATTTCACTTATCTATAAAAAGCAGAATAAAAGTGTCTGCTGAGATACCCATATTATTGCGCAAAAGATGGCGTAAAAATATTTTAATAAGCCTGGAATTTGTTAAAATGATACTAAAATCAGAAACAGAAGAAATGTCAAAAATACTCTAAATTCTGACACCATTTCAAGAATTAAAACCTGATCTCACCGATCTCAAAATAGAATCCCGTCCTGGGTATGACGGTAAACTACATCCAGGTTTTGGGTAAGACGATAAATTACGTCCAACAGCAAGGCCTGTGATCAGGAGGTTTTGAGAAGCGTGGAACCACCTCTTAATTGCTGGTGTTCCCAGGTCCACCCTGACCCGGGGTGGTAACAGCTGTGAGGGTCCCAGCTATGGGCAAATAGTTAACCCCGAAACCGAGGTAAAAAGCATTATAAAAGCGTAAAAATGGGTACCAGAGACACTTTGTAAAAGAATTGTTACTAGAAAATTTTGAAGAAAAAAAACGATTACCAGCGATATATTTTTGAAAAATAAATACTACTAGTAATACTTGTTTTAAAATAATAATACCAGCTATATATTTTTGAGGAAAAAAATATTACCAGAAAAAAAAAGTTGGCGCTAAATAACTGATTGAGGTTGATATAACGTAAAACAAAATAAACCAAACCAATCTAAACCAAAGAATACATATTCTATTCATACGAATCTATCCTAAAAATGTTGTCGGCATTAAATGACCCATTGAGGTTGATATGCCGTAAAACAAAATAAACCAAACCAATCTAAACCAAAGAATACATATTATATTCATACGAATCTATCCTAAGAATTTTGTCGGCATTAAATAATCCATTGAGGTTGATATGCCGTAAAACAAAATTAACTGACCACACCACCCCCCAAAAAAAAAGAAATAGGGAGAGAGAAACGGAAACTACAGTGCTGTTCGCTAAAAGTGACTCACCTGATTTTTTTTACTTAAAAAGTTTTTCGCCTATTCTTTTTGGGGTCAAACTTATTTTTAATCTGACTAATATAAATACCCCTTCCCGAAAACTAGTAAAAAAATTTACTCACACTAGGGTATTCTATTGATAATTATAATTTTGGATATAAATTAGATTTAAGGAAAAACTCTCTGCAAAAAAAATGACTCTTTTATTTCCTGCAACTAGTAATCAATAGAAACATAACCGAACAGCTTTAAATAAAGAATAATAAAGGTATAATTTATTTATAATACGTCATATAGTTCGAAATATTTAATAATCTATGGGTCCTACTTTATTTTGAATAACCTTTTCAACCCTTTTTGGCATTGACTTGATTAAGTTCTGGCAAATCTCATCACCAAGCATTGAATTCCATTCGGATATGAAATTCTCAATCAAATCCTCTTTGTTGCTCAACGGCTTTCTCGAGAGCCTGTACTTTATAATGCTCCATAAGTTTTCTATGGGGTTGAGGTCAGGATATTGGGGCGTCCATGTCATAACACTCACCTGCTTCTCATCAAAGTATTCCTTCATCAATTTTGATTTGTGACAGGGAGCATTATCCTGCATAAAAATGAGCTTGGTGGGGTCGATTTGCACCCTTTCAGCAGAAGGGAGCAGACAAGACTCTAAAATTCTCTTGTACTGCTCGCTCCTGAGGGTCTTTTCAATAGGTTTTAAGAAACCAGTTCCATGAAAAGAAAAGCACCCCCAGAACATTATACTGAACGGATGCTTGACAGTACTTACTGCTGAATTCAAAGAGCTTTCAAAGCTTCTTCTTCGGATTTTAGATCGTTTATCCTTTGAATTTAGCTCAACTTTCGTTTCATCGAAGAAGAGAACATTTAGTAAAATAAATCAGGTGAGTCACTTTTATCGAACAGCATTGTAGATAGACAAATAGTAAGCAAATAAAAAATAGAGAAAAAAATCCACCAACTGCGAAAAAATATACATTTTAAATAATTTATTTCGTGTGAATTATAATTTCATCATCGCTCCCCTTGATTACATTGTTAGGTTAGAAACAAAGAAAAGATAACTGGACTTTTACGTGATATCTGTTCTCCTATATGACAGTGAATGCTAGACTTAAGTTTGAAAAACATGGAGAGCCTGGATTGATACACGCTTATCGTAAAATTATAAAAGATTATAGATAGATATGAGCACACTGTGATAGATAGATAGATAGATAGATAGATAGATAGATAGATAGATAGATAGATAGATATGAACAGACAGTGATAGAGAGGTAGAGTTATAGATAGATATTGGCACATACACGCATACACACACACACACACACACACACACACACACACACACACACACATATATATATATATATAGATAGATAGATAGATAGATAGATAGATAGATAGATAGATATGAACAGACTGAGATAGATAGATAGATATGAACAGACTGAGATAGATAGATAGATAGATAGATAGATATATATGAACAGACTGAGATAGATAGATAGATAGATAGATAGATAGATAGATATGAACAGACTGAGATAGATAGATAGATATGAACAGACTGAGATAGATAGATAGATAGATAGATAGATATGAACAGACTGAGATAGATAAATATGAAATATGAGATAGATAGATAAATACATTGATAGATAGATAGATAATAACAGACTTTAATAGAGAGGTAGAGTTATAGATATATAGATATGAGCATATATATATATATATATATATATATATATATATATATATATATATATATATATATAGAGAGAGAGAGAGAGAGAGAGAGAGATAGATAGATAGCTAGATAGATAGATATGAACAGACTGTGAGAGAGAGGTAGAGTTATAGATTGATATGAGCATATGTATATATATATATATATATATATATATATATATATATATATATATATATATAGAGAGAGAGAGAGAGAGAGAGAGAGAGAGAGATAGATAGATAGATAGATAGATAGATATGAACAGACTGAGATAGATAAATATAAAATATTAGATAGATCGATATATAGGAACAGACTGAAATACAGAGCTGGATATGAAGTGACTGACATAGATAGATAGATAGATAGATAGATAGATAGATAGATAGATAGATAGATAGATAGATAGATAGATAGAGAGAAAGAGAGAACGGGAAGAGCGAGATTATGCTGTTTGATCAAAATTACTGAATGTTTTAAAGCTTGAAATTTTATCTTTTCAGAAAAACAAACTATGCCATATTTTTCATTGATACCCCATTTTTTTTTTAAAAAAAAGAAGCAGATTGAAAGAGAGGCTATAATGAGGCAGAGTTATATCGCTGGCTCTATCTTTTCTCTTTCGTAGATAGATAGAATCATAGATAACGGAGATTATCCCACGTCACGTTTTCTAGGTATATTGTTGCGAATAATGCGCATGTGTAGTAGAAAAGTTCTCATTTTGATTCTGCGCAGGCGCACTCGAGAAATTAATCCGCCTGGAAGAGAAGACGAAAAAATTGCAAGACAAAATTTAATACAGAGTATACCAAAACGAATCCATCAAAATCCAATAAAATCTTCACCGGTAGATCCATTTTAGGAATTTTTTTTGATAGTGGATTATTTGCTAAGAAGACATTTTTTTCCTTTCGTTATTTTTTTTTTATTATTGTGGCTTCTTTATGGTTATTTTATATGCATTCTCATCTTGCTCGTCAACTTATATATTCAAAACAGACAAACTTATTGCATATAATCAATCTCAAGGATCAAAGCTGTCGAAAACAGTATCTATCCAGTGTTTATTGAGTTTCTATCCTTATACTTTTAAACACTTTGACCTATAAATTGTGCACAGTAAATAGAAAATTAAAATATTTTAAATTCAGTATCCCAGCTTATCGAGCAGTTGCCGAATAACTTATATTTTCACTTGCATATAAACTGGAGTTTCCGTACCAGCAAAAACGGTTAAGTTAGACACTATTTTGTGTCCCTAGTTAATGGGAATAAGTCTTTTCCCGGCCTGTTCCCGGCCTTTTCTTCTGTTATGATTCATGTCGAGGTTCCCAACCTTCCCAGTTTTTTTCTTCCTGTCCCCTTGTTTTTCATCTCGGCTGAGTCAGCCTTTGAATTTCTCATTCCTTCATTTATTTATTTTTCCCATTCCATTAGTGAGTGCGCTTCTTGATTCTATCTATGGATAGAATACAGCGGCCGCTCTTATTATTTTGAGGGGTGGACGGTTCCTACTAATGTTATTTTGTTTTCGTTTTGTCTTTGGTTGACATTTTGAGTTTCTTTTCTGGGTTCATATCCCCTCCCCAGCATTTCATGTTTCATAAAATTTATATATATATATATATATATATATATATATATATATATATATATATATATATATATATATATATATATATATACGAACAGTACAAATTTTTAATTCATGGGGTGTTTTGTAGGGCCCTTGTGTATATGTGATATTGTGGTGTGTGCAGGATTGTGAGGTGATGGACGAGTTCTTGTGGTGAATGTGTAATTGTAATGAATGAATGGGTCATGATTGTGGTTAACTAGGAATAGGATAGCTAGTGAATGACCAGCCTTTCCCTACTTCCCCTTCAGCCTTGTGCCACAATTTTGTATTTTTTACAAAATAAATATCTTCCTTACCAGCAAATTATATTATAGTTTACCGGTTTGCAAGGTTAGATCCTTACAGACCGCAGCATTGTTCTAGCTTCCTTTTATCTAGAAACCGCTGTCACCATCTAGAAGAGTAGGAACTCACAAATACTATGTAATTTGATGTTGCGATGAAAGCACTAAAAAGGCTTTATGAGGTCGAGTTGATATAAGTACCTTGTCTGTGTTGAGCAAGTAAATACGCTGATTGATTTGTTTTTTTTTTAATAGTCATCAATCTTTTGCAACTTATTTAAAATCAGAAAGTATTTTCAGATTGTAAGAATTTTTTGCAGATAATAATGATTTTTACTGTTACAAGTCTTATTAATTAACCCACAGCTTTGGTGGATTTATAGGTCTCCCAAATGTATTTGTGCATAAGAGAATATAACGAACTCGACTGGAATTCAAACTCCGTGTGCCCATTCCAGGCCATTGTCTAATATACACCCTCCCACATATCGAAGGTTATAGCACCTGGCATTCCCAAGCGGTCACTCGCTCAGGTACTGACCAAGCTCAACGTTGAATAACTTCGGTGATTACACGAGAACTGGTCTTTCTATTTCATATCTCAAAAACGACCTAAAATCTGTTGTTAAATGGGGCAAGAATGGCTTCTTTTTTTATCGTCTCAAAAAAGAAACCGCTCCTTTTGATTCATGTAAGAGAACCCTTTTTTTTTTACATCTATCAGCAGGGCTGATGCTAACCCCCCCCCCCCCACCAGGTGACTCATTGCGTCTTCTTGGACTAAAAATTTCAGCAGACAGGAAGTGAAAAGAAGAACCATTTGCTAGAAAGAAATTTGGATCACTATGCTGTGCTAGACAATATTTCTCGACAGAATCTATCTTACATTTTTATAAATCTAGCATTCAACATTGCTTTGAATATTGCCACCATATCTGGTCTGGCGCTCCTGCTATATATTTAGAGATTATTGATAAAGTCCCAAGATGAATCTACAATATTATTACTCCGCACCTGGAATCTGGGCTTCAGCCCCTTTACCCACCGTCGTAACATACAGTGCTGTTCGATAAAATTGACTCACCTGATTTTTTTTACTAAATGTTCTCTTCTCCAATGAAACGAAAGTTGAGCTGAATTCAAAGGATAAGTGATCTAAAATCCGAAGAAGAAGCTTTGAAAGCTCTTTGAATTTAGCAGTAAGTACTGTCAAGCATCCGTTCAGTATAATGTTCTGGGGATGCTTTTCTTTTCATGGAACTGGTTTCTTAAAACCTATTCGAAAGACCCTCAGGAGCGAGCAGTACAAGATAATTTTAGAGTCTTATCTGCTCCCTTCTGCTCAAAGGATGCAAATCGAGCCCACCAAGTTCATTTTTATGCAGGATAATGCTCCATCACAAATCACAATTTATGATGGAATACTTTGATGAGAAGCAAGTGAGTGTTATGACATGGCCGCCCCAATATCCTGACCTTAACTCCATAGAAAACTTATAGAGCATTATAAAGTACAGGCTCTCGAGAAAGCAGTTGAGCAACAAAGACTATTTGATTGTGAATTTCATATCCGAATGGAATTCAATGCTTGGAGATGAGATTTGCAAGAACCTAATCAAGTCAATGCGAAAAAACGTTGAAAAGGTTATTTCAAAATAAAGGAGGACCCATAGATTATTAAATATTTTGAACTATATTACCAACTTTAAATAAATTATACCTCTATTATTCTTTATTTAAAGCTGTTCGGTTATGTTTCTATTGATTACTAGTTGCAGGAAATAAGTGAGTCACTTTTTTTGCACAAAGCTTTTCCCTAAATCTCATTTATGTCAAAAATTATAATTATCAATAGAATACCCTAAGGTGAGTAAATTTTTTTTACTAGGTGGTTGGGAAGGGGGTCTTTATATTAGGCAGATTAATAATTAGTTTGATCCCCAAAAACAATAGGCGAAAATATCAAGTAAAAAAAAAAAATCAGGTGAGTCACTTTTATCGAACAGCACTGTAGTTTCCCTGTGCCTTTTCTATAAATATACCGGACTGTGGAGTAATGGATAGCGGCTCAGATTAAGGAATCGGAGAGCCGAGTTCGAATTCCAGTTGAATCCATTACATTCACTTACGTGAATTGGGAAAGGTATGAATCCTTTTCTTCTCCCCCCCTATCTATGGGTAAATAGCAGGACAGACCGGGTTGAATGACAACTGGTCTACCACAGAAAGAAATGGCAACATACTGCGCGAAGAATCTGCCTCGTCAGTCATGTATCGAAAGATACATGATCACCTAACCGTGTATCACGCATGGCACGTAACTGACTGACTAGATCGGCGAAAAGTTTATTTTACAGTTGACATAACTAGATGTAACCGTAAGCTCTATGCTAAGAGTTTCTTCTTTCGCACTTCTCGCTTGTGGACCTCTCCTCCGGCTTCTTGCTTCCCAGTCAACTTCGATCTTCAAAAATTTAAATTTAATGCCAATCGTTAAACTTCTGTCTTCTTAATTCTTCTTTTAATATTCTCTCTCCCGAATAGTGTTTTTTTTTCCTCGTCTTCACTCACATTCACTACCCCCTTTGCGTCTTTGTGGTTTTATTGGCTTACTTGGGGTGAAATGATTAAAAAATATATATGGCTGTAAACCTGAACAAATAAAGAAAAAAAAAATGGGTTATGATATTTTTCTTTCGTCCACAGATGCACACCGTAAGATTCGGTATAAATTATAGGAGTTTATTTTTTTATTTTTTTTATATTTTTTTTTTTTACCTGTGACCCTTCAACGCCAGCCGTCGCCAGAAGTGATGGCGGTTAACAAAAGATTAATTAAATATGGAACCAATTTTTCAAGTTTTTTCTTTTCTTTTAAGAAACGTGAATCTCATCGATGAAAACAGATTGATGACACAAGCAATAAAATGTTGAGTAAATTTAAAGATTCTTCTAAGATTTTTCAAACATCGTTCATAAAATCATTCTGGAGGCTTTCATATCTGTCTTAAATCAACTGTCATATTTCTCTGTCACTTACTTACACGCATTGACCCGAACCGAAGATACATTCTCTTTATCTCTGTTGTAAGAAAACTTCTTTTTTCAACTGTGGCGATCTTGACGTTTTTTTTGCCATGAAAGAGTGAAAAAAAAAAAAACGATTTAACTGCTGATCTATGATCGCTTTTGTAGTTTCGTGTGGAACACATTTACGGAGTTTCTTAAATTTTTTTTTCTTAGACTTGCAACGAAAGCATAACAATTTGATTCCTGCAATCGCTGTCGAAAGCAGAATTTGCTCACATGGTCCCGATTGGCTATTGCCACCTTGCTCTCCCTGTGAAAATACGCACTTCTTGTGATAATGATGCCATATTTGAAAATATTCTTAAGACTCGCTTTTTGGAATAACTTTCAGTAATATAAGTCACATATTACAGAATATCAGCAAATCGAGAAATTTTGGAAATCACGGACTACTAAGTTTGATGAATAACAGGGATGGCCCATTTATGTAATGGATATTTTAGCCAGGGGCTTACAACTTCTAAATGCATCCGTTTTGCCATTCCCAATTCCTATGTGAGGATCTCACGTACTATTTCGACTATTCATATTCGTATTCTGCTACCAGTTTAACAACGCCTTGTCGGCTGGGACTTAAGAATACGCTGACTGCACTTCTGTAAATGGGGCGTCCTGGTTAAGCCGATAAACTACATCCGCGCCCTGGTTAAGCCGATAAACTATATCCGCGTCCTCGGTAAGACGATAAACTACATCTGCGCCCCGGGTAAACCGATAAACTACATCTACGCCCTGGGTAAGCCGATAAACTATATACGCGTCCTGGTTAAGACGATAAACTACATCCGCGTCCCGGGTAAACCGATAAACTACATCTGCGCCCTGGGTAAGCTGATAAACTATATCCGCGTCCTGGGTAAGACGATAAACTATATCCGCGTTCTGGGTAAGACTATAAACAACATCCGCGTCCTGGGTAAGACGATAAACTACATCTGCGCCCTGTGTAGGACGATAAACTACATCCGCGTCCTGGGTAAACCGATAAACTACATCCGCGCCCTGGGTAAGAGGATAAACTACATCTGCGTCCTGGGTAAGCCGATAAACTACATCCGCGTCCTGGGTAAGATGATAAACTACAATCCGACAGCAAGGACTCTGATCAATATGTTTTTAGGAGCGTGGGACCACCTCTTAATTGCTGGTGTTACCCGATTCAGCCTGACACGGGGTGATTGCACATGTTAGGGTCTCAGCTATGGGTAAATAGTTAACCACAAAAAGAAGTGAAACGCTATGAAAGTGTAAAAATAGTTTCTATTACCAGCAATACATCTTTGATAGAAAAATATTATCAGAAATACATTTTTTTAAAAAATTACCAGTAATTATTTTCGGAAAAAAATGACCAGCAATACACTTTTGAAAAAAAAAAAATTACCAGTAATAAAAATCTTGTCAACATTAAATCACCCATTGAGGTTGATCGGCCGTAAAACAGTACTCAAATAAAATAAACTTTAGGGTGTGTCCATCATAAGCAGTTTTTATATGGGCTAATGTTTGCAAGCTCTTTTACAAATTTTGACACATAACTTGATCTTAATTCGCTCTTCCAAATTCTTTTCACTCTTTTTCTACCAACATTATGTTATGTCTACGTTCAATTTCCTCTACTGTTCGGCAACGAATGACTCATTTAGCATGAGTTTCATGTTGTCCATGTTCGACATAATCTATGAATATAGAATCCAGCGCAGTACGTAATCTGTTCAATGAAACAACGTTAAAGATTAACACTCACGAATCAGACACTCTACTGAATCTGACTATATCGCCAATACCACCACCAGCTGTTCCGTAATTCTTCAGTCTTTGATATCAAAGGTTGGCAGTGAATATTCTGGAAAAAAAAACATAGCTGCCTTTATACACGTCGAATTGAATATTTTGAGCCTTCTGATTGGTTAATATTTCTATTGGTGAACTATAAAATGAGTCAGCTCATTTTGGCTGGCTCACTAGTATACCAAGGTACCGAAAAACTCCAACATTTCAAAGAAAGCGGAAGCTGAAATATAACCACATGTGTTCAGTACAAGTTATTGTCTGACTCATTCCATCAGTGACAAAGGTCAATGATTCTGGGAAATTCAAGTGTTACACTTTCTATATATAAAAAAAACAACATACAAACATTAAATCAAGGCATTAAAGCCACTAATACGGAAATGGTTACTTTTTCATTCCCTTTCACACTAATCCCCTTGGGGAAGGCATTAATCTATTTTTTCTCACTGACTCTTGAAATAGCAGGGTAGAGTGTGCACTCCAGCCTTGTTGGAGTAGGATGAATCTGAAATATCTATTTCTCAAGAAGTCATGATAATTCACTTATATAAAGAAAAGGAAGCTGTTGAGAGACATGATCACCCATGTCCCGAAAAGACATGGTATTAAAGAAAAAGAAACTATTAAATTTTGCAGAAAAAAGTGACAATTATTTGTCAGTCGCTGATGGTTTTATATCTACAGCTTTGTGGATGATGTGGAGGATAACTGACACGAGGAAGAAATTCACAATGTGAAATAGCAATGTAGACTACGCTCTCTAGCCTTGGATGGCAGACAATCGAGGAAAAAAGAACAATTCTGAATCCAACACTGTAACCGCGAGAAAAAATGCCGAATGTCTTTCTCACGAAGACATGGTGATTCAATCTATAAAATTATATGACTTCTGTTTGTCTGTCTGTCCGTCAAACCCTCTAAAGTAGCCATGCAATAACCGATGGAAACGACATTTTGGGGAGAAGTGCAAACAGATAAAGTACTGTTGGTTTGTGTACGCGTCCTGCTGATGTGTCGGCTTGACATGGTAGGACGGCTTGCGCGTTTTAACGACCCCCAGAGCCATGTGAGCGGGGGCTTCGACCCTTAGTAGGTCCAACCAAGCTCAACAGGTTTGTGGTGTAGGAGCCAGACGAAAGACACACCCTGATCATCTTGATTGGTGGTTGTGCAGTAGGCTAACAACCTACTCAATTAAAAAAAAAATAGCGTGTTACAGAAACCTCAACAATATCTTCAAACAACGACATAGCCGAGGAAGAGTCTTCCAAAGTGGATCGTATGACGCGTGCTTGTGAAAATCCCCCGGAAATGCAGCCGGCACGACATGGGCCGAGCTGAAGACGATCGCCCGGAATCGCATCCATTGGAGAAGTGTTGTTGCGGCGCTATGTTCCCCAAGGCATCAAGAAGCATAATGAATGATTGTGATAAATAAATAGCTTAGTATCTGTCTATATTTCTGAGATGAGGTATTATGCACACTATTTACATTATTCGGACTATTGTCCTTATCTTTGTCGTCATATTTATTACAACGTTTCAGCCTTTCAGTATCTGTCTATATTGCTGAGATGAGGTATTATGTACACCATTTACATGATTCGGACTATTGTCTTCATCTTTGTCGCCATATTTATTACAACGTTTCGGTCGTTGTACGCCCCGGCCTCCTTCAGGTGGTTGGAATGTCGAACTGAACCCTTTATTTTTCTCACTGAGGTAGACTGTTCTAGTTCCACGTGCCATGTTTAATGGATGTCAGTTATCAGTTATCTCCTGTTAATTCCCCTCTCCAAGTTCTGCACTGCCGTAACCGGGTATTGAACTCACACTCTTTGGGTGTTGTCACTGGTTCTAACTAACGCCTTTATCCACTGTGCCATGTAACCTTGACACATTCCAACCACCTGAAGGAGGCCGGAGCGTACAACGTCCTAAACGTTGTAATAAATATGACGACAAAAATGAGGACAATAATCCGAATAATGTAAATAGTGTACATAGCTTAGTATTAATTTCAAGGATTTTTCTTTTAGTTAAACAACATTAATTAAATTACGTGTTCGGAAAGTAATGACGTTTTAACTAGACTTGTTATATAAGATGATCGCCTGGAACCGCGTCCGTTGGAGAGGTGTTGTTTCGGCCCTATGTTCCACAAGGAATTAAGAGGCATAATGAAATGAATGTAGGTTAGTACAAAACAATTTTCATTAATTTTGGGGGGAAAAATTAAAAGTTTTATTATTTAACATACAACATACTCCCACTGTTTTAAAAACAATTTATTGATTAAAATAAAAACTTATTCAATAAAAAGACAATATTGTTTTCTGCATATCTTTACGTTAACTTTTAATATTTCATCGATTGATTTGTAAAATTAAACGAAACTTAGTTTGTAGATACGAAAAAAAAAATGTATTCAAAGAAAAAATATTACCAGCAATATATTTTTGAAAAAAAAATTACCAGTAATATATTTTTTTTTAAAAATTTACCAGCAATACATTTTTGAAAGAAAAAATATTACCAGTAATAAAAATCTTGTCGGCATTAAATAACAACGCCTTGTCGATAAACTACATCCGCGTCCTGACTCGTGGATGATGGGGAGGGTAACTGACACGAGGAAGAACTTCACAATTATGATAGATATGAAG
>OZ038499.1:18259684-18264684 GCA_964036315.1 Acanthosepion esculentum
AGTGACTCAGTGCCAGGTGAGGATGGATTGCATTAGAGAGCCTACTTTCTGAGATAGATAAACATAGAAACAGAAATACCCCGAAGAATACGTGAATCTGTAGTCGGGATGCTAGAGGTAACATCAATCAGCTATATATATATATATATATATATATATATATATATATATATATATATATATATATATATATATGAAGAAATATAGTTTTAAATTGTGCTATGTTTATGGTATGACGTGCTCAATATCAGAGATAGAGAGTATGTAAATATAAATATAAAAGTGAACATTGAAGTCAACACTCAGAGGCGACAGGCTGTTTCATGCTGCACGCAATCAGTAGGCGGCCTGACGATTGCGTCCAGCAAGAAACAGTCTGTCGCCTCTGAGTGTTGCCTTTAATGTTCACTTATATATATATATATATATATATATATATATATATATATATATATATATATATATATATATATATATATATATAAAACATATATATATATATATATATATTTAAAACAACATGCCTGGCCGCATACACAATTCCGGAAAATTCTCGTCGAAAACACAACTATACTTAAACATGAAAACAATAAACAAAAACTAAAAATTCTTGAAACTATATACATAAAACAGTTGTAACCTAACCTGAACAAAATAAACTATGAAATCTCCACAAATATCCTTAAATGCCTATAATTAGTAACAGAAGCCATTGGTTCATACCAACGGCTTTCCATACTCAATAGTCATCGGATTCACTCTCGCGTGGTCATGTGTGACGTCATGAGCTGTTGTGCGATTTTCGCTTTCAGCGTCTTATATGCACGTGTTTATCGTTGCTTGGAAATCATCCATGTAAACAAATAAGACTATCATCAATTTCTTTTCTTGTTCTTGCTTAAATAGGTTGTGTAATTGTCATCTTTGATAATTGCTTATGTAAGCCGAAAGCTTAGATTGGATTACAAAAAAATAAAAATAAAAATAAAAAATATGTATCAATATTGTGATTTTCTTTCATTGTTTAATGATAATGTTATTAAGCTTATCAGACTATATGAAAAAAACATACATAAAATATATAGACAACACTTATCTATATTATTTAATGAAACATGTATTAATGAAAAAATGCTGCCTAAATACACACAATTTAAAATATATATATATATATATATATATATATATATATATATATATATATATATATATAATAGCTAGTAACTATTATTCGTATTCGTATTCGTAGATACATGTCTATTAGGGCGGGGTTAGACAAACCCTACTGCAGATGCTCGCTCAGGCATATTTGTGTCTGTTCAACACACACAGGACCAGCCTGTGGCTTACATTGCAACTATGCTGAGTTTCTGGGAGTGAACGAGTTATCTAGTTTGATCAACAATCTGAACAAGGCCAACACGCTCAAGCCCTCGGCCACGATGAGTTGTAGGTTCGTGCTAGCACAGCTATCGACGGCCGACAATATCCACTACCCAGTTTCATTCACAAGGCTTGGGTCAACCCGCGGTATTGTTTTTCAGGCACTTTCTAAAGGTGCCGCACGCTGGGATCGACCTCGATCTAGTCTGATGACAAACCGACTATGGTGAGATTCGAACTCGGGTTTCATGATCTGAAAGCGAATATATATATATATATATATATATATATATATATATATATATATATATATATATATATATATATATATATATATATATATTGCTCTTCTCTTGTATTGAGCCCTGTTTTAAATTAATGTTTTGAACGTTGAAATTTTATTCTTCGTTCTTTTACATTTGTATATATATATATATATATATATATATATATATATATATATTGGGGGGCACCACGAGGGGTTGTAATGGTTAGCAACCTTGTCTCGCTAAAACAATTACGACTGAGTAGTGATTTCGATCCTCACTGGGTGCCCCTTAATTTCGGCCTTGTGCCACATCTAAGCTACGCTTGGAAAATCACTGTATGTGTGTGCGTGTGTGTGTGCGTGTGCCTGTGTGCGTGTGCATGTGCATGTGCATGTGCGCTTGTGCGTGCGTGTGTGTCTGTGCGTGTGTGTGCGTGTGTGTGTGTGCGTACGCGTGTGTTTGTGTGTGTGCATGTGTGTGTGTGTGTGCGCGCACGCACGCGTGTGTGTGTATAGTTTAATTAAAGGACCGCAGTTTGGTTAATATTGACGTTATAAACTTCGTGATAATTACATGAAATATTGAGTTTAGTTGTCCTTCTCCTAGACTGGCCGCCAAACAAGATTGAGGAGACCAGACTACGCTACTATTTAATCCATAGCATAGATGAGATTAATTTCACACATTGCCCAATGGTACTTTCGTAAAAGTGAATATATCGAAACTCGACTGAAAATCGAATTCGTCTCTCTGATTACTCGCTCGGAGCCGATTAATTGCCCACGCCTTCCATCAGACACATAAACATGTATGTTTGTGTGTGTGTGTGATTGTGTGTATGTGTATGTGTGTTAATTTGAAACTGTGAAAAAGATTAAAATAACCAATGATTTCATAAAGTGTTATCGTAATTATCAACACAGTTCGCTGTACAAGTAATCAGTTCTTGGACTCTGGAGAAGGAAGATGTCTGGACAGAAGATATTAAGTTTTCTCGCCAGACCGAAGACGGTCTCATCACATTTTTTTTTCTGTTTATTTTACTTAAAAAAAACAAAAAAAAACAACACCCAATAACATGTCAGTCACGTTTTTGTCCCTAACACGAGTTGGAACATCGGTGGACATCATGAATAAAATTATAATTTAAAAAGAGGACAGTGTTTTCGAAATGGAAGAAATTTTGTCGAAGAAATTTCGTTTATGAATGCCATAACGAATAGCTTCATCTCCTGGTCTTGAACTCACCGTAAAGAAAGAGCTGCAGGGGTTGGACAAAATAACTGAAACACTTGTTAAATTCAAAGAAAATTTATTTAATATGGAGTTGGTCCTCCTTTAGCCTGACATACAGTTTTAATACGTCTCGTCGGAGAATATGACTTTCTTCACTTGGTCTGCAGACCAGGCACTGTGATCTCTGCACCACTTCAACCTCTTCTGAATGTTGCGAGTGGAGAGAAGAGGTTTCCTTACAGCGGCTCTTCCATGATATGCAGCTTTATGGAGCTCACGATGAGCAGTTTTAGTAGAAACTGGACTATTCAGATGATTATTAAACTCAGTAGTCACATAGGCCGCAGTAGTCCGATGATTTTTTGCTACATTGTGTTTCAATGCATCTCGGCCCCTGTCAGTAAGTTTGCAAGTTCGGCCAGAATTGCTACGGTTGCTAGAGGTTTTGCCCTGTTTCTCGAATTACGTCAGAGTTCTTGATACGGTAGCTCTTGAAAATCAAAACAGTCCAGCAACCTTAGTGATCGAGGCTCCCGCCATGCGAGCTTCAATTATTTGCCCTTTTTTAAATTTGGAGAGGTCACGCATTTAGCTTAAATTTTACTAAATTCTAAAAACAAATAAGACAAAGACAGTAAATTAGATAAATAAACGTATTTACAATAGATATAACCTGCAATTACAAAGTTTTAGTTAAAGTTCTTAATATAATAGGTCTTTGAAATATAGGAGTGGAATTTGCATCTGTTCCAATTATTTTGCCCAACCCCTGTATATACCAGCTGAGTTCAAATTCTGACCAGTCAAGTCAATAGGACTTTTTTCTAAATCTGTATCCACAAATTTAATAAAGACAATATATTAGTAAGTTTACTGAAACAATAATAATAATAATAATAATAATAATTATTATTATTATTATTATTATTATTAATTTAAATATTGCAAAATTAGTCCAGTGTTTCTTTCATGTCATCTCTATGTAAGTATTTCCAGAGAAGGAACGTTAAGAGCTACAAAAGACAGGAAATTGTGGAGGGCCATAATCGCTAACGTTCTGAAACGGGAAGGCAAATAGAAGCAGTGATACGAACAGAGAAGGGGGCTGCCATCTCATGACTTCCTTAAAATTCTGTATAAGCAATATTTTGAGCGAGATATCTATTCTCTAAAGCTCTTTTTACTCTTCTAGCAAGTCCACTTGACGTTCCTTCTCTGGAAATACTTTCATAGAGATGACATGAAAGAAAAACTAATTTTTAATATTTAAGTTAATATTAATTATAATAATAATAATAGTAATTATTATTATTTTATTATTATTATTATTATTATTATTATTATTATTATTATTATTATTATTTCAGCAAACTTGCTAATTTTTTGTCTTTATTAAATAAGTGAATACAGATTTATAAAAAGTCTAATTAAAGACATCATTTTGACTTATTTAGATAATTTTTTTTCTGCTCCATTAGACTGATTTGTCGTAATTTGAATTGTCACACAACAATGCTTATAATTACGAACATTGTAGGCTTTCTGAACCGCGGCTGAATTTTGCGAAGGCGGCTATAAATTCTTTCTACACAAACACAAAAGAAGTAAAAAAAAACAAAACTTTATTGACAGAAAAATTACTTATACATGGGATTTTGTAAAATTTGAATTAAAAATAAACAAAAGCGTTAAATTCTTAATTAAAATATTCTTGTAAAATCTTCTCTTGAGATCGAATCCACATATGTTGTAAATGATATTTGTTAGTATTGCTGGAGACCGCGTTTAAACTTAGCGTTCACTTCACAGTTTATACTTCATATTTGCATAAGCCCTATCACCTATAACACTTTCACCCATAAATATAGCATACCTTAAATCTATAATTTTATCTCTGTCTCTATAATAATAATAATAATAATAATAATAATAATAATAATAATAATGTTGATGATGATAATAATAATAATAATAATAATAATGTTGATAATGATAATAAAAATAATAATAATAATAATGTTGATGATGATAATAATAATAATAATAATAATAATGTTGATAATGATAATAAAAATAATAATAATAATAATGTTGATGATGATAATAAAAATA
>OZ038499.1:18267184-18269684 GCA_964036315.1 Acanthosepion esculentum
ATATATATATATATATATATATATAGCTGAGTTCAGTTATCGCAATAAATCATTTCTAAATGGATTTTATTTGTTAATAGCAGAAAAAATAACATTATTGCTATTTTCGTGAGAATTTGCATATTTTATCCGTAAACACTTTATCATTTTTCAAAAGGTCATTTTCTCTCTTTAGAATTTTCACCAACTTTTAAATTGTTTAATTTGTTTCCCAAGCAAATGTCATGACGCGTTCTTTGGACAATTTCTTTTTACTGCCACCATGTCCGGCCAAATGAAAGATAGTTTATGAAGAGAAATCTTTTTGTCCGAAACCTATTACTCCGTGACTAAAACATTCGTCTTGTAACCAAATTTAGCAGTGGCAGTGCTGATGGAAATTGACCTGGAACAAAACTTATTTGTGGCAATCATTGCCGCCAATAACTAACTTCCTTTTTCCGAGCATTAGTCGAATACATTTCGATTGTTCTTGTATATAAGTCGACTTTTGAAAATCGGAATTTACGGAGATAATAGAAATCTTCCGATAAAGCTGTAGTCAATTCATTAGAGCCGAATCTCTGCTACGTGAAAAACTCAAAAAACAAACAGAGAGAGAGAGAGAGAGAGAGAGAGGTTTATTCGCTCATTTGAAATCGCCCGTTATGGGCATTATCATATCCCTAATATAATAATAACATCGTACTTCACGGACGGAATGGAATGGCTGACAGGAAAAGGAATGACAAACATGCTTCGTTCGAAAAGATACTTTTATACCACTAAGACATGCACAAAACTATATATACACATATACAAGTGTCCCGCGCGGAGAACCATACATCATATATCTATAGAGCAAGCAGGACGTAAGGCGAAATAAAAAGGGAAGTGTCTAACATATAATATGGAGATGCTCCCGTGTTTGGAGAAGCCATGTTTAGGACTCCAGATTGAAATGAACCGGATCCATCTACTATGTCCAAGCCGAGGTCATATTCCACGAACGGGAAAATGCGAATCTTGGGAGTTTATTTCTATATATGGGAAAGATATATACCAAAAGCGAAACGGCACCATGGACTTTTAAACTGCAGGGGAAGCAATTTTAATCTCTGCGCGTGCTATGGGGGGAAGGTGTCAGGCTAAAGAAAGCAATCTCTCGGTTTGGCTACTGTAAACCGACTGAAATTGACTGCCGATTTCGTCACTGTATGAAATGACGTCAGTAAGCTGTTCGTCACGGGATCAATATGTCTTATGTCCATCAAATCTGTAGACAGCACATTCGGATTATTCCATCAACCCCGTAGGTATCATATCCAGGCTATTCCATCAAGCGTTTTCTGTTATAAACGGTGGATTTAGTCTGTCATTGTTTTTTATTTCTGTGTGCGAGACAAAGATCTGTTAAAACTGTCTAGCAGCCTTGATATATTCGGGAAGGATATTAGAATAATGAAGAACATATACTGGTAGCAAACCGCCTGCATACGGATAATTAAATAAATTCACCAGATATACAACATAGTAAGTGGTGTAAGACAATGAGGAGTCTTCTCACCGGACTTATTCAACCTATACAGCGAGGAGATTCTGAGAGAACTAGATATCCTAGGATTCATTATTGGCAGCAAAAAATAGAAGATGCATGTGACAAAGTGTTTGTGGCAGACACAAAAGAAAACTACAAAAACTCCTACATAATGTAGTGAAGGAAAGCGAGAAGAAAGGATTATCAACTGTAAGAAGACAGAATACATGGTTGCTAGCAAAAGGGGCAGCCCAAAATTTGAATAGCAAATCGGAGATAGCAGAATTAAACAAGTACAAAAATTATAATATCTAGGAAATGTTTGAACAAGTGTGACATTGAAATTCGAAGGCGTAGTGGGATAGCGAAAGATGCCTTTCAAATGCTAAGCAGAGTACTAAGAAATAGAAAAACTTATAGTACTAAACTGTTACGTGATATCTGTCCTCCTCTATGGCAGTGAATGCTGGACAAACTCCTCAAAGATGAGCAAGAGATTTAAAGCAAATGTTGTTCTACAGAAGGATGTTGAGGATACCATGGACTGAACATGTGAGCAACGACAAAGTTTTGGAGAAAATGGAAGCAAAATGAAAACTTATACTTAAAATCAGAAAGAAACTATTAAGGTTTCTAGGGCACATAATGAGGAAAGAAGGCTTGGAAAATCTGATACACACGGGATAGATTGAACGCAAGAGGTACAGAGGAAACACCGCATAACAGTGAGCTTGAGTAAATGGATGGCGAAATAGTGATTAGGAGAAATAGCAAAAAGACAACACTTATTAAAAGCAGTAAGTTGTTGAGGGCCTTGATCGTCTACGCACTGAGGGGACACGACACATGCTCATTGAGCCAATGGCATCGGCTGTCACACGGCTTCAGCCTTTTTGAAGCTAAGTGGATTTCTTCTGCACACAATATTCTATCATCATCCTAATCCTCACGGAAATCCCGTCCTGGGTAAGACGATGAACTACG
>OZ038499.1:18274684-18289684 GCA_964036315.1 Acanthosepion esculentum
AAGTGCGCACGAACTTTATGGAGACCCTGTATATATATATATATATATATATATATATATATATATATATATATATATATATATATATATGTGTGTGTGTGTGTGTGTGTGTGTGTGTGTGTGTGTGTGTGTGTGTGTGTGTGCAAATATATAGATATATAGAAAAGGACCGTTAGGTTAATAATCCGAAGTTCTTTAGTATTTTTGTTTTATTTTAAAAAAAACAATGTTTAATATTCAAGTAGAGTCTAAATTATAATTATATTTTAAAAATATGATTCCCTCGCTACATAAGAGTTCTCGTGTTTCAAAAACAGGAGCTAAAAACTTCAATTTAATTATAAAAAATAAATTGAATTAAAGTATCAAGCTCTGTTTCATCTCCAAGCGAAATGTATATATATATATATATATATGTATATATATATATATATATTATAATATTATTATTATAAAAGATTATAATAAAAACATTTTACATCGCTACACAAAAGCTTTCATGTTTCAATATTATGATAGTACTTCGTCAGATGAGTTGTGAAAAAAATGGTTTATTAAGGAAATTTAAAAACAAAGCGTTACCTATTTGTTATAATAATAAAATATTATAATATTGGGTTGGTGTATAATTATCAAGCGTTTTTGTAGGCGAGTTATTTGTTAACAAAAATTGCTTTTTTTTAAATAAAAATATCTTTTTATATTTAGGTTACACAAATGCGTGTCGATTGGTAAATACGCTCCGGAATAATCATTTAAAAATGTTATTGTTGAATTGTTATATTTCTTTTTTTTATATAATAAATATTGTTTAAAAACGCTTGATAATTATGCACCAACCTAATACTAATGATTTATGAAAAATTGGCAGGTGAAGAAAGCTTATACCGATTTAGATAACTTGGTGACCGATGTCAAAGCATGGATTGCCTCCGAGAACTGTGACTTCTTTGCCCGTGGAATCGACCGTTTTCCAAGCAAATGGGAAGCAGTTATTGAAGTAGATGGTGACTACGCACTGGAATAATCATTTAAAAATGTTATTTTTGAACTGTCATGCTGGTTTTTTCATGATAAATATTATTTGAAAAAAAACGCTTGATAATTATGCACCAACCTAATATTTTGCTCTACATTGTATTGAGTACTTTTCAAAAAAGCAAATCCTACGAACTGTGGATTTTACTCCATCTGTTCTGGCTTTTATTTGTATATATATATATATATATATATATATATATATGAAGAAATATAGTCCTAAAATGTGCTATATTTATGGGGAAAAGTGCTCAATATCGGAGATAGAGCGTGTGTAAATATAAAAGTGAACATAGAAGTCAACACTTAGAGGCGACAGTCTGTTTCATGCTAGATGCAATCGTCAGGCCACGGTGACCTGACGATTACGTCTAGCATGAAACAGCCTGTCGCCTCTGAGTGTTGACTTCCATGTTCACTTTTATATTTATATTTACATACGCTCTATCTCTGATATTGAGCACTTTACCCCATAAATATAGCACCTCTTAAAACTATATTTCTTCATATATATATATATATATATATATATATATATATATATATATATATATATATATTTAGAGAGAGAGAGAGAGAGAGAGAGAAGGGAGTGAGAGAGACATAGAGAGAGAGAATTTGGCTGTTTAATTGAGTTCCTTTTATTCACTTTCGTGCAAATATCCATGGGCAGTGGAGAAATATAAATCTATATCCATATCTTCTTCTGCGGCTATGGATTAATGGCAGTCCAGACTCAATATTAAGTTTGCGCTTAATATATATATATATATATATATATATATATATATATATATATATATATATATATATATATATGTATGTATGTATGTATCTGTGTATTTAGGCAGCAATCCTTCTTTCATGCACATTTCATTGAATACAACAGACAAGGTTGTCTTTGATTGAGTTTTTTATACAATTTCTCTTGCGACCTAATAATTTTTTTCTTTTCAGATGATAAATTATGTAAAAACTGTCCGAATGTTCATTTTAACAATAGCTTGATCGTGTTTTGTAAAATGAAAACATTATGTAAATGCATTCATGCAACAAACTATTTCTTATTTAACAGTTAAAATATTTAATTCTTGAAAATGGTTAAATGTATCGCCGAAAGCGTTTGGATTAAAAGAACATTCGGACAGTTTTATATAATTTATCATCTAAAAGGAAAAAAAAATTAGATTTGCATAATATATTGTATAAAAAACAAAGCAAATCACCTTGTCTGTCGTATTCAATGAAATATGCATATATATATATATATGTATATATACTATTTACATTATTCTATTGACTCATCTTTGTTGCCATAGTTATTACACTGTTTCTGCCGGGTGGAATGTCGAACTGAACCCTTTATTTCGCTCACTGGGGTAGACTGTTCTAGTTTCACGTGACATGTTTAAATGGATGTCAGTTATTTCCTGTTAATTTCTCTCTCCAAGTTCTAAACTGCCTTGACCGGGTATTGAACTCACACTCTTTGGGTCCTGTTACTGGATCTAACTAATGCCTTTGTCCACTGTGCCATGTGTCCTTGAAGATGAATATATGTATGAATTTCTGGGTATTATAAACCTAATGTCTTCAGTAACCGTTTGTTACCAGTGCTCATATTGCAATTTATGCTGTTATCATCCATGTTTTTACCAGATCTTATATTGCAATTTTTGTTGTTATTATCGTTTTTCGCTGGAACTCCTTATTACTGGTTCCAATATTGTATTCATTTCTATGTTTGGTCGGCTCTGGAGATTTCTGTGGCCTAGCATATGTGTTGATTTCTTAAGTTTACGAATTTTCCAATTGTGTTCTTTGTCTATGATCTCAACCTGATCCCACAGAGGGCGGTGATCTCCCTTTGTGGTCAGTCACGCCTGATTTTTCTACTTCCCCTCGTGTTACAGGTTTCGACCAGTCTCCCCTTTATATTTCATTCTGCAGCTGCACGGAATAGCGTACACCCAGTCTTTAGTCATGTTCTCCTCTCTCTCTCTATATATATATATTGTGTGTGTGTATTTGGATAACACTTTTTCATTTATATAAGTTTGGTTTACGATCAACGAAACCTTTTTTCTGCTTTTTATTTATCATTGAGAAGTCATTGCAAAATACATTCAACATACACAAGACAAATGGTTTCGGAATCTCTTCCCAATTACATGACAGAGATAACAGTTCTCTTGACCATGATGGTATGATTTGGTTTGTTTTGTTTTACGGCATATCATCCTCAATGGGTTATTTAATGCCGACAACATTTTTAGAATAGATTCGTATGAATAGAATATGTATTCTTTGGTTTAGATTGGTTTGGTTTATTTTGTTTTACGGCATATCAACCTCAATGGGTTATTTAATGCAGACAACATTTTTAGGATAGATTCGTATGAATAGAATATGTATTCTTTGGTTTAGATTGGTTTGGTTTATTTTGTTTTACGGCATATCAACCTCAGTGGGTTATTTAATGCCGACAACATTTTTAGGATAGATTCGTATGAATAGAATATGTATTCTTTGGTTTAGATTGGTTTGGTTTATTTTGTTTTACGGCATATCAACTTCAGTGGGTTATGGGATTTTAACGTCACATATTGAGAGAACTTCGACCAAATAATTTTACAGTTGAAATGGCTAGATGGAACCGTAAGTTCTATGCTAAGAGTTTCTTCTCTTGCACTTCTCACTTGTGGAAATTTCTTCGAGTTTCTTGCTTCCCAGTCAACTTTGATCTTCAAAAAATGAAGTACTTAATAGTACATTTTTATCTGATATTCAAAAAAACTCGGTAACCCCTTACATCTTAGTGGCTTTATTGCCTTGTTTGGGGTGAAATTATTTATATTTCCCACCGTCCTTCCCAAAAACAGTTTTTTATTTATTTATCAGTGACACAGGCAAAAGCCAATCAACACACACACAACGCCAATGATTTCCGAGTCTTTTCCCCAATCTGATGGCAGTGATTACTGTTCTCTTGTCGATAATAGATACCTTCCGTTTTTGTTCATTATTCTGTCTGCAGAAGTTCCTATGCCAGGGACATTTTTACACATTTTGGATTTATTTTCGGATAGCTAACTGTTATTTCTGCCACGATTATGATTGTGGGGAGTCTGATAACAGTCATTTCTCGGGTGGGGTGGGATGGTGTGGTGTGGTGTATGGTGGTGTTAATGTAAATCGGTTTTTGCCATTGTGTAATATGCATTGGGAATATGTTTTTAGAAAGTTTTTATCTTCCTATATTTCTGAGATAACGTATTGTAATTATTTACACTATTTACATTATTCGGATTATTGCCCCCCCACCATCTTCGTCGCCATATTCACGACGTTTCGTTCCTTGTACGTTACGACCTTCTTCAGGTCCAGTTTGGAATTTCGAACTGAACCCATAATTTCGTTCACCGGGAAAGGCGGGTAGGTTGTTCTAGACCCACGTGCCATGCCTCTCACGGATGTCTCAGTATCAGCTATCGTATACACTGGTATCCTCAAGGAGACATCCCTCAGTGGATAAAAGCGTTCGTTGAATCCAGTGACTTGACGCAAAGAATTGTAAGTTCAATACCTGGCTACAGCAGGGGTGAAAAAAAAAGTTGAGTTAAGGGGAGTTAACTGCTACTGAGACATCCGGAAAAGGCATGACATGAAGGTAACGAAGTTAAGCAACTTCCAGCCCGTGATCTGCCATCCATTTACACCGTTAATGTTTCCCTCTGACACTTTTGCCTTCAATATGTCCCGTGAGTATCATATTCTCCAAGCCATCTTTCTTTATTATGTGTCCCAGAAATTCCAGCTGTCTCTCTCTGATTTTCAGTACAAGTGTCCGTTTTTATACCATTTTCCCTAAAACGCCCCCAAGTTCCGTTCATACTTTCCTCAGTATCTGTCATATTATATTATATATATTATATATATATATATATATTATCTATTACAATATATATTATAATATATATTATAATAATACAATATATTATTATAATATATGCATTATAATACAATTATATATCTATTGTCTTGAGTTTGCTCTTTCTGTTAGAGACTTACTGCCATATCAGGTTGAACCACCGGTTCTCGTACGATCAACGAAGCTAAGCAAGTTCGAACTTCGTCAGTACCTGGATGGGTGACCGCTTGGGAATTACAGGTGGTATAAGCTTGGATGTGCGGATGGTGAATAGATAATAGCTCGTAATTTTTAATCGTAGCGCTGAGTTGCAAATCCTGATGGGTTCGTTATATTAACTTAATTGCAAATACTGTTGGGAAAGTTACGAATCCACGTCTTCTCCTCCAGCTATGGATTAAACTCTAAGACTTGTATTATAAATCCATTATCATCAAAAAGAAAAATTCGTACATTCTAAAAATGTTTTCTGGCATTAAATAACATGAAAGGTTTTGATAAGCCGTAGAAAACGAATCAATCAATATTTTGAATT
Source organism: Acanthosepion esculentum (assembly GCA_964036315.1). Taxonomy (NCBI): domain Eukaryota; kingdom Metazoa; phylum Mollusca; class Cephalopoda; order Sepiida; family Sepiidae; genus Acanthosepion; species Acanthosepion esculentum. The sequence goes on from OZ038499.1 coordinate 18,280,189, forward strand.
TATACATTCAAAAGTTACGTAACATTATATCCTGGCTTTAGTAATAATAATGGTAATATTAGCCGTTTCCCTATAAGCAAACATTTGGCATTCATTGACCGAGCAGCCAGTACTGCTTTTGCTTGTAATTTATTAAATATTTCCGTTAAAAACATTTTTGTCAGGCAAATAAGTTTAAGTCCAGTAGTAGTTATCGGCCTTTCCAGTATTGATGGGGCCCTCTTTCGATACCTTTTATTTCAAGTAGTGTGGAATGTCAGTATCTAGATTATGCCATTATTTTCTCTTCGAGTAACGTTTGCTGAATTTGATAGTCCTCTGGTAACGTGACTTCTGCTTTTTACTGCAGTTCTTTGTGATTCAGTTCAGATTGTTCAAAGAAGGATGATCTTTGGCAAGACTCCGATGCTTCTCTCTCTCAATGACCTATTGTCTGTTATGCTATCTAGAAGCATTACTAGACGCCAATAAATAAACACAACTGGATTATTAGTAAATAGAGGAGATCAGGCTTCTAATCCGATATTTTTTATTTTATTTTATTTTTTTGCTTTCGTGTTAGCTTAATTTGGATATTCATTTGTTTATTTTCAATGATTTAAAAATCATGAATCTTTTTAGACCTGCGACAATATAGTTTATTGTATAGATTAAAATATATAATAAAATCACTGTCAGTGGAAAATTAATTACACATCTTGTTTTTTACAGTACGAATGAAATACTTGTTGAAAAAAAACAGAAGGAAAACTTACATCAAAGAGCACAATAAAGTAACAAAAAAGGAGAAAGAAAGAAAGAACGAAAGAAGGAAAGAAAGAACAAAAGAAGGAAAGAAAGAATGAAAGAAAAAAGAAAAAAGAAAGAAAGGTAATTAAAAGAAAGTAAGAAAAATAAGGTATAAGAAAAGGGAAAGAAAGGAAAGATGGTGGATAAACAAAAAAGAAAGTATGAGAAACTAAAGAAACAAAAGAAGGTGGATAAAAGAAAGAAAGAAAGAAAGAAAAGAAGGAAGATTAATAAAAGAAAGAAAGAAAGAAAGAAAGAAGGAAGGAAGATTAATAAAATAAAAATAAATAAAGATGGAAGGAAGATTAATGAAATATAAAAATAAAGCAAGAAAGAAAAAAGAAGGAGGAAAGATTAATAAAATAAAAAATATAGAAAGAAAGAAAGAAAATAGGAAGGAAGATTAATAAAATAAAAAATAAATAAAGAAAGAAAGAAAGAAAAAGAAGGAAGAAAGATTAATAAAATAAAAAATAAAAAAGAAAGAAAGAAAGAAGGAAGGAAGATTAATAAAATAAAAAATAAAAAAGAAAGAAAGAAAGAAAGAAGGAAGGAAGATTAATAAAATAAAAAATAAATAAAGAAAGAAAGAAAGAAAGAAGGAAGGAAGATTAATAAAATAAAAAATAAAGAAAGAAAGAAAGAAAGAAAAAGAAGGAAGAAAGATTAATAAAATAAAAAATAAAAAAGAAAGAAAGAAAGAAGGAAGGAAGATTAATAAAATAAAAAATAAAAAAGAAAGAAAGAAAGAAAGAAGGAAGGAAGATTAATAAAATAAAAAATAAAGAAAGAAAGAAAGAAAGAAGGAAGGAAGATTAATAAAATAAAAAATAAATATAGAAAGAAAGAAAGAAAATAGGAAGGAAGATTAATAAAATAAAAAATAAATAAAGAAAGAAAGAAAGAAAAAGAAGGAAGAAAGATTAATAAAATAAAAAATAAAAAAGAAAGAAAGAAAGAAAGAAGGAAGGAAGATTAATAAAATAAAAAATAAAAAAGAAAGAAAGAAAGAAAGAAGGAAGGAAGATTAATAAAATAAAAAATAAAGAAAGAAAGAAAGAAAGAAAGAAGGAAGGAAGATTAATAAAATAAAAAATAAAGAAAGAAAGAAAGAAAGAAAAAGAAGGAAGAAAGATTAATAAAATAAAAAATAAAAAAGAAAGAAAGAAAGAAAGAAGGAAGGAAGATTAATAAAATAAAAAATAAAGAAAGAAAGAAAGAAAGAAAGAAGGAAGGAAGATTAATAAAATAAAAAATAAAGAAAGAAAGAAAGAAAGAAAAAGAAGGAAGAAAGATTAATAAAATAAAAAATAAAAAGGAAAGAAAGAAAGAAAGAAGGAAGGAAGATTAATAAAATAAAAAATAAAAAAGAAAGAAAGAAAGAAAGAAGGAAGAAAGATTAATAAAATAAAAAATAAAGAAAGAAAGAAAGAAAGGAAAGAAGAAGGTTAAAAGTAAGAAAGAAAAAAGAATTATGGATAGAAGAAAAAACGTTGAAAAAATAAATAGACAAATAATTTTGAATTATGAAAAAAGAAAGAAAATTTTCTTTTCTTCATCTTGTATCTCAGAAGTTTTAACTCATTGCAAATTCTAATTTAACATTGATTATGCTTAATTATTAAATGATTATTATCTACCTATCTGTGTCTCTTCATATCTATCTATCTATCTATCTATCTATCTATCTATCTATCTATCTATCTATCTATATATATATATATATATATATATATGAAGAAATATAGTCTTAAGATGTGCTATATTTATGGGATAAAGTACTCAATATCAGAGATGGAGCGTGTGTAAATATATTAGGTTGGTGCAAAAATAATGTCGTTTTTTGAGATGATCTTGAACGTCAAAAAACGACATTATTTTTGCACTAACCTAATAAAAGTGAATATAGAAGTCAACACTTAGAGGCGACAGTCTGTTTCATGCTAGATGCAATCGACAGTCTGTTTCATACTAGATGCAATCGTCAGGCGGCCTGATGATTGCATCTAGCATGAAACAGACTGTCGCCTCTTAGTCTTGACTTCTATGTTCACTTTAAATATATATATATATATATATATTAGTTTGCCCTAGTCCGTTATCCCAGTCTGTTCCTATCTATCTATCTATCTATCTATCTATCTATCTATCTATCTATCTATCTATCTATCTATCTATCTATCTATCTCAGTCTATTCCTATCTATCTATCTATCTATCTATCTATCTATCTATCTATCTATCTATCTATCTCAGTCTATTCCTATCTATCTATCTATCTATCTATCTATCTATCTATCTATCTCAGTCTATTCCTATCTATCTATCTATCTATCTATCTATCTATCTATCTATCTATCTCAGTCTGTTCCTATCTATCTATCTATCTATCTATCTATCTATCTATCTCAGTCTGTTCCTATCTATCTATCTATCTATCTATCTATCTATCTATCTATCTATCTATCTCAGTCTGTTCCTATCTATCTATCTATCTATCTATCTATCTATCTATCTATCTATCTATCTATCTATCTATCTCAGTCTGTTCCTATCTATCTATCTATCTGTCTATCTATCTATCTATCTATCTCAGTCTGTCAATATCGATCTTTTGTCTGTGTCAATTTGCCTACAGTTTTAACTTTTACAGCTATGACAATCCATCCAACGTACACAGACTCCAATCACTGTGAGTTCCCCCGTATTCAAATTATAAGGACAAAGGTTCACGCAGACAACGTCCTCACCCCTAACACTGCTTATTACATCTTAAACACATTTAATTTAATAATAATACTTAAGAATTTCAGTTAAGAAATAGAGAAGAAGAAACAAATATCTAAATAGATGGATAGATTATTTTCCTCTTCTCATATCTATTTATCTTAGTCCGATTTCTACCAGGTCTGTTCTTACAGCCAGATCACACCATGTCACGTACACATCTTTGAATAAGCCTCATTTCCCCTGTATTCCAATTGTAATGAGAAAGTTGCACTCTGTTTCTTTTCCCTAAGAATTGCCACGAAAGAAACCGTCATGTTTCTATGTGCACTTTTAAATTTAAATATCAATCATTATCTATCCTCCTTATCCTCATAATCTTCACTTGCTTCCGCTTGCTTTCAGATACTTAATTCAGTCCTACAGGCCGTCTGTAAGTTATTACTAACTGTCGCATTGATAGGCCATCGTACGACAAAAACAGTTTCTCTGCCAACCTTTTCTAAAGAGAAGGGTGCCTAGACATCCAGTAGACTTTATAAAGGACAGATGAACCTTCTTGAACGGATAGCAAACATAATTGGCTAACTGGACGACATACGTGCGCGTGAAGCTGATTTGGTAATGACACGGCATTCCTACAATGAAGCCAACGGTCAGGATGGAAGCTTAAAGATGGAATCAACAGCTAGTTGTCCGTGCCCAAGGTCAAGGGACATTGGTTGTAATTTGACCTGGAGAGTGATGGACATCCAGATATACACTAGGGTTAGGCTATCTCTTCGACTTTCAAGCCAGGTATAGAGGAGGGAACTGGTTAGTTGTTTAGCTGCTGCACAGTGGACATACATAGACATGAAACGAATGATGATGATGGCGGTGTTGATGATTATGGTGATGACGGTGGAGGGGATGGGGGGTGAGGATTATGGTGATGATGATGGTGGAGGTGGTGATAATGATGATGGTGTTGGTGATGATGATGGAGATGATAATGAGGATGGTGATGGTGATGGTAGTGGTGGAGGTGATGGTGGTAATGCTGCTGCTGCTGCTGCTGCTGATGATGATGATGGAGATGATAATGAGGCTGGTGATGATGATTGCGGTGGTGGAGGTGATGGCGGTGATGGTTATGGTGATGATGATGGTCGTGGTGATGGTGGTGATGATGATGATGGTGGCGGTGGAGGTGATGGTGGTGATGCTGCTGGTGATGATGATGACGATGGAGATGATAATGGGGATGGTGATGATGATGGTGTTGATGATGGAGATGGGACGATGATGGTGATGATCATGATAATGATGATGGTATGATGATCGTGATCATGGTGATGGTAATAATAATGATGCTGGTGGTGATCATGGTGATGATAGTGTTGGTGGTGATGATAGTCATGGTGATTGTGATGATGATGATGGTGGTGGACATGCTGGTGGTAGTGATAATAAGGGTGATTATGATGATGACTTAAATGTACGTACAAAGGATGCATGTGACGTCATGACATCAGTTCGATTCAATACGTACGCGGATAGAAAAGAATCCGCTGGGCATTGGGGAAAGGTACGCTGATAAAAACACGTATCGATTAGAGTTTCCGGATCAAAATGACATGAACCGAGTCAGGGAGACTTGAGGAGGAATTCTTATCCTAATGCATCCCATGAGCCAGCATTTTTTTTTTTATTATTAGTCTTACGAGAAAGGTGTCAAAACCTATGATAAACCCACATTTTGTTTTTTTTTCTTTTACTTCTTTCTTATTTCGTTGCTGACATTCGCTGTCAATAAAATATATTCTCTGGCTCGGAATCTGCGCTGTGTCATGGCTGCTGAGGCTATCGGGCCAATGCTATTTTATTTCCTTTCCTACCGAGCGTAAATCTGCTTTTTTTTTTAAAGGAGAGATATCAGGCTAAAATGGTCGTGGTAAAGGATAATTGATAGATTCTTATGAAGATAGATAGATAGATAGATAGATAGATAGATAGATAGATAGATAGATAGATAGATAGAGATGAAAAGGGATAGCTATGAAAAATAGATACAGATAGATATAAACAGACTGAAATAGATAAATATGAACAGACTGGGATAGATAGATAGATACATACATACATACATACATATGACTACACTGAAATAGATAGATAGATAGATAGATAGATAGATAGATAGATAGATAGATAGATAGATAGATAGATAGATAGAGATGAACAGACAGAGATAATATAAAAAAAGTACATATGAACAGACAGAAATTGATATGAACAGAATGGAATACATACATACATACATACACACACATATATATATATACGTATGTATATGTATATATATATATATATATATATATATATATAGAGAGAGAGAGAGAGAGATAAAGAGAGAGAGAGAGATCAATAATACAGAGAAATTGCGATAGAAGGATACGATAAAGCATAGATAGATTGATAGACACACAGACAGACAGACAGATATGAAAAACAGAAAAAAGAGAGAAATGAAAAATTGAGATAGACAGATAATACATAAGAAAAATAACGAGAGAGATAAATATGAACTGATTTAGATAGATAGATAGATAGATAGATAGATAGATAGATAGATACGAATAGACTAAGATAGATAGGTAGATAGATAGATAGATAGATAGATAGATAGATAGATAGATAGATAGAGATGAACAGACAGAGATAATATAAAAAAGTACATATGAACAGACAGAAATTGCTATGAACAGAATGGAAAACATATATATATATATATATATATATATATATATATGTATATACATATACATATATATACGTATATGTATATATATATATAGAGAGAGAGAGAGAGAGAGAGAAATAGAGAGAGTGCGATCAATAATACAGATAAACTGCGATAGATAGATAGATAGATAGATAGATAGAAAGATAGATATGAAAAACAGAAAAAAGATAGATATGAAAAAAATCGATATAGATATATATGAACAGATTGAAATAGATAGATAGATAGTTAGATAGATAGATAATGAATAGACATAGATAGATAGATAGTTAGTTAGGTAGATAGATAGATAGATAGATAGATAAAGATGAATGAACCCAAACATGAAATTGTATAAGAATGATTTTACTTTGCTTAGATATCTCTTATTTTTGCTTTACCCCATAAACATAAATGGACAACATCCAGTCGCTATTATTGATTTTTGCCTCGTATTTATTTCGTCTGAATTTCTGCTTTTTCTCGCAACACGAGTTTTACAATCAAGAGCGCCATAAATACGTTGAATTACTAGAATAATATTAATAATACCTGTCAACACTTCAGCTAAAAGAATAAAATAACTTTAGACTATTACTACAAGGTGTAAAATCCAGAGGAAGCGGTTAACGAAACGCGACTCAGACATTCTGAATAACAGATAACACTTGATGTATAAAAAGAAATCGACTTAAAACTGTTCGTCTTTTTTATTATTTTCCCCCCAAGCAAGGCAATAAAGCCACTAAGTCGTAAGGAGTTACTGGGTGTTAGAGAATATGGGGAAAAAAAAACACTATTAAGGAGAGAGAAAAATAATAGGAATTAAGAACACAGTAGATAGCGATAGATATGGAATCTAAATTTTTGAACACTGACTTTGATTGGAAAGTAAATAACCGGAAAACATTTCAACAAGCAAGAAATGCGATAGAAGAAACTGTGAAGTCTAAAAGTTTCAACGTTAAAATGATGAGACCTAGCCGCCAATGTAGTACTGCGCTTAAATTCATATAGTCGAAATACAGCGGAGAAAAGCTCATGAGAACAATTGCCCCTGTACGGGTAGTTGTAAGACGTTCAGACCATGGGTCATTTTCAAAAGTCTCGCTTAACTGTGTCCAAAGAGTGTGAGTTCAATACCCGGTTAAGGCAGTGGAGAACTTGGAGAGGGGAATTAACAGGAGATAACTGATAACTGACATCCATTAAACATGGCACGTGGAACTAGAACAGTCTACCCCAGTGGGCGAAATAAACGTTGTAATAAATATGGCGACAAAGATGAGGACAATAGTTCGAATAATGTAATTAGTCATGAGTATATTAATAGTAGACTAACAACTTAACAAGACGGAATGAATGGACAAAGTGGATAAAGGCGTTGGTTAGATCCAATGACAGGACCCAAAGAGTGTGAGTTCAATATATACAGTCTACCCCAGTGAGCAAAATAAAGGATTCAGTTCGACATTCCAACCACCTGAAGAAGGCCGGGGCGTACAACGGCCGAGACGTTATAATAAATATGGCGACGAAGATGAGGACAATAATCCGAATAATGTAAATAGTATAATATAAGTAGTAAGTAGGGTTTATTTATCGAATTATGGGATTGGTATTTAAAACGTAGAAAAATTGGATTAAACTATGCAAGAACAAGTCCAGCTTACCTCGTTATGGATTCCGGCGGAAATAGATCGAATCAGAACCGGATGAAGCAAAAGACACAACAGTATAGAGTAAGGTGAAGGTGAAAAGCCTTTATTTTATTGGCTGACGTTGACAATAAGAACGGATGTCAATAAGGTTGGACTCCTAGCCATTTCTGATTTTTTTTTGGCAATGTCGTGGTGCGTAGCACAACGCTATCAAGGAGGCGGTCTGATCCTTCTAGAATCAGGGCAGGGGTTGCTGTTTGAGCTGATATGATGCAAGACCCGAAATCGACGCTGAAGACAGTGCATCACTGAAGGCCACTCTTGATGCATCTGAAATATATTATGGAACTATATATATATATATATATATATATATATATATATATATATATATATATATATGTGTGTATGTATGTATATATTTAAACACACATATATATATATATCTATGTGTGTACGTGTGTGTGTGTATATATATATATATATATACACACACGTACACAAACATAGATATCTATGTGTGTACGTGTGTGTGTGTGTGTGTATATATATATATATATATATATATAGATATTGATGTGTGTACACACACACACGTACACACTCATAAATATATATATATATGTGCGTGTGTGTTTAAATATATATATATATATATATATATATATATATATATATATATATATATATATATATATATATATATAAGAAGGTTCTTACACTAACATTTTATGAAAACAAAGATGTGTATAAAGCCGTCTGTTAACCTACATGTAAGCCACTTGTGCCCCACTGGCGGGCGACCGGTGCGAGCGTCAACTGTCTTCTGGTGGTACCCACCGGTGGCCTCTAGCGGTCCGCATTTTAGGGTAGTAAAGTCAGTATTGATTTGCCCATCAAGTCTGATTAGTCTTCAGTTTCAAGTCTCACTTCACTGAGCAGCCCAGTCTTCACTTTCCAGTCTCGATAGAATCCAAACAAAATCTTATGCGAAGTGTGCTATGAAAGAAAAAGGAGGTGGTATTAAACGAAAAAAGTAAGTATTTCACTATGGTTGCGCAGAGGACACTTGAAGAAGAAGAAAAATCTCTAATAAGAGAAAGTATGAGAAAATGCACAAGAATAATATATTTTGGAAGCTGATTTGATTAAGCAATGAACAGCTTAGAATTGGTGCAGACAATACCTGCAGAAGTTCCCAGGCATATTCATTTCTGGCATGGTTGCTAGGGATGACCCTCCAGCTTTATCAACAGGGCAAAAAGTGGAGAGCTGAATTTAGGTGGGTAAGCAAGAGTCTTGAAAATGACTCCAGGTCTGGCCGTCTTACAACGACCAGCACCTTGGAAAACATTGATAGTTTTTACCACACGGTGATAGATCACAAAGCATTGACCATGGACTAATAGTGCCGAGAAGTGGAGTTAAAATTCTGCTTAGTATACGGGCTATTAGTCCATCACACATAAAAAATTCAGGTGACCTCCGAAACAAATCCAAAAACATAGACATAAAAACAAATATATGGCTAGTTTAGATATAAAATCTCTCTA
>OZ038499.1:18294684-18332184 GCA_964036315.1 Acanthosepion esculentum
ATCACGATTGATAGCAACGTTACATATTCACTCATCTTCACACAGGGACTCAGAATCAACACGGATTCCTACATAAATTTCCTTGGGGAGGTAGTACTGTCCTGGATGAAGAGTGTGGATACTGGAAGACCCTATGTCTGGCAACAGGATTCTGCATCGTGACACACAGTAATGGCTATCAGACAATTTCTGCGACCCTATCACGTTTTACGTATGGCCACCTAACTCCCCAGGTCCCATCTCCCTTGATTATTATGTTTAAAGCGCGGTTGAGCGAGAAACCAACAAAACTTCTTGTAAAACCAAAGATGAAGCGAAGGTAAAGATTCACCGACCGTTAAGAAGAGATGCAGGAGATTCCGAATTCGTCTGGAGGCTGAGGTTGAAGCCAATGGCAATTTTATCGCATAAATTTATTCTTTAGTATTAGTAGATATTTTTGTGTAATTTTGGTAAAATTTATTTTATTAGTATTCAAGTTATTTTTGTGTAATTTTGGTAAAATTTATTCATTAGTATTCAAGTTATTTTTGTGTAATTTTGGTAAAATTTATTCATTAGTATTCAAGTTATTTTTTGTAATTTTGGTAAAATTTATTCTTTAGTATTCAAGTTATTTTTGTGTAATTTTGGTAAAATTTATTTTATTAGTATTCAAGTTATTTTTGTGTAATTTTGGTAAAAATATGTTAAAATGACATGTCAGTTTTATTTTTCATTTTGTACGTAATACAGATGACAATTCATCCATCTAATCTTACATATGTTGATAATGGCTGCCCACAATTTCCTGCAGCTCTAGTCTTTTTGTAACCGCTTCTAAACCTTATTTCGCCATTATTCTACCTCGCTCAAAATACAATTCTTGAAAATGAATGTAGCAACATATGAAAGTATTCTAAAAAATAATATAAAATAAAAATAATTATGAACTTTTGGAAAACCTACCGATTGCATGAAACAGCCAAGTCGGAAATTTTAAGTGAAGTGAAAACATATTTTCTCAACCGGAGTTTGAACTTCACATCTCACCATTCATCTGAATGATTTGATGGACGAAATTTGTCGATATTACTCAACCAAAGATATATATATATATATATATATATATATATATATATATATATATATATATATATATATATATATATATATATATATATATATATATATATATATATATATATATATATATATATATATATAAGTATAAAGATATGTTTAATGGTACAAACCTTTATCACTGCCATAAACAGACGAAAATTTGTTTTATTATTACCACTCATGATAATAAAAAGTAAAAATGAAAAACGGGCTAGCTAACCGGTTTCGTACCTCGCTCAACAGAACTAAATCGAGGTTAATATAGTAAATTATTTAAAAAAGGAACAATGGACAAACTGGATTGGGAGGGAATATTTAGATGGTGATTAGTTGGAGGCCGAATATAAAGTCCTTCTGTTTAAAAAGAAGAGGCTTCAGTGATAGAATATAGATGGCACCCAACACTTTTAGGTGGTAATTAGAGTGGGACTTGGTAAGGATGATAAAAGCGTGCACACTGAAACTAACAGCACAATTATGTCTGTTTATAAGGTGCGATGGAAGACCGTATGTATTGGTCAAAATGTCCGAGGGAGTGTACTTAAGGTTTCGGATTTTCGCTGGGTCGTGTTGTTTTATTCTAACATCCAGCCTTTGCGTCGTTCTCCCTATGTAGTGCGAACCGCAACTACATTTAAAAGATAAATTAACGAACTATTATGAGGTGGCGGGAGAACATCCTTATGTATAGACGGAAAGACAGGCCTGGTAGGGAAATCAAAGTAACAATGTTGAAATGCGGTAGAAACCTGCTTAGCAAACTTATCACTGATACTACCTAGCCAAGGAAGGTGTAGGTACACAGGACATCTTTTTAGTACAGCAGGTTTGACTTTGTTGAATTCAGTAATTTTATTCTTAATAATTGCTTGAACAATGCTTAATGGGTAGGCATTGTTTCAGAGAATAGAAGGAATAAACCTAAGTCAATCATGCTTGATGTCAGAACAGATCATAAGAGCCCTATGGGTAAGGATATTTTTTCACCCTCAATACAATTTGTCTATTGTTCTTTTTTACTTTATTAATGTTCTTACATTAAGCTCTCTTTGAATTTATATCCTACTTATATATATATATATATATATATATATATATATATATATATATATATATATATATATATATATATATATATATATATATATATATATATATATATATATATATATATATATATAGAGAGAGAGAGAGAGAGAGAGAGAGAGAGATCTATATATATATATATGTGTGCGATATTTATATATATATGCGTATATATATATATATATATATATATATATATGAGTGCGATTTATATATATAAATATATATATATATATATATATATATATATATATATATATATATATATATATATATAAATATATTTTTTCAGGAACCTATGCATTTTACTTTTTGCTGGTTGTGAAAATTCTAAAATAATGTAGTTTCTTTTATTTTTTTTATATTTCTTTGTGATTCTGTAGTGCCAGTCTATGAGGTTCAAAGAATGATGGTCCTCGCTAAGACCTACAGACTTCATTCTTTCTAAACCGTTAGGTTTCCAACTATGGGCAAATAGCTAACCCCCAAACTGTGGTCAAAATACCATGAAAGTCTAAAAATAGGTTTGTAGAGTAATACATTTTTGTAAAAAAAATATTACCAACAATAAATTTAGAAAAATCAAATAACTAGACAATGGGAACCGTATATAGCGTGCATACACAGGTAAGCAAATAAATATTCACTCAATATGTTAGAAATATATCTATCTATCTATATATATATATATAGAGAGAGAAAGATAGATAGATATATAGATAGATAGATTAATATAGAGAGAGATAGACAGAGTGAGATATAAATATATCTAATTAGATAGACAGAGATGCAGGAATGATATACATGTATGCCAGCTTCTTTGTCCGTGTTTTCCTGCCTCTAAATTAAATAATCTCATCAATTAGCATTAAAAGTTGTTGACAATCTTCACTTGGTCCATAAACATTGATTCTCTTAGAATTGTTGCTTACAAGCAATTAAGAAAATACTTCTATTTTTACCTTCAAATAAATTTTATATGTAGGACCTAAAATATTTTTCCCTCAATTCTTTTTTTTAATATTCTACAAAAAAAAACGTTTTTTTTTTTTCATTTTTCCGACATAATGTACTGATTTCCATTGCACATATGAATTCTTTAAAATCAATAACATTTCACATTTAAACCATTTATTGATATTTTCGTCTTTCCCGGGGTGGGGGTGCTATTAGTTTGAAGTGAAAACATATTTTCTCAACCGGAGTTTGAACTTGACATCTCACCATTTAGCTACCACTACATAGCATTTGAAGTAATAAAAATGACATTGTCGGCTTATCTGACAGTTCTTCCAGTGAAACCTTCTTCAACGGAGCGAGACAAAATTGTGAAACAGCCCCCAAAATTGTGGATTTTTAACACCACTCCCCTACACACCGCACAGTAAAAAAAGGAACAGGAAAAGAAACATATTGTTCAACTCACCGTGCAATAAAATCATAAATACAAACGAAGAAAAATATTAATTAAACTCATACACAAGCACTTGCACTATCAAGTCAAAATCAGCTACAGTTGCATCAAGAACATCACACGAATAATAAAAATGCAGAAAAAATATCAATAAACCACCCGCCCAGACCAAAGTTGCCTATAACTGCAGAAAAAAACGAATGTCCCTTAAATGGCAATTGCTTAAAAAGCAATGTAATATACCAAGCTTCTGAAAAATTAGCACATAACGAAAAATGAATATATATAGGAGTGTCTGAAGGACAGATAAATTATTCATACAAAGCATTCTTTATGAATAAGCGAACAGCATAATGCTTTCTGAACATATGTGGGCAATAAAAACAAACACCAAATTAAACAAAAATTATCAACATAAATATGGAAAACAGCATGAGCCTACAACAATAAATAAAAAAGTTGGCTCCCTGTGCCGGTTCATGAAATTTTTCTCCCCGGAATCGATCCTCGAAATCTATAAATCAACCATTCGCACTTTCATGGAGTATTGCTGCCATATATGGTCTGGAGCCCCTGCTGTTTGGTAATTGCGAAGAGATTTCGCCATTTTATATCATTAACATTACTAATCTACTTTTTGTATGAATGATTCATTGTAATATAAATTGAACTGCATCGCATATTATATATATATATATATATATATATATGTATGTATATATATATGTATATATATATATATATATATATATATATATATATATATATGTGTGTGTGTGTGTGTGTGTGTGTGTATGTGTGTGTGTGTAGGGTTGAGAGTGAGAGATAGAGAGTTGCGATTGGGAAAATTGTCGCCATTTTTGATTATTAATTTTTTTTTCTGTTCTTGATTTTGTCAACTGCATTGCATAATAGAATCAGTTGGCACTCTCCGTGAGAGAAAAAAAGAATACCATGACGCATTTCACTTCGACAGAAATTTAGAAATGGTATGCTGTACTGATTGGCATTTGTGCCTGAACATTTCAGATTGTTTTAGTGTCAATTGCTCCGATGAGCTGCTTTTGCTGGTTCCCAGGCCTCATGAATTTAAGCGTCGTACGAGGCTGGCATCCCGTTCCCACCCCTTCACCGTTGAAACTGTTAGATGTAGACGTCTCTTCTACTCCAATCGCTTCATGTCTCGCACATCTCGCCTGTGGAACTCCCTTCCTTATTCCTGTTTCCCTGACAAATATAATCTCCAACTATTTAAGTGTAACATCAATCGACATCTCCAGTTGCCTTGATCTATCCACTTCCCTTCTCCACATCCTTTCACCTTTCATTCCTATCTGCTCTCGCTCCAAATCTTCTGTAACCCCCTAGCCTTGATCGATCCACTATCTTTCTCCACATCCTCTCCTTTACCACTTCTATCTGCTCTTCCTCCAAACCTTCTGTAACCCCTTGCGTGCTAGTGGATTCCAACCTTGCTTGGGGTGAAAAGCTTAAAAAAAAAAAATAAAATAAAAATGTTACTAATAGCTATAATTACCTTCCCAGACCAACACAAACTATTAAATAAACAATTAGAACCTTATCTCATAATGCAGACATTCAAACTAAAAAATCGTTGCATAAACATCGAAAACTAAACATGAATATATTGTAAAATACCACCATGAAAAATGCAAATATATGCACAATAGACAACTCAGGTAAGTTCTATATTTTAAGCTAAATGCATAAAATAAACAAACCTAGAAAAAAATCTAAATAAATAAAGTAAATGAGAAACAAATTAACAAACTACAAATAAACCCAAGTAAATGTAATAATATAACTGTCGAAACAGTTTAATGTAGCTGTCTCTTCTACTCCAATAGCTTCATGTCTCGCACTTCTCGCCTCTGGAACTCCCTCCGAATTTCTTGTTTTCCTGATAGCTATAATCTCCTACTATTCAAATGTAATATCAATCGACGTCTCCAGATGCGTTGAGCACTAATTTTTTTTAAATATCTTTCTTTCTTTCTTTCTTTCTTTTGTTCGTTCGTTCTTTCTTTTTTAATATATTTCTTTCTTTTTTTCTTTCTTTTGTTCGTTCGTTCTTTTTTAATATCTTTCTTTCTTTATTTCTTTCGCTCGGTCTTTCTTTTTTAATATTTTTCTTTGTTTCTTTTTTTCTTTCTTTCTTTGGTTCGTTCTTTCTTTTTTAATATCTTTCTTTGTTTCTTTGCTTCTTTCTTTCTTTCGTTCGTTCTTTCTTTTTTAATATCTTTCTTTCGTTCTTTCTTTCTAATTGGCTTGCGGCCATATCACGTTGAACTACATCTTCTCTTACGATTACCGAAGCTAAGCAGCGTCGATCCTGTTGAGTACCAAAATGAGTGGCCACTTCCGAATACCAAGCACTGGTTTAATTTATAACGGCTGGCAAGTGTAAAATGGAGAGCCAAGTTCCAATTCCAATCGGGTTCGTTATATTTACCTATGTTCAAATAATCTTGGGAAAGATATGAACCTACCTAACTTCTCCCCCAGCTATAGTTTATTAACAGCATTTGTGTCAGTATATAATTATTATCTCTAAAAATTCTTACAATCTAAAAATATTTTCTGGCTTTAAATAACCTGCAGAAGGTTGATAACTGTTCGGTCAATGAATGTCTAATGTTTCCTGTATGGAAACGGCTCTTCTCACGATTACTCTTAAATCATCAGTGCAAGGGAGACAACTATATTGGCAGACAGATTTTAAATATCACTGGGTATTTCATATTAAGTTATACCTGATGAAAGCCATTTGATAATAAAACACACACACAAAGTAATACAAATGGTGACATCAGTAGCTTCCTTCCCAGGTTCTTGAAAGATTGTTTTATGAAAGATTTTTTAATAAATTTCAAACGATGGTAACGCTAACTTTTTAATCACAGAATACCGAACTTTCTCTGCATAAAAACGGTTATCCCGCAGTAATTTAGATGCTATCTTTTTGTTTCTTTGTAGTTTCTTTTGCTTCAGCGTGTCGTGGAAGAATTTTTTTCGTCAGTATTCATCTTTGTTTGTTTACTTGGTCTGAGTTGTCTTACGGCATATCAACCTCAATGGGTTATTTAATGCCGACAAGACTTTTATTGCTGGTAATAATTTTTTCAAAAATGTATTGCGGCTAATATATTTTTTCCACAAAAATGCAATGCTGGCAATATTTGGTTCCAAAAATCTATCGCCGGCAATATTCTTCACCCAAAATATACTGCCATCAATATTTCTTCTTCAAAAATGTATTGCTGGTAACGTTCTTTCCCTCAAAAATGCACTGCTGGCAATACCGTTTACCCCCAAAAATGTATTTCTGGTAATTCATTGCTGGTAATAATCCTTCCGCCAAAACCTATTGCTAGCAACAATTTCTTGCAAAAATGCATATCTGGTAAAAGAAAAATTTGCACTTTCATATTGCTTTGACACCAGTTGATGGAGGGGTCGGGGTCAAGTATTTGCCCAGAGTTAGGACCCCTACTTGCGCCAGCACCCCGAGTCAGGGGGGGGGCGGGAACACCAGCAAACAAGAGACGGTTCCATGATCGTCAAAACCTCCCTATTAGAGGCCCACTGCCGGATGCATTTTATCGTTTTACATAGGACGCGGACGTAGTTTATCGTCATACCTAGGAGGTGTATCCATCTTGTACATTTAGAAATCTTACCATTCATCAGTGCATTGAGTACCGCTGCCGTATCTGGTCTGGTGCTGTTTCTATTCATCTCGATGTCATTGACAAAATCCAAAGAAGCATCTGTAATGTAATAGATCCTAACCAGGCATCTCGACTTCAGATGCTTTCTCACTAACGTGACGTGGATTCTGTTGTGGTAAACCCTCCTACAGTAGAATGAACTCTTCCTCGCCTCATAAACACTAACTTGAGGAGTTGTTTGGGGAGCCGGAGACGCAGTGTTAACCTACCGTTCGGACGTACACTTCCATCTGCTTATTACTAACACTATTGTTTTGTATACATCTGTTATTTCAATACACATGTTCAACCTACCTTCGTCTTCCGTGTCTTTCTTTCTGGACCCTAAACAGGCCACAACAGATTTCCACTGTTTACAAATATTTTCATGGCAGCTGCTCTGGCGAGCTTTCTTGCCCCTGCTGCCCCGACTACATTCAGCGTGCTACTAGATTGGCAACTAGGTCTCACCGTTTTACTGTCAAACAACCTAGCTGCAAACGTCACTTCTACCCTAACAAGTTTCTTTTCTCGCACTTCCCCCCTGTGGAAATCCCTTCCGATTTCTTGCTTCCCTGATAACTACAATATTCAGAAATTGAAATGCGACGCCAGTTGCCATTTTTCCGTTTTCTTGACCCTTGTTCCTTTTTTTTACCTTTTCCTCAATGCGCCCAATTTTGAGATTTTTCTATTCATTTTCACTTTCACTCTCAATTTCACTCTCAATTTCACTCTCTTTAACCTCCTGCTTTCTAGTGGCATTATCGTCTTGCTGGGGGGGTGAAATGATTAAAATATAGTGACAGCAGTGTTATGAAGCGAGGAATGGTTGTGAGTCTTGCTAGAATGTCATTCTCGCTTCTTTTGTGTGTTTTCAAATACTAATTTAAAACGTATTCCATTGGAAACATGAGAGATGCGAATGTTTCATTTCGAAGGTTGTTTGTCTCGTGCTCTACTGCGTGAATGTCCGGAAGTGATTTAATGAGAGAAAGCGAGAATACAAGGATGGGAAGACATCTTGCAATTGCTTTGGAAAGTTGTTACTGGCTCGAAGACACATTGTTTTTTTTTTCAGATTATGAATTATTAAGCAATGGACTGCAAAGGGAAAAGATTCAGACGATGAAAAAGAGAAGAAGAATAACTGAGGTTTTGCTAGTAAAGAATAAAGAATGAGGAGGAGAAGGAAAGGAAAAAGCATTGAATAAGAAGAAAAGGAAGAAGGTTAGAGGAAAGAAAAAGAAAAAAAACTTGTTAGCAGTGATCAAAGAAGACAAAGAAGAAGAAGAAGAAAAAGAAGAAGAAGGATAAAAAGACAAAGCAGTGGAAGAAGTGAAGTGGGAGAAGGAAGAAGAAGAAGAAGAAGAAGAAGAAGAAGAAGAAGAAGAAGAAGAAGAAGAAGAAGAAGAAGAAGAAGAATATTATGTTGAGAGTAATTGAAGGAAACAACATCGACAAAAGAAGAAATAAATAGTGGTAGTGAAGGAAAAAAGCAAGAAATAGAACGGGAACATGACGATAGAAGTCGTCGTCGTCGTCCTAGTAGTAGTAGTAGTAGAAAAAGTAGAAGAAGGTGAAGGCGGAGCAGAAGAGGAAGAAGGAGGTAAAGGAGGAGGGGGAGTAGAAGAAAAAAGAAGGCAGAGGAGGCGAAGAAGAAGAAGACGAAGAAGGAGGAGGAGGAGAAGAAGGAAAAAGAGGAGGAGGAGAAAGAGGGAGAGAAGAAAAAGAAGAACAACTAATGAAGCTGAGAGGAAGGAATAGAAGAATAAAATGAGTAAAAATGAAAAAGTAAAAAAAAAAAAGTAAACCACAGGAACTTGGCTATAGAATAAAAGGAAGAAAAAGAAGAAGAAGAAGATTATTAAGAAAAAGAAGAAGAAGAAGAAGAAGAAGAAGAAGAAGAAGAAGAAGAAGAAGAAGAAGAAGAAGGAAACTGATGGCGAAAAAAGAGGAAAACAACAGATTTGTAGTATGAAACGAAGAAGAAAGAAAAAGCAGATTCGGATTTTGAGAGTGATGCTTGTTTTAAAGGAGAAAAATAAGATGGCGGTTTAGTTGCTATAAGAAAGTAGTATATGAAGAACATGTAGTGAAAGAAGAAGAAGAAGAAGAAGAAGAAGAAGAAGAAGAAGAAGAAGAAGAAGAAGAAGAAGAAGAAGAAGAAGAAGAAGAAGAAGTAGTAGAAGAAGAGGAAGAGGAAGAGGCGGAGGAAGAGGAGAAGAAGATGAAGAAGGAAGAGAAGGAGAAGAAAAAGAAGAAAGTTGGAGTAGGAGGAGGAGAAGAAAAAAGAAGGCAGAGGAGGCGTAGAAGAAGAAGAATAGTAAGAAGAAGGAGAGGAGGTAGAAGGAGGAGAAAGAGGAGGAGGAGTAAGAGGAGAAGGAGAAAGAGGGAGAGAAGAAAAAGAGGAAGAACAAATGAAGGTGAGGGGAAGGAATAGAAGAAAAAATGAGATACAAGAATCGAAAAAAAATGAAAAAAAATGAAAAAGTAAAAAAAAAAGAAAACCACACGAACTTGGCCATAGAAGAAGAGGAAGAAGAAATAAAGAAAGAAAGAAAGAAAGAAAGAAGATACGGACATTGAAAGGATAAGAAGCAGATGATTTTTTAAAGAAAGAAAACAAAAAATGGTGGTACAAACATGTATTTCAGTGGATACTTCGCATTTAAAATAGTCACCATAACTTTATTTATTAAACAGTTGGTTACCTGTCTCAGCATTCGCATTACAGAGAACTTAGTAAAGAAGGAACGTTACCCGTCAGGTTACAAACCGTTTTGGTCCCGGCAGAGAAACATCTCTCTTCATTAAGTTTCCTTGAATGCGTCCGCCGATAGACGGCATACACAGTTCTATATTAAATAAAAGTGGGGCGTCTATTTAAAAAACGATGTAGCCGATATAACAACATTTGAAGTAATAAAAATATCTGATTAAAAATAAATCGATCAGGTTTGAGAAACCCTTTGAATTATGCAGCTAAAAAGAGAACAGATTAAAATCGTTTTGTGTCAGCACCACTGTTTCCCCAATTGAGCAATGGTGAGAGGAAAAAGATCATTCAGGGCTTCAGTAATAGTAACAGCATCCATACTCTGGTATCTGTCTTCAAAGCACATTCAAGAAACATCAAGAGAATAGTGAATAAGTTTAAAAGAAAAAAGGGAAAATAGAGAGGAAAACTGGATCAGGTGGTCACAAGAGCAAAAGGATGGTAATTTCAACTTAGAATTAAGTATATTCCTATTTTCAAAGTAGAGTCCAACAGTGTTATAAAAACACCGGAGAATTCCAGTAATATATCTTTAATCATTTCTAAGATACGACTGTTCAGATCTTAATGTAACAATTGAACAATTTTGATTTGGACAATTTTGCTGTTTCACACGGTATATATATATATATATATATATATATATATATATATATATATATATATATATATATATATATATACACACACATATTTTATATATATATATATATATATATATATATGTGTGTGTGTGTAGAGAGAGAGAGAGAAAGAGGGAGAGATAGAGAAACAAACAAACAAACAAGCAAAGTGATAGATAGATAGATAGATAGATAGATAGATAGATAGATAGATAGATAGATAGATAGATAAGAATGAGAAGATAGCAATATATATATACAGATTAAGGTAGATAGATAGATGCAAGCTGAGAAAGAAAGAAAGAAAGAAAGAAAGAAAGAAAGAAAAGAAAAGAAAGCAAATAATATCGATATATAACATCTAAATAACAGTCTGGGATAGATAGATAGATAGATAGACAGACAGACACACTCACTTCTCGCATATTGACGTAATAAAAATCTTCCTATTATTTTTTATGATTCTACAAAGTTAAGCGTGGTAAATATCAATAAATGAAATATTTATTTTCTTTTAGTGAAGCAAGAAATATATTCAACCCTAACCCGCTAAACACGCCAACCAAAAGTTTTTATTATGAGATTCTTTTTTAACTTTGCAACAAGAAATTTAAAATATTTAGTTGAACCTGGAATATATTTTTTTTAAATATCCAACATCGTAGAAAGGTTATTCAAGTATCTCTCCATTTCGTGAAACCATAGATCTGGGTGTGAATAGTTTTGTTTCTCGCTGTGTTGACTTGTCCAAGGTTGTGAGAAAGATCCAGGCACAAGTAATTATTTGTAACGGAAATTCGAGAATCGAAGGAGATTGACGACATTGTCGCAGCACAAGTTGCTGTTTGATATTTGAAGAAAGATTCTGACAAAGATTATTGAATTATGCTCCAGAGCTGATTTTCGAAACTGTTTACCATTAATGGGAATGGCTTCAAAAGAGCCGCTGTCTTGAATTGAAGTTGTCTTTTTCCTAAACTATCAGGTCATCCCATAAGTTCTGTCCGAATTTTGAATAAAGAAAACAAGTGACCAAATGTTACATTTAATTACAGATTCAATCAACAATGTATTTTCCCTGATTATCAATGACTTCCTTCCATCTATTAACAAGCTTACTAATTCCATTACTGCAAAATTCTTTTGGCTATGATTCGAAGAACTCACAAATGTCAGTTTTAACCTCTTCCTGTGTTACAAAAGCTGTTTCTTCCAAATGATTCTGTAAGCTACGAAACAAATGGTAGTCTGAAGGAGCAAGGGCGGGAGAATAAGGTGGATGAGGTATTTTCTCCCAACCAAGTTCTTCGATCTTTTGTGACGTGATTCTTGCTGTGTTTGTTTGCGCATTGTCCTGATGAAACATCACCCGTTTTCAATTCACTAGAGCACGTCTTTTTTTCTCAAAGCTTGGTTCAAACGCTCTAATTGCTGACAGTATATTTGAGCATTAATTGTTGCATTAGGTGGTAAGAATTCAAAGTGGATTATTCCTTGGCAATCCCACCAGATTGAAAGAAGAACATTTTGCCCATGAAGTTCCCTTCTCGGCTGTGGCTGGGGTCCTTCCCCTTTACCAAGCCACTGTCTACGACGCTTAACATTTCTATAAAAGATCCATTTTTCGTCGCCAGTCACAAGTCTATCCAAAAAAGGTGAAACAAGTTGGCGAGAATGGAGAGAAGAGCAGATGTCAACTCGGGATTTGAGGTTGTTTTCAGACAATTCATGAAGCACCCATTTTCCAAGTTTAGCAACTTTTCCAAGTTGTTGAAGAGTACGATGAACAGTTGTATGGTTTGAACTGAGAACCACTGCCAATCCCTCAATTGATAAAGTAGGATTTTCTTCAAGGGCTGCTTCAAGAAGCTTTTCATCAAACTCAACTGGACGCCCGGTTCGATCTTCATCTTCATGGGTGAAATTTCCACCTCTGAATTTTGCAAACCATTTTCTGCAAGTTCTTTCATTCACGCATTCCTCTCCATAAACTGAGTGAATGTTTCTAGCCGCTTCGGCTGCTGAGTTTCCTTTCTTGAACTCATAAAGCATTATGTGCCTCAACTGATTATTGTTAGCAGGGTTTTAATCAAACAAAATTTAATTTTATTGTTCTGAAATAGATTTTGATCAGTTTAAATGCATCTAAACATAAAAATAATGTTCAGCTCCATTAGACATTATAAAATACTCTTTAAATTTCGTTCATTTTAACAAAAAGTTAAAATTCAGACAGAAATTATGGGATGGCCTAATACTTGCCAAGAAAAGCTGGGGGATTTGATCATGTTTTATTCTTGGAGGTAGATAGATAGATAGATAGATAGATAGAGAGATAGATAGATAGATAGATAGATAGATAGATAGATAGATAGACAGATAAGAGGTTTAGATAGATAGATAGATAGATAGATAGATAGATAGATAGATAGATCTGAAGAAACTGAGATAGATAGATAGATAGATAGATAGATAGATCTGAAGAAACTGAGATAGATAGATAGATAGATAGATAGATAGATAGATAGATCTGAAGAAACTGAGATAGATAGATAGATAGAGAGATACATAGATAGATAGATCTGAAGAAACTGAGATAGATAGATAGATAGATAGATAGATAGATCTGAAGAAACTGAGATAGATAGATAGATAGATAGATCTGAAGAAACTGAGATAGATGGATAGATAGATAGATAGATAGATATGAAGAAACTGAGATAGATAGATAGATAGATAGATAGATAGATCTGAAGAAACTGAGATAGATAGATAGATAGATAGATAGATAGATAGATAGATCTGAAGAAACTGAGATAGATAGATAGATAGATAGATAGATAGATAGATAGATAGATCTGAAGAAACTGAGATAGATAGATAGATAGATAGATAGATAGATCTGAAGAAACTGAGATAGATAGATAGATAGATAGATAGATAGATAGATAGAGAGATAGATAGATAGATCTGAAGAAACTGAGATAGATGGATAGATAGATAGATCTGAACAGAATGAGATAGATAGATAGATAGATAGATAGATAGGCATGAGGAGATAGCAATATATATAAACAGAGTAAGGTAGATAGATGTCATGCTGTTCTCGGGGATGAAAATGTGTCTTTTCTTTAAATATTTTCACGGAAATGTTTATGGTGAACTTTCCTTTTTGGAAGACAGACTTTTAGACGAATTTTAGCGAAACATAAGATTGGAAACAAACTCTAACCATTTTACAGTTGAAATGGCTATTTGTAACAGAATATTTTTATTTTTTGGCTAACAGGTTTTCCTTCCGCGCTTCTTGCTTGTTGACCTCTCGTCCGACATTTTGCTTTCCAGTTAACTTTATAGGTCATGATCTGGCATCTAGGCTTCAGTCACTTTCCCAGCGCCATAACGTAGCTTTCCGCTGCCTTTTCTATAAATACTTACATGGTAATTGTTGTGATGGACTATGCTCTATAGGACCTAGACTTAATTAATCTTGGTTTGGATAGGTTGATTTTGCTTAGCGGCATATCAACCTCTATGTGTGTGTGGAGAGAGAGAGAGAGAAACAAACAAACAAGCAAGCAAAGAGATATACAGACAGACAGACAGAAAGATAGATAGATAGATAGATAGTATTTACATTATTCGGACTATTGTCCTCATCTTTGTCGCCATATTTGTCACAACGTTTCGGCCGTTGTACGCTCCGGCCTTCTTCAGGTGGTTGGAATTTCGAACCGAACCCTTTATTTCGATCACTGGGGTAGACTGTTCTAGTTCCACGAGCCATGTTTGATGGATGTCAGTTATCAGTTATCTCCTGGTAATTTTTCCCTCTGAAAGTTCTCCACTGCCTGAACCGGGTATTGAACTCACACTCTTTTTGGGTCTGTTACTGGATCTAACCAACGCCTTTATCCACCGTACCATGTGTCCTTGAGGACATCTGGGTATGAATTTCTGAGTATTATAAACCTAGGTTTATAATACTCAGAAATTCAAGGACACATGGTACGGTGGATAAAGGCGTTGGTTAGATCCAGTAACAGACCCAAAAAGAGTGTGAGTTCAATACCCGGTTCAGGCAGTGGAGAACTTTCAGAGGTAAAAATTACCAGGAGATAACTGATAACTGACATCCATCAAACATGGCTCGTGGAACTAGAACAGTCTACCCCAGTGATCGAAATAAAGGGTTCGGTTCGAAATTCCAACCACCTGAAGAAGGCCGGAGCGTACAACGGCCGAAACGTTGTGACAAATATGGCGACAAAGATGAGGACAATAGTCCGAATAATGTAAATACTGTACATAATACCTCATCTCAGAAATATAGACAGATAGATAGATAGATAGATATGAAGCAACTGAGATAGATAGATAGATAGATATGACTACAATGAGATAGATAGATAGATAGATAGATAGATAGATAGATATGAAGCAACTGAGATAGATAGATAGATAGATAGATAGATAGATAGATAGATAGATAGATAGATAGATAGATATGACTACAATGAGATAGATAGATAGATGGATAGATAGATAGATAATGAATACTCGGAGAGAGAGGGGAGTCAGAAAAATAGATCGAGATAGATAGATAGATAGATAGGAATGAGGAGGTAGCAATATATATATATATATATATATATATATATATATATAAACAGAGTAAGGTAGATAGATAGATAGATGCGAACTGAGAAAGAAAGAAAGCATATAGATATATAATATGTAAATAACAGTCTGAGATAGATAGATAGATATATAGATAGATGGATAGATAGATAGACTCACCTCTCTCACATTGACGTAATAAAAATCTTCCTACTATTTTTTATGCTTCTACAAAGCTAAAATATAAATATTTCGAATACAATTGTATGCCTTCAAGACAAATGGCAGACTTATAAATTTGTAAAGTTTTTTTTGCATAGAACACGCAATTCAGGAATTATTTTACGCGCTATGAATACAAAGTACGTCACCTGCACGAGTGAAAATGGTACCATGTAACCCAATACTCCCTTTTGCATGGTTGGATCTTCTGTTACTCGACCAATTACAGCAGCAAGTTTTTTTTCTTATAAAATAGGTGAAGTTATAGATTATATTTTATGTTCTGGATTATGACACATACATAGTTACAAAATTTTCTACTCTATCAACTAATAACAACGTGACTTTATTACAATAACTAAAAATTGTCAACTAAAAATTTAGCGTATGAAATAAGTATTTATAGAAAACACATATTCTGCTGATAATACATTATTTTTGTTTGGGCATCGATGAGCGAAATATCCCGAAACTTTAAGTTTGTCTTTGATAAGTAACGAGGATATTTTAATATTTGGATAAGCGGATTGTGTAATGGTGAAATTCGTACGAATACACGTGGCAAAAAAATGAATACATCTTCCTCCAGTAATTGGCCCTGATCTGGCTTCTCGCCTACAGTCGCTCTTTCACAGACGTGCCGTCGCCTCAAACTGTCTTTTTTTACAAGTACTTCCATGGTAATTGCTCCGATGAGCTGCTTTCGCTGGTTCCCAGACTTCATGAATTCAAGCGTCCTACGAGGCTGGCATCCCGCTCTCACCCTTTCACTGTTGAAACCGTTAAATGTAGCCGTCTCTTTTACTTCAATAGCTTCATATCTCGCACCTCTCACCTGTGGAACTCCCTTCCCTTTTCCTGTTTCCCTGATAGCTATAATCTCCAACTATTCAAATGTAATGCCAATTGACATATCTAGTTGCCTTGATCTATCCCCTATCCTTCTCCTCATCCTTTCCTCTATCACTCCTATCTGCTCTCGCTCCAAATCCTCTGTAACCCCTTGCGTGCTAGTGGCTTCCCGCCTTGCTTGGGGTAAAACGCTTAAAAAAAATATCCAGTTAAAGACTCTACTGAAATGTCTTCAAATTTTGGTCATTTACGCTGAGCAGATTCTCTGGGTATGCAGAGCTCTTTAAGAATAAAGTTTTCCAGTCAAAGACATCTTTTTACACTGTAACGTTCAAATAACGTGCATCACCTACCCAGATCAAAGAATTTATTTCTAAGTCTCCTGTTGGTTCAAGATGTTATTTAAATGTAATGTCAATCGACGTCTCCAGATGCCCTGATCTATCCCCTACCCTTCTCTTCATCTTTTTCTCTATCACTCCTATTTGCTCTCGCTCCAACTCTCTGTAACCCTTGTGTGCTAGTGGCATCCCGCCTTTCTTGTGGTGAAATGCTTTAAAAAGGCTATGGGTTACATAGCAGAGAGTACTAGGATCTCTCGTCTTGGTTGGCAACCGAACTAATAGAATTTATACTCTGAATTCAAAACTGAGGATAGCTGTTTGGAGACATCGTGATACTCTTTGCAGCAGTTTTCTCATATCTTGCAGCACACAACCAATGAAAATAATAATTAAATCATTACTATGAGTATTCTAGTGGCTAAGTTCGGCCCTCATGCGCCGAAATCGAGAGTCACTATATAAATGATACCTACGATTCTATTTCGAGTAATACGATAACCTGATTCATCGTCAAATATAGGCAGCGCAGGTGTGACTTTTTAGTCCTGCTAAGGTCTTATATCATCTTGCGCAGATGTGGCAACGTTGGGCGTCTTTTGCAATTGTTACATAAATGCCGTATAATGTGTAATAAATGACTTCTCTCTCTGTGTAGTGTCTTTGATGATATTCTAGGTCAGGCCTGCTTAGGTAGAGGCGATCATATTCATTCAACGTTAAATCAAATTTTGTAACATTTGCAGGGAAAATCAGATCAAAATCATTTCGAATATCGCTCTTGAACTTTTCATGTTCAACACGGTTCTTTTCAAAGTCCCTCTTACCGTTGTAAACTTCATCCCTCCAGGATAACAGATATCGGGTTGGGTTTTTCCATTCAGTATGCGCTATGTTGGCTTTGTTTCGTCTGCTTTTGATGCAAACTCTATGTCAAATTTGGCTTTTATTTCAGGCTATAAGCCTGAATATAGGCGACTTAAAATCCTATCGGCCTTCATTCTAACCACAGAAATATGTATAAATACATGATGATGTTTCCCCACAATCATGACAGATGATGGCCGCTTAATCACGCTCGCACCCTCGACACCATAGACTTTTAGTTGAGGTGTACAAATAGAATAAGAGATGTCGCAAAGTGATTATAGTGGCAAACGCATGTACAATACAAGTGCCACTCTCTAAGCCTCCACGATTATGACCTGCTGACAAGCAAAGGCGAGATGACCAGTAATCGTTTCAGTCGCAAGTTTGTCATGTGAGCTTCCTTCTCTTAGATGGGTTGACATAAACATGACTAAAGAGTCCCATCTCCCCCAGTTTTGTCATCTCTGTTTCCTTCATACATCTATATATGTGTGTGTGTGTGTGTGTGTGTGTGTGTGTGAAATGTATATATATATATATATATATATATATATATATATATATATATATATATATATTCGGATTACAAACACAATAATAGAGAATGTCTCGTATCGAGAATATTTAACATTGAAAAACATAAAGAAAATAATTAATTATTTTTAATTAATTAATTTTAATAATATGTGGAAATCTCTACCCTTTACCTGAAGACGGTCGCGAGACCAGAAACCCGTGTAGTAAAATTATGAAAAATAAAACATAATATTTTAAAAAAAAATCCACATTGCAACCAAAACCGCATGCGGTACCTCTCTTCTTTTTAATATACACACTTTTCTCTCGTTGGAACCACTATAACCTCTTCTTTTTATATATATATATATATATATATATATATATATATATATATATATATATATATATATATATATATATGAAGGAATATAGTCTTAAAGTGTGCTATATTTTTGGGATAAAGTGCTCAATATCAGAGATAGAGCGTGTGTAAATATAAAAGTGAAAATAGAAGTCAACACTTAGAGGCTACAGTCTGTTTCATGCTAGATGCAATCACCGGGCCACTTTATATATATATATATATATATATATATATATATATATATATATATATATATATATATAATTGTTTATTTAAAAATTATCACATAAATATTTGCTTTAAGTGTCTTTGGTGTCTTACCAAGTGATGATGTTGAATCTAAGATGATGTTGAATCTAGACTTGGGTATGTATATATAAAAAATTGCATATATATATATATATATATATATATATAGATGTATGCAATGTTTTTATATATATTATTTTTGAGCATCTAACTAAGCAATGGATTCAATATAGTCTTTCCACCTCGTGTTAGCTGAGAACGTTAGCCCAAGAAGGTGTCATAAGTTACTTTCCGAAAAGATAGCATCAGCCACGCTGATAGAAGGCGGAGAGGTCTCTACGAGGATTAACAGAGAGAAGTTTAGTTTTGGGCCGTTTAAATGATGCCAACTTGAGTGACATGGTTTCAACAAAGAAGAACAGTTAGACAAACATACACAAAACACAACACTTGAAAACGAATGTAGAAACATTCGAATGAACTCGGGGACAAAATAAAATAAATCTGAATACTGGTAAATTTACATAAATCAACTAATTCGGAAATTTGAAAGTTCATAAAACTTGAACAGAAA
Source organism: Acanthosepion esculentum (assembly GCA_964036315.1). Classification (NCBI taxonomy): domain Eukaryota; kingdom Metazoa; phylum Mollusca; class Cephalopoda; order Sepiida; family Sepiidae; genus Acanthosepion; species Acanthosepion esculentum. The sequence goes on from OZ038499.1 coordinate 18,314,033, forward strand.
ATATTATTCAATTAAATATATATACATGATGATGATGGCCGTCCTATTGTCACTGATGATGATGGCCGCCTTATCGAAAACCATAAACTTTTGCTTAAGGTGTACAAATAGAACGAAAGATGTCGCAAAGAGGCATCTGTATATCATTTGATTATAGTGACAAACGCATGTAAAAAATGAGTGCCTCTCTCTCTGCCTTCATGATTATGACATGGTGACAAGAAAAGGCGAGATGACCATGTAATCGTTTCAGTCGCAGCTTTGTCATCTAAGTTTCCTTCTCTTAGACGGGTTGACATAAACATGACTAAAACGTCCCTCCTACCCCGGTTTTGTCATCTGAGTTTCCTTCTCTTAGACGGGTTGAAATAAACATGACTAAAACGTCCCACCTCCCCCGGTTTTGTCATCTGAGTTTCCTTCTCTTAGACGGGTTGACATAAACATGACTAAAACGTCCCACCTCCCCCGGTTTTGTCATCTGAGTTTCCTTCTCTTAGACGGGTTGACATAAACATGACTAAAACGTCCCACCTCCCCCGGTTTTGTCATCTGAGTTTCCTTCTCTTAGACGGGTTGACATAAACATGACTAAAACGTCCCACCTCCCCCGGTTTTGTCATCTGAGTTTCCTTCTCTTAGACGGGTTGACATAAACATGACTAAAACGTCCCACCTCCCCCGGTTTTGTCATCTGAGTTTCCTTCTCTTAGACGGGTTGACATAAACATGACTAAAACGTCCCACCTCCCCCGGTTTTGTCATCTGAGTTTCCTTCTCTTAGACGGGTTGACATAAACATGACTAAAACGTCCCACCTCCCCCGGTTTTGTCATCTGAGTTTCCTTCTCTTAGACGGGTTGACATAAACATGACTAAAACGTCTCACCTACCCCGGTTTTGTCATCTGAGTTTCCTTCTCTTAGACGGGTTGACATAAACATGACTAAAACGTCCCACCTCCCCCGGTTTTGTCATCTGAGTTTCCTTCTCTTAGACGGGTTGACATAAACATGACTAAAATGTCTCACCTACCCCGGTTTTTCATCTGAGTTTCCTTCTCTTAGACGGGTTGACATAAACATGACTAAAACGTCCCACCTACCCCGGTTTTGTCATCTGAGTTTCCTTCTCTTAGACGGGTTGACATAAACATGACTAAACAGCCTCATCAATAGATACATACATACATACATACATGCACACAGATACAATAATAGCTGGCAACTCGTATTCGAGGAAACCAGTCCACTAGGAAGGCTAGCCAATCCCTATTGCAGACACCCGCTCAGGCACATTTGTGTTTATTCAACACCCACAGAGCCAACCTGTGTTTTATGCTGCAACTATGCTGAGAGAGAGCGTGTTATCTAGAATGATCAACAATCTGAACAACACTAGCACGTTGAGCGTGCTGGCGTTGTTCAGATTGTCGGTCACGATGACGTGTGATTTCGTGCTAGGTCAGCTATCGACGGTCTACCCAATTTCACTCACAAGTCGTGGGTCAATCCATGGTATGGTTTTCAGGCACTTTCCACTGTGGGTTCGCCCACCTCAAGACCGATAACAAACCAACCGTGGCGGAATTCGACCCCGGGTCTCATATTCAGAAAACGAACTTTCTAACCACTCGGCCATGCATGCATGCATATATATATATATACTGCTGTACTGCTTGGCATTCGTGCCGGAAACCTCAATGCGAACATTTCAGCATATTTGGATGTCAATCTGAGGATAATGCAGAGGATTTGAAAAGAGTTGGATGAGTCTAATGGTGATTACGAAGGTACGAAACTCGGTAAACTCACTTTGATCCTTCTGACAATAAAAGGTCTGCCGAATTTGCTGGTGAGAACCTCAACATGGATACCTACATCAAGTGCCTTGCGTCGTTTGTGCTGTTCTGGTTTAAGTGGGTGTGGCTGTTGGAAGACCCTATGTCTGGCAACAGGACTCTGCACCATGTCACCCAAGCAGATGAATGGAGCCATACCAGTCAGACAATTTCTCCCCAGACAGCACCCACTTGATTATTATGTCTGAGAAACCGTTGAGTGAGAGAACAACAAAACTCCTTGTAACACCAAAGATGAACAGAATGTAAGGATTATGCCAGCATTCACTAACTTAAAAAAGGAGACTGGCCAGAAGAGATCCAAGAGCCCGTGGTTGAAACCAATGGCGATTTTATTAAATAAATTTAGACACTAGTATTTCAAGATATTTTTGTGTAATTTTGGTAAATATATCTTAAAATGAATTGTCAGTATTTTCGTGTATTTTAGACGACAATTTATCCATTATATTACTCTGAAACAGTTCCTGGAGTCAATTCACTTGTCCGACTGCACAAATCTCATTTATCTCAATGCGCAAAGATGTATCGAATCAAATTCTAAACAGATTCCGCTGGTCTTCTATCTAAATCCATACATGATATACCATATTCTTCTGAAAAGAGACGACATCCTAGACGGACGTCAAATAATACTCCTGCTTTAGAAAAATGAAGACACAAAAAACAGAGTATTCTATTTTGGTACATTCGGCCAATGTAAATTGCTTACTGTCCTTGAAGTTCACAATTTCACACGATATATTGTAATTTTCTCTGCATCTTCTGTAGACGAGAAGCCCCCCCGTAAAATAAATGATATCATAGTCTGTAAAACTTGCAAGAAAGACATTAAGAAAATTTTTTGAAGAATGGCGGCTGTCCGTTATGCAAGACGGGGATGATAAAAAAAACACAATAAAGTCTTCAAAGGAAACATCATGGACACCTTTACATGGTCAATAATTACCAGCTGATATTTGCTGACCGTTAACATTAAAGCAAATTAGGATGCTACTAAGTAAACCCGAGACCCTAGACTAAGATCAAATTATTAATCGATTCAATTCCCGCCTTGAAAACCAGAACGACATTAGACTGGTCATCACTCATCTAAAATTTTGCTTTATAAAGATCTTTGTTTGTTTAAAGGCATATAAACTACTTATGGGTCATTTAATGCAGAAATTTAATTGTCTTGCAAGCTTTGAAGTAATACAATCTCTATCTATAAAAGGCGGGATGCGTGTGTATGTGTAACCAATGCACGGCCGCAATTTTCGACGGAATTGCACCAAAATTTACATGCACATGCTCCAAGTAAGCGCTAAGTCCAAAACCGACTTTGCATTTCCCAACTCCCATCGATAGTGGAAATAATCTATTTTTTCATGCTTCTACAGTAGTTTTCATGTAGCTTGCGGCCATTTTCTACTGGCCAGAGTGAGAGCCTATAGCTGGCTGCCATGAATAGGCAGGAAGATTCTATTGGCCAGTGTGAGAGCCGACAGCTGACTGACACGAATGTTAACTAGCATGCTAGCTGGCAAAAAAAGTATATAGCTGCATTCGTCACAAGTGGGAAAAATTTAAATCTGCATGGAACTTTACTCCACTTGGCTCATTCGCTTGCTTAAAGTTAACGTTGATTCTGATTCCGCAGAACTGTGTTGGGTGTGAAAAAGTATTTGTTGTTAACATTCTTTTTTATTCGGTTTTTCCAGTTACGAGTCCTTTTTAAAGCTGATCGTTTTGTGTTCATTTTGTTTAGTTCTTTTTTCGTAACAGATGTAATGTTTAGCATAGGGCTTAGAAAAAATTCGCAGTGTGAGATAGGCAAGAATTAAGGCATGTAGCAACATCAGCACGGCAAAGGGCACTCGTTTAAAGGCAAGGAAGGGCAAAAATATTTTAAGTCAAGTGATAGCGATTGCTGTATGAGTCGTACGGTTTTTGAATCAAGCACGGGCAACGCCGGGCCATGCTGCTAGTATAATATATATTATTCTGCATTCACAGTTGTATACGTGGTAGATGGTACTCAGCTTTTGTGCATATACATGTTTATGCGGACATAATTGCTAGAGGCAGTAATATGTGTGTTTTATCTTGTAGTTTTGTTGAAGTTATATTTTGGAATACATTTTGATTTAAAATATTGTAAAATATCATGTGGATTAATATAAGGAAAGAGGTCTTCATTGTGATTGATCTATCGTTGGTAATTTCTTAATGTAAAGCACGTATTTCTAGTATTTGTATTATAGAAATGTATTTTTATTCTTTCATACGCTTTTGTTTTTGCTTGATGGGAGTTTAACTATATACCCATAGCTGGGGCCCGAACAGGTGTTGCCACCCTGGGCCAGAGTGGATCTGGGAACAACATTAATTAAGACATAGCTCCACGCTTCTCAAGGTCCCTAATCTCCCCGTCCTGGGTATGACGATAAACGACATCCGACAGCAAGGCCTCTAATCAGTAGGTTTTGAGGAGCGTGGAATCCGCTTTTAATTGCTGCTGTCCCCAAGTCTAACCTGACCCGGGGTGGTAGCACCTTTTATGGGGTCCCAGGTATGGACAAATAGTTAACGCCCAAACTGGGGTCAAAACACTATGAAAGTAAAAAAATAGATTTTTATAGTAAAAATACCAGCAATACATTTTTGAATAAAAAATATTACCAGAAATAAATTTTTGTAAAATAAATTACTAAGAATTAATTACCCAAGAAAATAAAATTTCGGCCTTAAATGACCAACAAGGTGTTGATATGCCCCTAAACAAACAATGAATACATACTTTAAACAAAAAAAAACTCTTTACAAAAATACGTCAATGAGACATGATCCACAAACTGATTTCTTACAAAGAATACATATTCTATTAATACGAATCTATCCTAAAAATGTTGTCGGCATTAAATAACCCATTGAGGTTGATATGCCGTAAAACAAAATAAACCGAACCAATCTAAACCAAAGAATACATATTCTATTCATACGAATCTATCCTAAAAATGTTGTCGGCATTAAATAACCCATTGAGCTTGATATGCCGTAAAACAAAATGAACTCAACCAATCTAAACCAAAGAATACATATTCTATTCATACGAATCTATCCTAAAAATGTTGTTGGCATTAAATAACCCATTGAGGTTGATATGCCGTAAAACAAAATGAACTCAACCAATCTAAACCAAAGAATACATATTCTATTCATACGAATCTATCCTAAAAATGTTGTCTGCATTAAATAACCCATTGAGGTTGATATGCCGTAAAACAAAATGAACTCAACCAATCTAAACCAAAGAATACATATTCTACTCATACGAATCTATCCTAAAAATGTTGTCTGCATTAAATGACCCATTAAGTTTGATATGCCGTAAAACAAAATGAACTCAACCAATCTAAACCAAAGAATACATATTCTATTCATACGAATCTATCCTAAAAATGTTGTTGGCATTAAATAACCCATTGAGGTTGATATGCCGTAAAACAAAATGAACTCAACCAATCTAAACCAAAGAATACATATTCTATTCATACGAATCTATCCTAAAAATGTTGTCGGCATTAAATAACCCATTGAGGTTGATATGCCGTAAAACAAAATGAACTCAACCAATCTAAACCAAAGAATACATATTCTATTCATACGAATCTATCCTAAAAATGTTGTCGGCATTAAATGACCCATTAAGTTTGATATGCCGTAAAACAAAATGAACTCAACCAATCTAAACCAAAGAATACATATTCTATTCATACGAATCTATCCTAAAAATGTTGTCGGCATTAAATGACCCATTAAGTTTGATATGCCGTAAAACAAAATGAACTCAACCAATCTAAACCAAAGAATACATATTCTATTCATACGAATCTATCCTAAAAATGTTGTCTGCATTAAATGACCCATTAAGTTTGATATGCCGTAAAACAAAATGAACTCAACCAATCTAAACCAAAGAATACATATTCTATTCATACGAATCTATCCTAAAAATGTTGTCGGCATTAAATAACCCATTGAGGTTGATATGCCGTAAAACAAAATGAACTCAACAAATCTAAACCAAAGAATACATATTCTATTCATACGAATCTATCCTAAAAATGTTGTCGGCATTAAATAACCCATTGAGGTTGATATGCCGTAAAACAAAATGAACTCAACCAATCTAAACCAAAGAATACATATTCTATTCATACGAATCTATCCTAAAAATGTTGTCTGCATTAAATAACCCATTGAGGTTGATATGCCGTAAAACAAAATGAACTCAACCAATCTAAACCAAAGAATACATATTCTATTCATACGAATCTATCCTAAAAATGTTGTCGGCATTAAATAACCCATTGAGGTTGATATGCCGTAAAACAAAATGAACTCAACCAATCTAAACCAAAGAATACATATTCTATTCATACGAATCTATCCTAAAAATGTTGTCGGCATTAAATAACCCATTGAGGTTGATATGCCGTAAAACAAAATGAACTCAACCAATCTAAACCAAAGAATACATATTCTATTCATACGAATCTATCCTAAAAATGTTGTCTGCATTAAATGACCCATTAAGTTTGATATGCCGTAAAACAAAATGAACTCAACCAATCTAAACCAAAGAATACATATTCTATTCATACGAATCTATCCTAAAAATGTTGTCGGCATTAAATAACCCATTGAGGTTGATATGCCGTAAAACAAAATGAACTCAACAAATCTAAACCAAAGAATACATATTCTATTCATACGAATCTATCCTAAAAATGTTGTCGGCATTAAATAACCCATTGAGGTTGATATGCCGTAAAACAAAATGAACTCAACCAATCTAAACCAAAGAATACATATTCTATTCATACGAATCTATCCTAAAAATGTTGTCGGCATTAAATAACCCATTGAGGTTGATATGCCGTAAAACAAAATGAACTCAACCAATCTAAACCAAAGAATACATATTCTATTCATACGAATCTATCCTAAAAATGTTGTCGGCATTAAATAACCCATTGAGGTTGATATGCCGTAAAACAAAATGAACTCAACCAATCTAAACCAAAGAATACATATTCTATTCATACGAATCTATCCTAAAAATGTTGTCTGCATTAAATGACCCATTAAGTTTGATATGCCGTAAAATAAAAAGAAATCAACCAATCTAAACCAAAGAATACATATTCTATTCATACGAATCTATCCTAAAAATGTTGTCGGCATTAAATAACCCATTGAGGTTGATATGCCGTAAAACAAAATGAACTCAACAAATCTAAACCAAAGAATACATATTCTATTCATACGAATCTATCCTAAAAATGTTGTCGGCATTAAATAACCCATTGAGGTTGATATGCCGTAAAACAAAATGAACTCAACCAATCTAAACCAAAGAATACATATTCTATTCATACGAATCTATCCTAAAAATGTTGTCTGCATTAAATAACCCATTGAGGTTGATATGCCGTAAAACAAAATGAACTCAACCAATCTAAACCAAAGAATACATATTCTATTCATACGAATCTATCCTAAAAATGTTGTCGGCATTAAATAACCCATTGAGGTTGATATGCCGTAAAACAAAATGAACTCAACCAATCTAAACCAAAGAATACATATTCTATTCATACGAATCTATCCTAAAAATGTTGTCGGCATTAAATAACCCATTGAGGTTGATATGCCGTAAAACAAAATAAACCGAACCAATCTAAACCAAAGAATACATATTCTATTCATACGAATCTATCCTAAAAATGTTGTCGGCATTAAATAACCCATTGAGGTTGATATGCCGTAAAACAAAATGAACTCAACCAATCTAAACCAAAGAATACATATTCTATTCATACGAATCTATCCTAAAAATGTTGTCTGCATTAAATAACCCATTGAGGTTGATATGCCGTAAAACAAAATGAACTCAACCAATCTAAACCAAAGAATACATATTCTATTCATACGAATCTATCCTAAAAATGTTGTCGGCATTAAATAACCCATTGAGGTTGATATGCCGTAAAACAAAATGAACTCAACCAATCTAAACCAAAGAATACATATTCTATTTATACGAATCTATCCTAAAAATGTTGTCGGCATTAAATAACCCATTGAGGTTGATATGCCGTAAAACAAAATAAACCGAACCAAACTAAACCAAAGAATACATATTCTATTCATACGAATCTATCCTAAAAATGTTGTCTGCATTAAATAACCCATTGAGGTTGATATGCCGTAAAACAAAATGAACTCAACCAATCTAAACCAAAGAATACATATTCTATTCATACGAATCTATCCTAAAAATGTTGTCGGCATTAAATAACCCATTGAGGTTGATATGCCGTAAAACAAAATGAACTCAACCAATCTAAACCAAAGAATACATATTCTATTCATACGAATCTATCCTAAAAATGTTGTCGGCATTAAATAACCCATTGAGGTTGATATGCCGTAAAACAAAATAAACCGAACCAATCTAAACCAAAGAATACATATTCTATTCATACGAATCTATCCTAAAAATGTTGTCGGCATTAAATAACCCATTGAGGTTGATATGCCGTAAAACAAAATGAACTCAACCAATCTAAACCAAAGAATACATATTCTATTCATACGAATCTATCCTAAAAATGTTGTCGGCATTAAATAACCCATTGAGGTTGATATGCCGTAAAACAAAATAAACCGAACCAATCTAAACCAAAGAATACATATTCTATTCATACGAATCTATCCTAAAAATGTTGTCTGCATTAAATAACCCATTGAGGTTGATATGCCGTAAAACAAAATGAACTCAACCAATCTAAACCAAAGAATACATATTCTATTCATACGAATCTATCCTAAAAATGTTGTCGGCATTAAATAACCCATTGAGCTTGATATGCCGTAAAACAAAATGAACTCAACCAATCTAAACCAAAGAATACATATTCTATTCATACGAATCTATCCTAAAAATGTTGTCGGCATTAAATAACCCATTGAGGTTGATATGCCGTAAAACAAAATGAACTCAACCAATCTAAACCAAAGAATACATATTCTATTCATACGAATCTATCCTAAAAATGTTGTCGGCATTAAATAACCCATTGAGGTTGATATGCCGTAAAACAAAATGAACTCAACCAATCTAAACCAAAGAATACATATTCTATTCATACGAATCTATCCTAAAAATGTTGTCGGCATTAAATAACCCATTGAGGTTGATATGCCGTAAAACAAAATGAACTCAACCAATCTAAACCAAAGAATACATATTCTATTCATACGAATCTATCCTAAAAATGTTGTCGGCATTAAATAACCCATTGAGGTTGATATGCCGTAAAACAAAATGAACTCAACCAATCTAAACCAAAGAATACATATTCTATTCATACGAATCTATCCTAAAAATGTTGTCGGCATTAAATAACCCATTGAGGTTGATATGCCGTAAAACAAAATGAACTCAACCAATCTAAACCAAAGAATACATATTCTATTCATACGAATCTATCCTAAAAATGTTGTCGGCATTAAATAACCCATTGAGGTTGATATGCCGTAAAACAAAATGAACTCAACCAATCTAAACCAAAGAATACATATTCTATTCATACGAATCTATCCTAAAAATGTTGTCGGCATTAAATAACCCATTGAGGTTGATATGCCGTAAAACAAAATGAACTCAACCAATCTAAACCAAAGAATACATATTCTATTCATACGAATCTATCCTAAAAATGTTGTCGGCATTAAATAACCCATTGAGGTTGATATGCCGTAAAACAAAATAAACCGAACCAATCTAAACCAAAGAATACATATTCTATTCATACGAATCTATCCTAAAAATGTTGTCTGCATTAAATAACCCATTGAGGTTGATATGCCGTAAAACAAAATGAACTCAACCAATCTAAACCAAAGAATACATATTCTACTCATACGAATCTATCCTAAAAATGTTGTCTGCATTAAATGACCCATTAAGTTTGATATGCCGTAAAACAAAATGAACTCAACCAATCTAAACCAAAGAATACATATTCTATTCATACGAATCTATCCTAAAAATGTTGTCGGCATTAAATAACCCATTGAGGTTGATATGCCGTAAAACAAAATGAACTCAACCAATCTAAACCAAAGAATACATATTCTATTCATACGAATCTATCCTAAAAATGTTGTCGGCATTAAATAACCCATTGAGGTTGATATGCCGTAAAACAAAATAAACCGAACCAATCTAAACCAAAGAATACATATTCTATTCATACGAATCTATCCTAAAAATGTTGTCTGCATTAAATAACCCATTGAGGTTGATATGCCGTAAAACAAAATGAACTCAACCAATCTAAACCAAAGAATACATATTCTACTCATACGAATCTATCCTAAAAATGTTGTCTGCATTAAATGACCCATTAAGTTTGATATGCCGTAAAACAAAATGAACTCAACCAATCTAAACCAAAGAATACATATTCTATTCATACGAATCTATCCTAAAAATGTTGTCGGCATTAAATAACCCATTGAGGTTGATATGCCGTAAAACAAAATGAACTCAACCAATCTAAACCAAAGAATACATATTCTATTCATACGAATCTATCCTAAAAATGTTGTTGGCATTAAATAACCCATTGAGGTTGATATGCCGTAAAACAAAATGAACTCAACCAATCTAAACCAAAGAATACATATTCTATTCATACGAATCTATCCTAAAAATGTTGTCGGCATTAAATAACCCATTGAGGTTGATATGCCGTAAAACAAAATGAACTCAACCAATCTAAACCAAAGAATACATATTCTATTCATACGAATCTATCCTAAAAATGTTGTCGGCATTAAATAACCCATTGAGGTTGATATGCCGTAAAACAAAATAAACCGAACCAATCTAAACCAAAGAATACATATTCTATTCATACGAATCTATCCTAAAAATGTTGTCGGCATTAAATAACCCATTGAGGTTGATATGCCGTAAAACAAAATGAACTCAACCAATCTAAACCAAAGAATACATATTCTATTCATACGAATCTATCCTAAAAATGTTGTTGGCATTAAATAACCCATTGAGGTTGATATGCCGTAAAACAAAATGAACTCAACCAATCTAAACCAAAGAATACATATTCTATTCATACGAATCTATCCTAAAAATGTTGTCGGCATTAAATAACCCATTGAGGTTGATATGCCGTAAAACAAAATAAACCGAACCAATCTAAACCAAAGAATACATATTCTATTCATACGAATCTATCCTAAAAATGTTGTCGGCATTAAATAACCCATTGAGGTTGATATGCCGTAAAACAAAATGAACTCAACCAATCTAAACCAAAGAATACATATTCTATTCATACGAATCTATCCTAAAAATGTTGTTGGCATTAAATAACCCATTGAGGTTGATATGCCGTAAAACAAAATGAACTCAACCAATCTAAACCAAAGAATACATATTCTATTCATACGAATCTATCCTAAAAATGTTGTCGGCATTAAATAACCCATTGAGGTTGATATGCCGTAAAACAAAATGAACTCAACCAATCTAAACCAAAGAATACATATTCTATTCATACGAATCTATCCTAAAAATGTTGTCGGCATTAAATAACCCATTGAGGTTGATATGCCGTAAAACAAAATGAACTCAACCAATCTAAACCAAAGAATACATATTCTATTCATACGAATCTATCCTAAAAATGTTGTCGGCATTAAATAACCCATTGAGGTTGATATGCCGTAAAACAAAATGAACTCAACCAATCTAAACCAAAGAATACATATTCTATTCATACGAATCTATCCTAAAAATGTTGTCGGCATTAAATAACCCATTGAGGTTGATATGCCGTAAAACAAAATAAACCGAACCAATCTAAACCAAAGAATACATATTCTATTCATACGAATCTATCCTAAAAATGTTGTCGGCATTAAATAACCCATTGAGGTTGATATGCCGTAAAACAAAATGAACTCAACCAATCTAAACCAAAGAATACATATTCTATTCATACGAATCTATCCTAAAAATGTTGTTGGCATTAAATAACCCATTGAGGTTGATATGCCGTAAAACAAAATGAACTCAACCAATCTAAACCAAAGAATACAAATTCTATTCATACGAATCTATCCTAAAAATGTTGTCTGCATTAAATAACCCATTGAGGTTGATATGCCGTAAAACAAAATGAACTCAACCAATCTAAACCAAAGAATACATATTCTACTCATACGAATCTATCCTAAAAATGTTGTCTGCATTAAATGACCCATTAAGTTTGATATGCCGTAAAACAAAATGAACTCAACCAATCTAAACCAAAGAATACATATTCTATTCATACGAATCTATCCTAAAAATGTTGTCTGCATTAAATGACCCATTAAGTTTGATATGCCGTAAAACAAAATGAACTCAACCAATCTAAACCAAAGAATACATATTCTATTCATACGAATCTATCCTAAAAATGTTGTCGGCATTAAATAACCCATTGAGGTTGATATGCCGTAAAACAAAATGAACTCAACCAATCTAAACCAAAGAATACATATTCTACTCATACGAATCTATCCTAAAAATGTTGTCTGCATTAAATGACCCATTAAGTTTGATATGCCGTAAAACAAAATGAACTCAACCAATCTAAACCAAAGAATACATATTCTATTCATACGAATCTATCCTAAAAATGTTGTCTGCATTAAATGACCCATTAAGTTTGATATGCCGTAAAACAAAATGAACTCAACCAATCTAAACCAAAGAATACATATTCTATTCATACGAATCTATCCTAAAAATGTTGTCGGCATTAAATAACCCATTGAGGTTGATATGCCGTAAAACAAAATGAACTCAACCAATCTAAACCAAAGAATACATATTCTACTCATACGAATCTATCCTAAAAATGTTGTCTGCATTAAATGACCCATTAAGTTTGATATGCCGTAAAACAAAATGAACTCAACCAATCTAAACCAAAGAATACATATTCTATTCATACGAATCTATCCTAAAAATGTTGTCTGCATTAAATGACCCATTAAGTTTGATATGCCGTAAAACAAAATGAACTCAACCAATCTAAACCAAAGAATACATATTCTATTCATACGAATCTATCCTAAAAATGTTGTTGGCATTAAATAACCCATTGAGGTTGATATGCCGTAAAACAAAATGAACTCAACCAATCTAAACCAAAGAATACATATTCTATTCATACGAATCTATCCTAAAAATGTTGTCGGCATTAAATAACCCATTGAGGTTGATATGCCGTAAAACAAAATGAACTCAATCAATCTAAACCAAAGAATACATATTCTATTCATACGAATCTATCCTAAAAATGTTGTCGGCATTAAATAACCCATTGAGGTTGATATGCCGTAAAACAAAATAAACCGAACCAATCTAAACCAAAGAATACATATTCTATTCATACGAATCTATCCTAAAAATGTTGTTGGCATTAAATAACCCATTGAGGTTGATATGCCGTAAAACAAAATAAACCGAACCAATCTAAACCAAAGAATACATATTCTATTCATACGAATCTATCCTAAAAATGTTGTTGGCATTAAATAACCCATTGAGGTTGATATGCCGTAAAACAAAATGAACTCAACCAATCTAAACCAAAGAATACATATTCTATTCATACGAATCTATCCTAAAAATGTTGTCGGCATTAAATAACCCATTGAGGTTGATATGCCGTAAAACAAAATGAACTCAATCAATCTAAACCAAAGAATACATATTCTATTCATACGAATCTATCCTAAAAATGTTGTCGGCATTAAATAACCCATTGAGGTTGATATGCCGTAAAACAAAATAAACCGAACCAATCTAAACCAAAGAATACATATTCTATTCATACGAATCTATCCTAAAAATGTTGTCGGCATTAAATAACCCATTGAGGTTGATATGCCGTAAAACAAAATAAACCGAACCAATCTAAACCAAAGAATACATATTCTATTCATACGAATCTATCCTAAAAATGTTGTTGGCATTAAATAACCCATTGAGGTTGATATGCCGTAAAACAAAATGAACTCAACCAATCTAAACCAAAGAATACATATTCTATTCATACGAATCTATCCTAAAAATGTTGTCGGCATTAAATAACCCATTGAGGTTGATATGCCGTAAAACAAAATGAACTCAACCAATCTAAACCAAAGAATACATATTCTATTCATACGAATCTATCCTAAAAATGTTGTCGGCATTAAATAACCCATTGAGGTTGATATGCCGTAAAACAAAATGAACTCAACCAATCTAAACCAAAGAATACATATTCTATTCATACGAATCTATCCTAAAAATGTTGTCGGCATTAAATAACCCATTGAGGTTGATATGCCGTAAAACAAAATGAACTCAACCAATCTAAACCAAAGAATACATATTCTATTCATACGAATCTATCCTAAAAATGTTGTCGGCATTAAATAACCCATTGAGGTTGATATGCCGTAAAACAAAATGTACTCAACCAATCTAAACCAAAGAATACATATTCTATTCATACGAATCTATCCTAAAAATGTTGTCGGCATTAAATAACCCATTGAGGTTGATATGCCGTAAAACAAAATGAACTCAACCAATCTAAACCAAAGAATACATATTCTATTCATACGAATCTATCCTAAAAATGTTGTCGGCATTAAATAACCCATTGAGGTTGATATGCCGTAAAACAAAATGAACTCAACCAATCTAAACCAAAGAATACATATTCTATTCATACGAATCTATCCTAAAAATGTTGTCGGCATTAAATAACCCATTGAGGTTGATATGCCGTAAAACAAAATGAACTCAACCAATCTAAACCAAAGAATACATATTCTATTCATACGAATCTATCCTAAAAATGTTGTCGGCATTAAATAACCCATTGAGGTTGATATGCCGTAAAACAAAATGAACTCAACCAATCTAAACCAAAGAATACATATTCTATTCATATGAATCTATCCTAAAAATGTTGTCGGCATTAAATAACCCATTGAGGTTGATATGCCGTAAAACAAAATGTACTCAACCAATCTAAACCAAAGAATACATATTCTATTCATACGAATCTATCCTAAAAATGTTGTCGGCATTAAATAACCCATTGAGGTTGATATGCCGTAAAACAAAATGAACTCAACCAATCTAAACCAAAGAATACATATTCTATTCATACGAATCTATCCTAAAAATGTTGTCTGCATTAAATAACCCATTGAGGTTGATATGCCGTAAAACAAAATGAACTCAACCAATCTAAACCAAAGAATACATATTCTATTCATACGAATCTATCCTAAAAATGTTGTCGGCATTAAATAACCCATTGAGGTTGATATGCCGTAAAACAAAATGAACTCAACCAATCTAAACCAAAGAATACATATTCTATTCATACGAATCTATCCTAAAAATGTTGTCTGCATTAAATAACTCATTGAGGTTGATATGCCGTAAAACAAAATAAACCGAACCAATCTAAACCAAAGAATACATATTCTATTCATACGAATCTATCCTAAAAATGTTGTCGGCATTAAATAACCCATTGAGCTTGATATGCCGTAAAACAAAATGAACTCAACCAATCTAAACCAAAGAATACATATTCTATTCATACGAATCTATCCTAAAAATGTTGTTGGCATTAAATAACCCATTGAGGTTGATATGCCGTAAAACAAAATGAACTCAACCAATCTAAACCAAAGAATACATATTCTATTCATACGAATCTACCCTAAAAATGTTGTCGGCATTAAATAACCGATAGAGGTTGATATGCCGTAAAACAAAATAAACGAAACCAATCTAAATCAAAGAATACATATTCTATTCATACGAACCGATCCTAAAAATTTAGTCGGCGTTAAATAACCCATTGAGGTTGATATGCCATAAAACAAAATAGACCAAACCAAACTCTGGACAAAAACCCAGTTTACAAAAATACTTCAATAAAACCTGATGTACAAACAAATTTCTTACAAAAAATACATATTCTATTCATACGAACCTATCTTAAAAATATTGTCGACATTAAATAACCCATTAAAATTGATATGCCATAAGACAAAATAAAGGAAACCAAATCTAATCTCCCGATGCTGCAGGATTTATTTCGATGCTGCAGGATTTATTTCGTCAAACCCAGGCCTATGCTTTCTAAAGCGAAGTTTCGTAAAAAATTATAACAGACAATAATACAGATACAAATGTTACAATTTGAGAATAAAAAGAAGCCATGATTTCATGAAAAAAATTATCTTTCTTTTGCCTAATGCATAGGGGCGAGGGTCTTCGACCTTAAAGGAAAGGCGTTACTTTACACAGGTCCATTTAAGTAGAACCTTTCTTGTTTCAGAAATAAATCAGGCTAGCAATAACTGAGTAGTGATAAAAATAATAGTGATAAAGATACCCGAAAACATAAGTAGTAGAATGAAACAAGTCTGCTCCTGTAGATAAAATAAAGGTTTCAGTTCGGAATTCCCTGTAGTTTACTCGGCTCGATATACAACTGATGAAGGCCGGAGGGCATAACGACCGAAACGTCCTGATAACAACAACAAATATGAGGATAATAGTCCCTATGTAAATATAAATAATAATAACTCATCATAGTATAAATAATAATAATACAGTAGGATTCCTGACAACCGGACTAAGAAGGCCTTCCGGATATGAGGAATTGGTTACAAATTCCGGATATGAGGGATTCCGGATATGAGGGATTCCGGATATGAGGGATTCCGGATATGAGGGATTCCGGATATGAGGAATTGGTTACAAAGTCCGGATATGAGGGATTCCGTTTATGAGGGATTCCGTTTATGAGGGATTCCGGATATGAGGGATTCCGGATATGAGGGATTCCGGATATGAGGAATTGGTTACAAAGTCCGGATATGAGGGGTTATATTTAGATTAAAATAAAATAACTGAAATCAGGTTTAACATTTATTTTCAATGTTTTATAATAAACAAAAAAAGCTAATGGTGAGTGAAATATAACGGAATTGACTTGAAGGAAAAAGAAATAAATTATGTAATGTTAATGAAAATTAATTAAATTAAGTCTGCCACGTATGCAAAACAAATAATGTAACGAGGATTTTTTTAAATCGCTGTTGCATGATGATTCTTTCTCTTTTAATGTCATTCACAACTTTTTCCGCGTTTCATTTTGCTTTTGTTCTTGAATTTTTTTTAAACGAAAGACACTTTTTAACTCTGCGTGCGTTATTTTAATTGTCATAACAGAATGCTGGATTTCTTTCCATAAAACTGACAACCTTTTCAATAGCTTTTTCAGTTTCAATCCAGGTTTCATCACAATCATCTTTTTCATTTCCTTGTTCATTGTGACAGTGTGAACGCTGGAGCACAGTTTCTTTGGAAGATTTTTTATCGTACAATGTTGACTTCTTTCTGTTGAACTCAGCCATTAGTTACAATGAACTTTCACCAGCGTTCACAGTGTCACATTGTTTAAAATTTCCACTTTTTGCGATAACTCAAAAGTTGTTATTTTCCTCTTATTCTCATCATCTTATGCACCAATATAAGCCATTAGTATGAAATAAGCATAAACAATTATCGGAAGTAAATTTCCCGAAAAACTGAAATTTCAAATCAGTTCCATACAGTGCTGTTCGATAACAGTGACTCACCTGAATTTTTTTACTTAAACATTTTTTCGCCTATTGTTTTTGGGGTCAAACTAATTTTTAATCTTACTAATATAAAGACCCCTTCCGGATCACCAAGTAAAAAAAGGTTACTCACCCTAAGGTATTCTATTGATAATTATAATTTTGGATATAAATGAGATTTAGGGAAAAACTCTGTGCATAAAAAGTGAATCACTTATTTCCTGTAACTAGTAATCAATAGAAACATAACTGAACAGCATTAAATAAAGAATAATAGAGGTATAATTTATTTATAATAGGTAATATAGTTCGAAATATTTAATAATCTATGGGTCCTCCTTTATTTTGAAGAACATTTTCAACCCTTTTTGGCATTGACTTGATTAGGTTCTGGCAAATCTCATCTCCGAGCATTGAATTCCATTCAGATATGAAATTCACAATCAAATCCTCTTTGTTGCTCAACTGCTTTCTCGAGAGCCTATACTTTATAATGCTCCATAAG
>OZ038499.1:18337184-18339684 GCA_964036315.1 Acanthosepion esculentum
GCATGCAGAAGTTTTGTTTGGTGAACCCGTAGCTGATTGATATTTTGCCGAGGTCGGGAGTACAGGGGAACAAGCCCCCTCCTTGTAACACTCGTGACGGGCGATGCAGAATCGGTTTCGGGCTTTCGTGATAATCATGATTCCCTTTCAGCGGCTTAGTACTCGGCTACGATTCGTCATTCCTACAGAGAGTGGCAGTGTCAGACTTACTGATAGTTTTCCCGGACCATGTTCACCGACATGCGTATTATGTTGCGGCGTGATGCTATGAAAACGAAATACATAAATTTATCACGTAATGCTATCTACAGCGTGCGATGGATAAATTGTCGTCTAAATTACGCAAAAATTTAAACAAAAAATACTGACATTTCATTTTAACAGATATATTTACCAAAGTTACACAAAAAATATCTTGAAGTAAATTCATTCAGTAAGATCACTTCAAGTACGGCCTCCAAACGATTTCGGAATCTCCTGCATTTCTTTTGGACGTCTCCTTGTTTAAGTTATTGAATGCTGCCATAATCCTTGCCTTCAGTTCATCTTTGATATTACAAGGAGGTTTTTTTTTTGTCTCTCGCTCAACTGCGGCCCACACATAATAATCAAGCGGGTTGCAGTCTGGGGAGTTAGGTGACTAGATATGAGGGATATTGTGGTCGCAGAAATTGCCTGACAGCCATGGTTGGGTTCTCCTGCTTATGTGGCATGGTGCAGAGTCCTGTTTTCAGATATAGGGTCTTCCAGCAGTTAACGTCTTTCCCCAGGGCAGCATTACTACTTGAAGGCACTTGATGTAGGTTTCCGTGTTTGAGACTCTGTGTGAAGAAGAAAGGAGGCATAACGTTGCCATAACTCAAAACACCTTCGTAATCTCCATTAGACTCATCCAACTCTTTTCGAATCCTCTGGATTGTCTTCATATTGATGCCCAAGCACTCAGAAATCGAATCATCCTCGATAATGGCTAAAGGTATAGACGAAAGCGCTTGGATCTATAAAACATTTGGACAGTTCTTACACACCCTTTGTCCAGAAAAGAAAGCTCTTGTTCGAACACAAGAAAAAATTAAATAAAAAACTTAACCGTAGTACCTGTCGTTTTTAATGAAACATGCACATATATATATATATATATATATATATATATATATATATATATAATTTAATTAATTAATTCAAAATACGCTTTTAAGTAGGCGCCCGAGGGGGTCGTCAGTGATGTTTTGACTTGGTTCATCAGGGAGTTTCGGGTCTTTTAACATCATACTCCCCATCACCAAATGGACCCAATCAGGGGAGATCAAACCCTGATTCCCCCCTCACAGTGAAACGCTAACAACTACTCTGGCCTTTTTAAAGAATTAGACGAAGAAAGACCACGTATTCCGCACATCCGATTGGATGTTTGTACAACCAATCAGCTGCGCGAACTATCTTTTAAATGGCCCGCGGTGGGGACTTGCTTCTTTTCTTTTGGTGGATAGCAGTTTCAATGGATAACCGAGGAGGTAATCTTAATATTCCTAAGTTTAATCCCTTCCCTAAGTATTGTATCGTTTAAATATTTGCCGTTTGTATTTTATTTGTGTTTTCTTTTAAGGTGGGCGGGGATTAAACTCAACCCTACTATCACATTTTATCGCTAAGCCCGATTCTTAAAATTTATTACAGGTTAACTTTAACTGGATATATTCACTAAATTTAAATAATTGTCCATGAACATAGAGTATATTTCTTTTCCTGTAAAAACAAAAATAAAATTAGAAAGAAAATAAGATAAATTAAAATAAGCACCATGATATTTCTTAACATTGATTTAAAACTATTTACAAATTTAAAGTTGTTGAAATACAATAGACTACGAAATACTCCTGGAATATAATAAGTATTGTACTTCACATTATAAATATATATATCCACACACACACACACACACACACACACACACATATATATATATATATATATATATATATGAATCGCTTAAAAGTAAAACCGATAAACTAATAATATATATGAAGAAATATAGTTTTAAGGTGTGCTATATTTATGGCATAAAGTGCTTAAGTGCAAGGCGGCCTGGCGATTGCGTCCAGCATGAAACAGCCTGTCGCCTCTGAGTGTTGACTTCAATGTTTACTTTTATATTTATAGTTACATATGCTCAATCTCTGATATTAAGCAATTTATCCCATAAATATAGCATATATGTATATCATTCTGATAGTAGCTATCTCGTTCTAACCTGGTTGCGTTCACGCTGTACTTTACTATGGCTTTTCACTAGCACTCAAGGGGTTTCTGAGAATTGAGAACAAGAGCGAAAAGGCGAGTTTGAGGAAAGGATGCAGAGAAGGACGGGGAACAAGCTCAGGGTGTCAGATGTCGATTGACATTACACTTGAAAATTTGAAGATTATAGTTATCGGGGAAGCAAGGAGGGGGTTAAAGAGACTAAAAGAGAGTGAGAAGTATTTAATGAGGAGAATAAAAG
>OZ038499.1:18342184-18349684 GCA_964036315.1 Acanthosepion esculentum
GTCTAAAAATTAGTACTAGAATTAAGTTTAAACTGCAAATCGAATCCAGTTGGAAAAATAAGGAAAACAATTGAACAACTAACGGCGAAGAGAGAAAATGTAGAAGGAGCAGGACGAGGAGAAGGAGGAGAAGAAGAAGAAAGTAGAGAAGGAGGAGAAGAAGAATAAGCGGAAGTGGGAGGATTACTCAGAGTAGTAAGAGGATTAGAAGAAGAAAGAGGATAAGAAGATGTAGAAGAATAAGGAGGAGTAGGAGGAGAATAATAATAATATTAATAATAATAATAATAATAATAATAATAATAATAATAATAATAATAATAATAATAAGGCCGCGAGAGGAACCAGTCTGAGGACGAAAAATCTGTTACTGGAACAAACTCCTCCACGAACGAAGAGACACTAGGTCACCAAAACCGGATTATTGCCAACCTTGGATCAAGTGACTCAATACCAAATCGACTAATAAAAAGAAAACGAACTAAATGGACCCGCGAAGAGTATCGACAAGTCATGACATCTTTCTTCACTGCTCTCGAAACCCCAACAAAGAACACCACCAATCAAACATACCAAATATGGAGAAGTATGGTGGGAAAGGATATAAGACCTAACCTCAATCCAAACATGCTTTCTAATGTCCGTAGGGACATTATGCGAAACAACAGACTCTCAAAGACAGAAATAGATAGGATAAAATTAGATATAAGACAAAATACTATGATCCATCACTCAAAATGTAATGAGATGAATGTAGATATAAGTAGTGTGACAGAGGATGAGGTAAAAACTAAAACAAATGAAATACGAAATAACCTACCAGGAAATAAAATCAAAGACTCTATCTTAAACACAACCTGCAGTTCTCCAGACAATGTTTCTGAAGATGACTCCAGGTACATTATGTTAGAATTCCTTGAAAACCACAAAGCGGAAATCACCGAAGCGAAAAACCACGTAATCCAAGTACTCAGCAAAGTAACTTTCATACAGTTGTCAGAAAGAGACCAGCTACCCAAAATCCATATGACGAATTCCAACAAGCATATTGTGAAAATATACAACGCTGCTCTGGAAACACTGTTAACAGATAAACCACCGGGAAACATCACAGAAATTAACAACGTAATATACGCAACAGCTTTAGCAGCGACTCTGAAGCTTGGGATCAAGACTATAAATAAAGTTAACAGACGTAGAGAACCAGCTTGGAAAGCAAAATTGTTACGAGAAATAAAACAAATCAGATGTGAGCTTTCTATATTAGATGAGCTCACCAGAAACCCTAATATTTCCACGCGCAAGTGCAAAAAGATCAAGAGGAAACACAAAATTAAATCACTACTTGACATTCCACCAACCACGGAAATGCTGAAGCAGAAACTTCAGCTAAAAGCACAGAGAACAAGGCGATACGAAAAACGTTGTAGGTTCTATCGCCAAAATAAAATATTCCAAACGGACCTTAAGAAATTTTACAGGGAAATTGGAAAAAAACCTATACATGTCGAAAGGCCACCATCGATTGATACTGTACAGACATTTTGGGAAAATATTTGGAGCAGCCCGAAAGAATATAACCCTAAAGCTGAATGGATCCGGCGTGAAGAAGAACGAATGTTGGATACACCTCTGCAAGAATGGGAAAATATATCCACAGATGATGTTAGGCAAGCTCTAACGAAATCGCAAAAATGGAAATCCCCGGGAAATGACAAGGTTCCCAATTTCTGGCTTTATCATCTCTCGTCTATCCACAAAATACTTGCGGAAACATTATCAACGATTGTAAATAATCCCAATAAAATCCCGGAATGGATTACTGAAGGTATTACATACCTCATACCAAAAACAAATGAAACAGATGACCCGAAAAATTATCGACCGATAACATGTCTCTCCACAACGTATAAGTTGATCACGTCTGTCATGACGAACCGTGCTTACTCCTTTTTAGAAACAAACAACATTCTTCCACTGGAACAGAAGGGATGCAGGAGGGGTTCATATGGCTGCAAAGACCAATTACTAATAAATAAAATGATTCTGGAAAATTGCAGGAGCAGACGTAGAAATCTCAGTGCAGCGTGGATTGATTATCGTAAAGCTTTTGACAGTGTTCCACATTCTTGGATCCTTAAGACTTTGGAAATGTACAAAGTCTCCCCTGTGGTATTAAATTTCCTTAAGCACAGCATGGGAATGTGGAACACCAAACTATACCTTAGTCACACCAGGGGCACTGTCATATCCAACCGACTAAATATCCGACGTGGAATCTTTCAAGGAGACTCTTTGTCTCCACTTCTGTTTTGTTTGTCCTTACTCCCTCTTACGCATGAACTGAACAACAGTAGCTATGGCTACAAAATAAATAACAACATATTCAATCACCTACTATACATGGATGATCTCAAACTCTTTGCCAAAGACGACAATGAGTTGAAGGGCCTACTTAATATTGTAAAATACTTTAGTGACGACATATGCATGAGCTTCGGATTAGATAAATGTGCTAAAGTAACATTTAAGAAAGGTAGAATTTTAGAAGCACCCTTAATAGATTTAGATTTTGCCACGAAGATTAGAGAATTGGAGCATGATGAAGCTTATAAGTACCTAGGAATTAGTGAGGGAGATGGCATACAACACTCCCAAATGAAAGAGAAGGTAAGAAAGGAGTACTACAGGCGTGTACGCCTGGTACTAAATACTGAGCTAAACTCAAAAAACCGAATATCAGCTATAAACACCTTAGCTGTTCCTGTGGTGCAATACAGCTTTAATGTACTTAACTGGACCATAGCTGAAATTAAGCGAATGGACGCCAAAACGAGAAAGCTCCTCACTTGCTACCGCATGCATCATCCCAAAGCTGATATTGATCGCCTGTATGTGCCCAGATCCGAAGGAGGCAGAGGACTAGTTCAACTAGAACTATCCTACAAAAGTACAACAATTGGCCTCCAAAGATACTTGGAAAAAACAGAAGACTGGATGATGGTATGTGTCAAGGAACATGAAAGTAGGAAGTGTCTCTACTCTGTAGTAAAGGAAGCCGAAAAATTCAAAAAAGAGCTTCAAATGGGCACAGAAATTCAAATACATCACTGTACACCGGCTGAAGCTGAAAAAAACTTTAAAAAAAATGCAAAGACAAATGCGATCGACCAGATAAAGAAACAATGGCAAAATAAACCGCTCCATGGCCAATACTCTGCCCGTACCAAACAAGCAGACGTAGACAAAAACCGCACCCATCAGTGGCTACGTAGTGCAGGGTTGAAAGGTGAAACTGAGGGTTTTATAATTGCTGCACAAGACCAATGCTTGTTAACTAGGAATTATCAAGCACATATACTAAAATACTGTGTTAGCCCAAGATGCAGATTCTGTGACAAATATCCAGAAACCATTGATCATCTAATATCAGGTTGCACGATATTGGCATCCACTGAATATAAAAACCGGCATGACAGAGTGGGCCAATATCTGCACTGGAAAATTTGCAACTCCTATGGGAAGGAAACTGGAAGAAATTGGTACGAACACCACCCTGACCCGGTTACGGAGATAGGACCTGTTACAATTCTATGGGACTACACAATATACACTGACAGAACAATCAAAGCCAACCGCCCAGACATTGTTATTAAAGACCACAAACAAAATAAGTGCCTCCTTATTGATATGGCAGTCCCTGCAGACTGCAATGTGTCTTTGAAGATATTCGAAAAACTGTCAAAATACAAGGACCTTGAAATCGAAATCTCAAAAATGTGGCACATGGGAACATCAACAATTCCTGTTGTAGTTGGAGCCCTTGGACTGGTTGGAAAAGATTCCAGTAGGCTGATTGAAGGGATCCCTGGAAGTCCATGCCTCAAAGAGATACAAAAAATTGTTCTGACAAGTACAGCCCACACT
Source organism: Acanthosepion esculentum (assembly GCA_964036315.1). Classification (NCBI taxonomy): domain Eukaryota; kingdom Metazoa; phylum Mollusca; class Cephalopoda; order Sepiida; family Sepiidae; genus Acanthosepion; species Acanthosepion esculentum. Next base: position 18,346,112 of record OZ038499.1, read on the forward strand.
TTACGAAGGGCTTTATCTATGTAATTTTTTTTTTTTTTTTTTTTTTTTTTTAGGTGGAAAGTGTCATGATGCCATTTCTAACCTTAGGTCCCTGGGCGGGACCCGGAAAGAAATGTGTAAACGCCAGATATCAAAGGAAATAAAATAATAATAATAATAATAATAATAATAATAATAATAATAAGAAGAAGAAGAAGAAGAAGAAGAAGAAGAAGAAGAAGAGTGCGGTGGGTAGGAGAAGAAGCAAAAGGAGCAGTGGGAGTAGTAGTAGCAAGAAGAAGAAGAAGAACAAGAAGAACAAGGATGAGAGAACGAAGAAGGATGAGAAGACGAAACAGTGGAAGAAGGAGGAGAAGGAAGAAGAAGAAGAAGAAGAAGAAGAAGAAGAAGAAGAAGAAGAAGAAGAAGAAGAAGAAGAAGAAGAAGAAGTAGGAGGAGAAGGAAGATGAGAAGAAGAAGAAGAAGAAGAAGAAGAAGAAGAAGAAGAAGAAGAAGAAGAAGAAGAAGAAGAACGGTAGATTAAACACAATAAATAGATAAATATTGCTGCGGTTTTAAACATGGTTTACTACAGTCTAAAAGGTGACCATAATCTTTAAACTCGAGTATTATATTCTGACCTTCTCTTTACTTTTTGGGCATTTTTATAGTCTCTCTGCCTGCTAACTAGGCAGACATTTACATATCACTACAAGTAGACATCGGTCCAGTTTACACTAAAGTAACAAAAAACATAGACATCGGCCTAGTTTACACGAGAAGAGTTAAAAAGATAGATATATCCGGTTTACATGAAACTCAAAAAAGTAGACATCGGTCCGTAGATAGATAGATAGATAGATAGATTGACACTTGAATTATTTAAGTTATTCACAACGTTTCGGCCTTTGGATAAAGACGTTGGTTAGATCCAGTGACTAGATCCAAACATCTGTCTATATCTCTGAGATTAGGTATTATGGTTACTTGCATTATTGTTGTGGTGGGATCCACCTAATCTGCATAGGTGACTACCAACTATATAAATAATGGTTGATACCGGAAGACGGGAGAAAGGAATCACGAGATCCAACTAGAGACTCTGATCGACTGCGACTAGTCAACACATTCTCCAGGAACGTCTTCCCAGAAATATACAGAAATACTATATGTACTTATTGTGTACACTTTCTTGTTATAATACATTCTTGTTCTAAGTACATTTTGTGTTGCATTATTATTCCATGCAATAGGCGAGATTCAACATTGAGTCAAGACTCAACATTATTATTATTATTATAATAGTAGAACAACCTGGCACACCCCGACATGGATTGGTCAGTCTATAAAAGACTGATGAGCTATTGAAGAAGCCGGAAAGTGAGACAGACAGACAGACAGAGCGAAGGCGACCCTTACGAACCTCCGTGACTTATCTCCTGTTTTCCTTAGTATTTCGAACTCTTGCTCATTTGTACTTTACGTACAATAAACCATTGTTATTTGTTACCTGATTTCTTGTGTTATTGTAATCTTTCCACTCGGGATTACTTTGTTGTTTATATCGTATAATCCACGATATAACAATTATTTAAATCAATTCTCCAAATTTTGGTTCATCATTGCTGTGGCGTGGTATTGAACTCACAACTTTTTATGTCTAGTCACTGGATCTAACCAACGTCTTTATCCACTGGGCCATGTGTCCTTGAGTTAAAGGGAAATAACGGAGACATCCGGAAGAGGCATGGCACATGGAGCTAGAACAGTCTACCCCAGTGGACGAAATAAAAGGTCCACTTCGAAATTCAGTCACCCGAAGAAGGCCGGAGTGTACAACTGCCGAAATGTTGTGAATATAGCAATGACGATGAGGATAACAATCCGAATAATGTAAATAATCATAATACCTCATCTCAGAGATATAGACAAATGTTAGGTAAACTTTATTTATTTAGGAAAGATATTAGAACAACCTATGTCATTTTCTATGAAAAAACGCGTCTGCATACGGATCGAAAATGACTCCAGCAAGTGTATAAAATCGACAAGGGCGGAAAATGAAATGGAGAGATCAAAGCCGTAAAAATACAGAACTGTACTGGTCTGGGATGATGACAGAAAATGTGACACTAGCATCCGTAGACACATTTTAATAGCGAAAGCGGTCTTCGGAAAGTTAAACAAAAAAAGTATAAAGAGACAGGAAATTTTAGAAAGAAAAAAAAATCATTGCTGAACTGCTATGTAATATCTAATCTCCTGTATGGCAGTGAATGATGGACCATCTCCTCATGCCTTTCCTAAACTAAGCAAAGTATTAAGAGAGAAGAAAATGTCTTTAGAAACAAAGAAAAGAGTGCTGAACTGCTATGTAATTAATACTCTCCTATATGGCAGTGAATGATGCACAATCTCCTCATGTCTTTCATAAACTAAGCAAAGTATTAAGAGACAGGAAAATGTCTTTAGAAACAAAGAAAAGAGTGCTGATCTGCTATGTAATATCTAGTATCCTATATGGCAGTGAATGAAGGGAAATCTACTCATGCCTTTCATAAACTAAGCAAAGTATCAAGAGATAGGAAAATATCAGTAACTAAGAAAACAATGCTGAATTGCTATATAATATCAGTCCTCCAATATGTCTGAACAATTTGACCTCTAATGAAATAGAGACTTGAAGCAACAGAGATGAGGGTCTACAGAAGGATGGTGAGGATACCATGAACAGAGGATGTGACCGACGAGGAAATCCGAGGAGAATAATAACAAGAAGGACACTAATTCTCAAAAAGCGAAATTAAAAATTCTTGGACACATGAAAAGAATAACGGGCTTGGAGAATTTAACACTGGCAGGATATATTGATGGCGAAATGGACAAAGCTTTGATAAAAGGATGACAGAGCAGAGGCTGTCGGTTAAAGTAAGGCGAGAAGCATTGTTTAGAGCTAAAAAATCTAAAAGAAAAACAGTTACTATTATCTTTTTTTTTCTGATATTGTAGCAGCCCCTGCTTTGTTGATACGCACAAAAGTTTATAATGGTGTCGTAACCGATACAAAACCTTGTTTAGAAAAGGATGTCTATAATTTCTTCGTCTACTTCATGCAACAAGCTGACATAATAAAAAAACAATGATTTCACATTAGTCACACTTATTTGTATTATCAAGAGAAAGGTTTGATGCATTTCAGTTTGTCTACAGAACCTAAATCGTCCAAGTGCATTTCGAAATACATCCGGGAATATTGTCGTCTGTACATTGTCTGCAAAATTTTGTTCTGAAAATTGGAGAAAAGTAAACAGTGATGATTTTGGCAATTGAACGTAAAATATTTGGAAATCAATAAAGATTGGTGTGATGTGTAACACGGGCGTGAATCCTGCCGAAGGGACATTTTCTTCATTAAAGATTCTCCAAAAACCCAGGAGAAAAGACAAACAATATCCTGTCTAAAAAAAACAAAAACAAAAACAGAGACGTCTATCAAACACGTGTATCTACTAAACCTAACATATATAGTAGTAAGAACTAGACTTACGGCCACATCACGTTGTTACACCGCTTCCGGTACGATCACCGAAGTTA
>OZ038499.1:18354684-18502184 GCA_964036315.1 Acanthosepion esculentum
AAAAGCGTCGGCTTAGTGTAGTTTTTCCTATTGTATTTTTAAATTCGTATATATATATATATATATATATATATATATATATATATATAATGTAAAAGAACTAAATCAATCTTATTGATATATTCCACGATATGGATTATGAAAACAATACAAAAAAGTGGGGCGGGAGAAAAGTACAGGCTTTTTGACCAACGGGAACAAAATAAATAAGCGCTATCATTATGATACTTCTCCCACCCAGAGCCCCGGATGTTCATCGCCCGCCATAGTAGCAATGATATTAACAAAAGAGATTTCTTTCATTTCTATTTCTTTTCCTCAGCTTTAACAAAAGGATAAAACAAAATATTTTAAAAAACTTCATTTAACTTTTATTCCTGGCAGGCATTCCGTAAAATCAACTTGTTCTTGATCTACCATTGACTTTAAACAATACAAACCTCGCAAAAGACCAAAACCTCAACAACAACAACAAAAGCAAATAAAAACTAATGACAACATTAACACTTTAGCAAACCTCCCGCAGGAAACGATGTCAGCTTACAGTCTCTAAATGAAGAGAAAGGAAGGAGTAAGTCAACTCATCAACTGATTATGTTGATTCATCTGTTAAATTTCTAGCAAACTTCGCACGTCAGCATAAAATAAGGTTCCTGAAAGCCGTTTAAAAATTAACTGATAAAATAACGTTACTTTTGTTTATATATTTAGATTCACCGAATACAATTCACAAAATCCACTCAAGTTAGGCGGTTACCGGTAAAATGGCAATGGCTCATGGTATGTGTGACATGTGTAAAAAGAGAAGGTGTTCGTAAATTTAAAAAAAAAGTAAATGACAAATAGAAAAAGTAAAATAGTCTTTATGAAGAATGTATAAGACAAAAATATAATTACAGGTGAAAGTATTCTAATATGGTTGCACAGAGGACACTTGAGAAAAGAAACACCATCTCTAATAAAAGCAAGCGTATTAGAATAAGATATATGTAAGCTGATCTGATTAAGCAATGAAATGAATAGAAAGCTTAGAATTGGCGAAAACACATGGGCTTTATACAATATATTTTAAATTTTTAATTACGCTTAATGACGATGCATAAAAAGCCACTGCCGTAAAGCATTTAAGCAAGATTTACTACTATGGTCTTGGACCAGAATATTGTAAGCTTAGTATGATGTATTATGGTATCACATACGTATGACGTTCGAATTGGTGTTTGGCAACTATAGCAGTTATTCGGTAATAGGCAGTATCGGTGCATCGTTATTTTCCCCGACAGACATCAGCCCAGTCATTTGCACTGTCTCTATTCTTATTGAAAGTCCAATAAGCTTCTTTTTCAACAAGAGAAAGAGAGTTTTAGTATTAAATAGAACAACGCATATGGTACGTACTGAGTACTTTTATTGCCCCCAGTAGGGAAACTTTACCAAATTCTTGTCATTGACAGAGAGAGAGAGAGAGAGAGAGAGAGAGAGAGAGAGAGAGAGAGGTGAGTGAAATTTCCCATGCAGATCCATATACTAAGAAGTGAAAATTCTTACTGAAGAATTTTTGTAGGATTAGACATTTGACCAGGAAATATAGACTTATGTCTCGTTGCTGATACGTCAATTCACGGGCCAATGAAAAAACTTTGTTCTTGTATCTGTCTATATTTCTGAGATGAGGTATTATGTACACTATTGACATTATTCGGACTATTGTCCTCATCTTTGTCGCCATATATATTATAACGTTTCGGCCGTTGTAAGCTCCGGGCTCATTCAGGTGGTTGGAATGTCGAACTGAGCCATTTAATTCGCTCACTGGGATAGACTGTTCTAGTTCCACATACCATGTTTAATGGAGGTCAGTTATCCTGTTAATTCCCCTCTCCAAGTTCTCCACTGCCTTAGACAAGTATTGAACTCACATCCTTGGGTCCTGTCACTGGATCTAACCAACTCCTTTATCCACTGTGCCATGTGTAGGACACATGAAGAAGGACGGAGCGTACAACAGCCGAAATGTTGTAATAAATATGCCGACAAAGATGAGGACAATAGTCGGAATAATGTAAACAGTGAACTTTGTTCTTTCTTGTTTTTTTTTTTACTGAGATCATAATCGTCAACTGTCCCTTGAAGAAATAAATGAAACCTGTGTGACAGTTTTTTCTCTCTCCCTAATCCGTAACTTTTCTCATTCATTTTACATACAAACTCTGACATTACTATAGGCTATTTTCATCGTTGCTTCTCCTTCTTAAACCATTTCAATAATTTTTGCTTTCTCAGTTTGCTCAAATCTGCCTGTGTCGCCTATAATTTCAAATGTTAGAACCGAAGCGCTGTCACTAGTATTTTATTTTAATGTACAGAACTGTGGTGATAGAGAAATAAATAAATAAAAATGTATAACAAATAGACCAAAATTTCACTATCTCTTACATTAGACGGTTAATGAAAATCGCCAGACAAACAAAGCCATAGTTCGACCAACCAATCAAAGCGTTCACAGCAAGAGTGTAAGAATTGAAATAAACATATAATAAGAAAACAAAAATTTCGCCATTTCTAAAATCAGATAGTTTGATCAACCATTCAGAAAGCTTTAGCAACAAGAGGATAAGGCCGTGAGCCAATAAGAAACTAGCGATCTTTTCAAATCGATCTATAGATGTGCATATAAACGGATGAAAAATCAACCTAAACAACCTTGTTAAATTAATTTAATTCTCCGATGCTGCGTTCATCATAATATACCCAGAGACGAAATATGAAATATTTGCACAATTAGCTGGTAATACTACACAGGTAATCCATCATTGCTAATTTAAAAACAAACATACCTTCTTTCATAGGTAGTCAAGCTGTGGGTAATACCCTTGGATACAAAGATCAATAACGCCTATACATATATAGTTACATATATACATATATTTACAAATCAATGCTGATGGGTTTGTAGCTGTGGCATCTGCTTTGTTCCTACGTTTTATGCAAGAGTGTTGAAAACATCTCGGCACATCCCTATTAAAAATATGAACGAATGCTGAAAGCTCCTTTTTCATGCAGTCGGCTTCTTCGATGGCTCAGGAACTTCCCTTCATCAATTGGCCTCAGCTAACTATCGTTAAAACCATATCCATGTTACTATAAAAACGGTATTATATCCATGGTATGATCACACTGCTTCATCTCAACACAAAATACACCATTAGAAATATACCCAAAACCAGAGATCAGTATATCTTTCTAAAAACAACGTCTCGTGGTCATGTGACAGATGGCTGAGGAGAATAGTCAGATAGTACTTTCCCTCGGAGAACGACGCAGGTCCATTGATTTCTTAAGAGGAATCAAAAATATACCAGAAGAGGTTACTGTGTCCCTCTTGGGGGTGTTGCAAATAAAGACCACATTTTACTCATCTCTTTCTCAGACTGCTTCCTTTTTGATTTATTTAATTTGTCCTGCCAATTTGCTATATATATATATATATATATATATATATATATATATATATATATATATATATATAGAGAGAGAGAGAGAGAGAGAGAGAGAGAGAGAGAGAAAGAGAGAGAGAGTGAGAATGAGAGTCAATTAATACGACTAAAATATTGTCACTTAACTGATTGATGTTACTTTCAGCATCCCCACTCCAGAGTTTCGTAGACGGACCCATCAATCCACTCGTCAGTGAATATCAATATATCATATATTTCTTTTTTACTAAAAATATTTTTTGTCTATTGTTAAAATAATTTTTAATCTTACTAATATAAAGACCCCTTCCTGACCACCTAGGAAAAAAGTTTATTCACCCTAAGGTATTCTATTGTTAATTATAAATTTGGATATAAATGAGATTCAGGAAAAACTCTGTGCAAAAAAGTGACTCAGATATCGCATTCTAATGATTAAACTGGTAAATTTAAAGAGCTTTTGACAAAATATTTAAAACTATTTTACAAGACACTCAGAACAATATTCTAGAGAATTCTAGAACAGCTTAAATTAAATCTAGAGTATTCCAAAATATTCCAGAAAGCCTCATACAGTATAAAAACAGCTTGAAATAGCCACTCAAGTCACTTAAGGGTACAAAACACGCATCAGAACCACTTAAGGCCTCTATTATTGCCCTCTCAAAAGCAGGCAATCTATGAGAGAAATTGCAGAAATTGCTATAACCTCGCAATCAACTGTCTCTCGAGTGCTTAGGGCACATAATGATGCCACTCCTGCTCCAAGGAAGGAAAAAAGGGGGCGAAAGAAAACAATTGATGATAGAACTGGCAGGGTAATCAAGAGAGAAGTTGCGAAGAATAGGACTATAACCAGCCAAGAAATTGCAGCCAGTCTAAGCGAAGAGCAAGGTGTTAGTTTTGCCTCTTCAACAGTCCGTCGGTGGCTGTTAGAACAAGGCTACAAATCTTGTATACGAAGGTTTAAGCCGCTAATAAGCAAAGCAACAAGGCTAAGAGACTTGAATGGGCTCACTATTACAAACGTTTCACAGTAGAAGACTGGAAGAATGTTCTCTTCTCCGATGAAACGAAAGTTGAACTGAATTCAAAGGATAAGGTGAGTAACTTTCATTGAACAGCATTGTATATAGGGTGCGATAAGTAAATTGTCGTCATTCCTTATTTTTAAATTTCTCACATGTCTTTGATTCTGTTCATTGCACAGTGTAGTAGGCACAGCTCCGTAATGTTGAAGCATTCAGAGTACGTCTCTTTAAGCTGTTCATGGAATAATGGTAATAATTGATCTCGGGAATGAAGGTCATAGTAAGAAAGTCTGAAATCCCACCAGTCAATATATCATGATCAGTATAACTGTTGTAAACGTAGGGAAGGTTACTGAATAGAATAATCAAACGAAGGTTGGTAATGAACGATAATGCTTAGAACAAGAACAACACCTATAAGATTCGCCAGCGGCGCGTAGGAAAAAGCAGTCAACTGCTAGAAGTGATTCAAGTGAATTCCACAATGAATCTACAACTGCAGGATATCTACCAACCGCCCCACGCGGACAGATGTGGCACAGGACCGATTTCAACGTGGGGTATCCGAACCGGTAGGCTCGGCAAAAAAATTCCCGTAGACCCTGTATAAAACGGGGACGGGTAGCTGTTTCTTGAAACAAGACTCTGCCCTTCGACATAGCCTCGTCTGTGGATCCTCTCTGCCCGGAGGCAGAGAGTTTGACCAGCACAGCTGGAGACGAATCTCCAAATTCAGGATATCTACCAACCGCCTCACGGCACAACGCCGAATTTAATATGGGGTACCCAAACCCATACGCTCTGGCAAATCTCCCCCATAAAATGTGGTCGGGTAGCTGTTTTCCGAGACAAGACTCTGCCCTTCGACATAGCTTCGTCAGGGGATCCTCACTGCCCGGAGGCAGAGAATTTGAGCAGTACTGCAGGAGACGAATCTCCAACTGTAGACTAACATACAGTATTTAAGACTGTATTTGTGGCAATGGGGTCATACCCATTATCGTCAGTAGTTATGGTACAACAATAACAAAGATGCTGATGACAATTCGAAACATTCATTGCATAATGACACCACCGTGACATTTTACCCTGATAATGTGATAAAAACAACGAAGATGGTAATAATTAATCCCAGAAGTGTCAGGAATGCCACCAGCCAATATATCATGATCAGCATAATAAAGATAACGACGCTAATTCGAAACATTCATTGAAACATTGAATGATGACACTACTCCGACTCAATACATGAAATTGCCCTGAAATAGCGTCGGAAAGTGCAATTGACTGATATATAAGAATCAAAACAACAAGAATAAAGATAATAGTCTGAGGAAATAATTACTTTCGAACGACTGCGCGTTAATTTAATTATTTCTAAATAAAAAAAAAGACTCTAATTGGCACGTAATTGTTGTTGATTATTGAGGCGTCGGTGGTCTTTTCCCCTTTGTCTAAATAGATTAGCAATCTATTTCGACAAATTTCGAAATTATTCTTTTTCGTTAACTTGCTAAAAGGCAATTTAAGTGGAATCTGCTGCCTTCCTTTCTGTCGAGAGGTCATTTCCTCAGTGCTGGACTGCTTTACTAACCAAAGCTGATTTTATAGCAAACTGGCTACTTTTTTTCCCCCGGGGGTCATTCGGTTGTTATCTAGACTAAATTCTTGTGAAATTGGTTAAGGAATCACAGAGTAAGGCACTCCGTAAGAATAAAACCTAATATTTATCCTCACGCATAATCTCGCGAGATTAGTTCTACAGCTATTTTCGTGACAGGAGTTCGAGCAAAGTATATACCTCAGTTTCACCAGTCCAGAAAATTCACCGCTGGGAAGCGCCATATCAAGGTAAACTGAGTCGACTCATTCTTATTCTCTCCATATTCCACTTGTAAGGAGCAAGTTCCTCAGACAGATTCTTCCCGAGAAGATGCTCCTCTCATCACTACAATCTTAACCTGTTCAAGTCGAGATTCAACCGTTATTCATTCAACATATTTTGTATTTTAAGCAAATCGTCCCAAGCAAGGCGAGAGTGCCAATAGCACGGTAGGGGTTACAGAGAGTGAGAGTAAGAGTAAAGAGGAGTGTTTGGGGAAAGAATAAAGAGAAGGACAGGGATCAAGCTCAAGGCATCTAAAGATGTCGATTGACATTACATTTAAATATTTGAAGATTATAGCTATCAGGGAAGCAAGTGATAGGAAGGTAGTTCCACTGATGGGAGGTGCGAGATAAGAAGCTGTTGGTGTAGAAGAGATGACTACATTTAGCCATATCGACAGTTAAATGGTGGAGCCGAGATGGCAACTTAGTAGGACGCGGGAGCACCAGACCTATATGGCAGCAGTATTCCATGCAATGGTTGATTGGTAGTTTTCAAGAATGGACTCAGGCGAGAAAAACCTTCTGGCGCGACATCTCTTGCGCCATCCCTATATACCTTTAAAACAACTTCATTTCGTATTCCTTGATTGGCTCCCGGATATTTTATTGATTGTACAATAGTATATATATATATATATATATATATAGTATATTATTATTAGTAGTAATCTTATAAATATAAGTAACTACACTCGTTTCGGAAAACCTTCGGATTCTTGATTTGCAAATGATCAAATCAATATCGAAGGAAAAAAGGTATAAAAAAAAGGAAGAGCCGAGAACATGAACGCCTGTCGAAAACAATCTTTCACCATGCAGGTCCAAACCCTAAAGAAAAAAAAACCGATACGAGTACGCAACTAACTAAACAAAGTGCTCAATACAATAAGTAGAGCAGACCATATATATATATATATATATATATATATATATATATATATATATATATATATATATATAAGGAAATATACTCTTAAGGGGTGCTATATTTATGGGATAAAGTGCTCAATATCAGAGATAGAGCGTGCGTAAATATAAAAGTGAACATTGAAGTCAACACTTAGAGGCGACAGGCTGTTTCATGCCAGATGCAATCGTCACGCTGACGATTGCGTCTAGCATCTAACAGCCTGTCACCTGTTGACTTCAATGTTCACTTTTATATACACATATATATATTTAAAGACATATATATTATTTTTAACGTTCTTTTTATAGATACAAGTATTTAAGCAAATGCCCTGTTTTATAATAAACAGTATTAAATAACATTTACCGGCCTGAATGTCCGATAAATTTTCATAGAAAATTTTCGCTCTCCGACAGGAAAAATTTCTCGGACATTCAGGCCGGTAAATGTTATTTAATACTGTTTATTATAAAACAGAGCATTTGCTTAAATACTTGTATCTATAAAAAGAACGTTAAACATAATATATATAAATGTCTTTAAATAAATTGTCGGACTATGTCCAATTCTAAAATATATATATATATATATATATATATATATATATATATATATATATATATATATATGTATGTATGTATGTATGTATGTATATATATATGTATGTATGTATGTATGTATATATATATATATATATATATATATAAATATATATATATATATATATATATATATATATATATATACATACATACATATATATATATATATATATATATATATATATATATATATATATATATATATATATATATATATATACACAACTATAAAAGCTTGATGAGAATAATTCTATAATACGCCCGTTTTTGCGCATTTACCTGGAAAATCAGCACTTGGAATCACAGGTTACCCCAGACGTTGTGGAGGACTATTGTCATGGATCGGCTGGGGGGTCACTTTATATAAATAATAATGATGATGATTACGATAACGGATAAAAGACAATTCAGCTTTCGTCACTTTTTATTTATGAAATAGATTTAGAATTTTTAAATATTAAAATTATTAAATATTAATTTTTTTAATATTTTAAGATTTTTTTTCAAAACCTTTAATCATTTGTTTTGTATTTATTTCTGCATCGGAAACGACGAGAAGCACTCAGTGTATTTTAAAATAATGCATTTAAAACGCTATCGCTTTTTTGAAAGAATTTCATTTTTTGTTTAATGGAGTAGATAAAAATAAATTTACATCTGAAAAAAAAAAAAGAAGGTTTTTCTTTTCCTGCCAAATCAAATATATTTCAATGTAAAAACAGCATAGAAAACAGTTTAAAGATTAAAAAACAGAAATGTATCCCAAAACATATCCATATTTAAAATTTAAAAAGAAGAATGATCAACTTTATGAATAATTTCTTGGAGATTTACATAATATGAGGTTACTTGCATTATTTACTTTATTCGGGCTGTTATCTTCATCTTCATTGCAATATTCACAACGTTTCTGCCTCTATATCTCTGAAATGAGGTATTAAGATTACTTGTATTATTTACACAGTTCCGACTGTTATCCTCATCTTCATTGCCATATTCATAACGTTTCTGACTCTATATCTCTGAAATGAGGTATTAAGATTACTTACATTTTTATAAAATTCCGACTGCTATCCGCATCTTTATTACCATATTCACAACGTTTTGACAGTTCGATAAAGACGTTGAATAGAACCAAACATCTGTCTATATCTCTGAGATGAGGTTTTATGATTACTTGCATTATTTACATTATTCGGACTGTTATCCTTATCTCTAGTGTCATATTCACAACGTTTTGGCCGTTGGATAAAGACGTTGGTCAGATCCAGTGACTAGACCCAAATATCTGTCTATATCTCTGAGATGAGGTATTACGATTACTTGAGTTATTTACATTATCCGGACTTTTATCGTCATCTTCATTGCCATATTCACAACATTTCTGCCTCTATAGCTCTGAGATGAGGTATTATGATTACTTGCATTATTTACATTATTCAGACTATTAACCTCATCTTCATTGTCATATTCCCAACCTTTCTGCTTCTATATCTCTGAGATGTGGTATTATGATTACTTGCATTATTTACATTCTTCCGACTGTTATCCTCATCTTCATTGTCATGTTCACAACGTTTCGACCGTTGGATTAAAATGTTGGTTAGATCCTTTGACTAGACCCAATCATCCCTCTATATCTCTGAGATGAGGTATTATGATTACTTGCATTATTTACATTATTTGGACTGTTATCCTCATCTTCTTTGTCATATTCACAATATTTTGACCGTTGTACGCTCCGGCCTTCTTCATGTGATTGGAATTTCAAACCGAACCCCTCATCCTGCCCACCGGGATAGATTGTTCTAATTCCATATGCCAGGCCTTTCCGCGTGTCTTTAACTCAACTTTCGAAGTTTTAGTCCACCACTGCTGCGCCCTAGTATTGAACTCACAACTCTTTGGGTCTAGTCGCTCGTTCTAACCAGCCTCTTTATCCACTTGGCCAGATCCAGTGATTAGATCCAAAGTCAATTAATGACCGAATAACGTAAATAATGCAAGCAATCCTACTTTCATTTTTGCGTCATTTAGACGACAATTTATCCATCGGACCCTGTATATGTGTTAGAATGAGATGCCAGTGTGATTTTCATTATAGCGTCATTTAGACGACAATTTATCCATCGGACCCTGTATATGTGTTAGAATGAGATGCCAGTGTGATTTTCATTATAGCGTCATTTAGACGACAATTTATTCATCGCAGCCTGTATCGCTGTTAAAAATGAGATGTCGGTGTTATTTTCAATTTTGCGTCATTTAGACGACAATTTATCCATCGCAGCCTGTATCGCTGTTAAAAATGAGATGGTGTTATTTTCAATTTTGCGTCCTTTAGACGACAATTTATCGATCGCAGCCTCTATCTATGTACTGCATTTTTAGTATCCTAATGCTTTGTCATGTTTTTTTTATATAAAATGTTTTCATGTTTAACTAATTTCTTGGGTTCATCACTGAGTCATTCTACCTCTTCATTCCGTCTTGTTAAGTTGTTAGTCTACTATTAATATACTCATGACTAATTACATTATTCGAACTATTGTCCTCATCTTCGTCGCCATATTTATTACAACGTCTCGGCCGTTGTAAGCTCCGGCCTTCTTCAGGTGGTTGGAATGTCGAACTGAACCCTTTATTTCGCTCAATGAGGTAGACTATATATATTGAACTCACACTCTTTGGGTCCTGTCATTGGATCTAACCAACGCCTTTATCCACTGTGTCCATTCATTCCGTCTTGTTAAGTTGTTAGTCTGCTATTAATATACTCATGACTAATTACATTATTCGAACTATTGTCCTCATCTTTGTCGCCATATTTATTACAACGTTTATTTCGCCCACTGGGGTAGACTGTTCTAGTTCCACGTGCCATGTTTAATGGATATCAGTTGTCAGTTATCTCCTATTAATTTCCCTCTCCAAGTTCTCCACTGCCTTAACCGGGTATTGAACTCCCACTCTTTGGACACATGGCACAGTGGAAATAAAGGGTTCATTTCAACATTCCAACCACCTGAAGAAGGCCGGAGCGTACAACGGCCGAAACGTTGTAATAAATATGGCGACAAGGATGAGGACAATAATCTGAATACTGTAAATACTTTTCATAATACCTCATCTCAGAAATATAGACAGAGACTAATGTGTGCCTTGGAGATAAAAGCAACTATTTCCTCTCTCTTTTCCGACCTACCATTGCTCTTGATACAAAGGTCATAAGCAATCACTATATAATGTAAAGTGTTAAATCTTGCAAAATGTTGTTTCTCAATCAGATATTGATCTTCTATAAAATTTGGTTTTCGGAATTCCTTTCAGAATCGAACAGCTTATAATATTATATGAAAAAAAAATGGTTTTCGTGGAATCACCTTATTTAAACCTTCCTTTGTCTAATAAATGCTGGATCGTGCAGCTCAATGACAAAATGACACCATTATTTTAAAACCATTATAGATCATTCTCCAGGCGGCGATTGATTTTATTCTGATGCCGTGTGAGCTTGGGATTATGTCGGATCGTTCTGATAGAAAAAAAGACATTGCTTGCAACTCGCCGAAGAGAAACATTTAACGGAAATATGCGGAATTGATCGAATTTGGCCGAAACAAATTGTGCGCAGGAATTATTCAGACCATTTCATTGGACATTCGGGATTTGCTGGAGCGAGAAATTGGTAATCTGAGCGAAATGTCCTGGGAAGAAAGGTAAATTTGAAGAATGGATGGAAAAGAAAAGAGAAAGAATTAAGTTAAAAAAAAAGCTATAAACCTTTAAGAATTTATAAACTAAACAAGGATAAGGGTAAAAAATTAATCATAGCTGGGTCTGGCACAAGGCTAAAATTGTGGGATCTTCAAGTGATGATCAAACCTGAATCAACGGTAAGATAGTTGAGAGAAGCTGGATAATAAGCACGTCTATATATAAATTGCAATTGTTGTCTGTCATATATTCAACGAGTGTTCGTTGACACCACAAAAGTAACAACGAGTATTAGTTGACATCACAAAAGTGGCAACAAGTATTCGTTGACATCACAAAAGTGGCAACGAGTATTCGTTGACATCACAAAAGTGGCAACGAGTATTCGTTGACATCACAAAAGTGGCAACGTGTATTCGTTGACATCACAAAAGTCGTAACGAATACTCGTTGACATCAACCTCTATTACTATACGCGTCGCTATTTCTACTCTATCCTCTATACTATTTCTCTATTCAGATCACTATTCGGTGGTTACTTGTCGAGCGAGTATTATCGAGCAAGTACTATTAGTGCATGTAATATTCGAATGTGTCTGACATTAGTATTGTTCAACGGCGTTACTATCGTTGTATCTGTGATTACAAAATCTCTACTACATTGCGCATTACGAAAGTGACAACGTATATTCGTTGACATTACAAAAGTGCCAATAAGTGTTCGTTGACATCACGAAAGTGGCAATGAAAGGCCGAAGGTCATCAAGAATAACACCTGAAGAATTTTGGAATACAGTTGGTCTGCTGTACCTCAGCAGCCATGTTCACCTACCTTTGAACAAACCAGTTATTACCATTTCCCAGAGCTAGAAAATACTTTTTGTTTTAAAAAAATTATTTCTATAATGAAAGTCAGATTCAAGAGGTTTTCACCTCAGAACCTGCGGAATTTTACTCCGAAGTCATTGAAGTTATAGTTCTCATAGTTACCCACAAGTCATTGCAAATAATGGTGAATATCATTGAATAAAACGTAATTGCAATATTAAGAATAAAAATCGACACCGTTTATGGTTCAACCTAAAATTATATCATCATTTACCTGCACAAAAGAAAAGCCAATGACCCATCTTTGATTATTTTGTCAATTTGTTCTTGAAGATAGCCCTCTAAAAACAAGAAGTACAAAGAAACAAGGAAGTTTGGAGTTGAGGAAATATTTTAATGCCCTTACTTGGAGGAAAATAGAATTTATATTTTGAGAAATATACATTTATGTGATCGATAATAGATAGCAGTTTTGTTTCCCTTATTTTTTCTTTTCAATCGTCCTTATTTTTGGTTTGTTTGTTTGTTTAGCGGTATATCAACTCCTTATGGGTCATTTAATGACAAAATTTAATTTTCTTGAAAGCATTAATAATTTCTTTGACAAAAAAGTATGGCTGGTAATGTTTTTTTTAATATGAAAATATATTGTTCTCAATTTTGGCTATACATTTGTTTATATTTGCAGTATAGTATGCGAATGAAATAGACAAGTATAAATAGAGAACAACTGGGGAACATAGGGGCATTGCTTAGCAAAACGTTTGCTAAACGTAACGCGGAGAATTGTGCTACGACTGCTAATACACAGAGATATGTAACAAACATAATATTCTCATAGAGTTTTGACCCCAGTAAACTATTTGGCCTTAACTGGGACCCTGCTACCACACCTGGTCAGGGTTGACCTTGGAACAGCAGCAATTAAGAGGTGGTTCCACGCGCCTCAAAAACTACTGATTAGAGGCCTTGCTGCCGGATGTAGTTTATGGTCATACCAAGGATGGAAGAAGTCATTCAAGATTAGAAATTTTATTTAATTGAGATAATATCGAGATCAAATTGACAAAAAAGATCTAGGGGTGGGTTGGTGATTTCTTTTTTTTTTTTTAGAGATTAGCTTTTAAAAATTAGGATGTGGTTAGTATGGACAAATCATTGGACAGAAAAAGAGAGAAAGGGAGAGAGAAAGGAGAGAGAAAGGGAGAAACTAAGGAGAGGGAAAAGGCCAGGCGGAAGAAAATTGAGAAAGCAACTAAAAAGAAATGATAAAAAGGAGTAAGAAAGAACAAAAGAAAAACTGAGAACAATGGAAGTTTGGTGTCGTATGTGTGGAAAAAAGAAAGAAGGAAAATAAATAAAGAAAGAAAGAAAGACAGAAGCAAATATTTGGTTAAAATATAGAATAAACTTTCTGCTAGATAATAAAATAGAAGACTGGAAAAGAAGGTGAAAGAAAGAAAGAAAGAAAGAAAGAAAGAAAGAAAGAAAGATGGAAAGAAAGAAAGAAAGAAAGAAAGTGTATGGCACAGAACACAGAATAAAGAGGGAAAGATAAACTGGAAAGAAAGAAAGATGGAAAGAAAGATGGAAAAAGCAAATATTTGGTTAAAAGACAGAATAAATTTTCTACTAGATAATAAAATAGAAGACCGGAAAGGATGAAGAAATAAAGAAAGACAGAAAAAAAGAGACAGAAAGAAAGTGTATGGCACAAAACACAGAATAAAGAGGGAAAGATGAACTGGAAAGAAAGAAAGAAAGAAAGAAAGAAAGAAAGAAAGAAAGAAATGAAAAATAAAGAAAGAAAACAACGAATATTTGGCTGAAAGACAGAATGATGTTTCTGCTAGATAAAAATAGAATACTGGAAAGGCTAAAGAAAGAAAGAAAGAAGGAAGGCAGCAAGAAAGAAAGAAAGAAATACAGACAGACAGACAGAAAGAAAATAATGAAAGAAAGAAAAAGAAAAAAAAGCAAATATTTGGTTAAAAGACAGAATAAATTTTCTACTAGATAATAAAATAGAAGACTGGAAAGGCTGAAGAAATAAAGAAAGACAGAAAAAAAGTGACAGAAAGAAAGAAAGCATATTTACTATTTAGTATAAAAATGTAACTGGAATAAAATCATGTTGAGGAGCTGAAGAACCGAAGAAAAGTTTAAAGACGTAGACAAATAATTTTCAAGTTCCCAGCGCCATCTTTTGTACAACATCCGGGCAATATTAAAAACAACTTTTTTTTTTTTAAGTTTACTCAACTGTTTTCAGGTTATTTAAACAGTGAAGTGAAATTATCCTTATTAGTTCAGCTGTAACGTCCACTGTCGTGTCTTCTAAATTAATCTTAGGCTACTTGTAGAGCCGAAGGAAAGGGCTGTAGACAAAAAACCCCAACAAAAACCTCGACAAAACCAATACGAAAACCATTCATATAACATTTTTCCCGCAAGAAGGCAAAAGATTTATTCGTTGTATCGACTGAGAGAAATCTCTTATTTTAAAAACATCAAATCGATACTGATTCGAACAATATGAAAGAGTGGGGGATTATAGCCTAAGCCACAGGTAGACGAATTTATATCGATTTTCTTATCCACTTTCGGTTTTAGAACTGATCTGGCCAACGAAACAGAGTCGGTTGTAATTATGGCTTCCCATTGATTAGTGGTCACGACAAAAAAGACAATCTTCATTCGGTAAAACATTGATCTGAAGTCACAACGAGAAGACAGTTTCCCTTGCGTTCATTCTGATCAGAAGCGACAAAAAGACATCTATAAGGAGCGATAACAAGAAATCAGTCTTCATTTCGTCCCACTCTGACCACAACCATGGCAAGAAGACATTATACTTTTAGGTTCACCGATTAGAGGCAACAAAGGGAAGACTGTCGTGATTTCGTTTACCATTTCTAAAAGGCCAGTCTTCGTTTATTTGCATTCATCTATGGACACGGCCAGAAGGCAATCTTCATTTATTTGCATTTATCTGAGGCCACGGCGAGAAGGCAATCTTCGTATATTTGCATTGATGTGAGGCCACGACGAGAAAGCAATCTTCGTTTATTTGCATTCAACTGGTGCCACAGCCAGAAGCCAGTCTTCGTTTATTTGCATTCATGTGAGGCCACGGCGAAAAAGCAATCTTCGTTTATTTGCATTCATCTGAGGCCACGGTGAAAAGGCAATCTTCGTTTATTTGCATTCATCTGCGGCAACGGTCAGAAAACAGTGTTCGTTTATTTGCACTCATTTGAGGTCACGACGGAAAAAACAGTCTTCATTTATTTGCATTCACCTGGGGCCAAGGAGAGAAGACAGTTTTCGTTTATTTGCATTCATCTGAGGCCACAGCGAGAAGGCAATCTTCGTTTATTTGCATTCATCTGAAGCCACAATGAGAGGACAGTCTTCGTTTATTTGCATTCATATGAGGCCACGCCGAGAAGTCAATCTTCGTTTATTTGCATTCATCTGAAGCCACGACAAGAAGACAGTATTCGTTTATTTGCATTCATGTGAGGCCACAACGAGAAGACAGTCTTCGTTTATTTGCATTCACCTGGTGCCATAGCCAGAAGACAGTTTCCGTTTATTTGTATTCATTTGAGGTCACGACAAGAAGACAGTCTTCGTTTATTTGCATTCATGTGAAGCCACGGCGAGAAGACAGCTTTCTTTTGTTTGCATTCAACTGAGGCCACGGCGAGAAGGTATCTTCGTTTATTTGCATTTATCTGAGGTCACGGCGAGAAGACAGCCTTTATTTATGTGCATTCATCGGAGGCCACGGTGAGAAGACATTCTTCATTTGCTTCTACGTTAACGAGAGAACAAAACGAGCAAGTAGCCTTCTTTTCATTAGTAAATTAATCAGAGAATACAGTAGGAAGATATAATCATTTAATAGTCATTTCGTCTGACATTAAGTAAGAGTGTTGAAGCTTGACGATCCCCAGTATAATTCATAAATAATATCATCAAAACTTGGGAGAATGACCTCATTGTCGGAGAGAAATAACCTCACTGTCAGAGAGAGAGGAACAACTAACGCTCGAAGAGGAATACCTTAACTCTCAGAGAGAGGAATAACTCACTGTTGGAAAGGAATAAATTCACTGTCGGAGAGATGAATAACTCACTGTCAGAGAGGATTACGTCCCTGTCGGAGAGGAATAACTCACTGTCGCTGAGAAATAATTTCACTTTCGAAGAGAGGAATAACTCACTGTCGGAAAGGAATAACCTCACTCTTGGAGAGAGGAATAACTCACTCTCGGAGAGGAATACACTAACTGTCGGAGAGAGGAATAACTCACTGTCGGAAAGGAATAACCTCCCTCTCTGAGAGAGGAATAACTCACTCTCGGAGAGGAATAAACACACTGTCGGAGAGAGGAGTAACTCACTGTCAGAGAGGATTACGTCACTGTCGGAGAGAGGAATAACTCACGGTCACTGAGGAATAACTTCACTTTCGAAGAGAGGAATAACTCACTGTCGGAAAGGAATAACCTCACTGTCGGAGAGAAAAATAAATTTCTATTGGACAGGAATAACTCACTCTCAGAGAGGAATCCTTAGCCGAGGGAAGCATTACTGTTCGTAAAATACTGTTCGATTTTGGGAAAATTTTCAGACGGATTTTTTTCGTTTTTTTTTTTTCGTGCAACAGAGTTGGACGTACGAATTGACTGGCGGACGAAGAGGAATTTGATGTAGGCGCGTCTGAGTTGGTGTCTGTTTCACGACTGCCCGGTGTAACGGCCGGGCAAAAAGAAGACTCGCAGTCCATTTCCTCGAGGCGACCTACGACGAAAGTAGAACAGCTGGTCTGCCGGCGAACGGCGCACTGCACTCTCTAACACCCCTCACGTCAATTTTTTTTTCTTTTTGTTCACTACAATATATCTCATTAAAACTTGTCTCTGGTGAACATATTTGGCATGTTTACACAGAAAATAATATAAAATAATAAAATAGTAATATAAATTTAGTATTCTACTAATGCTACATCACACATCGCGTCCAACCACTGATACACTCGGTGTAAATATTGACTGAAGTGTCATTAACTCAGGCAGTCATTCAGGCAATTGGTATGGTATGCGTGCCAATAGTGCAACAGATCCACCGTTTTGCAGTTCGCCTCATAAGGTTTGCTGGCGGATCAGTAATACTGTGTTTTACAATAGCATACGATACGTAGCCGTTCTATCAAAAAACTAACTGGCATGATGTCTCAACTACGGTATTAACTTTATAAACGAATTGATGTGGACTTTAATGTGCTTATGAGCTAAGTTATATCGATACAATGTACAATACCTAACGGTGTTTGCTGTAGGTTGTTTGCTATACAAAGCATATAGAAATATATTACAGTTAGTGTCTCAATATATAGGTAAGTGGTATGATCTTATATAGACTTAGCACGGGTTATCGTATACTGTAACATAACTTCGTTTACCTGTAGGCCTAAAGTATTACGGCCGTTGTACATGTGATGCACCTACGACCCTATGAAATTATAAGACTCCTGAATGTTCCCTGTTACGATAACAGAATAACGACATAATATATACACTATTTACATTATTCGGACTATTGTCCTCATCTTTGTGGCCATATTGATTATAAAGTTTCGGCCGTTGTACGCTCCGGCCTTCTTCAGGTGGTTGGAATATCGAACTGACCCATTTATTTCGCACACTGGGGTAGACTGTTCTAGTTCCACGTGCCATATTTAATGGTTGTGCCATGGGTCCTTGTGGATAAAGGTGGTAGTTAGATCCAGTGACAGGACCCAAAGAGTGTGAGTTCAATACCCGGTTAAGGCAGTGGAGAACTTGGAGAGGGGAATTAACAGGAGATAACTGATAAATGACATCCATTAAACATGGCACGTGGAACTAGAACAGTCTACCACAGTGAGCGAAATAAACTTTTCAATTCAACATTTCAACCACCTGAAGAAGGCCAGAGTGTATAACGGCCGAAACGTTATAATAAATATGGCTAAAAAGATGAGGGCAATAGTGCGAATAATGTAAATAGAGTAAATAATACTTCATCTCAGAAATATAGAGAGATACTGAAGAAGGCCGGAGCGTACAGTGGCCGAAACGTTGTAATAAATATGGCGACAAAGACGAGGACAATAGTCCGAATAATGTAAATAGAGTACATAATACTTCATCTCAGAAATGTAGACAGATACTGAAGAAGGCCGGAGCATACAGTGGCCGAAACGTTGTAATGAATATGGCGACAAAGACGAGGACAATAGTCCGAATAATGTAAATAGAGTACATAATACTTCATCTCAGAAATATAGACAGAAACGGAAGAAGGCCGGAACGTACAACGGCCTAAACGTTGTAATAAATATGGCGACAAATATGAGGACAATAGTCCGAATAATCTAAATAGAGTAAATAATACTTCATCTCAGAAATATAGACAGATACTGAAGAAGGCCGGAGCGTACAACGGCCGAAACGTTGTAATAAATATGGCCACAAAGATGAGCACAATAGTCCGAATAATGTAAATAGAGTACATAATATTTCATCTCAGAAATATAGACAGATCACCAAAACCTAGCACTAGATTCAATGTAATCTTTCCACGTTAAATCAGCGGGAAACGTTAGCCTGAGAAGGCCCAGCGTCACTACCTTGATTGTTATCGTAAGACAAGGGCATGGAAGGTAAAATAGTTCTCTCGGACGATTAAATGAGAGCACTTTCGTTATGGCGGCATAAAAATTAACCAGCCATTTCTTGCTCCAGTTAACAACAGCGTATAAAACCATGGCTATGTTCAGAATGTTTGCTGACATGCACAGAAACGAAATCGTTTCTTTTGTGAGGAAAATGTGATGTAATTTATAGCAAAAACCAAATAACAATTCTAATGATAAATATTTGTTTCCTTATAAAGAAATATTCAGAATTTTTGACCAAGCAACAAGTCTTGCTTTCGGATAAAACTTTTATAATCTTTTAATTTTTTTCACGGTAATAGGTTTCTCAAGTCCAGTAGATGTTACCAATTTTTCTAGTATTGGTGGAGACCTCATTCCGAAGCTTCTGTTTCTCGGTAATAAAATTATTCAAGGGAAAAACGAGAAAAAACAGACGCCTCAAATCCCTATTTACACATATTTCATAGAATGCACGCATGCCGCTATTAAATGAAGGCAATGGGGCGTACCTGTCGCTGTGCGTCCGATGTTCCTGAACATGCGCACCCACTCATCTGATGATTTGCCATATTCCGTCTTTTCTACGAGGCAGCCCGACGTTTGTCAATAATCAACGATAAAAAAAAAATACTCATTAAAAAATTAAAAAAAACAAAAACAAAAACAATAGCTTCTGAAATTGAGTCTTGTTTGTTGAAAATATGTTTCACTTGAATTTTAAATTAGATTAACTTCCTCCTCCTGTAACAAATTAAAAAAAAAAAGACGAATTCACACCATACTGCTCACACACAAAGAAAAAAAAAATTAAAAACTAGCAAAAAAAAAAAAATGATCAACTATTTTGGAAATGGAAGAGAAGATGACGTCAGAAAATGCGTTACACTCGAATAAATGTGAAAAAAAAATACGACAAAAAAATTATAAACAAAGCAAAGAATGTATGAATAACGGAATAAAGGTACAAAAAAAGAAAAGAATAACGAATAACGGAATGATAGAATAAGAATTATATGCTTGAAGAATGCTGAAAATGAACAGAGAGATCCAAAGATTGAAAATTGTGTGAAAGGAGGTTTTTCTTTCTTTTCTGTTTAGTTTAGGCGGTTGAAAGTAATTTCGCAGAGTTCCTGCGAACGAAAATTTCGCATTTAGATGCGGAGACGTATAGACAAGAAAATGTCACTGAGGGGGTGGGGATATTTCAAATGCGAAAATAAGAATCGATCTTTTCGTTCCCTTTCAGTATTGGTATTTAATGATCGTAGCTTCATATAACTCCGTCTTCCTGCACTCTTTTTATCAAGCTCGCTCACACTCTCATACGTCTTCAGGACGTGGGCGGTTATGGTTCTCTACAGCTTCCTTTGTTTTGCTGCACTCACGAATACTTCCTCTTTGTGGTACCTGTTCCCGCATCGATTGGCTCAAATTTGTCAGAGAAGTTACTAGCTGACTGCTATTTTTTTAAATAATTATTTCACCCCAAGGAAGGCAATAAAGCTACTAAGACGTAAGTGGTTATTGTGTATATGAGAATATGAGAAAAAAAAACACCATTAAGGAGAGAGAACAATAAAAGAACAGGAATTAAGAAGACAGAAGATAATGATTGATATTGTATTTATATTTTTAAAGATCAGAGTTGACTGGGAAGCATGGGTCCGGATGAGAGTTCCATAAGTGAGAACTGCGAGAGAAGAAACTCTTAGCGTAGAACTTGCGGTTACGTGTAGCCATTTCAACTGTAAATTGATGAGACCTAGCCGCCAATCTAGTAATGTACTTAAATTCATAAAGTTTAGGTACAAAAGAAGAAAGTTCATCAGAACAATTACTATGAAGATATTTTTAGAAAAGGCACAGGGAAGTTACGTTATGGTGGTGGAAAAATGCCTGAGGTCAAGATGCCAGATCAGGACCAATAATATTGCAGATTATTCTTTGTACTTTTAATGTCCTCTGTTTCTTTGTCATTCATCCAAGGCTATAGAACAAGGCCTGTCCTGCAATTTGCCAGTAGTTGGTAGAGGGGGAGAAGAAGAGGATTCCTACCTTTCCCAAGGGTATTAGCACATAAGTATTGGATTCGACTGGAATCTAGTACTGTGTTTAAATTCATAAAGTTTAGATACAAAAGAAGAAAGATCATCAGAACAATTACTATGAAGATAGTTATAGAAAAGTCTTAGTGACTGGACTGATATGAATTTAAGCCAGACCGTAAAATTAAGTCCTGCCCCCCCCCCGTTTTACTGTTGAAATATCTTGATGCAACCGTCAGTTCTATTCTAATTCTTTCGTTTCTTGAACTTCTTCCTTGTGCAACTAAATTCCGATTTCGTGTTACCCTTCCACGAAGAATTCTTTTCAAAAAATTAAATGAAACGTTAATCGCCATCTTCCCAAATCATTTTCCTTTTATTGTCCTTTTCCTCACCCTCCCTTCATTAAAGTTTTCTAATTCACTTCCACTTGCTGTAACCCTTGCAAATAGTCTAGTCCTATTGGCATTAACGGCTTCCTTAGAGTGGAATGATTAAAGAGGAAACAAAGAAAATCCATATTTCTCGATTCTGACGAACGTCTACGACACAAGACAGGTCTAATAAACGCAAATCAACAAATGCTACCCACAACGAACTATCATAAATATCCATGACAAAAGCAGATAAAAGCTGTTAGACCCTAAAAGTTTCTCGGGCCGACACAATCTGAAATTTTCACGAAATCAGAAATATACTTATACCTAACGAATTTAAGTTAGGTAGAGAAATTTTCATGCGAAAGTGGGGACTTAATGCAGTAGCAGGAGTTATAAAATACCCTTGTAAAGAGGTTTAAGTCTTCGCAAAGTTCACAAATTTTGTCAAGTTTTGTTTAGCAGTTAAGGTTTGGATAATTGAACACAATTGGAGGAACATTTGTTTGTTAAATGGAAGGAATTGCCGAATGATTATCGTTTCAGAAGTTGGCACGGCTTTATAACTGAAACGAGTGAAT
Organism: Acanthosepion esculentum; assembly: GCA_964036315.1. Lineage (NCBI taxonomy): Eukaryota > Metazoa > Mollusca > Cephalopoda > Sepiida > Sepiidae > Acanthosepion > Acanthosepion esculentum. The sequence continues at coordinate 18,376,854 of OZ038499.1, forward strand.
TGCCTGCACATTAAGAGATTCCGTATTGTGTGTTTGATTCAGATAACTACGTTGATAAGAACAACCCCTAGACGGGCCGAGTATTTTTAACACTCATTTACTTTATACAACTGAAAAATAGGAACTTGGGTTTCCCCATATAATTTGAACAGTTTCGGACAGAAAAGATATGTTACACCAGACCATATTTATTAAGAATCAGGAAACTTCTGCCGTCCTGGGTATGACTATAAACTACACCTGTGTCCTGGGTAAGACGATAACTTACCCCTAACAGCATTTATTTTACCATAAATTAAAGCAATAAATGGAGGGCTGATTGATATGTTATTTGCCTTGCCTGAAGTTCTGAACTCGATGTAAATTTCTACGGGTCAAGTTTGTTTTTATATAATCGCTTCATAAAATTTACCCTTTTTCTCTCATCAGTTTTCCAGTAATTTATTTGTTTTTAAATTTTTTTTTATTCTGATTAATTTTAATTAGTCATGCATACATTACATTCTGCGGGACATATATAATAATTTCGAGGGTTCCCTTGTCGGCTGCCGAGCAGCTGGCATACAAAACTAAATGCAGGACGCCAGCAACACTCTGACTACAGCATCGGCATATCATCAGCGGATTGTTTTGTAAATGATTTTTCTAAGAATTCTCAGCACATTATATATATATATATATATATATATATATATATATATATATATATATATATTTCTTTAGAAAGAATCTGTATGTATACAAGTAGAAATTTAACGAATAAAATGACGAAAAACTTTTTGCCGTTGATAAAAATACAGACATCATGTGTTGAACGTGTCATAATTCGTTGAGAAAAGGCACAATAATAGTTATTAAAAAGGAACACGCTACCGCCCCTGTCTAAATGATTGGATTTCTCTGTATTCTTAGAAACAAAAATTATGAATGTATGGGGTTTTAAAACTCAGTAAATTTTAAAATAAGTCATTCCAAAATTCCCTTGAAGATGAAACAGAGCTAATGAATTTAATTGAATCTAATTGAATTTGAAGTTTTTGATTTCTGATTTTGAAACATGGTAATTCCTGTGTAGCGATGAAACCAAATTTTTAAACCCGTTAATTTATAATATTTATGCTCTGCAACCTTACATTGAGCACTGTTTTGTAATAATAAAAATATCAATACGAACACCGGATTACATATCTAACTGTTCTTCCTTTTTTACTATTATATATATATATATATTTACTATTATATATATATATATATATATATATATATATATATATATATATTACAGTTGGAAATAAGACACCCTTAGTTAAAGATCATTTTCACCCGTTAATTTTAAATTTTAAATTCACAAGATTCTTCAAAACTTTCAATGGTGGTAGATTATTGAAATTGAAATGTTTCGTGATTTTTGGTGAGTCAGTTTTAACATTTAATATTTAATGTTTAAAATTTCATATTGTGTTAATAGGATTTACTCGGATTATACCAACCGATTACTATATATATATATATATATATAATTTTCGTCATTTAGCAATTCGTCGGATTAAGTTTGTTTATCTTAATGCGACTACACACGCACACGGGAGAAATCAATTCAAGTCCACTGCAACTCTTGTGGACGGTCTTCTTGTTTAAGTTGCTGAATGCTGTCATAATAATTGCCTTCATTTAATCTTTGGTGTTACAAGGAGTTTTGTTAGTCTCTCTCTCTCTCTCTCTCAACTGCACCCGACACAGAATAATCAAGGGTGTTGCAGTCTGGATAGTTCCGGGGTCAGATGTCAAGGGTGATGTGGTCGCAAAAGTTATCTAACAGCCATAACAGGGTTCTGCTCTTTGTATGGCATGGTTCTGTTTCAGCATCCAACCATTTGAACCAAGACGGCACTACCTCCTCAAGGAACTTGATGTAGGCTTCCGTGTTGAGCCTTAGGCACTGTCGGAAGATGAATGGAGGCATAACGACACCGTCACTAGTGATCACCCAAATACCTTCGTAATCATCATTAGTCTCATCCAACTCTTTCCGAATCCTCTGAACTGTCATTATTTTCCGAGTATTATACACGGTAGGATGGATAAACTGTCATCTAAAATACGCAAAAATGTAACTGACATCTCATTTTAAAAGATACTAGCCGCATGACCCGGCGTTCAAAAATCGTACGACTCATACAGCAATCGCTATCACTTGACTTAAAATATTTTTGCCCTGCCTTGCCTTTAAAGGAGTGCCCTTTGCCGTGCTGATGTTGCTACATGCCTTACTTCTTACCTATCTCACACTGCGAATTTTTTCTAAGCTCTATACTAAACATTAAATCTGTTACGAAAAAAGAACTAAACAAAATGAACACAAAACGATCAGCTTTAAAAAAGGATTTGTAACTGGAAAAAACGAATGAAAAAAGAATGTTAACAACAAATACTTTTTCACACCTAACACAGTTCTGCGGAATCAGAATCACCGTTGACGTTAAGCAAGCGAATGATCCAATTGGAGTAAAGTGCCATGCAGATTAAAATTTTCCCCACTTGTGACGAATACAGCTATCGATTTTTTTTTGCATGCTAACATGCTAGCTAACATTCGTGTCAGTCACGCTGGCCAATAGAATCTTCCTGCGTATTCGTGGCAGCCGGCTATAGGCTCTCACTCTGGCCAGTAGAAAATGGCTGCAAACTACATGAAAACTACCGTAGAAGCATGAAAAAAATCGATTATTTCCACTATCGATGGGAGTTGGGAAATGCAAAGTCGGTCTTGGGATTTACCGCTAACTTGGAGCATGTGCATGTAAATTTTGGTGCATATCCGTCGAAAATTGCGGCCGTGCATTCGTTACACACACACACACACACACACACACACACACACACACACACACATCCTGCCTTTTATAGATGGAGATATTTGCCAAAATTACACAAAAATACCTTGAAATAGTAAAGTCTAAACGTATTCAACAAAATCCCCATTGGCTTCAACCTAGACCTCAAGACGACTTCGGAATCTCCCGCATCTCTTCTGATACGGCTTATTGTGAATGCAGCTAAAAGCCTTGACTTCAGCGTATCTTTACTGTTACAATGGGTTTTGTCTCACTCAACTGCTCACAACGCATAATAATCAAGGAGGTGCAGCCTGGGGAGAAATTGACTGCCAGCCATGACTGTTTTCTTCTGCTTGTGTGGTATAGTGCAGAGTCCTGTTGCCAGATATAGGGTTTTCAACACTTGACTTAAAGCAGCAGTATCACTGCTAGGGACTTGATGTGGGCATCAGTGTTGAGGTTCTCATCAAAAAATTCGGCAGGCCTTTTCCTGCCAGAACAATCAGAGGGAGTTTTCCGAGCTGTCGTACCATCGTAATCACTATAAGACTAGTGTCCTCTGCACCCTTCTTCAGATTGACACCCCAACACACTGAAATACGAATTCCGGCGTGAATACCAAGCAATACAGCATGCCGTTTCCAAATTTCTGGTGGAATGAATTGCGTCATTATCTGTCTATATTTCTGAGATGAGGTATTATGTACACTATTTACATTATTCGGATTATTGTCCTCATCTTTGTTGCCATATTTATTACAACGTTTCGGCCGTTGTACGCTCCGGCCTTCTTCAGATGGCTGGAATGTCGAACTGAACCCTTTATTACGCTCACTGGGGTAGACTGTTCTAGTTCCCACGTGCCATGTTTTATGGATGTCATTTATCAGTTATCTCCTGTTAATTCCAAGTTCTCCACTGCCTTAACCGGGTATTGAACTAACACTCTTTATGTCCTGTCACTGGATGTAACCAACGCCTAAATCCACTGTGGCATGTGTCCTCGAGGACACATGGTACAGTGGATAAATACCCGGTTAAGGCGGTGGAGAACTTGGAGAGGGGAATTAAGAGGAGATAACTGATAACTGACATAAATAATAATAAATAATGACTGAAATAAACAGTTCAGTTCGACATTCCAAACAACTGAAGAAGTCCGGAGGTACAACGGCCGAAACGTTGTAATAAATATGGCGACAAAGATGAAGAAATAGTCCGAATAATGTAAATAGTGAATTGCGTCACGGTGCGCTTTTTCTCACAGACGGTGCCCAACTGACCCTACTGCACTGTGCAGTCAACATAATCAAAAACAAACAACGCGCAAGCGCGAAATTAAAATTCTGAAATGGCGACAATTTGCCCATCGACCTCTGTAGTTTGTGGTAGATTTGGTGGGTAGAACAATATGTTTTGATTCGTCTTGTCAGGAAGGACAGTTTTTCTATTTTAAAATATTTTCTGATTCATTTGTTCTGCACTGAATATGAAATAATTAGGGTATTGGAGAAGCTTGAAATTGTTTTCAATGTATTTCTCCTCTTCATGTAAATATTGGGGTCTGCAAATTCTCAGTGCTCTGAAATAGAATCCGGTGATTATTATTTTGTTATCATGAGAATAGAATACACACACACACACACATATATATATTATGTCATTCGCAGACAGTACTGTTTCTCTGTATCACAGCTCCTCAGTATGACTAGACATCCGAATGCTTCAAGCCAGGATCGAAACCGAACCGATTTGGTGTCAGTCGGAGCTTCTACCACTGAGCTGTAGAGTGAAACAGATAAATCAAGCGTATTGTTTTTTTACAAATGTAAACAAATCCCAATCAGCCGTAGTGCTCTATTCATCTTAATGAAGAGCTTTGCATTAACGCATGTTTATAGAATTAACTTAACACTCAGCAGTGCTCAATTGAAATATATATATATATATATATATATATATATATATGTGTGTGTGTGTGTGTGTGTGTCTGTGTATGTGTCTGTGTGTGTCTGTGTGCGTATCTTAGCGTGCGTGTTTGCGAGCACTTGTAATGTATTATAATTTCTATTTTTAATTTTCGTCTATTTACTTACTTTTTATCTATAAACCATAAAATATTTGAAGCCTGGGAGGAAGTTTGTGAAATTACCTCATCTTTCTTTACAAATAATCCGATTTCGAAAGGTTAAATACTCTGGACACAACTAAGAAGGTGGGATACGTCATAGAACTTGTGTTTTTTGGAAGAGGAATCTGATCAGTTCCACAGGAAGTTAGAAAATGATTATTTGAAGCCTGCCTTTGACATAAGCACTGTACGAAAACAGGTCAGCAGAATTAATGGCAATTCTATAGAGAAGAGAGAACCTGATTTTATAGGCAGGCACCATTGTGGCAGTCTATCAGCTGTTGGGAATGAGACATGCTTACATTACAGCTAACAGAGAATCCATTTAAATCCTTTATATGAGCAATGGTGGTGCCCGCTGTTTAGTTTAGTGTCGTGGTTCAACAAACGTCTATGCAAAATGGATTCTCAAAATGGATTCAAAATGGGAAAGGACTCAGTGAAGGTGCAGAGGGTGGTTGTTCCTCAAGAGCTTTAGAGTCTCTTTGAACGCATTTCGGAAGCAATGATGGGACAATGCTTCGTCAATTGTGATCAGCTGAAAAATTCGTTCACGGGTATGAAAACTGACAATAAGCTTTGACAAGGCGGGTATACAAACCCTCGTCTAAAGTTGACTACTACGTTTCAAAGTCGAGGGAGACTAGTTTGAGGAGTAGACTGGGAATCGATAGGGATCTTAATTCATTTTGGTATGAATTGTAGGCCTTCATTAGTAAATCTTAAAAGCAGAACAGGTATTATTTTCTGCCGGTCCCTCATGCCATGGTATGGTGCCTAGTTTGAAGACACGATTTAAAATCCTGGGACATGTTTTTAATCATTTCACCATAAGGAAGGCGGTAATGCCACCAGTACGCGGGGGAGGGTGTTATACGGAGAGAAAGTGAAAGAGAAGACTGATAAAAGAGAGGATTGATGAAAGGATAAAAAAATGAACAGGATTCAACAAGATAGAAAATGGCGATTGATGTTGCATTTAAGATTTGTTAATCATTTCACCCCAAACAAGGCAGGAATGTCACTAATACGTAAAGGCTTATAGGGAGAGAATGTCAGAGAAAAGATTGAGTATAGGGAGGATTGAGGAAAGGACAAAAGATGAACGGGATTCCAGAAGATAGAAAATGGCGGTTGAAGGTGCATTTAAATATTTGAAAATTGTAGTTATCAGGGAAAGAAGCACTGTAGAGTAATGGATAGCAGTTCGAATTCCAGTCGGATCCATTACATCCAATCACGTGCTAATATCCTTAGGAAAGGTATGAATCCTCTTCTCCCACCCCGCCAGCTACGAGTCGTCGTCGGCATCAGTCCGTCTCGGGAGACGATGGAGTCGCTCACGGAGGTGACCCCAGGCGCCCGTGGCCTACGCCAATCGGGTTGGGCTTTTAACCGGTAACTGTCACTTCCCGTGTTGTGCCGATGTCTTGCTACGTCGCTGGAATCTCCTCTCCAGTGCGCCACGACCCTGGGCGTGATGTATGGAGAACTAGGGCTGCCTGGACGTCTAGTTCCCCCTCTCGGCCTTGCTAGTAAAGTCCAAAGGAAAGGAGGAACCTGTATTGTTTCACCCTTTCCTTTGGTACCAGCGCGGCTGCAGCAGTTGCCAGAAGGTAGCACAGGGTGCCGTCCATCCGCCTTAGGGACTCCACTCTGGATTTGTGTAAAGTTTACTCCTTACACTTTTCTTCTCCCGAAGATTTCCACAACGCAGCTACGAGTAAATAGCAGGAAAGGCTAGGTTCTACAGACTTGGATGGCAATCGGTCTATGATAAGATAATTCTAAATTAAAAAATACACGCCTGGATAGAGTTGGACTCCATCAGGCTATCTTGCTTATGTAACACCCTTTCTACTGCGGCTGCAGTACATGCGGTGCCGTTACGACCCTGTCGGGTCACGGGATTCGAGATCGATCGCGAGTTATGAGGGAAGCAAGTAAACAGATGTCAGCTGCACTGGTAGGAAATGCGATAAAAGAAACTGTTGAAGTAGAAGTGGCCGTTGCATTTTGCAGTTTCAATAGTAAACGGGTGGGACCTAAATGCCAATCGAGTAGCACGCTTCAATTCATGTATTCGGAGCACCAGGGAAAAATGCTCGTCGGAACAGTTGCAATGAAACTATTTTTAGAAAAGACAGGAGGAGGCCACGTTGCGTCGGTGAGAAAGTGACTGACGTTTAGATGCCTGGTCAGGATCGAACACATTACACATCCTTTGGTATGCTTTGTGTTCTACTATTCTACTATTAAATCGTTTTTAAGTAGAGCTCACATCCCTTCATTTGTTACCAGAATTAAGACTGAAGATGACTATTTGTGAACTGTATTTGTGATACCAGGCGTTTATATTCATTTTCGTATTATTTATACGCTTCGATATTTAAATCTGTTTTAAATAGAGAACAGATATTGCTTTTTAACCGGCCCACATCGCACGGACGAGACAGAAACAGGCTACATTTAGGGCAAGATTTGCAATTCTTAGACATCTATATTTCTTTTGGTATCCTTTGTGAGCTTCTAGTATTAAATCTCTAGCAATTAACGAACAGAAATTATTTTCTGACAGTTTCTCGTCCCAGGATTGAGGAAGAAAGAGTCTACTGTGATTACAAGTTTTGGAACTTTTATATATTTATATCAATTTCGAACGTTTTCTCGTGCTTCTCCGATTAAACCGGTTATAAATAAAGAACGGGCATTAATTTTTAAGCGGCCCTTGTGCCACGTGTCAGAAGATAGGAAACTACCTGACAAGATTTGGAATCGTGAAACAGTTGTCCTCATGTTGTCATGATTTGTGGTGATCCTACAGATAAATCTGTTAAAAAAAAAAACAAGCCTTGCTTTGGAAGCGACGCTCAAATCCCGATTAAAACATAATGAGAATTGGTCGAGACTGAGATTTGGAATTTGAGTCTCACAGGGTTTTTATGTTGTGCATCCTATGCTCACTAGAAAAACCTGTTAAATATTACGGGTTTCCTATTTGAATTTTCTGATGAATCCTAATTCTTAAGTTAATTATGGCGAATTCTACGACAATGAATATTCGTAGAAACTCCCTCAACGGATTTGAGCTTTACAATATTTGAGCTTTACAACTTTAAGAAAATATTGCAATAACAATCATAAATATGAATGTTGCTTGCGTTTTAAGAAGTAAGGGGGTACAAATGAAAACATTTAGAATTGTCAACTTTTTCATTTAAATGAAATAGCCTTTAGACACTTCTTTTTTTCTTTCTTTCATGTTCTCACTGAAACCAAGTAGCGCCTGTGATATGTTTTTTTTTGTTTTTCGCTGGTTGTTATTTTAAGAAGTGGCTACAAATCGACATATTTGAAATTGACAACTTTTCATTTTATTTAAACAACACTTAATCTTCCCTTCTACTTTCTCTCTCTCTCTTTCTCTTTCTTTCTCTCACTCTCTTTCTCTCTCTCTCTCTTTCTTTCTTTCTTTCTTTCATTTTCTCACTGAAACCAAGTTGTATCACTCATATATGTTTTGATTTTTCTGCTCATTATTCGAAGAAGTAAGGGGGTACAAATGAAAAGATTTGAAATTGATAACTTTTCCATTTTACTGAAACAGACGTTAAACACTTCTATCTTCCCTTCTCTGCTTGTTCTCTTTTTTTTGTTTCATTCTTTCTTTCTTTCTTTCTTTCTCAATGAAACCAGGTAGTATCTTTTCTATTCTTTCCATGTGATCAAAACGGAATAATTCATTATTTATGATATAATGGTAGATGTTAAACACTTGTTTGTTTGTTTGTTCTTTCTTTCTTTTTTTGTTTGTTTGTTTCTTTCTTTTTTGTTTTTTCTTTCTTTCTTTCTTTGTTTTTTTCTTTTCTTCTTTGTTTCTTTGTTTTTCTTTCTTTCTTTCTTTCTTTCTTTGTTCGTTTGTTTCTTTGTTTCTTTTGTTTGTTTGTTTGTTTGTTTGTTTCTTTCTTTCTTTCTCAGTCAAACCGAATTGCATCTCTTCTACTCTTTCGACGCGATCAAAACGGAATAGTTTATCATTTATAAGGTATTGGCAGGGCGTAACGATCGGGTGAACTATCGAAAAGCGGGAAAAGTATAATTATAATAGGATACTATTTGTTATTAAGGAACATCATCATTAGTTGAACAGTGCCATAGTCTGTTGAACAGTCAAACTCTCTGCCTTGAGCAAAGAGGAACCCGGACGAGGCTTTGCCGAAGGGCAAAGCCTCGTGCGGGGAGGTAGACAGACCCTGAACCCGTTTATGTAGGTTCTAAGGGAATATTTTTGACCGAGCCCACGGACTCGGAGAACCCACGGTAAACTCGGCTTTGTGCCACATACATCCCTCTTTGGGGGAGGGTTGTAAAATATTAACAGCAGTCATTAGTTTTTCACCGATCTTCCTGTATCTATAAGCGTGTTGTTCCAAATCCTCAGAGAAGTAATACAACAGAACACATTCCAATCAAATTTCTGACTCTTCTGTCAAATTAATTCTAGAATAAGAAAAAATAATGTACGGTATAAAAAAAAATAACTATATTTGCAATAACTAAGATCCATTTGGAATAAACATTAATTCCTTTTTCTTATTTCATATGTTTTTTTTTAAGATAAACCATTTCTTGGATTGTCTTTTAACTTCTCAATTTCTGGAAATATTAAGAAAAGCCAAACAAATAAAAAATTAAAAAATGGCATAACAATTGCTGGGATTCAATTTGAAATATATTTTTCTTTTTTTGTCTTTTTTCTTAATAAAAAAATAATTTAAAAGTTAATTCCTTAAGTACTTAATCGAAAACATATAAACAAAATACTTTAAATCACTAAAAAAAATTCACAACACTAATCCTATAAGTATGCTTTAACATTTCTTAACTGCTAGGTGTGGAACAAACAAAGCCTTCATTGACGTCAGGGTGAATCTCCACATGTGACTGGAGAGGCGAAGTGGAAACTGGTAGCTTATCAGAGAGTCGTACTCGGTGAGGATAGGTCCCAACTATCCGTTTGTATGTCTGTGTAAGAGGTAGAGAGCAATGTAAAAGAGAAGAGAAGAAAATATCTCTTGAAAACCACTAATTTGGTAATTTGATTTAGTTCATGTTCGCATCTTACAGTGAGTTTCTTGATGTTTCCACTCTATCCTGTGATTTATCTATTTCTTCGTCTAACTTAATTAGAGAAATGCCAGTCAGACATTTTGTTTTTGGTTGGGTCAATCCTTGTGTGGTGTTTGTGTTACAGGCAACTCGCTATGCTTGTTTACCAGCAAGAATATCTGTTGTTGCCCAGGATGAATAACTTCTGGGAAAAATAAACAGGTTAACCCTGTCATTACTCGTCGACGAATATATTTTTCCTAGACAGAGTTTTAAATCTGTTCTAGGTAAAGATCAGATATTCCTTTTTACCACAGTTAAGACTGAAGGACATTATTTGTGGACTGGATTATTTTTACAAGGCTGCTTTTTTTTTCATCATTTTTTTATGCATTGTACGTTTCTGCTGTGAAATAAAAAAAAATGTAATTAAAGAATATAGACATATTGGTAGGAGATATTAAACGCTTCTAACTTACATTCTTTCTTTCTTTCTTTCTTAGTGAAATCAAGTAGTGTCCCCCCTTTCTACACGATCAAAACGGAATAGTCTATCATTTACGAGTTATTGCCAGGGAGTAACAGTCGTTTGAACTATTGAAAGGAGAGAAAAGTATCATGATAAAAGAATACTTTTTGTGATTAAATAGCAGGAAAAACTCGGTTCTATAGCCTTGGGTTGCAACCGGTCTAGGAGAAGGTAACTCTGAATTCCCGAGTTATCAAGGAAGCAAATAAACAGAAGGGAGCTCCACCGGTGATAAGTGCGATAAAATAAAATGTTGAAATAGAAGTAACGGTTGAATTTTGCTGTTTCAATTGTAAACAAGTGGGACCTAACTGCCAATCGAGTAGCATGTTTAAATTCATTTATTAGGAGTACCAGGAGAAAATGCTCGTCAGAACAGTTGCAATGAAAATATGATAGTTCATCTTACCACGATTAAAAAGAAAGTCGGCTGTTGTGAAGACCAGATTTGGAAATCTAAGTTATTTGTATTAATTTTAGTACTTTTTTTAATTTTCTGTACTTCTACGATTACATCTGTTTTAAGTAAAGAACAGGCTTTTTAACCGGTCGTTCACCACGTGTGAGAACGAGGAAGTCTAGTTTTAAGGCTACATTCAGAATCCTGTGACACTTGTGTTCTCGTTGTAATGATTTCGCTAATACACTTAATTGGAATTAAGGAACAGTAGTATTACATTTTGACTGATCCTCGAGTATATATAAACGTCTACTTTCGCAGCCAGCATGCTACTATAGGAATTAAATCCTATACATATTTTTCAGCCAAATAAATCCCATCAGAATGTTTGTTAGATAAACAGTCGTTACTATGGCAAATACCGCCAACATACTTAGCGAAAGTATTTCTAGACCTACCTCGTGTTATTTTTTTAACCATTTTGAAAATAACAATAACTCGCTTCACTACTCCCGGACAATTGAGAAACAATTTTCGCGAGCCAGGGTGAAATTATTTTCTAATCAATGAAAATGTAGCATTCAAAAAGTTCACATCTCTATGTGAAATTAAATTTTGGATCCTCTTATGCATATAAAAATAGAAGCATACTTCTTCTCCAGGCTCACAACAATTACGGAGGTCAATTTAATCTACACGTTCATGCACATACACGTACCCACCAACACGCTCATATTGGAAGGCCTTGTCCACGCACCCAATAGAAGGGATTAACCAGCAACCGCCTACCAAGTCTTTGTCTACGAACTCGCAAACACATAAGACCGACCGTCATAATGTAAATCTTTTTCACCGCGCCCTACGAAGACTTGATTACTTTATAAAACAAACTTCACGGCAAGGAAAATTGGACATTTTGTTTCTATTGTATATTTCTGAAAAGAATATATAAAAGTTATTTTCAACTGACGTCGTTTTTACTATTAGTATGGGATGTACCAGCTAGCCACAATTTAAGGGCTATTTCGTGTTAGGAAGAATAATACGCTTTAGCCTTCCAATAACCGGACACCGATACTAATATTGGCATTAGTGTAGCCACTGATCCACTAACGCCGAATGAGGATACTGAAAGACGAAATACGGGACCGTACCCAGCAAGACATTTAATAATGCAAACAAATTATATACACATATTAAAAAGGTTTAAATGTCCCAAACACAAGATTGTTCATATAGTCCAAAGGACCGAGGGTGTTTAACGAGAACAGAGAAATGCCATACCAACTTTAGGGCCGTTGACTGTCCATAGATGAGTTAACAGGACTTACTTCTGTCTCCACGCTAGGCGGGGTACCAGCAGACCAATTTCCACGTGTGTGGACTCCGGTGGTCGCAAGTAAAAAAGGGGGGAGCTTCCTAAAAACGGAAGTGACGAAAGGGAAGAAGGGACAGGAGAGTTCTCGCCTCTAAGGGGCTGAACTTCTGTTAGCCCGACCCAAGGGAAACAACTGTAATCTCCCTACACTATTTTTCCTTCAGAAAATAACCGTTTATATCTTTCATTTAAAAGATGCCTTGTTAAATATTTGGAATCCCGGTCCTCACATAGCAATAAAAACCAGGATGAACGGATACCAACGTTAGTAATTGAATAAAAAATCTTCGAGCCTTTCCAAATATTAATCTCTTTTGTCGAAATAATTCTATAAGATAAAAAGAAAGTTTCAGGTTTACTGGTTCCGTTATATCATTCTGAGCGGTCTACTCATCATTTTTCTTCAGACATCGTAGGTTTCATCCTTCCTCTATCTCCTTGATTATATGCTTACTCCTTTCATGATGTGGGCGATCATGGCTCTTCACAACGCCTTGGAAGTTGCTGAGCGAAGTATTTTTTTCGCTTCATCATCTCTGTTTGTCCTAATTCAATTTAATTACACTTTGGTGTTTTCTTATGCTTCTCTTCTTTTCAATATGCCTTGTAAGCGTTAAATTCTCCAAACCCTCTTTCCTCATTACGGGTCCCAGATATTTTAGTAGTTTCTTTCTGAATGTGAGTATCAACTTAACTTGTATTTCTTATTTTTCTTAATATTTAATTCTTACAGATTCAAGATTGTACTGCAATTCACGTGAAGGAAGCTTAAAAGGCCATTAACTTGGTCTGTAAACAAGCCTCCAAAGACCAACGCGTCCATGATAGAGAATTCTTTTTAAAAAGGCAGTTAAATATATATATATATAGTTTCAAAACATATAATCGAGAAGTGAAAAGGAAAAAATATAAAATATTTGAATGAAAGCTTATTCCGTAATATACTTTGATCATTTTAATCATGATATATTAATGCAAAATAAGATTTGAGCTCATCACAAAATGACTGTTAGTGAGATTCTTGTGCGTCATGTCTGCTACAGATAGATTTTATATTAGGCACCGATTTCGTCAGCGTAAGCCTCAAGTCTCCTCGTTTATTGATATCCAGTCGATTTCTTTTCTTCAATAACAAATCATTTACAGCACTAAAGCCACATTCAGCTAAATATGAAGATGGTAATGGTCACAACAAATTTCTTGCAACGATGGTTGAATTTGGGTATTTAGTTACTGTCTCATTACAAAGCCATGCCATCACTCCTTTTATACTGAATAAAGTTTTAACAGACTCATCATTTTGCATCTCCAAGAGTTCTTTTTGGTACTGAATCGAAAAGTCAGACATATCCACTACCATTGGCTGCATCCTTCAAGTTGGAAAATCAATTTTGAAATCAGAAAATCTTTTTGTTATTATAGTAATCCGAAGGGTGCACATCCTACGCATGTCTCACTAAAATATTACCATGCCCCACCGGTGGGCCAGGCGCCCAATTGCTTTAGAGTAATTTAAATGATAACCGTTGTCAGCTACTCAGCAATTGTTTAAATAATACAATAAACCAAAATATCTGCTTTTGATTCTGCTACCCATAATGCTCCACTGTCCGGCATATATAATTAGTCGAGCCACCAGTCAACACATGCGGCCTGAAGATTACGTTCAAGCAGGAAACAGACAGGAAACAGTGTCCATTCGGTATTGACCCCGGTGTACACTTTTATATTTACACATGCTCTATCTCTGAAATTGTGCACTTTATCCCAGGCAAACTCCTAAAAATATATGTTTATCATTATTATATGTGAAGAAGAAGAAGAAGAAGAAGAAGAAGAAGAAGAAGAAGAAGAAGAAGAAGAAGAAGAAGAAGAAGAAGAAGGATGAGGTGGAGGAGCATAAGAAGAAGAAGAAGAAGAAGAAGAAGAAGAAGAAGAAGAAGAAGAAGAAGAAGAAGAAGAAGAAGAAGAAGAAGAAGAAGAAGAAGAAGAAGAAGAAGAAGGATGAGGTGGAGGAGCATAAGAAGAAGAAGAAGAAGAAGAAGAAGAAGAAGAAGAAGAAGAAGAAGAAGAAGAAGAAGAAGGATGAGGTGGAGGAGCATAAGAAGAAGAAGAAGAAGAAGAAGAAGAAGAAGAAGAAGAAGAAGAAGAAGAAGAAGAAGATATATTAAATTTAGAGCCGCTGTGAATCTTTTCTCAGGTACCGAATTATATATTCTCTCGAATGAGACAGCAAACAATCAATTAAGTAATGTCCCACACGCGTTAAATGTCGTCGAGTCATGTTGATGTTAAAACGTTTCTCGTGCTAGTTGCTGTCGAAAAAGATCGCCATTACGTTTCCATTGGAGGTCACATATCTTCCTTGAATACATTCACGTCGGAAGATTTGTTCCAGAAGATAATAAACCACTGCCTTATTTGAAAAGCACATCATTTCCTATTGGTAACACGCGGCGCGTTGCAGATTCGAAAAAAATGTCAACAAGCCTTTAAATCTTTTCTTCAAGATTGGGACATCCGTGATATACCTACAGTAGACCAGTTACTGTTAGCTTTGATGTGCAGGTAATGCTATGGATGCATGGAATTGTTAATCGGAGAGCCGAGTTCTAATTCTGGTTGGGTTCGTTATATTCACATCCGCTCAAATACCCTTGGGAAAGGTATGAATAAACTTCTCCCACATCTATGAGATAATTAAGAATTGTATCATTAAACCATTATTATAAAAAAAAATCCTTACAATCTAAAAAAATATTTCCTGGCTTTAAATAACCAGCAAAAGGGTTGATAAACCGTAAAAAAATTAATAAATGATTCAATGAAATTTTGATTAGCTACACAGGCATGTCTTTTAGATTTATTTACATTCCCTGGAATATAAATGTATCGAAACGACCGTTGCCAAAACAAAGAGGGATCAGTTTATATATTTATTGTAGTATAGAATTGATCTCCCACTTTATATCCACATCATAATTTATTGATTGTTTTTCAAATTCTAATGAGGTATGAATCTACCATTTACGCTATGGGTTAAATAATGTTATGGGACCTAACCTATAACGACAGAGTGAACTCTCCCCGACACTATGTACACTACGCCTCTCAAGAGAGAGGGAGGAGACGGAATCGTGTCGAGCCAATAGTAGTTCACTCCAAATCAGACTGACAGTCATACTAACACCTTCCACATATTGTATTATTAATCTGTGTAATATATCTTCGTTGCCACTGTTATGATCCAAGAAAGAACAACACGAACACAATAGTAGAAATAACAAAGAAATATTACGCAGAATAATAATACAAGATGTGGAAGGTGTTAGTATGACTGTCAGTCAGGTTTGGAGTGAACTACTATTGGCTCGACTCGATTCGTCTCTCTCTCTCTCTTGAGAGGCGTAGTGTCAGGAAGAGTTCACTCTGACGTCATAGGTAAGGTTCCATAACAAATAATAAGTCTTGTATCACTAAGCTGTTATTATCACAAAAAAATTCTTCCAATCTAAATATGTTTCCTGATTGAAATAAGCTGAAAATGTTTGATAAGCCGTAGAAAATGATTCAATCGCTCAATATTATCACCACGGATCGCCGCTGTTTAATGTTATGCTAAAACTATGGCGAATGTCTCGAGGAATATGTGTCATTGCCTAATTTTTCCAGGAGAATATTTGTCTCTGTTACTTGCATTTTGTCTTTTCTTAACCAGCGAAGGAGTCGTTGGAATGCCAAAATGCTGAGCGGTCTCCAGTCTTCCTCCCTCTGTCGTGGTCGTGTACCGATGCCTGAGTGTCCGCGAATGGTCTCTTATTGTGCTCATCATCTTGGTGTGCTCGTCTTGGACGTTTTAACCTTGCGTAGACCCTCCCTCTGTAGCAAACGTTTGAAATTTATGTCTTATCAATAAATAATGAAAATGACGAATAGTAGCAAACACGGCCAGCAGTTTGCACCCAAAAGTGCTATATCGCGTTGCTGAATCGAACAGTTTCTTTGAGAAGGAGGAAATTGGTTTCCATTCATCACTGATGCGTTGTTAACGAATTAGTCCCAGTACCGACCGTTAAGTAAAGGCCAGGAACAGGGTCAGAGTATGATGGATTGATAGCGCACTTTTCTTTGATTTTCTTGAAAGCCAACAAAGCAGTGTCCGATATTTGTATATTGCTGTGTTTTTGGTTAGCCTGTCCGTCAAAGAGCGTACTGTATCGGCACAATGGTCGAATGAAGTGGCCGTGAGACCTCAACATACCGATAAATTGACGTAGATTTTTTTTCCTTTTAGCGGGTACACGAAAATTCCGTGTCACTTCTGTTTTGTCTTGTTATAAGCAAATGCTTGATTTATTAATCTTATGACCAAAAAACCGACACGATGGAATTTTTTTTAATAAACTTTCACATCAAGCAAGGCGTTAAATCCACTAAGACGCAAGAAGTAACTGTGTGCTAGAGAACATGTGAAAACACTATTATAACTTTCGCGACTTTGAAACGTAGCTTGCCTGTATCTTTCTTTATAAATATTTTCATGGTAATTGTTCTGATCAGCTTTCTTCTTTGGAACCTAAACGTCATGACTTTAAGCGCAGTACTAGATTGGCGGCAAGGTCCCATAATTCTGCAGTTAAAATGGTTAGATGTATCTGTAAGTTCTATGCAAACAGTTTCTTCCATCGCATTTCTCGCTTGTGGAACTCTCTTGCCGCCTGTTGCTTAGCAGTCAAGGTTGATCATCAAAAATTATAATACAATGTAAATGTTATATTATGTCTTCATAAAACTTGTTCTTTTATTATCCTCCCTTCTAGTACTTTTCCTCATATTCTCTAACATTCAGTAACCCCCACCCTTGCGTTTTAGTGGCTTTATTGCCTTGCTTGAGGTGAAATGATTTGAAAAAAACAATTGTTGTTATAATCGAATTTTGCATGATTTAGAAATTCTTGCTGAGCCTGTGAAAAATTGAAATTGGGATTGAAACTACAAATTTAATACGTATCTCTATCCCTCTTTGTGTGTATATATATATATATATATATATATATATATATATATATAGAGAGAGAGAGAGAGAGAGAGAGAGACAGACAGACAGACAGACAGACAGAGACAAAGAAACAGAGACAGAGAGACAGAGACATGGCACAGTGGATAAAGGCATTAGTTATATCCAGTGACAGGACAAAAAGAGTGTGAGCTCAATACCTGGTTAAGGCGGTGGAGAACTTTGAGAAGGGAATTAACAGGAGATAACTGATAACTGACATCCATTAGACATGCCACGTGGAACTAGAACAGTCTACCTCAGTGAGCGAAATAAAGGGTTCAGTTCGACATTCCAACCACCGAAGGCCTGAGTGTACAACGGCCGAAACGTTGTGATAAACATGGCGACAAAGATGAGGACAATAGTCCGAATAATGTAAATAGTGGATTTTTCTCGTTTTTATTTACGAATATTATTTTCGAATTATTGGTAGGTTTAACTTTTATTTTATTTAATTTGCATTTATTTATTCATTTCGTTTCTATCTGCCTATATTTCTGAGATTGTTGTAATTATTTACATTATTTACATTGTTCGGACTGTTGTCCTCATCTTTGTTACCGTATCCACGACGTTTGGGCCGTTGTAAGTTCCGCACTTCTTCAATATCTGTTTATATTTCTGAGATGAGTCATAGTAATTATTTACATCATTTATATTATTTGAACTTTTGGTCTCATCTTTATTGCCATATTCTTGATGTTTCGGCCGGACAAGCATAGAAATGAATACAATATGTGGACCAATAATACTAAGTGCTAGAGAAAAGCAATAATAGCAATAAAATTGCAATATGAGCTCTGGTAATAACGGTTACTGAGACATTAAGTTTATAATTTTTAAAAATACATTCTCTGATGTCCTCAAGGACACATGGTTGGACCCAGTGACTTAGTCCAAAGAGTTGTGAGTTCAATATCTGTCTACTGAATTGGTGAACAAAAACTAAAACTAAAAAAAAAAAAAAGAAAAGAAAAAGAGGCGTGGAATCGATGAAAATTTACCTCAGTGTACGAAATAAAGGGTTCAGTTTGAAATCCCAATTACTTGGATATGGCTTGAGCATATAACGGTCGAAACATAGATGGCAATTAAGATTAGGGCAACAATGTAAATACTTCGTTTCTATATTTTTATTGTTCTGTACTTTAGCTCACTCGTGTTTATTTATATACAAATTAATTATCTGCAAATATGTTTGTCGCAGTTCTTCCTCTATGTACCACGTATCAGTCATGGCTCTCCGCAATTTCCTGTCCTTTGTAGCACTTAGAAATGTATTATTTTCCATACCTCTCCTAATCCATGTCCTACCAGCCATTTACACAAGAAGATGATGATGATGCATTTTCATTCTCATAATCATCATCATCATCTTCGTCATCTTCTTCTTCTTCTTCTTCTTCTCCCTCCTCCACGCCCTCTTCTTCTTCTTCTTCCTCCTCCTCCACGCCTTCTTCTTCTTCTTCTTCTTCTTCTTCTTCTTCTTCCGCTTCTTTTTCTTCTTCTTCCTCCTCCTCCACTCCCTCCTCCTCTTCTTCTTCTTCGTCTTCTTCTTCCTCGTCCTCCTCCTCCTCCACACGCTCTTCTTCTTCTTCTTCTTCTTCTTCTTCTTCTTCTTCTTCTTCTTCTTCTTCTCCCTCCTCCACGCCCTCTTCTTCTTCTTCTTCCTCCTCCACGCCCTCTTCTTCTTCTTCTTCTTCTTCTTCTTCTTCTTCTTCTTCTTCTTCTTCTTCTTCTTCTTCTTCTTCTTCTTCTTCCACGCCCACTTCTTCTTCCGCTTTTTTTCTTCTTCTTCCTCCTCCTCCACACGTTCTTCTTCTTCTTCTTCTTCTTCTTCTTCTTCTTCTTCTTCTTCTTCTTCTTCTTCTTCTTCTTCTTCTTCTATTTTCCGATTCTCATCAGACGGTGGGCGATCATAGCCCTCGACAATTTCCTGTCCGTTTTAACTGTTTGTAAAATGTGTCTTTTTACTATCTCTCTCCATCCCTTTTCTGCCCACCATTAATAAATGTTTCTTTCATGAATTATGAGACAACGGCGATCGAATCATATTTTTTCCCTTTATTGTTCCTTTTCCAAGTTCTGCTCGGCAAACCTTTTCAGAACACCGCAACTCATAAGACTAACGCCGTTTCATAGACCCAGTCATATATTTCCGATAACTAATATGAACTGTTCATGGCATTTTGGAAGTGACGGAAGATCTCAAGTCTCACATTGAATTCAGACAGGTCAATATCATTTATGAACCTGGCATGACTCTGCAGTTCGACAGGAAACATTTTAGGAGGCAATAATCGAAAATAGAGTTGCTTAGTTATATAATTATCAGTTCTTAAATTCACAGATCCTGTTTCTCCACTTGCGATCGCTGGTTTACACAATTCCTCTCCTATTTCGAATGTTAACATTGTTGTACATTATTAACGAAGACACGCGACTCATACGTAACGTTATTTCTTTTCACTCCGGGCATTTGTCAATTACGATAGGTCAATAGAGGTCTGTAATCTCGGGCCGCTCTCTGAACGCCGACCCTTTATTCTCGTGTAGATGTATAAGGTTCTCCTTTTCGCTCCTTGGTGGGTGTTAATATATCTACCTGTCATATTTTTCCCACCCGTACAAAGCAGTAGGTGGATCATGTGTATCTGCACTCTGCAGTCAGGAGATCATCTCTCAAATCAAACTGTTGATATATCTGTACGACATTAAGTCTAAGTTGATTGATAAGATCTGGCATAAGACTCATACGACAGTATTGTCATCTTTTTTTCTATTGAAATATATATAAAGATGTTTGGGCTGCCGATTTCGAATTTCAGTCGGGTTCCTTCTTTTCATTTACGCGTAAATACTCTTGAGAAAGGTATGAACTTATTCCTTTCTACATCAGCTATTGATTGAATAGCAGGAAAGACTGATTCCTATAACATTGGATGGAAACTAGACTACAGCAGAAAGAATTTGCAGGAAAATCTTCTGCCTGGTCAATCATGAATCGAAAGAGACATGAGCATTCTATCGTGAGACAGACTGCTTACATATTTAAGCACTATGAATTATAAGTCAACCAACCTTGAATAGTACGAAGCTGTGTCAAGAATAAATTTATTATCTTATAGTGTGTTTTAGAGTTAAACCCAATGGAGTATTATAACTTAAAGAACAACATATTCGCCATAGCTTACTGTATGGATTCTGAGGAGTTAGTATTGTGACATAGAAAATTAATAAAAAATTTTGCATGGTATGACCGAGGATAGTAAGTGCGACAATGAGATCCGTGACGTACTGTGATGGCCAAGGAAACATTTTAAAAGCTAGGTACTGCGAGACAGGAGGATATCTTTGCTAACAAAGAAAAGAATACTGAACTGTTACGTGACATCTGTCCTTCTTTACGGCAGCGAATGTTGGACGATTTCCTCAAAGATGAAGAAGAGACTCGAGGCGACAGAGATATGTTTCTACAGAAGGATGCTAAGGATGTCCGAGCGTGTGAGAAACGATGAGATCTTAGAGAGGATGCAAGCAAAGAGGGGGCTTATACTTAACATCAGGAAGAGGTTTCTGGGACACATAATGAGGAATGAGGGCCTGGAGAATCTGATACTCAAGGTTCGAATAGAGGAAAGAGAAACAAATGGAAAGCATCGCGTGAAATACATGGCGAGCTTGATTAGGTGGATGACAGAACATGGGCGAGGTAGCAGAGAGAAGGAACTTACTGAGAGCTGCAAGAGATAGGAGGAGGTGGAGAGCCATGATCGCCTATGTCTCGAAAGGACATGGCACATAAAAATAAAATAATATGACTTATATTTCAGTTTTTGGTTTACAAGATTTGTTGTGGTGGGATCCACCTAATCTGCATAGGTGACTACCAACTATATAAATAATGGTTGGTACCGGAAGACGAGGGAAAAGGAATCACGAGATCCAACTAGAGACTCTGATCGACTGCGACTAGTCAACACATTCTCCAGGAACGTCTTCCCAGAAATATACAGAAATACTATATGTACTTATTGTGTACACTTTCTTGTTATAATACATTCTTGTTCTAAGTACATTTTGTGTTGCATTATTATTCCATGCAATAGGCGAGATTCAACATTGAGTCAAGACTCAACAAGATTATAAATGCCAGTGGTGATATACCCGAAAAACCTCTTTTCTGGAAGGCAACCCATTCTGAATAAAGAATGTTTTAAAGTGTCTATTGAAATGGTAGCACTTCAAAGGACCAGAGATGTTGCAAAAAAAAAAATGTGCCATGTGCAACAGTCCACGAAAATATCAAGTCAACTGGGAAAATTTTCAAAGAAGTAACTTTTATTGCTAAGGAACTTTGACTTAAAGACTGAACACAATATTCCATCATCAGAAATTTTGTTTTAATGAAGCATGCCAACATTTCGTTTTTGCATCGCGTTTTTACAGTTGATGAAAAATAGGTTTCGCAGGTCAACAGAAAGTAAAAAGATAGCAGTTATCGGAAAATGAAATATCATTTCCAGTATCAAACCAGAGCTCCAAAATTGCATTGTGCTTAGTATAATATGAAAGGTGTCACCCATTACGAATATAAAAGGACCATCATTTGCCAACAACTTTATCGAGTTACGAAGCTCTAAGACGAACGTGCTTTGCTTAGGTCATTAAAAATGTTATTCCCTAGCCTGAATCGGTCAGAATACAGTCAATAATAAAAGAAAAACAATTTTTCTGGGTAGACGATGAGCTACATCCGCCTCCTCGGTAAGACGATGAGCTACATCCGCCTCCTGGGTAAGACGATGAGCTACATCCGCCTCCTGGGTAAGACGATGAGCTACATCCGCCTCCTGGGTAAGACGAGAAACAACATCCGGCAGCAAAGCATTTGATCAGAAGCTTTTGAGGAGCGTGGGACCACCTATTAATTGCTGGTATTCTCAGGTCCACCCTGACCCGGAGCTGTAGCACTTGTCAGGGTCCCAGCTATGGACAGATAGTTACCCCCACCACCACCAAAAAGGCGTCAAAACACTATGAAAGTATAAAATAGGTTTTAATGCCAGCAATACTTTTTGGAGTAATTTTATTACCAGCAATAGATTAAAAAAAATATTACCAGCAATATATTTTTTGGAAAAAGAATATTACCATCAATAAGAATTTTGTTGGAATTAAATATGACGTAAATCAAACCAAACCAAACCAAACGAAAGAAAAACAAAAAAAATTTAGAAAAATAGGAACGTTAATATGAGAGGTTCTTCTACATTCGCCATGCTCACTTTAGCTCTGAAAGTGTTTCATTTGTTTCAATAACTAGACTATTTCTCATGTGGCAGAATATTAAAAGACAAGCCTATCAAACATCTTTAACTGGTGAATCACAGATATCTTTAAACGAGGAATCGAAAATTTGCTGTCCCTTTCGGTCGCAGACAACGAAAATGAAAGCGATTGCACTTTTGATGCAATTTAACTTACACTGTTTTTTGTTCTTTTTTATTTATGTTATTCTTTCTTACAAAGAATACACATTCTATTTATATGAACCTATCCTAAAAATCTTGTCGGTATTAAATAACCCAGTGAGGTTGATATACCGTAAAACAAACCAAACCAAAGAAAACTTACATTTCTTGTCATATCTTGGATAACCTTTTCGGTAAGACTTTCCGAACATTACGTTGCATGTCGGCATTGGCTTCAGACCTTCGAACCCAAACGCTGCTTCGTAAATTGTGTCAACAAAGGCTATTTTTTCTTATTCGTTTTATTATACGAGAGGGACAGACGTGGTAGAATCGGTTATAGAAGTAAGCGGGAAAAAAAAGGATTTCAATGGAACGCATGCCCTCTCGTTGATTTAGCATTCCGCCACGTGTGGCCTTACACTCTTTATGGAATCTGGGCGTGGAAAGCGCGTTGATTCTTCAAGATCTTTGCGGCCCTCCGACGGCGTTGCGTCCTCTTGGACTTATTATATTCAAAACTTAGAGAAAGTCAATCCATCACTGTCAAAATACCACACCCACAAGGTATTCTGACCAATCGCTGACCATCCCGACCTAGCCTCTGCATTCTGTAATACGAACATCATAATTACATGACTGTAATTCCTGCAATTTTGAATTCCTTCAAACTGGATTGTTTCCATGGGAGCCAAGTGTCCTCTTTTTTCAATCCCTGATTCAGAGTTTTCTGTTCTTGAACGGAATCTCCGTATAAAATTTTACTATCTTTGAAAATTAGACGGAAAATTGAATTTTTGTAGGACAAATAACGAGGAAAGACAGCTTGGAAAATTGAACTCACACAAGACATCCTGAAGGGAAGCGAAGTAAAGGTAGGCAGCAAGTAACATATTTAACGAATTTGTTTGAATGAAGCGATTTTAAAATTCCACAAGTTACTTAGAGCAACAAAATAAAGGAAGATGTGGAGAACCATAATCGCCCATAACCTGAAAGGAGATCGTTTGTAAAATAATTCATTTTAGGATTGTACAGGATCGACACGTAGCAATGGGAGCTTTCAAAAAACCCCACCCTCTTCAAACATAACACCCTTTCCTTTTATATATGTTGTCTTCATCAAGGAAGTGAATTTTTATTTTTGTAAGAAGCAGGAAAATATATTCTGCTTTAATTGTTCATTGAGCCAACAGTGTGTTCTTGTTATCGGACAGGCGAGAAGAGACGGTGGTGGCCTGTCAGTTGCTAGAGGCACCTTGCCAAAAACGGTAACTATTTGACCCCCAGATTTGACCTCTTCGTCGATGGAATAGTGGGAATCGCTTGAGTTCAATTTCCCTTGTTGACGAGTCGTTGCTGTTTCTAACGCCACGCAACAGGGAGTCATGGATTGAGACGAAAGTGGGGGGAAGCCTTAACCTGTAAATAACTGAGAATTGTAATATCAAAGCTGATTGGAGTGTGAGGTGTGGGTTTGCGAAATATTAACTTACAAGGAGAGAAGGGAATAAAGAGGGGGAAAAGTTTGGGAATAGTTGGAGGAGAAATAAGGGAAGGAACAAAGAAAAAGTAAAGAAGGAATGCAAATAGGAAAGAAGAGAAATATGAAAGAAAGCTATTGAATTAATGTTCGGAGAAAGAAAGAAAGAAAGAAAGAAAGAAAGGAAGAATGAAAAGCAAAAAGAGTTGTATAAATTATAGGAGAAAGAAGCAAAAAGAAAAGAAAGAAAGAAAGAAGAGAATAGAAAGAAATAAAAGTTTATATAAATTGTAGAGAAGAAAGAAAGAAAGAAAGAATGAAAGAAAGAATGAAAGAAAGAAAGGAAGCAAAAGGAAAGGAAGAAAGAAAGAAGAGAATAGAAAGAAATAAAAGTTTATATAAATTGTAGAGAAGAAAGAAAGAAAGAAAGAATGAAAGAAAGAATGAAAGAAAGAAAGGAGGCAAAAGGAAAGGAAGAAAGAAAGAAGAGAATAGAAAGAAAGAAAAAGTGTATATAAATTGTAGAGAAGAAAGAAAGAAAGAAAGAAAAGACGCAAACGGAAAGAAAGAAAGAAGAGAATAGAAAGAAAGAAAAAGGTTATATAAATTGTAGAGAAGAAAGAAAGAAAGAATGAAAGAGAGAAAGAAAGAAAGAAAAGGCACAAAAGGAAAGGAAGAAAGAAAAAAGAGAATAAAAAGAAAAAGTTTATATAAATTGTAGAGAAGAAAGAACGAAAGAAAGAAAGAAAGAAGGAAGAAAAAGTGACAAAGAAGGAAAAAAGAAAGGATAGGTTTAATGCAATTTTGCAAAATAGTGAAATAGAAAAGAAAGAAAGAATGTTCATGTTTCTTGTCAGACGAGTAAGTAAGAAAGAAAAAAACATACAAAGTTTCTTTTTATTGTATGAATAGAAATAAATAAATAGAAGAAAGTCATAAACAAACAAAGAAAAAAGAAACAAATAAAGTTAATTTTTATTGAGGAATGAGAGATTAATAAATAAACAAATATTTTTTTTTGTAAAATGAGAAAGAAAAAAAATAAACGAAAGGGCGAAGAAAGAAAGTGAGTAAGAAAGAAGGAACTAAAGTTCATCTTTATTGTAGTATGAGAAAGAAAGAAAGAAAGAAAGAAAGAAAGAAAGAAAAAGAAAGAAAGACAGACAAAGAAAGAAAGTCAGAACCAAATACACACAGGAAGTTTATATAAATTGTAGGAGGAGAAATATATAAATAAAAATAAAAAGTTATAACTGTATAAAAAAAGGTACAAGACAAACGAGTTGAAAAGAGAAAAAAAGAAAGCAACTTCATGTTTATTAAAAGAAAGAAAGAAAGAAAGACAGAATGAAAGAAAGAAGGAAATAAAGAAAGAAAAAGAAAGTTCGTTTAGCGTAGAATAAAAAAGAAAGGAAGAAACAAGCAAACAAACAAAGAAAAAAGAAAGAAAGAAAGCGAGCGAACGAACGAGCAAGCAAGCAAGCGAAGGAAGTTTATATATATATTGTAGTTTGAGAAGTACTTCTAGCTTGTCTTGCTAGATAAATTACGACTAAATAGTGAGTTCGATTCTCACTGGGTGCTCTACACTTTCGGTCTTTAGCTACATCGAAGCTTCACTTAGAAAATCATTTGGGTAGTTCTACGCAGTATAATAGTTAGCTAGCTTGTTTTGATAGTTCATTTACGACTGAATAGTGAGTTTAATCCTTGTGCCACATGTAAGCTACGCTTTGTAAATTATTGTAGGAACAGAAATAAATAGAAGCATAAGGAATTAGAAAGTAATTTTATATAAATTGTAGAAATAAATCTAATTATTGTAGACAAAAAAGAAACCAAGAAAGGAATTTTATATAAATGCACAAATAATTTTATATTATAGGAGGAAAAAGTCGTAGAAAGAACGATTATTTCATACAGCTTGCCGGAGAAAGAAGAAAGAAAATAGTTTATATAAATGATGGCCTGGTCACCTCAAGGTGGCGTAATGGTTAGCAAACTTGTCTTGCTAGAAAAATTACGTTTAAGTAGAGAGTTCGATTCTCACTGGGTGCATCCCTACTTACGGCCTCGTGCCATATTTGAACTATTCTTGGGAAACCAATATATTAATGCTAGCTGATATAAAATAAATATTTAAAGATTTTTTTTTTCAATCGAACGGCGTTTTAACACAACACAAGTAAAATGACATTATTGCAGATTTAGCGATTAGTCTAGTAAAATATTTTCCGAGTCTATAGCGATTATGTCGCGAATATTTATAAAAGATTTTCCTTTGAGTGCAAAATAAGATTCTAGGCGGAAATAATTGCGTATTTCCTGTCCATTTTGGGATATAACTGAAACCATTCAACTATGGCTTCAGTTTGTCAGTTTTTGTCTTTCCTTCAGTCTTTACCTCTACGGTGATTTAGTGCACTTGTTGTAACTGTTACCACCTGTTATTCGTTCATTTCGCATTGAAGGGTTTGTCGCCATTGAAAGACAAAAGGTGAAGTTTTCACTTATATTTCCCGTTAGGGAAATACAGCTGACATTTATTTTGATTGCCAACCCAAGGAGGCACGGTGCTCGGATTAAAGAATCGTAGAGCCGAGTTAGAGTGGCCAGTCGAAAATATTACATTCACTTACGTGTTAAGGGTATGAATCCTCTTATTCTACACCCCCACCTATGGGTAAATAGCAGGACAGAGCTTGTTCTATAGCCTTGGATGGCAACTAGTCTACCGCAGAAAGAAATAGTAACCTACTGCGGGAAAAAAATCTGCCTCAAAATCATATATCGAAAGATACATGATCGCCTAAGCGTGCATCACGCATGGCACATAGCTGACATTCCAGTCGAATCCATTACATTCACTTACGTGCTAATAGCCTTGGGAAAGTTATGAATCCTCTTCTTCTACACCCCCCACCTATGGTTAAATAGCAGGACAGAGCTTGTTCTATAGCCTTGGATGGCAACTGGTCTACCG
The DNA here is from genome assembly GCA_964036315.1 of Acanthosepion esculentum. NCBI lineage: Eukaryota > Metazoa > Mollusca > Cephalopoda > Sepiida > Sepiidae > Acanthosepion > Acanthosepion esculentum. Next base: position 18,404,237 of record OZ038499.1, read on the forward strand.
CAGAAAGAAATGGCAACCTACTGCGGGAAAAAATCTGCCTCGTCAGTCATGTATCGAAAGATACATGATCGCCTAAGCGTGTATTACGCATGGCACATTACCGACTGACAACCCAATACAAAGTCCAAGGTAAGGTATGATGTTATTAAAATTTGCTGTAAGAACGTAAAAAAGGGGACTAGGTTTGTATATCATGAGGATAGGTAGGATAGATAACGGCTGAAACTCGACATGGAGAGGTCAAGATTATAGCTATCAGAGAAGTATCCCCTTGGGAGTTTGTTCCACATTGCAACGCTTCCTGGGTGAAACTTCCTCCTCACTAATGGAATATGAAGAGAATGAGGATGGGTTGATTCACTGAACATGAAATGGCGGATCCCAGCTTCGAAGACTTGGGCTGGTTGCCTGAACATCGATCATGAAAATAGCGATAGACTAGCGAGAGCTTAGCAACATTTCGTCTATGGGGGAAGGAGTTGTAGAATGGAAAACAATGCACAGACCACCATAAACGCTTTTGAACTTGACCAAAACCTTAACGTAACGATTGGGCAGCTCCGACCCAGATGTCGTAGAAATACTCAATTTTTGATTTGTGGAATTCATTGACTAGTTAGTTTTACAGCTCATAAACCCCTTGTTGGTTATTTAAAAAAAAACACGGGTGATTGAAAAGTAACTCCCTATTTTATGTATGATGGACTCTTCCGTCTTGTTAAAATTATAGTTAGACGGGAGAATCCATCATATATAAAATAGAGAGATACTTTTCAATCGCCATATAGTTCTGAATTTAGTGCGTGAATTTTCTAACAATTTGAAGAATAAATTTAGCTTATACAGCTAGTAATCTTCGAGACAGAACGGGCATAAAAAAAGAGGGAAATAAAATTTTTCCTTAAAAATATATTGCAAGAATACTCAAAATAAAAACCGTACGGAAAAAAAGATCGCAAATTTATATTCTATTATTGTCCAGACTACTAGGGTTCCATCCTTGCAACTACGTTGTTTCTTATCGCTAGGAACAACTTTCCCGATGTCATCAGTTCCCGACTAGGAATTTATTCCGATGACACAGCTATTTACTCCTGTCTTGGTAGCAAGTTCGACAATTCAGACAAAGTAAAACTAGCACCCTCTTTCGAAGAGAATATCGAATCAGTGGTTAACTGGGGCAAGAAATGGCTTGTAAATTTTAACACCTCCAAAACGAAACTGCTTTAATCACAACAGAGAACTCTTCCTGCATACCATCAGCATGACCGATGCTAACCTACAGAAGAACAACACTTAGCGCCTCCTTGGACACACGTTTTCCACGGGCGTGAAGTGAAGTGATTATATTGAATGACTCACAAGGTCTACTGCTACGATGTGTCGTGTAGTTTTTCTCATCAGAATCCACCTTGCACATTTATAGACCTAGAATTCGTCCATAGTTCGATTAGAAAAGGACCTCTAATCGGTTGTGAATTCGTGCAAGAAATGGATGGTTAACTTTAACGCCTCTAAAACAAAACTGCTCTCTATTAACCACCACAAGGATCCATCCCTGCATCCCATTAGAATGTCTGAAGACCAACTTCTCGATAGCTCCTCTCTGCGGCTGCTCGGTCTCACGCTGTCCGCTGATCTGAGATGGAACAAATACATCGAGTCAATTGCATCATCCACCGCAAGGAAAGTTGGCTTCCTGTACCGAGCCAGGAAATTTTTCTCAAAGGAATTTATCCTCCAAATCTATAAATCGACCATTCGCCCTTGCATGGAGTATTGCTGCCATATATGGTCTGGAACACCTGCTGTTTGCCTCAGGGTTCTTGATAAGATCCAGAGACGGATATGCAATGTAATTGGCCCTGATCTGTCATCTCGTCTACAGCCGCTCTCTCACAGACGCGACGTTGCCTCGCTCTGTCTTTTTTACAAATACTTTCACGGTAATTGCTCCGAGGAGCTGCTTTCGCTGGTCCCTAGGCCTCATGAATTTAAACGTCCTACGAGGCTGGCATCCTGTTCCCACCCCTTCACCGTTGAAAATGTTAGATGTAGACGTCTCTTCTACTCCAATAGCTTCATGTCTCTCATATCTCGCCTGTGGAACTCCCTTCCTTATTCCTGTTTCCCTGACAAATACAATCTCCAACTATTTAAGTGTAACGTCAATCGACATCTCCAGTTGCCTTGACCTATCCACTTCCCTTCTCCACATACTTTCACCTTTCATTCCTATCTACTCTCGCTCCAAATCTTCTGTAACCCCCTTGCCTTGATCGATCCACTATCTTTCTCCACATCCTCTCCTTTACCACTCCTATCTGCTCTTCCTCCAAACCTTCTGTAACCCCTTGCGTGCTAGTGGCTTCCAGCCTTGCTTGGGGTGATAAGCTTAACAAAAAAAATTAAAAAAATACATTAAATATTGATGCCATATATGGTCAGCTTCTCCTATATTTTTGAGAAAATCTAAAGAAGGGTTTGGTTTGGTTTGGTTTACAGTATATAAACCTCAATGGTTTATTTAATGCTGACACGATTTTTGTTGTTGGCAATACTTTTTTCAAAAAAGTAATGCTGTTAATATTATTTTCAAAAATGTATTGCTGGTAATATTTTTTTTTACAAAAAATGCATTGCTCTTATTAAAACCTATTTTTACACTTTTATATTTTTTTTTAACCCCAAAAGTGGGGTTAACTATTTGCCCGTAACTGGGACCCTCATAGGTGCTAGCACCCCTGGTCAGGGTTGATTTGGGAACACCAGCAATTAAGAAGTGGTTCCACGATCCTCAAAACCTCCTGATACGCTGCCTTGCTGTTGGATGTAGTTTATCGTCTTATACAGGACGCGGATGGAGTTTATCTTCATAACCAGGACGCCTAAAGTAGGGACTGTAATGTACTCGACCATCACCTGACATCTCCTCTTAAGTCATTTTCCCACGGCCCTGTGTCTTTTCTACAAATATTTTCGGAGCAAAGAGCTTTCCACCTGGGTTTCTTGAAATTAGGCAACCCACAGTTTTACTGTTGAACTAGTTAACATGCAGCCGTAAGTTCTAGTCTAATAGTTTTTTTCTCGCACTTCTCAACTGTGGAACTCCATTCCGATTTCTTGTTTCTCGGATAACTACAATTTTCAATATCAATCGCCATCTTCTGTCTTCCTGAATATTTATTTTTTTTAATGTCCTTTCTCATTCTTTTTCACTCACAGTACTCCTTTGTCTGAGTTGCTATATGGCCTTGCTTGGGGTGAATTAATTAAAAGAAAACCTCCTTGAGGAACTGCTAATTACTACTTGCTTTGGTTGATTTGAACAGTTCCTGTGTTTTTTTTCTTTGTTTTTTTGTTTGCTTATTTTTTACCCTGTAGGATGTGCGGGCGGTGTAATGGCTATTCGCTCGGAATTAGAATTTGCATAGCCGAGTTCGAATTCCAGACGAATTGGTTCCTTTCACTTTCGCGCAAATCTCCTATCCTCCGGTTGTATAGCGGAACAGATTGGGTTCTATAGCCTTGGTTGGTAACCAATCTACCGCAGAGAAAAAACGTTAAATTACTGCAAGAAATTATTCTGGCTAATCAGAGACATGATCGTCCAAGCCTGTATCACGTACACGACGTAACTGGGTACTTGGATGGACTTTGCTGTAATTCTCTATATATTATCAATACATACCTCATGGTTCATCGTACGGTATGTGCAAAGGTGTTTTTTTTTCATATTTTGGTAGGTGTTGTATGGCGGGTATCATATCTAGAGTCTGATTAGGACCACCTCTTCTTATCTCTCTGTAGTCCAGATGCCATTTCCCGAGGTTTAACTTGATGTTTTGCAATCACTTGCCGTGAGAGTTGTTCCACAACCGCTTCCATCTGTCCTTCACAAACTTGGACTTTGGACGCGTGTGAGTGTAAGCAATTTTTATATTTGAAGGTCTAATATTTAACGATTCTTTAGCTGTTTTATCGGCTTTTTCATTTCCCTGGATACCGATATGGCTCGATATCCGGTGTATGATAATAGATTTATGTTTGTAAAGATGATTTAATGGGAAGAAGATTTGTATTATGTTTATTATGTAGCGTTATAAGTAAGGATTTAGAGTTGGATAAAGATTAGGGATCTATTAGGCTGGTTCTTTGAATGGTTCTTGTGAAGTTGAACATGGTAGGTGGGTTCAGACCCCTTCTGGCTGGAAGAAAGCAGAAAAGAACTGTTGCTGTTTTAGATGCTGATTCTTCGTCTGAAGGTGAAGGTGGTTTCAATCCTTATGTTCAGCAATGGAACAAAATAAAATATCACGTTCGCAAGTTCCGTAACCCATTAGGTTCGTATGGGCACCACCTACACTGCAGCCGCATTAGAAAAGGCGTGTCTTGGGCAAAATAGCCGGACGGAGCCCAAACCTCTCCAGACTGGTTTGAATTCAGTTTTCCTTCTAGACTGACTGCCACCCAAAGCTATAAGACCTAGTCTATCTTATTATTTACCCTTAGCTGGGGGAGGTGTAGAACTTTTGGATTTATACATTTCCCAAGGGTAATACTACGTAAGTGAATGTAATGACTTCAAACGGAATTCGAAATCTGCACTCTAATTCCTCAATCGTATAAATAAAATATAGACAAATCAATTCAAGCTTTCTTTTTAACGATATTGAACGTAGAAAAATAGGAATCAGTGAGTGAGTGCTTCCTTTCGTTATAGTAATGGTAATATAAGCTTTTTTCTTTGTAGGGAAACATTCGCATTCTTTGCTCAGCAGCCTATGCTACTCAAGTTTTGCTTCTTTTTTATTTTTTATCACTGGCCATCAATTCGGATAAAAGTGTAGTAACTGTTTACCTCATCTCTAATTCTAATAACAATGATAAAAATCTTTAGTGGTTTCTCGCTTGATAACCTCTTTCCAATTTGAGCTTCAGTGTCAAATGTATTAGTTTCTTCAAACTTTATGAGAGGTCTTCAAATCATAAATAAACTCCTTCTCGGGTCAATGATAAGAAATGATTTCTAGCGAGTGAATGAATGAATTATCGAGGTCCACTATTCTTTGAAATTCGTTCGCTGAGCTAGAGAATCACAAACAAAGAGCTGTACCAAATAAAGGAAGCCACATCGCTTGAGGATTTTGAAGGGCAGCAAGAAGTAAAATGCATTGCACATATAACTTGAAGAGAATCAAGATTCCGTCACCACGCTACAATGGTTAAAATGGCTTCAAACGAATGAAGCCGGGATCTCTGAGAGAGGAGGCCATCCTTCTTCTTGGCACCACAGAATGAAAAGGAATTGTGCTAAAATAAAATAACCCGCATCACTTGAGGATTTTCAACAGCAGCAAAACCTAAAAAGGATAGCACATTTGAAGAGCAAATGATGGCATAATATCGATGGTGACGTTCCACACTAGCGCCCCATCCATGGACAAATGTTAAGTCTGTAAATATGCAAGATGGATTCTGATGAGAAAAAAATGGCTTGGCACCACATCCTAGCAGTAAATATTGCAATTGATTAAAAAAATCAAATGGTTAGGAGATCATCTGCCCTCAAGAGCCATTACAGTTACTGAACTTGAGAAACTTAATTTCCTTAAAAGCTGTTTTAACAGAAAGATTTTGTGTTTTGAGTATGACGATCCGCGTCCTGGGTAAGACGATAAAATACATCCGCGTCCTGAGTAAGACGATAAAGTCCACCCACGTCCTGGGTAAGACGATAAACTACATCCCCCTCCTGGGTAGGACGATAAACTACATCCACGTCCTGGGTAAGACGATAAACTACATCCGCGTCCTAGGTAAGACGATGAAGTACATCCAATAGCAAGGCCGCTACTCGGGAGGTTTTGAGGAGCTTGGAACCACCTCTTAATTGCTGGGGTTCCCAGATTCACCCTGACCCGGGGTGGTAGCACCTATGAGGGTCCCAAATATGGGCAAAGAGTTAATCCCAAAACTTAGGTCACAATTCTATGAAAGTATAAAAATAGGTTTTAATACCATCAATACTTTTTTTGCAAAAATTATTACCAGCAATTAATTTTTGAAAAAAAAATATTACCAACAATATATTTTTGAATAAAAAATATTACCAGCAATAAAAATCTTTTAGGCATTAAATAACCCATTGATATTGATATGCTGTAAAACAAAACAAAAACTAAAAGATTCTTATAAATGTCAGCTGTCATTGGTACTGGCTACTCTGTAAATAAATGGCGAATGCTTCCAAGACAATTTGCATTAACATTTACTTTTCTTTTTGTAGATTCCACACACACACACACACGTACCTTTATTTTGCCTACTCTGAGGACTCATTTTATTGTTTTGCATTATCCTTTATTTCCTGTTTTTGGTTTTAATATCACTTGTCTGCCGATAGGCACATCTGACTATCTTTGACAGTCGGAGTAACAGAATTACGGACTCTAATCTGAAGAGTCAATCTCTGATGTCTCTCGCGAAAAAGACGAAAGATCTGCGTAGCCGCAGTAAGAACTAACGAACATTGAAACTACTGAGACATATCAAAAGAATAAAGGATTTTTTGCGTTCAAGGCATTCCATCTTAGCATTTGATTCCGCTATCAAAACAGTGCAACAACATTCTTTTAGTAGACCTGCCATACGCTGTTAATAAGGAGAGAAAGACAAAATATATCAAGTTTTCAAAATCAGCAGAAGCAGCAAGAGATATAAGAAAAAAAACATACTTCAGTGAGTGCAGTGAGTAGCATTCATCAGAAGGCAAGAAGGTTAGGTTTAAGACTCCAAGTTCGCAACAGATCATTATACTCCGGGACAGTAGCATAGTGGAATAAAGCATTGATTTCTTAATTTGGCGCCATGCTATTTGTGAGTCCAATTCCGAGGCCGGGCAGTGTATAATTGGAGTCAGATAAAAAAGGGTGAACAATTACTAAATTGAAACAGGGCGAGTAGTAGAGACAAGAACAGTTTAGTGCGGAATTCCCTGTCGATATACACCCGATAAATGCCAGAGGGCACAAAAAATAAAATAATGACAATAGTCCTAATGTCAAATTGTGTTGATAACATTATACACATAAAAAAAATTGCTTTATCTACTAGTAACAGATTTTAGAAGTTCTTTCGTGCATTTTTTTCTTCTCTTTGTGTAGGTTATTTTTTGTAAAATACATTGTTGTGCAGAGAATATCAACCTGCTTAGCCTAAATTCGAACTTGAAGTTCATCAATTCTGTTTTATAAGCTGATAATCTTTTCTTTTCCCTGCAGGAGAAGAATCAATTTCGAAACAGCGCAGGTCCTAATTCTGTTTTCAAAAATACAACATTTGTAAAAAAAAAAAAAAAAGAAAAAGAAAAAAAGAAAAATGTCGATTGACATTGCATTTAAAGTTTTGAAAATTATAGCGATCAAAAAAGCAAGCAAGAGGAAGGGAGTTACACTGTCGGGAAGTGCGAGTGAAGAAGCCGTTGGAGTAGAAGAGGCGGTTACATTATTTACAAACACTTTTGTTCCGACCCAATAGCAACGGACATATTTCTGTTGAATATTAAATCGTAATAAATAAAACGTTTGTGTGTAGTTAGTTGTTCACGTACGAAGGGCGTGGATGTCAACTGTCGGTGTAATGGCTGACTGGAAATTTGATTGGAAGTCTGTTAATGTGATTACCTGTTTCTTGCTACAAATATCTGGACAAATATATCAGTTCTGTCTATTCCTGATTTTCTAGTACGAGAGCTTATCATTATCTACTTTATTTACACGCGTCTTTGTGGATTTTATCAAACGTCTTCGGCTGTTATGTTATAAACACGATCACAGTATATTGGCCATATTTGGAAATATATATATATATATATATATATATATATATATATATATATATATATATATATATATATATTGATGCATGTTTCATTAAATAATATAGACAAGTTTTCTCTATTTATTTTAAGTAAATTCCTTTCATATTGTCTGATAAGCTTAATAACATTATCAATGAAAGACGAAAGGAAATCACCATATTGATATATGTTTTTCAATCCTATCTAAGCTTTCGGCTTACATAAGCCATCATCAAAGATGACAATTACATTTCAATATATTAAACAATACACTGACTAAACAATAATAAGAGTCTGTTTTTGTTGCATGAAAGATTTAGAAGCAACGAGAAACTCGTGTATACGAGACGCGGAGAGAAAATCGCACCGCAGCTCGTGTCGATATTATTTAATAAAATATGCATCAATGAAAAAAAGTTGCCTAAATACACACACAATATATATATGTCATTCGCAGACAGTACTGTATCGCCGTATCCCAGCACCTCAGTGCAACTAGACATCCAGATGCATCAAGCCAGGACCGAAACCCGACCAATGTGGTGTCTGTCAGAGTTTCTACCGCTGAGCTATCATCATATATACATATGAATATATATATGAATATATATATATATGAATATATATATATATGAATATATATATATGAATATATATATATATATATGAATATATATATATGAATATATATATGAATATATATGAATATATATAGATATATATTTATATATATATATATATATACATATACATACATATATATATGTATATATATATATATGTGTATATATATATATATATATATATATATATATATATATATATATATATATATATATATATATATGAAGAAATATAGTCTTAAGGTGTGCTATATTTATGGGATAAAGTGCTCAATATCAGAGATAGAACGTATGTAAATATAAAAGTGAACATTGAAGTCAACACTCAGAGGCGACAGGCTGTTTCATGCTAGACGCGATCGTCAGGCCTGACGATTGCGTCTAGCATGAAACAGCCTTCAGTGTTCACTTATATATATATATATATATATATACATATATATATGTATATATATATATATTATAAATATAATATATATATATAGTTTATTAATATAAGAAAAACACAAATAAATAAATAATTAAATTAAATCGCATACTTTTTGTTCCCAATAACCGTTAAGTATGACGTCACGTTAGACTATTTCAAACTTCCAGCTTCCCAAAGAATACCAGGAAGTAGACAAATTCTAACTACCACACAAACATCACATTGGTTCTTGAAAATGACTACGATGTCCGAAAGTATTCGGCCTTCATTCAATGCTTTTCAATCTGTGTAATCTTCAAAGAATCTACAGGGCTCGATTGTTCTTGTTCCTTTGAAGGGTCCCTAGACGATCACAATGTTCGAAACGGTGTGATAATAAAAAAAACAAGAACGGAGATAATACCCCAAGTGTAAATAATATAAATAAAATGAAGTTTCTTAAAACTAATCCCTCTTAATGGTAAAATCTGGACAGACGCTTTTGATTGCCTGATATTTTATACGCCAGTTGTTGTGTTGTTTTATTTAATCTACTGGGATAGTGTGTACCTGTGTCACTAACCATATCTAGGGATATCGCTTCTAGTTCCTATTTGCTATGTCTCTTCTTGATTTCAGTGAGTCTAATTTGGCACTACTCGATCCAAGGTTTGAACTCAAAATTACTATCTCACCAGATTCACGAACCAGCGCTTTTAATTCTCTCTATGCATTGTTAACCGAGGCCAGACATTTAGCCGACGGACATTTCATCGATAAAGTACAAGTCAAAATAGTAACAAGCAATACTTTAAGTATTTTAATTAACAGTATTATAAAGTAGAATAGGACTAATAATTACCACTGAATTTCAAGTCATTAAATTACTAAATCTAAATTTAATTGCTTGTAGCAACATCAGCATGGCAAAGGGCACTCCTTTAAATACAAGGAAGGGCAAAAATATTTCAAGTCAAGTGATAGCGATTGCTGTATGAGTCGTACGATTTTTGAATCAAGCACGGGCAATGCCGGGCCATGCTGCTAGTTACGTACATAATTAACTTACAATAAAATTTGTATTTTATATGAAAACTACCTTATGAAAATTGAGATGTAGTAGGGTGGAGGGAGTGTCATACGTAATCAGTTGGGGTGAACACGAGAAACTTGATACTTGATACTTGATACTTGATACATGAATCGATATTGTGTCGGAGATCAATAGAAAGGGTAAAAACGATAAGTCGAAGGTTAATAACAAGTTACGTTTTGTACTCCTGTAGTGAAGAATTTGATTAGAGACTTAGAAATTCTTGAAATAATCTAAAACAGGGGTTGGTAACCTTTTTCTAACTATATGCCGACTAAGGGTTTTAAAATCATTCAGCATGCCAACAGTATACGTATTTTTATACAAGTCAAGGTCAATATACTTGTTCTACAATATATTTTATATAGTAACGTATAGTTTATATACGTTAGTATATATTAAAATGAAAAAAGTTAGATATCTTTGCGTTGTAGTAGTTATTAGTTCGGACTTCGTGATGTCATATGTGGCTGCGTGCCGTTGGAAATTGCTTGGTGTGCCACATGTGACACGCGTGCCGTATTTTGCTGATGACCGGTCTAAAACGCATTGCTTTCACGTCTTCTAAGCCACCTGCAGAGATTAACCAGTGACCGAAATTTACATAATCCGTTAAATGGAAATATTCGAAAGTACATGCCGTTACTGATTAAGTAGACAACAAGTGACTAATGTGAGGTAGAATGACCATTATCAACAAGGAAAACGCAGTCGGCCAAACGAGTTCGAATCACGGTTGAGGCTTTTAAGTGTCACTTTGTAATAATGACATAAGGATGCAAATAAATCTATTTCCTCGTGATCTCTGTGCGATTGTTTTATATTTTGTCGATTTAAAAAAAATATTCTGACTCAGAATAGAATAACTGAATGTACACTTTAGCAAATCACACGGCCGCAACTGATTTTATTATCCATATCTTTATTGTTGTTATCACAAAGTTTCAGCCGTTACGCTCTCCGGCCTTAATCAGGTACGTGTCGATCCCTGTAACTTTCAACTTAGTGGACTACATAAGTTGGCTTGTGAATTCGGTCACAGAGTAATTGTGAGTTCAATCCCTGAACCTGGTAGTGAGTACTTGGACTCAGTGTAACCGGGATAAGAAATAGCTCGACAGTACTAATTAAGAACTAGACGAGTTGCCTCCCCTGGACATAGACAGCTAAACGGGAACAATATATCTCCGTATATTAAATAAACGGTTCAGTTCAATATTCCCAGAAGCTACCCGGATAGACGTACACGTGATGAATGATGAAGAGCATAATGGCTGACATGTGATAACAACAACAAAGATGAGGACAATATCCCACGTGTTAATAATTCGTAATGTGCTATATATATATATATATATATATATATATATATATATATATATATATATGTACTAGCAGCATGGCTCGGCGTTACCGGTGCTTGATTCAAAATTCGTACGACTCATACAGCAATCGCTATCACTTGACTTAAAATATTTTTTGCCCTTCCTTGCCTTTAAAGGAGTGCCCTTTGCCCTGCTGATGTTGCTACATGCCTTACTTCTTGCCTATCTCACACTGCGAATTTTTTGTAAGCTGTATACAAAACATTAAATCTGTTACGAAAAAAAGAATTAAACAAAATGAACACAAAACGATCAGCTTTAAAAAAAGGACTCGTAACTGGAAAAACCGAATGAATAAAGAATGTTAACAACAAATACATTTTCACACCCAACACAGTTCTGCGGAATCAGAATCAACGTTAATTTTAAGCAAGCGAACGAGCCAATTGGAGTAAAGTGCCATGCAGATTTAAATTTTTCCCACTTGTGACGAATGCAGCTATGGATTTGTTTTGCATGCTAGCATGCTAGTTAACATTCGTGTCAGTCAGCTGTTGGCTGTCACACTGGCCAATAGAATCTTTCTGCCTATTCGTGGGAGCCAGCTATAGGCTCTCACTCTGGCCAGTAGAAAATGGCCGCAAACTACATGAAAACTGCTGTAGAAGCATGAAAAATCGATTATTTCCACTATCGATGGGAGTTCGGAAATGCAAAGTCGGTCTTGGCCTTGTACAATTTTCGGATGCTTCCTTGGAGTAACATCCATTGCACACAATGGCCGTAAAACAACTAATTGACAGTCGAGACAATAGTGTCTGGGTGTGGTAAAAATCTGATACAGGCAGGGATTACGCAATATTTTTCAAGGCCTAACAAATTCTATCATAAACCCCGAAAATAGAATCATATGTTGGGAAAAACTACAACTGATCGTATGGTGAAACAAAGAAAACTAAAGCGGTTGTTTCAATTAATTTGCAGAAGGGTTTATATAATGCTTTTGTAAATACCTTATAAGTACATCACAGAAACTATAAAATAGATTCATATTACTGCACACCACTGTAAATGACCTAATCTGAGGAAAATAGAAATCGATTACATCGTCTCACTTCAGTGAGTCTAAAACTGACTGTATGGTGAAAGAAAGAAATCGTTCTAACCACATCTCTCTCTCTCTCTCTCTCTCTATATATATATATATATATATATATATATATATATATATATATATATATATATATTCTAACCACGTGTGTGTATATATATATTCTAACCACGTGTGTATACATACATACATACATATATATATATATATATATATATATATATATATATATATATATATATATATATGTCATTCACAGACAGTACTGTTTCTCTGTATCACAGCTCCTCAGTGCGACTAGACTTCCGAATGCCTCAAGCCAGGATTGAAACACAACTATTTTGGAGTCACCCAGAGCTATCTTCACTCGGTAGAGTTACACAACTAAATCTAGCGTATTGTTTTTACAAATGTAAACAAATATATATATATATATATATATATTTGTTGAAAAATACATCCCTACCCATCCCTAAACATAACCCCGCTTTCGAAAGTAACTATTAACTAATATAACGAAATTTGAAATTGAACACGCTACCACCCCTTGTCTAGATGAGTGGATTTCTCTGTATCCTTGGAAACACTTAATTATGAATCTTTGCCGTGCCTTTAAAACTTTAAATTTTAAAAAATAAGTTACTCCAAAATTCACTTGACGAGGAAATGGAACTAATTTAATAACATAATTAAATTCGAAGCTTTTAGCTTCCATTTTTGAAACATGGTTATTAATGTGTAGCGAAAAAAAAACATATTTTAAATCAGTTAATTTATAATATTAATGCTCTGTAAATTTACATTGGGCACTACTGTGTAAAAATACAAAATTTCTATAAGAGCACCGGTTTATATATATTAGTGTTCTTTCTTTATATATATATATATATATATATATATATATATATATCAATTCTTTATTGCAGACGCTTCCTAAGGTACATTTGTGTTTATTCAACACCCACAGAGCCCACCTGTGGTTTATACTGCAACTATGGTAAGCAGACCTTAGTTACAGTTTCGGGGAAAGAGCGTGTTATCTAGCGTGATCAATAATTTGAACAAGGCCAGCACACTGGGTAACTTCGTGCCAGCACAGTTATCGGCGGCACCCTAAAGGTGCCGTCTACCCAATTTCACTCACAAGGCTTGGGTCAACCTGTGGTATAGTTTCCAGGCACTTTCCAAAGGTGCCGCTAGCTGGGAACAACCCCTCCAGTCCGATTAAATCAGGAAGTCTCCTTTCTAACAAATCGACCATGGTGAGATTCGAACCCGGGTTTCATGGTCAGAATGCGAACGTTCTAACCACTCGGCCACGTACCCAGATCACTGCAAATATTTTCGCATAAATACGCTTTGGTGAGTCATGAACAGACCTTTTTATCCGATGTCCATGGGTTACATGGAAAACTGGACACAGCATTGGAAAAATACAACTCTGAACTCAAAGACATTTTTTTGCTTCCAGGTATGGAACATTGTTGCACTGTGACATTTTTTTTTTTAAGCTTTTCACCCCAAGCAAGGCTGGAAGCTACTAGCACGCAAGGGGTTACAGAAGGTTTGGAGGAAGAGCAGATAGGAGTGGTAAAGGCGAGGATGTGGAGAAAGATAGTGGATCGATCAAGGCAAGGGGGTTACAGAAGATTTGGAGCGAGAGCAGATAGGAATGAAAGGTGAAAGGATGTGGAGAAGGGAAGTGGATAGATCAAGGCAACTGGAGATGTCGATTGACGTTACACTTAAATAGTTGGAGATTGTATTTGTCAGGGAAACAGGAATAAGGAAGGGAGTTCCACAGGCGAGATGTGAGAGACATGAAGCTATTGGAGTAGAAGAGACGTCTACATCTAACAGTTTCAACGGTGAAGGGGTTGGGAACGGGATGCCAGCCTCGTAGAACGTTTAAATTCATGAGGCCTAGGAACCAGCGAAAGCAGCTCATCGGAGCAATTACCGTGAAAGTATTTGTAAAAAAGACAGAGCGAGGCAACGTCGCCTCTATGAGAGAGCGACTGCAGACGAGATGACAGATCAGGGCCAATTACATTGCATATCCGTCTCTGGATCTTATCAAGAACCCTAGGGCAAACAGCAGGGGCTCCAGACCATATATGGCAGCAGTACTCCATGCAAGGGCGAATGGTCGATTTATAGATTTGGAGGATCAATTCCTTTGAGAAAAATTTCCTGGCTCGGCATAGTGAGCCAACTTTCCTTGCGGTGGATGATGCAATTGACTCGATGTATTTGTTCCAGCTCAGATCAGCGGAGAGCGTGAGACCGACCAGCCGTAGAGAGCAGCTCTCGAGAAGTTGGTCTTCAGACATTCTAATGGGAGGAGGTCTCGAGATTCACTCAGTATAGTCGTAATATGAATCACAGGTCGAGTCTGCTGTCGTAGATGAAACAGAATTGAGTCTGAGGAGATAGGGATGCTCGGTAATGAGCGGCCTATCGTAAGACGAGAAATCACTCTGGATTGCAGTTTGATTTCGAGATGAAACAGTTCTCTTTAAGTTGATGATGTTGATGATGATGATGATTATACTGGATCTCGTTTTCTTGTTAAAACCTGGCCAGATATGTCAGTTATATTTCTGTCTGAATTTCTGGCACGAGGCATCATCATTGTTTACATTATTTACATTCGGTTAATCATCATTACCTTTGGTATTTTTTGTCATAGCATTTCGGCCATATTTACCCTCTGACCTTCATCAGGTAGCTTATCGATCTGTGTCATTTTTTGGTTAATTTGGAATTAAAACCTTTAACTTTTTCAGGGGTAGATTGTATTCGTTCATCTT
This sequence comes from Acanthosepion esculentum, assembly GCA_964036315.1. NCBI lineage: Eukaryota > Metazoa > Mollusca > Cephalopoda > Sepiida > Sepiidae > Acanthosepion > Acanthosepion esculentum. Next base: position 18,419,472 of record OZ038499.1, read on the forward strand.
AAGTTTCCAAAAACTAAGACGGAAGGGCTCAACGGCAGAAACGTTTTAATAAAAACAAAGAAGGGGAAAAAAACGAATTATTTATTCATAAAGACAGAAGAGTATTAACATTATTCAGACTATTATCCTCATCTTTGTCGCCATATTTATTACAACGTTTCGGCCGTTGAACACTCCAGCCTTCTTCGGGCGGAATGTCGAACTGAACCCTTTATTTCGCTCACTGGGGTAGACAGTTCTAGTTCCACGTGCCATGTTTAATGAATGTGAGTTATCAGTTATTCTCCAATGCCTTAATCGGGTATTGAATTCACACTCTTTGGGTCCTGTCACAAAATCTAACCAACGCTTTTATTCACTGTGCCATGTGTCCTTAAGCAGTGGAGAACTTGGAGAGGGGAATTAACAGGAGATAACTGATAACTGACATCCATTAAACATGGCACGTGGAACTAGAACAGTCTACCCCAGTAAGCGAAATAAAGGTTTCAGTTCGACATTCCAACCACCTGACGAAGGCCGGAGCGTAGAACGGTCGAAACGTTGTGATAAATATGGCGACAAAGATGAGGACAATAGTCCGAATAATGTAAATAATGTGCATAATATCTCATCTCAGAAATATAGACAGATACTGAAGGGCCGAAACGTTGTAATAAATATGGCAACAAAGATGAAGACAATAGTTCGAATAATGTAAATAGTGTACATAATACCTTATCTCAGAAATATAGACAGATACAGAAAAGCCGAAACGTTGTAATAAATATGGCGACAAAGATGAGGACATTAGTCCGAATAATGTAAATAGTGTGCATAATACCTTATCTCAGAAATATAGACAGATACTGAAAGGCCGAAACGTTGTAATAAATATGGCGATAAAGATGAGAACATTAGTCCGAATAATGTAAATAGTGTGCATAATACCTTATCTCAAAAATATAGACAGATACAGAAAAGCCGAAACGTTGTAATAAATATGGCGACAAAGATGAGGACAATAGTCCGAATAATGTAAATAATGTACATAATACCTCATCTCAGAAATATAGATAGATATTGAAGGGCCGAAACGTTGTAATAAACATGGCGACAAAGATGAAGACATTAGTCCGAATAATGCAAATAGTGTACATAATACCTCATCTCAGAAATATAGACATATATTGAAGACAGCAGAGAAACAGAGATTTTTTTTCATACTTTCTATTCGGACATTAGAAAGAGATTTTTATAAGCCGTCCAAAATGGAATTGGAAATTCGTTTTCGATTTGCTCTTTTCAGCTAAGATACGTCAGTCTTCACGCTCCAAAAACTCATAATTTATCATTTCTATCACTATATCTGAAAGGAGTGGAACCAACTCACTAAAACAGGCAGCGGTCTCTAGCGATAACGACATGAAACACAAACTGAGATTGAAAAGAGAGAAATCAATCGAAGGGGGACCAGTGTCGAGAAACGTATCAGAAGTAGACAAGATTGGTTTGTTTACCAGTACGAACGATCAGCCGAATCCAAGTTTCAGATATCTATTTTTTGACCTTGATACATGCAAAAGAAAAAAAAAGCGTGTTAAAACTTGATGTATCTAGTATAAGGTTACGTTAAACCCGTTTCCATTTAGAAGCGTCTCGATTGTGTTTTCAAATACCAGTCGTAATTTAGACGACAATTTACCCATCGCACCCTGTACACATACATACATACATACATACATATATATATATATATATATATATATATATATATATATATATATATATTTAGATGCGGACAAAAACAATTATTCACTACAAAGATGCATTCTTGTTTTGATGCATTAAACGGCTTGTTTTTGAATAGAATTGTCCATCGGCATTTTTGGTTCTCAACCAGTCGAGATGCAGTCGCATCGAAACAAGAATGCATCTATGTAGTGAGTCAGCTGTTGTCCAAAATTAAAAATCTATGAGAAATAATTAGTGCTCTACTCTTGGTATTGAGCCCGCTTTTGTATAAATGCTGCGGACGTTACAATTCATATTATTTTCGTTCTCATTACATTCGGATATATATATATATATATATATATATATATATATATATATATATATATATTATAGAATATGGGTCATTTAGTGTAGGAATATGATATATGAATATTGATATCACAAAACAAAGACAAATGACAAAAAGGAGCTTTCTAAAATTAACTTTTTTCTATTCATGCATAATTATAAATAAGGTTTGCATTTTTATGTTCCCTTTAGTCTTAATACGCATATATAATTAGATAAACGAAAACTTGCATTTAGTCTTCGGAAGTCCAAAGGGAGAGAAACGCATCACATAATTTACTTATTTCATATATATATATATATATATATATATATATATATATATATATATATATATATATATATAAGAAGCATCTCGGCTGTTTCATGCTAGATGCAATCGTCAGACCAAGAGTGCTGTTATTTTTCTCGGCTATTTATATATACGGGTCAGTGGTGCAATGTGGGTAGTCTATTTTGGCAGATATTTTACCGGAAGTCGTATATTTGTATATTTGTGTCAAATTATTCTGCTTGTTTATATTTATTTTTTTTTTTTTATCCTTTATATTTATTTTATTTTTATTTTTTATTTTGATCGGTGTTTTTATTAACGTAGTAAAACTTTGTTTATATAGCTTATTGTGGGTAGTCTATTATGTCGGCTATTTTACCGGAAGTCGTTTATTTGTTTATTTATTTGCCGAACAAACCACAACAATCAACCCCAAAATTCAACAAATCTCTTTATCTTCCAAAACAAAAACAAAACTATTAAATAAGCTATATAAACAAATTTTTATTACGTTAATAAAAACACCGATCCAAATAAAAATAATAAATAAATAAATAAATATATAAGATAAAAAATAAAAATAAAATTAAATAAAAACAAGCAAAATAATTTGACCCAAATAAATGAACAGATTGAAATTTTTGCACTTTTCATTGGTGCAAGATTCATTTTCTTCCGTCGTGTGTGTGAGTGCGTGCGCATGTGCGTATGTGTAATATGTACTACAATGTCGCGGTTAATTCTCCTTTCCATCATTTTCTCATTTCTTCACACTCTCTCACCCAACTATGAGTTATTTAAAACCGAAATCTAAAAATTTTGTCCGCAGTTTTATTTCATCAACTACATATATTTTGGTCATAATTTTATACTTTCAGTACAAACACATGTTAAATATAGTTTTTAGATTTTAAAATGGATTGTTGGTAATTTTTTAATATAATGCTGGTAATTCCACTAGAATAAATTATTGTTAGTCTCTTTTATATAAAAATGTATTTTTGGTAATTTTATATATATATATATATATATATATATATATATATATATATATATATATATATATATATATATATATATATATATATTGCTGGTAATTTCAGTAGAATAAATTATTTTTAGTCTAATTTTTGTATGAAAATATATTTTTGGTAATTTTTATATACATATATTGCTGGTAATTTCAGTAGAATAAATTATTTTTAGTCTAATTCTTATACAAATATGTATTGTTGGTAATTTTATATATATATATATATATATATATATATATATATATATATATATTGCTGGTAAATTCACTAGAATAAATTATTTTTAGTCTAATTTTTATATAAAAAAGTTTTTTCGTAATTTTATATATATATATTGCTGTTAATTTCACTAGAATAAATTATTTTTAGTCTAATTTTTATATAAAAATGTTTTTTTCGTAATTTTTATATATATATATTGCTGGTAATTTCAGTAGAATAAATTATTTTTATTATAATTTTTATATGAACATGTATGTTTGGTAATTTATATATATATATATATATATATATATATATATATATATATATTGCTGTTAATTTCACTAGAATAAATTATTTTTAGTCTAATTTTTATATAAAAATGTTTTTTTTGGTAATTTTTTATATATATATATTGCTGGTAAATTCACTAGAATAAATTATTTTTAGTCCAATTATTATATAAAAATGTTTTTTCTTAATTTTTTATATATATATTGCTGGTAATTTCACTAAAATAAATTATTTTTAGCCTAATTTTTATATGAACATGTATTTTTGGTAATTTTTATATATATATATATATATTTCTGTTAATTTCACTAGAATAAATTATTTTTAGTCTAATCTTTATATAAAAATGTTTTTTTTGGTAATTTTTTATATATATATATTGCTGGTAAATTCACTAGAATAAATTATTTTTAGTCTAATTTTTATATAAAAATGTTTTTTTGGTAATTTTTTATATATATATATATTGCTGGTAAATTCACTAGAATAAATTATTTTTAGTCCAATTATTATATAAAAATGTTTTTTTCGTAATTTTTTATATATATATTGCTGGTAATTTCACTAGAATAAATTATTTTTAGCCTAATTTTTATATGAACATGTATTTTTGGTAATTTTTATATATATATATATATTGCTGTTAATTTCACTAGAATAAATTATTTTTAGTCTAATTTTTATATAAAAATTTTTTTTTCGTAATTTTTTGATATATATATTGCTGGTAATTTCAGTAGAATAAATTATTTTTAGTATAATTTTTATATCAACATGTATTTTTTGTAATTTATATATATATATATATATTGCTGTTAATTTCACTAGAATAAATTATTTTTAGTCTAATTTTTATATAAAAATGTTTTTTTGGTAATTTTTTATATATATATATATATTGCTGGTAAATTCACTAGAATAAATTATATTTAGTCTAATTTTTATATAAAAATTTATTGCTGGTAATTTGTTTCAACGACCCCCAGAGTTATGTGAGCGGGGACTTCGGTCCTTAGCATGTCCAACCAAGCTTAATAGGTCTGTGTGGTAGGAGACAGGCGAAATATTCACCCTGATCTCCAGATTGGGGTTTCTGCAGTAGGCCAACAATCTAGTGACATAAAACAGAACCCTCAACAATATTTTCAAACAACCACATGGCCGAGAAAGAGTCCTCCAAAGTGGAGCGTATGACGCGTTCTGGGGAAAATCTCCCGGGAAGGCAGCCGGCACGATACGGACCGAGCTGAAGAGGATCGCCCGGAACCGCGTACTTTGGAGAGGTGTTGTTGCAGCCCTTTATTCCCCAAGGAGTTAAGAAGCACAAGGAATGATGAATTTTCACATACTTTTCAGTAGAATTAATTTCGCTTCCTAGTTATGTCAAAGATTCGCCAGATTTTATTGATTCTCCTGGAACTGTATTGAGCCTGGTCGACTGAATCTTTTGAATTCAGTTTTCCAACATCGCTAGCAGCAATTTCTAGATGATGTTGGAGAGTTGTGGCATTGGTAAAAATATATATACAGTAGAATCCCTGACAACCGAATTAAGAAGGCCTTCCGTATATGAGGAATTGGTTACAAAGTCCGGATATGAGGGATTCCGGATATGAGGGATTCCGGATATGAGGGATTCCGGATATGAGGGATTCCGGTGATGTAGGGTTATATCTAGATTAAAATAAAACAACTGAAATCAGGTTTAACATTTATTTTCAATGTTTTATAGTAAACAAAATAAGCTAATGGTGATTGAAATATAACGGAATTGATTTTAAGGAAAAAGAAATAAATTATGTAATGTTAATGAAAATTCATTAAGTTAAGTCTGCCACGTATGCAAAACAAATAATGTAACGAGGATTTTTTAATCGCTGTTGCATGATGATTCTTTCTCTTCTAATGTCATTCTCAACCTTTTTTCCGAATTTCGTTTTGCTTTTGTTCATGAATTTTTTTAAACGGAATACATTTTTTAAACTCTTCGTGCCTTATTGTAATCGTCATAGCTGAATGCTGGCTTTCTTTCCATAAAATTATGTCAATTACTTTTTATGTTTGAAGAGAATTTTTCATATGTTGAACAAGAGATATATCAAAAAATCAAAAGAAAACGGTTGAATCCATCATCACAACAAACCAGACAATATTTCTACATTATATGTAAATTTAAATGTCCGTTGGGAGATTCTATCTACAACAGAAATAATTTTTATTTTTATCCAAGTTATTTACAAATGATGCATGAAAAAGTGTAGTGCATAAACAAGCCGTCATGTAATGAAACCAGAAAGTCTCTTTTCCTTATTGGATAACACTGAAATACATTGTAGTATAAAAAGAAATGGTAAGCTCAATCTAAGGGAAACAATAATTGAAACAAAGTAAATTCAGTCGGCCAATTCCAGAACAACGTAACTATTGAAAATATTGTCAGTTCCATAAAATAAAACTGACAATATTTTCAACAGCTATTTTCAATTTCACTCCAGGTTTCATCACAATCATGTCCGGATATGCGGGTTTCCGGATATGCGGGTTTCCGGATATGCGGGTTTCCGGATATGCGGGTTTCCGGATATGCGGGTTTCCGGATATGCGGGTTTTCAGATTTAAGGGATTCCGGATATGAGTGATTCTACTGCATATAGCTATTGGGCCAGATTATATCATCATCTCTTAGTTAATAATCTATCACGTTGCGACATATGAAAAATACTACTTAATGCATTTTATATATAAGATTTTCTGGGCACGCAACCGAGTGTTTAGCACGTTCACTTTCTGGTTATAAGACCCGGGTTCGAATCTCACGACGGTTAATTTGTGAGGAAGGTGACTCCTTGATGTTATTAGTCTGGAGGAAGCGATCTCAGCGTGCGGTACCTTTGGAAAGTGCCTGAAAACCATGCCACGTTGTGAGTGAAATTGGGTAGACGGAAGCCTAGTGAGCCGTCGATGGACGTTACAGCACGAAGTAACAAGTCATCGTGACCGAAGGTTTGAGCGTGCTGGCTTGTTCAGACTGCTGATCAGGCCAGATAACGCACACTCTCCCAGAAACTGTAACTGTTCGCTCAGTATAGTTGCGGTATAAACCAGAGGGGTGTGGTCAGTGGATGTTGGACAAACACAAATGTGTCTGAGGAGGCGTCTGCAATGGGAAGTTGCAGGCGCCTCCTTAGCTAGTTGTCTGATTAGTACAAACGGATTTTTTTTACATGATCTATCTATCTATCTATCTATCTATCTATCTATCTATCTATCTCAGTCTGTTCATATTTATCTATCTGTCTATCTATCTCTGTTTGTTCATATCTATCTATCTATCTATCTATCTATCTATCTATCTATCTATCACGGTCTGTTCATATCTATCTTTCTATATATCTATCTATCTCAGTTTGTTCATTTCTTTCTATCTATCTATCTATCTATCTATCTATCTATCTATCTATCTATCTCAGTCTGTTCCTATCTATATATCTATCTATCTATATATCTATCTATCTATCTATCTATCTCTGTTTGTTAATATCTATCTATCTATCTATCTATCTATCTCAGTCTATTCATATCTATCTATCTATCTATCTATCTATAGATCTCAGTTTGTTCCTATCTATCTATCTATCTATCTATCTATCTCGGCCTGTTCATATCTATCTATCTATCTATCTATCTATCTATCTATCTATCTATCTATCTATCTATCTATCTATTTCTTCTGTTTTCTCCGGGTTTAAACGACTGGATAAAGAACAACGAAATTCCTTCAAGCCCTTAAGTTTCGAACCTGTCTCCCCATTCAAGTGTTATCGTCAGTAACGTAATACTGTACACTATCTGTTACTTCTCTTCCCGGTTTGTTGCAGTCTTTCAACCGTGACCCCCTGAATACCAGTGCAACCAGTACTTTAGGGCAGGCCGACTTTATGACTACCATTATTAACATCTTCATTCTCGCGAACCAAGTCGCACAACTCTCGGCTTTCATAAATCTGATGGTTGTCTGCGCTCAGGTCGTGAGGTTCCCTTCCATCAACGTCACGTGACACCTCGGGGCCAATCAGCTATACGCCGTAGCATCGAGTATGTTTGCGTCAGTGATTTTACTTGTCAGTACTTATCACGTTCGACACAATGCTGAGGGACATGCCGGCTCATCACGCGCGGGGAAGTACATCTGAGGGGAAATCAGGTTGTCAGATGCATCGAGAAATTTATCTTCATAGGTAATCTTTCCATTATCTATCTATCTATCTATCTATCTATCTATCTATCTATCTATCTATCTATCTATCTCAGTCACTTCATATCTATCTATCTATCTATCTATCTATCTATCTATCTATCTATCTATCTATCTATCTATTCCAGACTCTTCATATCTATCTATCTATCTATCTATCTATCTATCTATCTATCTATCTATCTATCTATCTCAGTCACTTCATATCTATCTATCTATCTATCTATCCCAGTCTGTTCATATCTATTTTATCTATCTATCTATCTATCTATCTATCTATCTATCTATCTATCTATCTATCTATCTATCTATCTATCTAAACCTGTTAATATCTATCTATCTATCTATCTATCTATCTATCTATCTATCTATCTATCTATTTATCTCGGTCTGTTCATATCTATCTATCTATCTATCTATCTATCTATCTATCTATCTATCACAGTTTCTTCATATCTATCTATTTTTTACCTTCCATCAGTATGGCTAATGCTAACCTCCTGTAGAGTGACTCGTTGCACCTTGTGGGAATTACCGTTTCTGCTGACAAGAAGTGGAAAGTGTACATTGAATCAATTGCTAGGTATTCTGCTAAGGAAGTTGGTTCAATGTGTTGTACTAGTTAATTTTTTTCGCCATAAAATATCTTCCATATTTATAACTCTGACATTCGTCCTTGTTTTGAATATTCCTGTCACATCTTGTCTGGTATTCCTGCTATATATTTAGATATTCTTGATAAAAGAGAAAAAAGATCTGCAATATTATTGATCCTGACCTGGCATCACTGATTCAGTCCCTTTTTTTACCGCCGTGACACAGCTTCCCTATGTTTATTAATACTCCCTATTAATACTTCCCTATTAATACTTTCATGGTAATTGTTCTGATGAGTTTTCTGCTATGATACCTAGATTTTATAAATTGAAGCGCTGTACTAGATTGGCAGTAAGGTCTCATTATTTTGCAATTGAAATGGCTAGATATAAACTTAAGTTCTATGCTAATCGTTTTTTCTATCGCACTTCTTTCTTCTGGAACTCTCTTCAGGCTTCTTGCTTCCCAGTCAATTTTGATCTCCACAAATTTGAATGCAATATCAATCGATATATTCTGATTTTTATTATTCTCACTCTGAAATAGTATTTTTCTCATATTCTCTAACGTTCAGTAATCCCTTGCGTCTTAGTGGATTTATTGCCTTGCTTGGGGTGATATGGTTTTAAAAAACGTCTATATCGATTCATCTGTCTATCTCTTTTCTAAAACTTAATCCCAGTTTAACTATCTGTTATGGTCCAGGTTCCTTGTACCACGGTGATGGTCCAAGGTAGAACCAATGAAGAATAACTCGAACGCAGGTATGGAATAACACAGATATATTAGAAACAGAATATGTACAAAAGAAGTAGAAGTGTTAGTAATAACAATCAGGTTAGGTTAGAGAGAACTAGGTTGTCTCGACCAGTATCACTATTCCAATGTCTTACAGTAATCGTCTGACGCGACTCTGTGTCTGACTGACTCACACTGACTGACTGACTGACCGACTACGCTTGGAAAAAGGGCACCTCGACGTGGTGTAATGATTATAAAGTTCGTCTTGCTAGATCAATTACGACTGAGTAGTGAGTACGATCCTCACTGGGTGCCCCATACTTTCGGCCTTGTGCCACATCTAAGCCGGGCTTAGAAAATCACTTGGGCACCTCGGCGTGGTGTAATGGTTAGAAAGCTTGTCTTGCTAGATCAATTACGACTGAGTAGTGAGTTCGATTCTCACTGGGTGCCCGATACTTTCGGCCTTGAGCCACATCTAAGCCGGGCTTAGAAAATCATTTGGGAACCTCGGCGTGGTGTAATGGTTATAAAGTTCGTCTTGCTAGAACAATTACGACTGAGTAGTGAGTACGATCCTCACTGGGTGCCCCATACTTTCGGCCTTGTGCCACATCTTGATAAACATACATTAGATTCTTTAAGAATGGATTCAATAAAGGTTGGCAATGTTTTTGACATGTCTTTAGGGTTGGTAATAGATATATTAGAAATCCCTCAGAGAACTTTCAACATAAAGGATTATGTTCTTTTTTTTATTAGGGTGGCATTTGTATAATCAAATTATGGCCAGTTTCCTTCCTGTATATTAGTTACAAGTTTAAATGGTTGTTGTTTTTTTTTTAACTTCAAACATCATTTTCGTGGATAGCTGTATTTGAAATAGGTGCCTAATTCTTATGTTAAACAGTGTGTATTATTTCTTATGACCTGTGCACTCACTTAGAAAATGTGCTCGCTAGCTGTGTTTGAATTCCCGCATTTGATCCTAAATGCCAATCTAAATCGACCATTCGCCCTTGCATGGAGTATTGCTGCCAGATATGGTCTGGGGCCCCTGCTGTTTGCCTCAGGGTTCTTGATAAGATCCAGAGACGGATATGCAATGTAATTGGCCCTGATCTGTCATCTCGTCTGCAATCGCTCTCTCACAGACGCGACGTTGCCTCGCTCTGTCTTTTTTACAAATACTTTCACGGTAATTGCTCCGATGAGCTGCTTTCGCTGGTTCCTAGGCCTCATGAATTTAAACGACCTACGAGGCTGGCATCCCGTTCCCACCCCTTCACCGTTGAAACTGTTAGATGTAGACGTCTCTTCTACTCCAATAGCTTCATGTCACGCACATCTCGCCTGTGGAACTCCCTTCCTTATTCCTGTTTCCCTGACAAATACAATCTCCAACTATTTAAGTGTAACGTCAATCGACATCTCCAGTTGCCTTGATGTATCCACTTCCCTTCTCCACATCCTTTCACCTTTCATTCCTATCTGCTCTCGCTCCAAATCTTCTGTAACCCCCTTGCCTTGATCGATCCACTATCTTTATCCACATCCTCGCCTTTACCACTCCTATCTGCTCTTCCTCCAAACCTTCTGTAACCCCCTTGCGTGCTAGTGGCTTCCAGCCTTGCTTGGGGTGATAAGCTAAAAAAAAAAAATTAGTTTCCTTAAATTCATGTAGTTGAGACACTAGTGGTAAAAAAAGCTCGTCAGAGCAGTTGCCATGAAAATACTTGTAGAAAAGACTGTGGGAAGCCACTTCAGGTCTGTGAGAAAGTGATTGATACCGATATGCCAGGTCAGGACCGATTACATTGTAGATGCTTCTTTGGATTTTGTCGAGATGAACAGCATTTTATATTCCGTACTAATAGGAATATATACTTGAAAAACAAGGTGGATAAAATAAGTAAAGGTTTATTGTACAAAACCAGTACCATAAGAATAAAAGTAACAGCTATGCACAAGGTCGTCGCAAGTCAATCCAGTAGTGAGTGCTACTATTGGAAGGTTGGTAGTTCTTGCGTAAGTCTGAGTCATAAACAGATCCCAGCTAGTAATAATTACCAACCTCCCCACGGGGTGGGTAGGATGTGACACAAGGCCGAATTTTATGTGGGGCATTCCAAGCAAAATTTCCCCGTAAACCTCGCATAAACGGATTCGGATCTGTCTACCTCCCCGGACGAGACTCTTCCCTTCGATATAGCCTCGTCAGAGTTCCTCTGTGCCCGAAGGCAGGGAGTTCGACAACAGCTAAGAGCTGAGTAACAGATCCCAGTCTGTAGTCACTCATGGGGGTGGCAGTTTATTTACAGCGGGAGCACCAGATTTCATATTGCAACAGTATTCAATGCACGGATGAATGGTAGATTTGTAGATATCTAAGATAGACTCCGAAGAGCAAAACCTTCTGGCACGATACAGTGAACAAACTTTACTTACAGTAGTTGCAGCTCTTGATTCAAAGCAGTCGTTCCATCTCAAGTCAGTTGAAAGCGTAAGCCCAGGAAGGTGCAATGGGACGCATTCACGAGGTCGAGCATCAACCATGATGATGGTGGGCACTAAAGTTATTCTGTGGGGGTTAAATGAGAGCAGTTTAGTTTTGGAGGCATGAAAAATTCACAAGCCATTTCCTGTCCCTGTTATGCGCTGATTGGAAGTTCTTTTCAAGAACATCGGCCAGGTTGACTTTGTCACCGATGCCGGATTTACTATTGAGACAGCAGTAAATTCTAGTGACATCAGGAAGATCATTGATAGCAAGATTGTATATCTGAATGTTCAGAATTGACTGAATGATTGTTGAGTGTTTCTTTACGGTTTATCAACACTTTCTGCGTTATTTAAAGCCGAAACATGATTTTGATTGACAGAATAATTCCTTTTTTTCGCAAGTGAATATTGCATTGCCATTTTTTTGACAATAATTTTTTTTCCGCGTAAAAGTCATACTATTTAATCCTTAGCTGAGAGAAAAGAGATGGATTTATACCTCTCCAAAAGCTAAACACCATATTACGAAATAGGAAAGTTTCATTTGGAACAAAGTAAAGTATGACGGCACCTCTGTAATATCAATCCTCGTAAATGAATATAACTAACTAACCCGTCCGAAATTAGAACATGGTTCAACTATTTCTAATCCCGGGACGTTATCCATTAGACAACCAGGACATGCAGCCTTACAGTACCTTGTATGCCCAAGCTGTCATCCATCGATCGAATAAGAACCGGTGTTTCAACGTGATATGGCCGTAAGCACATATAGTGAAGGGAGAAGGCTTGGCAATCATTGACAATCACAAATAAAGGAGCATGTCTATAACGAAGGAGTTTTAGTTAGATGGAAACAAAAAATATACAGTGGAACCTCGGTTCACGAATTTAATTCGTTGCTGAAGGCAGTTCGTAACCCGAAATGTTCGTAAACCGAAACTATTTTCCCAATGTGGAATTAATGTACAGAAAAAAAAAGTCACATTACAATAAAATTAGAAAAAAAAAAGCACGGCACAGCACACAAATCTATACAACATGGCGGTCGACTCAGAAATGATTCCGTTCGGGTTAACTCGGTAATGTTCGGCTCGGTTCGGCAATGTTGTTCGAGAACCGAAATTTTGTTCGATAACCGAGGCATTTTCATCGCGAATTTTCTGTTCGAAAACCGATTTGCTCGACATGTGAGACGCTCGATAACCGAGGTTGCACTGTACTTATATTTACAAATCTGAAATAATTGAAATCTCCGGGATACATTTTCATTCACAGGGAAAATTGAACGCAACAGGTCTACAGTGGGGGTACTGATGTCATAATTGGGCAGTTGCTGTCCATATAGGGTCGGATTAGGAGCCCTAACCACTTAAAAGATTTTCGGGCCTCCGTACATTTGCTAGTTTGGAGTCTTGGTGAGTCGTGCAAATAAACGATGTCAACCGAGAACATGCAACGTAGAAACACTAGCTGGGAATGAATATTGAAAGAACTGAACGCCTCATATGACCACCGAGAGGGGCTGATGATCAATTCCTATCCAGAACAATATCAACCAAGAAAGAACCAATCACAGCTGAGCAGACACTGTCACGTGAGCCACAACCAGATTCAAACAGAACGGTGACCGGAAGTGGTCGTGTAAACGAGCGTGTCATATAAACATAGGGTTTATCCTGGTTAACAAAAATTAAGTCCCATTAAGTTAACTAGTAATACCAACTTATTCAAGAGAGCTGATCTTATGTATGTAGTAAATAAAAACCTCATTATCTCCTTAGCTCATTCCCTGTTGTGGATTCCGGGGATGGATTCCTGCACAAATAAATAAGTAACGCCAGTAATTGAAAGAGGAAAAAATAAGTGTATTGAACGTAAGAATACAAACTAGAAATGAAGATTAGTAGTCCAGGAATACGGGTTAGTAGAAAGCATATGTACAAGTCTTTGTAAGTGAAGCCGTAATTATATATATCTCTCTCTGTGGACTCTACGTATCTCAACCTTATCTAAACGTATCTCTTTGTGAACACCCTGTGTACTCAACGTATCTCCACTCTGTCAGAACAAGTATACTTTAGACGAGTCCATCTTGTGCAAAAAAAAGCGGAGAGCCCCACAACATTCCCTCATTAACCAATCAGAATGGCAATAAAGATTCACTGCGGGTCAGTTGTCTCCTCGTTCATAATAGCACCTCCGTTGATTCAAATGTTAATCATGTTTGATTTATGTCTTTAGACATATACAACAACATCATATTACACCTTCAGTGGGGCTCTCTTTCCTTGATGCCATAAGCAAGTCCTTCTTTTGCTTAATGGTTAATACAGCCATGCACCTTACTTTTCAGGCTCGGAAGTGTTCCTGCAACTCGGTGTGTGACGAATTATTTACCGCCCTATCACCTCACTCTCATATACGAAACGTCGCAAGCCTATCACTGCTCTATCGGTATTTCAATGGTAAGTGCTCAAACGAACCTAGTTTCCTTGGCTCCACCAGTTCTATTTTTCACGGCTGAGACCCGCAATGCCTCGGGCATTGTAGCGAACAACGTTCATTCCCTCCGTATCCCACTGGTGAAAAGTTCCTCTGGAGGAGATTCTTCCAACGAGCCACAGCTCTGTGGAACCAAATACCAAGATCATGTTTTCCCGATCGCGAAAATCTTAACCTTTTAGTCGAGGGTTAACCGTTATCTTCCTCAAATATCTGCCTAAACCATTCCTCTTACTCTCTAACCCTCTGTCTCAAGTGGCTCATGGGCTTTTTACGGGGTTAAGCTCACTTAAGAATAATTGTCCAACTTAAAACCAAAGCTCATTATTTACATTACTTACATTCTGACAAGCTGATTGATTTTGTTTAACGGCATAACAACATCTCTATGGGTTATCTAATGCTGAAATTTAAAGATTTTGAACAAAGTTTTATGCCTTCAACTACAGATAAAATATATTGTTGATCATTTTCATGGGAACTTACCCATAATAGTAATGGACTATCCCGTACACCATAAACACTGCGCCTCAAGAGGAAGCAGTAGTGTCAGTCCTTTTTGGACGACTCGGCTAGACGGTCGAACTCTCTGCCTCTAGGCAGAGGGGAACTCTCTGCCTCTTGGCAGGTAGGAACCCGGACGGGGCTCCGCTGAAGAGCAGAGCCTCGTTCGGGGAGGTTGACCAACCCGATCCCGTTTATACGGGTTCTACGGGCAATTTTTGCCCGAGCCTACGGGCTCGGAAAGCCCACATTAAACCGGCCTTGTGCCACATTTGACACACGTGGGCGTGTTAATGAACATCGTGTCAGTCAGTCAGTCCTTTTGGACGACTCGGCTAGACGGTCGAACTCTCTGCCTCTAGGCAGAGAGGAACTCTCTACTTCTGGGCAGCGAGGAAACCGGACGAGGTTCCGCCGAAGGGCAGAGCCTCGTTCGGGGAGGTTGACCAACCCGATCCCGTTTATACGGGTTCTACGGACATTTTTTGACCGAGCCTACGGGCTCGGTGAGCCCACATTAAACCAGCCTTGTGCCACATTCGACACACGTAGGCGTGTTGCTGAACATCGTGTCAGTCAGTCAGAGAGAGAGTCGCGTCAGACGATTACTGTAAGACATTGGAATAGTGATACTAGTCGAGACAACATAGTTCTCTCTAACCTAACCTGATTGTTATTACTAACACTTCTACTTCTTTTGTGCATATTCTGTTTGTAATATATCTGTGTTATTCCATACTTGTGTTCGAGTTATTCTTCATTGGTTCTACCTTGGACCATCACCGTGGTACAAGGAACCTGGACCATAACAATCATTTTGTTATAAAATGTATTGCTAATAATTGTACTATAAACATATATTGCTGGTATTTTTGCTATAAAATTTTTTTGTTTAGGGGTTCACTATTTTCCCATAGCTGGGATTCTAACAGGTGCTACCACCCCCCGGGTTAGGGTGAACCTGGGAACAACAGCAATTAAGAGGTGGTTCCACGCCACTCAAAACCTCGATCAGAGGCCTTGCTGTCGGATGTAGTTTATCGTCATACCTACGACTAACATTCGGACTATTGTTCTCATATTTGTTGTTTTTATGCCCGGACTTCATCAGGTGTATATGGAGTCGGGTAACTTACAGGGAATTCGGAACCGAACCCTTTATTTAAGCTACGGAGTTAGACTGCTCTCGTTCCACTACGCAGGATCCAACATCTCTAAAGAGAATTGTCTCACAGGACAATGACGTAGTAGATTAAAGCGTTGGCTTGTGAATTTTGTGATATGGTAATTGTGAGTTCAATCCCTAGGCTGGGCAGTGTGTACTTGTGCCCTAATAGAAAAAGAGCAAGGAATATCTGAGAAATACTAAAAATAAGAACTAAAGGTGAAAAGAGGAATGAGAAGAATCTCGCCCCGTAGATTAAATATTTTTTTTGTTAGTTCGTAATTCGCTGTAGTTTACCCGGATTGACGTACACCTGATGAAGGCCGGTCGGCACGCATTTGAAAAGACGTGGCGTTCAAAATATATAATAAATATGATATATACAAAATATATACAAGATTCGAAATTCAAAGTCTTATATAACTTTTGAGTCATCACAACGGCAGTACATTTTCCATCAGACTTGACTTAGACTTTGAGAATTAGACTTGAGAACAGTCCCTCATGCCTAGGGCGCCCTAATTAGGTAAGTCCCGAGAAAGTTAGGCAATTTCTGTCACCGTGTGCGCGTGAATTTCCAATTTTGAACTCGGCTATGTGCCATATCTCGTTCAAATGGGCATACAAATCAATTCCAAACCTTATTTGTGTCATGTCACAGGCTATAGGTAAGATTTGCATAATATCACACACACACACACACACACACACACACACACACACACACACACACACACACACACACACACACACACACACAGCGCCATCTTTATAATCATTTAATGATTCTTTAGGTTCGTCAACGTCTGTGTGTTATTTGATGTTGACAAATATTTTTTTAATAATAGATTCGTATGAATAGAATTTGTATTTTTAAGAAATCAGTTTGTAGATCTGGTTTCATTGATGTACTTTTGTAAAGAGAGATTTTGTTGAGTGTCTGGTTTGGTTTGGTTTGGTTTACGGCATATCAACCTCAGTGGGTTATTTAATGCCGGCATGGTTTTTATTGCTGCTAATATTTTTTATCTATCTATCTCAGTATATATTGGTTTGGTTCATTTTGATTTATGGCAGGTCAACCTCAATAGGTTATTTAATGCCGACAGTATTTTTATTGCTGGTAATATTTTTTTGTTATCTATCTATCTATCTATCTATCTATCTATCTATCTATCTATCTCAGTTTAGATTGGTTTGGTTCGTTTTGTTTTATGGCATGTCAACCTCAATGGGTTATTTAATGCCGACAAGATTGGTGGTAACTTTTTTTTCAAAAAGTATTACTGGTAATATATTCCTCAAAACTGTAATACTGGAAATATTTAAATAAAAATGTATTGCTGGTAATACTTTTTTTAATGTATTGTTAATAATTTTTCAAAATGTATTGCTGGCAATATTTTAAAAAAACATATATTGATGGTAATATTTTTTTTTTTTAAAGTAATACTGGTAATAATTTTTTCTTCGAAAATTTATTGCTGGTAATAATTTTTTACAAAAAAGACTTGCTGGTATTAAAAACTATTTTTATATTTTCACAGCGTTCTGTCCCCAGTTTCGGGGTTAACTATTTGCCCATAGTTGGGACCCTATCAGGTTTACTACTCCACATCAGGGTGGACCTGCGAACACCAGCAATTAAGAGGAGGTTTCACGCTCCTCAAAGCCTCCTGATCAGAGGCCATGCTGTTGGATGTAGTTTGTCGTCTTACTCCGGACGCTAATCTTTAGGTCTTCCAAACGTAAATATTGAACTTTAGATATTATGTTAATAAATATCAAAGCAAAAAAGGTAAATAAAAGTTAGTCCTTACGAAACCCTAAAAAGAGAAAGAAATACAAGTCGATAATTAATAGCATACTACCTGTCAAAATATGAAGAGTACTGTTACCTACAGGGAAAGTTGATTCGGCAAATCCTAACCAATTCTGATATTTTCACTTTTGTACCAATGCCCTTGGAAAAAGAATGAATCTATCACGTTTCCCCAAGATATGGGGAGTTAAATAGCAGGATCTATATTCTTGAGTGGCAACCAGTCTGTCCATGGCAAGGTGACTTGATTTATTCTAAAATTACAAGAGAGAATGATAGTATGCTCAAAACAGATAGGATATTCCATATATGAAATTTTGGAACTTTTGACTTATTACGAACCACGGTGTCCCCTTTGTACGAGAAATACATAATGCAAATTATTACCGCGCATCGTGGATAAAGCTGTGTCCCAGCACGGGTCTTTACTAATCGTGGCCAGAGATACGTTAGGCTAGAATTGCGACACCACTTCATATCACATCCACATTCAGGGTTCTTTAGGTTCCATTGTATATGGAATCAGAAGGTCGCCCTTGATGATCCTGCTAACACAATGGCATGGGAAACACAGACGCACACGGCTCCGTGATATCTCTACCCTGGATGTCTGGAAGCTTATGAGATTGTTCATTGCGTCACGGTTTCAGTTGCTTTCTGGGGTTTCGGGTGTGGCACATTTCTGAATACAAAATCGTAGAGAACAGGACGGGAAACCACTTCACTATATTTCCGGAGAAATCAAAGTAACCCACAGATAATAAAGAAAAGGAAACTGGGGAGAGACATGATCGCATATATCATAAAAAACGATGGAATTTTTTAAAATTCATGATTGGCAGCACGGTTTGCATATGGATTATTACAGAACAACTCATTTGTTTTATAGCTTGGATAAATGTGCCGCTTGCTGATACGTCTGTCTAATGTCAATGTAATATTTATTTGAAAAGTGTTATACCCAAGCACAATATAGCAGTCAACTGTCTGCATGTTAAATACCGCAAAACAGGATGTGCGGGCGGTGCAATGGATAGCAGTACGGAATTGGTAATCGTATAGCCGAGTTCGAATTTCAGTCGAATTCGTCGTTAAATTCACTTACGCACAAATACCCTTGGAAAAGTTACGAATCCATCTCTTCGCAAACCATCTATGGGTTAAATAGTAGCACGTCTATCAGAAAAAATCATTGTTATTTCAAAAATTAATTGTTAATGCAATTAAAAAAATTGAATTAACTTTTCACTCAAAAATATGTTTCGGGTTTAAATAAGCAACAAAGGTTTGATAAAAAAAATCAATCAAAACTGAATTAGGAAAAGCAAAAGGGAAATAAGTAAATGTGGACCATCAGGATTGATGTCTTGATTGCTTTATGCATTATTTCAAGTCGAATCTCCTTGACCATTTTGATCTTTCAAAATGGAGAAGTTTTATTTAATATATTTCTTCTGACATGTGACGTTCCCCTTGTATAGGAAGTAAGGTACATACAATGATATTAATATGGAGATGTTATTTATTTACTAAAGCCAATTCCGTATACGTGGGAAAAATGGGATTATCCACATATGGATTAGCTCTTCTCTCAAGGATCAGAACATCTGTACACTTTGCCAAGGATCAGTGTTGTATCTGTGTGCTCTGTGAAAAGCATTACACTGAAACACAATATAGACATCAACTGCTGATCTGTTCATTTCCGTTTGACAATGAATTTGGAAAAGGAAAGGAAGAAACGGGGGTGGAGATAGAAGGTGTGAAGGAAGAAAAGTAGAGGGTAAGAAAGCTAGAAAAAAAATGAAAAGGTAAGTACATAAAAGGGAAATGACAGACATAAGTAAGCTTATTGTCTTCAAATTTATGACTCCATAATCCCTTTGATGGTTTAAAATGGATGAATTTTGCTTTTTTTCTTTTCGAGCAGGAGGCACGCTTTATATAGGTACATAGATAACAAAACTCAATTACTCTACTTAAAAATTCCACTATTTATAGAACCGGGATATCTACTAAATGTGTTTATAATAAGAAGAAAAAAAATGTTGGATTAAAAATCTATTAATTACTTTAAAATGACGTTGTCTACATTTTGGGTACAAAAATAAAAATAGCAGATGTAAACTTCAAAATGTCCCAATGAAAGAGGTACATTATTAAGTCGAATACTTGAAACTTGCTTTGCTACAGTAGCTTCTTGTAGCATAATAGTAAAGCAGGTTTGGCTTGAAAGCAGTTTCCAAGATTAAAAAAGGAATATAGATTATATATATATATATATATATATATATATATATATATATATATATATATATATATGAATAAAGGCAAAAGGAAAACTTTTCTTTATCAATGTGCTTTATCCCTTAAGGGACATTTTTACAGATATATTTTACTTATATCTGAATGTTCACACACATACACAGACATATTTGAAATATATAATGCATAAATTAACCCCAAACTGAAATAACATATACAGTGTACACCGGATAAAAGAGAAACCCTGATATAAGAGATATTTTCTCTGGTCCCAAATTAGAGCCTGTGTTAATGTATATAAAATAGACCAAACCCGTATATAAGAGAAACCCGGATATAAGAGACTTCTTCTCCGGTCCCGTCAACTCTCTTATATCCGAGTTACACTGTATATTAATTACCTTATGAAAAAAATATATATTAATTACCTTATGAAAAAAATCAATGACATCAATTTTGTTTATTAGACATTAAATTACTTCATTTAGCATCTTCCATAATTAACATAGACTTTTCACTTATGAATATTTATGAGCATTTCTTGGATTTCAAAATTTTGAAAAATTAATGTTTACTTTTGTTCATAAATATTTTTTCTTCTGGAGCATGATATACATCTTACATAGTAAGTTAGGTAGATATTATGATATTAATAAGTAGATATTTATTTACTAAAGCCAATTCAGAACTTGTTAACATATATTTCAAAATACAACAATTAAGTGTAAATTATGCATTTCATCCAAATTATTTTGAACTAACATGATACCCATCAAAACTGGGTTTGTTTACAAATGGATTGACTCTTCTACCTTATAGTAAGAAGAAAAAAATATTGGATTAAAAATCTATTAATTACGAAAAAATAAAGATAGCAGATAAAATAGGTACATTATTACGTCGAATACTTGAAACTTGCTTTGCTATAATAGCTTCTTGTAGCATAATAGTAAAGCATACTTGGCTTGAAAGCAGTTTCCCAGATTAAAAAAGAAATATAGATTATATATATATATATATATATATATATATATATATATATATATATATGAATAAAGGCAAAATGAAAACTTCTTTACCAATACGCTTTATCACCTGAGGGACATTTTTACAGATATATTTTATTTATAGAACAGGAATATCTACTAAAGATGTTTATAGAAAAAATGAGAAAAAAATGTTGAGTTTCAAATCCATTAAGTATAAATTATGCCTTTCCTCCAAATTATTTCGAACTAGCATGATACCCATCAAAAATGGGATTGTTTACCCATGGATTGGCTCTTCTGTCTAGGGTCAGCGTATCCATGCATTTTCCCAAGGAAGTTTTTTTTTATAAGCTTTTAAACCCCAAGAGTGAAAGTAGGATAAAAGACTCGTTATAGAAGGATAAAAAATAAATACAAAAAGGATAAAAAGAAAAACGACGATCAATGCATCAAAAGATGACGATTGACATTACATTTAAATTTTCGAAGATTATAGTGATCAGGGAAGCAAGTAAGAGGAAGGGAGTTACACTGTCGGGAAGTGCGAGAGAAGAAGCTGTTGGATTAGAAGAGGCGATACATAACTGTTTCGATAGTAATAGGGTGTGACCGAGATGCCAATCTAGTAGCACGCTTAAATTCACGCAGTTTGGGAACCAGTGAAAGTAGCTCGTCAGAGCCGTTGCCATGAAAATATTTATAGAAAAGACAGAGGGAGACCACATTATGTCGGTGAGAAAGTGAATGGAACCGAGATGCCATGTCAGGACCAATCACATTGCATATCCGTCTTTGGATTTTGTCGCGAACCTGGAGATGAACAGCGGGGGCATCAGACCATCTATGGCAACAGTATACCATGCATGGACAAATGCTAGATTTGTAGATGTGAAGGATGGATTGGGTCGAGAAAAGGCTTCTGGCGCGACAAAGTTAACCAACTTCCTGTGCGGTAGATGCTGCTATCGATTCAATGTAGTTGCTCCAGCTCAGGTCAGTGGATAACGTGAGACCGAGAAGGTGCAGTGAGACGCTCTCATGGAGTTGAGCATCAACCATGCTGAAAGGAGACAGGGAAGTTTTTCTATGGTGGGTAAATGAGAGCAGTTTCGTTTTAGATGCATTAAAATTTACAAGGCATGTCCTGCCCCAGTCAGACACAGATTGAAGGTCCTTTTCAAGAGCGGTGTCCAGCAATGCCCGATTTACTATTGAGTCTGGAGTAAATGGTAGTGTCGTCTGCGTAGGTACCTACTTGAGAAGTGATGACATCAGAGAGTCCATTGATGAAGATCAGAAACTGTGTAGGACCAAGGATTGAGCCCTGTGGAACACTAGCGTTTGAATGATAGGAACCGGAAGAGAAACAGTTCAGGAGGAGCTTCATTTCACGGTCTGACAGAAATGATTGGATTAAATCAAATAATTGTCCTGCATTACCGCATCCCCGAAGCTTACGTAGAAAGCCAGCATGATAAACCCTGTCAAACGCCTTCGATATATCTAGAGCCACATCTCGGGCTTCGACGTTATTATTAAGAGCTTGGTATACAAATTCAGATATGGCCGTAAGTAGAGCGGTAGACCAGGTAAAGTGTAAATCATTTTGTTTGTAGGACGGTAGATCGTCGGAGATAAAATGATTAATCGCTTCGGCATTGGTTAAAGCCGTGAAGATTTTGCCGAAAAGTGGTAGGAGATTGATAGGAAGGTAGTTAGATGGCTCAAAAGGGGTTTCTAGAGTTCTTAAAGACAGGAACAATATCGATACAAATATTTAAGTAAATGCTCTGTTTATAATAAACAGTATTACTAACATTTACCTGCCTGAATGTCCGAGAAATTTTCATAGAAAATGTTCGTCCTCCGACCGACAGGACATTCAGGCCGGTAAATGTTATTAATACTCTTTATTATAACCGCCCCCCCCCAAAAAAAAAACAGAGAATTTACTTAAATATTTGTATCTATAAAAAGAATGTATAAACATAAAAATGTCTTAAAATAATTGTCGGACTTTGTCCATTTTCATAATGTGTGGCGTCATTTGTTTACATATGGATACGCCATGAGCAGATATGAATGTACGTGAGAGAATCATGGAAGATTGTAGTTTAAAAGCAGTAAAATCGACCTTGCTAATCGAACAATCCTCCGTGACTCGATCGGTTAAAGCACGTCAGATTAAATGACGGTTCCGTATAGGATACAGGTTCGATTCCTGTCGGAGCACGAATATTTTTTATGAAGATTTCTCGGACATTCAGGCCGGTAAATGTTATAAATACGGTTTATTATAAAACAGAGCATTTACTTAAACATTTGTATCTATAAAAAGGATGTATAAACATAAAAATGTCTTAATATATATATATATATATATATATATATATATATATATATATATATATATATTCTCAAACGCCCGCAAAATTAGAATGAATTCATAATCCACAGGTTTTTATCTTCTTTTCTAATGCTTATAATTTTAGATTTGAAGTAGTGAGGGTTTTTTTTCTATTCTGAAGTCAGCAAATATATAATGATTGAGAGAAATACGTGCAACATGCATAAAGAAATTCAACCCTTCTCGGGAAGTAAATTTAATTACTGAAGTGACCATCTTGAAAAGCTGCGAATCGTAAAGTCGTGTTACAGTTACTACCTAATTAAAATCCTTTTTTTTTATTTTTTGTATCTTGCTTTTGTCTGTTTCGCTTCACTTACCGCCATATTGCTTCTGTTCGGTGTTTTTAATGCTTGTCTTGACATCTTTCATGTTCTTTACATGTTTGGCTGGAAATGGCTCCGAAGATTGAACAAAAGACTTGAAACCATAAAATCACTTACCTGAAGAGAGAAAGAAGAGAAATAGAAAAAAAAAACTTTTATTATCTTTCATGATGAGTTGAAACAATGGCGAAAATGAGAGAAACGTAGAATCGTCGGTAATATCGGGATTGTTACGAATTATGCATTTGTCGTCTGCTTGCAGCTGTAATTGGTTCCAGCAGTTAATTTTAAATATTTCTTTTTTATTTATTCAGATATTTTTAAAAGCTTATAAAAAGCATAACTATTCGATGTTTTATTTTTCTATTTTTTTATTGTGGTCTTTCCTTAGATTTAGCGATTCATGATTGAGACCAAAAAGGCTCAGTGAGGCGCTCTCGTGAAGATGACCATCAACCATGCTGATAGGAGACAGTATAGTTTCTCGATGAGGAGTAAATGACAGCAGTTTCTATAGCCTTGGATGGCAACTGGTCTAGGAGAAAGTGAATTCAATACTTTTGTATAAAAATAACTATTGTTTAGCCTGACACAACGCCATATTGTGGACGCTACAGACAAATAAGAGGTATTTTACGTTGTTCATACAATGCTAGAATAGTACGGAAGCTATTGCCGTGTAGATAACTGCCCTTACAGGACAATGTCCAAGTGGGTAAAAGCGTTGCTTTGTGAATTTTTACATTGCCGTGGTCAGTTCAATCCGCTGGAAGTGAAAACCAGTAAACAAAACTGAACAGCACAAACAGCAAACAACTAAACATGAGCAGTACATAATTCCCTGTAGTTTATCTAGATCGATATACAGCTGAGAAGGCCGGAGGGTACAACGGCCGAAACGTTCTGATAACAACAATATAGATAGGGGCAATCGTGTAAGTCGGTGCCTTTAAAGCATGCTTTCTAATAAGCTTTAGATAGTCAAGTACAAAGGGCATTATTAAGCAGTATATGATCAAAAACGAACGTATTAAACAGTAGTAACGGTGTACGAGACTTATTTCGGAGTTATGCTCTATGGCGTTATAATTATAATACCATAATTTGTAATGATATACAGGTGAACCACTGATCTTACAACTGATGATTTAATTGTAATGACAAAAGTACGAAGGTGTAGGCTTTAAGCATCCTTTATTCAAATGAAAAAAAAACAAGGTTTACGTACAGTGTCCTTTTATAGTCCCAGTTAACAGAAATAGCTCTTTCATAGAGGAAGTAAAGAAACAAGGGGAGACCACTCTTGATTATCCACAACATTAATACCAATTTTAATCTGTGTAGAATTAAAAAACGAGGCTTTAAAATTTACTTGATTGCCAGACGTGTTCAATCATTTCTTCTTCTTTATGTGCCGTGTCCCATCAGAAAGTAGGCAATCATGGCTCTCCACAATTTCCTTTAAATCATTCAATTCAAACATAATTTACATTTAATAACGGTTTCCTATGAGTTTCTAAAACGTGGGAACTTCAAATAAAACATGTCTCGCTAGATCAATTACGACTGAGTATTGAATTCGATCCTCACTGGGTGCTCCACTCTTTCGGCCTTGTACCACATATAAGCTAAGGCATAGGAAATTATTTGGGCATTTCGAGTTGGTGTAATGGTTAACAAGATTGTCTCGTTAGATCAATTACGAGTGAGTATTGAGAACACTTAAGGTACGGTTAGTAAATCTCTATAAGTTTCGAAAAGTCAACGCTGCTGTAAAGTTAAAAGACATAATCTCTTGATCCTGCAAAACGATAATCCGGAAGGATTCTGAAAAAAAAGTGTCCCAGAAAAACAGTGGTGTACCTGCATCACATGAAGAACTCTCCTAAAGAGAATAGCAAAGGGAAATAAATAACTCAAAGAATTTGTCTCACATGTAAACAACCATTTCAAAACAATTTTCATAGTGAAAAAAACTCGAAACATTTTGCATTTACACAATTTCCCTGTGTTTTACATAAATATATTTTGCATTTGTTTAAAATATTTTTTGAAAGAAATCGATTATCTCTATCTATAAAATTTAACATGTGTGTGCGTGAAATTTTCGACGGATTTGCACTAAAATTTACATGCACATGCTCCAAAAAAAAATCAAACTTGGCAGCTTCTGCCTTAATAGGCACAAAAAATTTAGATTTAGGAAAAATTCTTCAAAATAAATGGGGAACTACATTTCGTAATGAAACCAATGTTTAGAAAAAACAAATGATATTGAATACATCTGTATCTTTAATTATTTGCAGTGGATTTTCGGTTCCTTAACCGCAAAGTAATACGTGTGGGTGGTGTCATGATTATCAACATGGAACGTGACTTTGGCGAACTGCGTTCAAATTTTGGCCTAGTCACTTGTGTTCACATAGTGACCCTTGGAAATTGATGAATCTATCTCTTCGCAACTTAATTTTGATTTTTCTGTTTCACGGCACATCAACACCTTATGGGTCATTTAATGGCGAAGTTTAATTTTCTTGGGAGTTTGAAGTATTAAAAATATGATATATTATTCTGCTTTCACAATAGAATACATGGTAGATGATACTCAGCTTTTGTGCATATACATGTTTGTGTGGACATAATTACTAGAGGCGGTAAAATGTGTGTTTTATATTGTAGCTTTGTTGAAGTTATATTTTGGAATACAGTTTGGTTTCTTCAAGAAATTGTAGGATATTATATAGATTAATGTCATGAAAGAGTTCATTTTTGATTCTGTTTAACGGCATATCAACACATCTATGGGTTATTTGATACCAAAATCTAAATATTTTGAACACAATTTTATGACTTCAACCAAATATATTTTCAACGTAATTGTATGTCTTCAACAACATATAAAATGTATTATTGGTCATTTTCCTGTAAAATGTATTGTTGGTTATTTTTCTGTAAAATGTATTATTGGTAATTTTGCTATAAAATGTATTGTTGGTCATTTTACTATAAAATGTATTGTTGGTCATTTTCCTGTAAAATGTATTGTTGGTCATTTTGCTGTAAAATGTATTGTTGGTCATTTTGCTATAAAATGTATTCTTGGTCATTTTGCTGTAAAATGTATTGTTGGTCATTTTGCTATAAAATGTATAGTTGGTCATTTTGCTATAAAATGTATTGTTGGTCATTTTGCTGTAAAATGTATTGTTGGTCATTTTGCTGTAAAATGTATTGTTGGTCATTTTGCCGTAAAATGTATTGTTGGTCATTTTGCTATAAAATGTATAGTTGGTCATTTTGCTATAAAATGTATTGTTGGTCATTTTGCTGTAAAATGTATTGTTTGTCATTTTGCTATAAAATGTATTGTTGGTCATTTTGCTGTGAAATGTATAGTTTGTCATTTTGCTATAAAATGTATTGTTGGTAATTTTACTATGCATAGGTATTGCTGGTAATATCATTATAAATATGTATTTTGGTAATGTTTTTATATAAAAATGTATTGCTGGTATGTTTACCATAAAAATGTATTTGTATACTTTCATATTGTTTTGCTTTTTGTTTGGGAGGTCATATTTCCCAATATCTGTGACCCTAACAGGTGCTACCACCCTGGGTCATATGGACCTGGGAACAGCAGCAAAAGAGGTGGTTTCATGCTGCTCAAAACCTCCAATATCCCGATGCGAGGCCTTGAAGATGGATGCACTTTATGGTCATTCCCAGTAATTTAGCAATCGCTTCTTCCTAGTTATGGAGTAAATAACAAAGTAAGCTGGACTCCCTATCCTAGGTGCAGGCATTCTAAGAAAAGGAAAACTACAAGTCATTTAGAAGGCAACGTGAAGTCACTAATTTCCTAGGAAGGCACAAGAATCCACTGTTAATAATGGAATGGAATCTGTTGTGAGCCATGTTCATCCATGTCCTTGTAGGACATGGATGAACATGGATCATAATAATGACGTAATAATAATGACATAATAATAATAATGACATAATAATAATGACGTAACAATGACATGATAATGACATAATAATGACGTAATAATGACATAATAATGACGTGGATGTACCGACAAAATGATCAATTACTCTCAGCCAGTGATATACGGCCCAGCATCTTCGACATATTGGCCCTAACATTTCATGTGATATCTGAGATAGACTGTCGAAATCCTCAGAGTTGCTCTTTGTATATCTACGTGTATTATATTGATTTTCCAAGCGTAGCTTAGATGTGGCACAAGGCCGAAATTAGGGGGCACCCAGTAAGGATCCAACTCCCTACACAGTTGTAATTGCTTTAACGAGCCAAGCTTGCTAACCATTACACCGCCTCGAAGTGCCCAACCACGTGTATTATAATCTGTTTTCCACGAGCGCAAATCGGATGTTGGTGCGAGGTCATGTGTTTCTCAGTTCGGCGCCCGGGAGTCATTTTCAGGTCAACTCACTGAGAGACCCGTTTTGTTATGACAGGGTAAGAAAAGCATTCAATATCTTTGTCTGGTATCATACTGTATTATCATTAACAAAAATGGCATCGTGTACTTTCTAGATGGTCAAATGAGAAAAAAAAAGAGATTTCTTTCTAAGACGTGCTTCTGTTTGTTTTATCTAGCTTTTGAAATAATATGAATTAATCATTGTCTTTTTTTTTTGAATTAATGAAACTTAAAGAAATCCCAAGAATAAAGTGAAAGAGTCAATAAAACAAAAGAAATTGGATTTTTAATTTAAAAAAAAATGAAAGAATTCAGATATTTAAAAAAAATCAGTGCCATTAGAAAAAAGTAAGAGAAAATTAACACACCGAGATAAAAGAAAACATACCTTACGTTCGATTGACGAAGTTAAGAAAGTGATAGCTGAAGTCATGCTTAAACTTAAAATACGTGTTCTAAACATTTATAGACTCATAAGTTTAGAAGATAAAATTATCCACATTTTTCTTTTGCCGTTGGCAATAATTAATAATTAACGTAAATATTTCTTCGAACAAATTCAAGACAAATTGATTTATAATACTTAAAAGCCTTCAGGGCTGCTTCAAAGCAAAGCATTTCTAATTTAATGACTTTCACACACACACATTAGTGCAAACTTGGCATTTCAAACTAGTGTACAGATTTGTAAGCATTTGTGGAGTATTCATAATTAAAGTAGGGTTTCATTTTTTTTTATATAGATAGATTCGAGAATTTTTTAGCTTATGTTTATTCTTTTTGTGAAAAAGAATAGAAATATTTCCGACAAGAATTTTTTCTGAATTGCGAATATGGACAGGAATGTTGTAAATGTTTAAAAATGTTGGACATAAAATTCAAATGAAAACTTAGCTGTCGAGACAACATCGTTGTAGTGTGTCCAACATAAATATTATTTTAACCCAGATGCTATTTAAATTTATAAACAATGTTGGTTTTTTGCAACAGTTTAGTAGGTGGGGAAGAGTCGTTACGAATGATTGAATTAAATATGCTAGCTTTAGTGTAGTATATAATTAATTTTATCTTTTTACTAGGATCTGTGGTGGCGATTAATTCCTTCGGGATATCGTAGTCTTGTTTATAATTAGAATGTATTTGATCGTAATATAAAAGATTAATATGTTTGGGGTTAATTGAAGAAGTATTATATTCTATTTTTTTAGTATAATCAGCGTTTTTGGATGGTATATATCAGCGTTCTTCATTACACAATTAAAAAATTTAACTTTCAGATGAACACAACAATTTTATCCTCGACAATAATGAACACTACAATATTTGTCCTGCATTAATCAATACCCTGATGATGACATTGTGCTATGTCGAAAGTACTCGGAATAAAAGAAATCTGTATCAACACGGCGATTTCTCTCGTACTTCAATAATGACACTAAAAAACTTATCCGTGAGTATGAATGGATCCAAATCAAAATGAGTAGACAGAACATGTTCAAATTATTCAAAGAAACATGTCTCAATAAACAAACACACACACACACACACGCACACACACACACATACACATACACATATATATATATATTATAATATTTTAAAAAAATATGATTCCTTCACTACATAAGAGTTCTCATGTTTCAAAAGCGAGAGCCGAGACCCTCAATATAATTATTGAAATTTAATTGAATTGAGGTGTTAAGTCCCGCTTCATCTTCAAGCGAAATTTAGGAATAAGCTAACTTTTGGTTTACGCTTGTTTATAAGTATGGTCTTTTGCAACATTAATTACCATGGAAACGGCTGGCAGCAGTCTTTTGGGTTGAGGGGTCGGAGAGTTAAGTCTTATCTACAGATTCGTCAACTTCGGAGAGGTTATGCCGGGTTGTGTTTAAGATACTTGTTTCAAATCTGGTTGTGGCGGTCAGCGTCTCGTCAGTTCAAAGGGGAAGGTATTTGATGGGTGTCTGCTAGTCGTTAAGTGTCGAGAGGATTCTGTTTTTATTGTTATCTATCTATTAATCAATTTATTTATTTGTTTATTCAAATGGCCATTTCATTATACAAAGGCGTTGTACGAAACTACAATTTTTTTATTTTTTTTATATACTACAAGTATCAAGTTTGCGGCGAGCCGACATTTCTGCATTCGTCCTATATTTGGGACTCATCAGCAGTGCGCATCTACTATTGAGAATTGAAACCAAGGCCCGTTGGTACAGTTAGTATGGCGTTCGCCTCAAATCGTAACTGTCCGGGTTTCAATTCTCGGTAGTGGATGCGCACTGCTGATGAGTCCCAAATATAGGACAAAACGGCCGTCTAGTGCTTTCTGCATTCTGTTGAGGTTTCTTATAGACTCGATGAATTACCTAATTATGATATATATATATATATATATATATATATATATATATATATATATATATATATATATAAAAGTGAACATAGAAGTCAACACTTAGAAGCGATAAATATAGCACACTTTAAGACTATAATTCTTCATATATATATATATATATTTATATATATATTACATGAATCATTCATACAAAAAGCAGATAGAGAATTTAATGAATGATTCATGTAATGAAAATTGAACTGCACCACATACTTGATATATATATATATATATATATATATATATATATATATATGTGTGTGTGTGTGTGTGTGTGTGTGTGTGTGGTCATACAAAGAAAATTGAAAAAAATAACATAATAATAACATACAATTTAAAATTAACATCCATGCCTGAAGATGATATAAGTGGTATCGAAAATACTTTCAATATGAACTAAACATCTAATCCATTTTACAGTTTTTAAAAACAAGTATCGCGTCGTTCAACGAGTGGTTAGTGAGTTAATGCCTTTTTTAATCTGTTAGTGAAGTGATTTCAACATTAATTCCATTAACTTTACTTTGTTTAATATCTAAACAAAAAACACTTAACTAATTCAGTTTTTTTTTCTAGATTTTCAGATGTTGAACCATCTTGACACCAATTGTCGTAAGAATCACTGGAAAACCCTTAGAAAGAGAACAGGTTAGAATTGTTTTGTGTCAGCCGCACAGTCTTCCCAAGTGAGCAATGGTGAGAGGAAAAAGATCATTCAGGCCATCACTAATGGTACCAGCACTCTGGCTTTAATCTTCAAAGATCGTTTAAGAAGCTTCAAGAGAACGGTGAATAGGTTTAAAAAAGAGGGAAAAGTAGAGAAGAAAACTGGATCAGGAGCTCACAGCAGGAAGAGGGATCATCATTTTAACTTATAGCTAAAGAGATCAATTAGGAAAAAATCAAACTGAACTCATAAGATATTTGCTACGTTAGAGAGGAGTTTCATATATATATATCCTTTATATATATATATATATATATATATATATATATATATATATATATATATATATATATATATATATATATCCTTTAGGGAGTGAGTAGGATATGTATGAGCGTGTATACTGCGGTGTGTGTGTGTGTTATCATTTAACTCATTAAAGAGTGAGTATGAGGTGATGTGTGTACGTGAATAGATCCGGGTGGGAGTGGATGAGTAGGTTGTGATTAGCAGGGTTATATATTAAAACTATCTATATTGTTAAGTTTATGGCTTGGCCCGGCTGGACAATGTGTTTCCGAGCGTCATCTCCACTTAGTTTCATGGAATCCTAAAATCTTTCTAATGTTATCTTATCTAAACTTTTCCATTCTCTCAATTATAGCGAATTTAGCATGGGTTTTGAAATCGGTTTTTCTAGGGGTGTGTATATATATATATATATATATATATATATATATATATATATATATATATATATATATATATATATATAGATAGATAGATTTGTGTGTGTATGTATGTGTTGTAGGTGTCTGGGCGGGAGCATAAGATTTTATAGCCTATGGGGTGTGTATGTCGCCAAGAAATGTTCACTCTTCCGTATATCTTCGGACGTTTGAAAATACGCACACTTTTCTCACTGAAACCCTTCTTTAAATCTTCTCTCTGTTAAAGGTTAATGCCCCCTCCACCTTTGGACCTCCCTGCCTCTCTCGTCTGTTACCCCTCTATATAGATCCCATGTCCTCCCACACTTTCACACATATACTCTTACTAATGTTTTCCCGGAGTTGTTTTTTCTGTTTTCTTTTTGAATCTGTAGGTCTGATGAATTGGATCGTTTTTACGATTCCAATGGAATAAATTCTGACCATGGAATATTAGTGTTTAAGTCTTTTTATAAATTATATCCTTACTCTGTCCTGGACATTGAGTTCTACCTGGATCATATCCTCTTGGAATTATTTTTATACATATATATATATATGTAAGCAAATGTGTGGATGTAGATCCGACGGTATGATGAAAATGTGGAAAAGACAAAGCAAAATCCGAATATATGAGTTTACTGTTTTTATTTTGTTTTTGTTTTTGTTATTCTGTCGACGTCAGACGTTTCGGTCAAATAGACCTTCTTCGGGACATGGTTAATGGAGACATATTTATATTAGATTTAAGTTTGATGGAGAGACGATATATACAGGACTGGTCAGAAACAGAAAAACTGAAATTCTAAAGTCAAGTATTCTTTCTTAGAGTCGGATATGCTGGCGTCGCGTGGGCGGCAACTACGAAGACCTGCGCACAGGGAAGAAGGTTGTGTCCTAAGTGGAAGGTGAGGGGGACTATTTAAAACTATAGCTTATCGGTACGTTTGTCACGCATTAATCTCGCCACTGAGCTCGCGATCTGAAAGAAACCAGGTCTATTATTTACTGTATGTGAGGTGGCTATCATGCCAGCCTCATAAATCGGTCTAAGGTTCTTATTGTGGATATATTTTAAGATCTTCACATGCATATTTCTAGAATTTCTCGAGTCTGGACCTTTCAAATATATAATCCCGGATGATACACATTATTTCCGTTACATAGATGACATTTTATTCATTTACCCACAGAAACATGATCTAGACAAAATCACCGATAGATTGAATAGAGTAGAACCTACTATAAAATTTACCCACGAACTTGAATCGAATAATTCTCTACCTTTTCTAGACATACTACTCACCAGAAATAATAACAAACTAGAATTCAAAGTATATCGTAAACCCACATGCAAAAACGACTACTTACACTTTTACTCTCACAATGATACTAGGACTAAGAGAGGTGTTATTATCGGATTTTACTTGAGAGCTCTGCGAATCTGTTCAGCAAAATATTTAGATGACGAATTTGGTTATATCGAGGATACCTTCTCCAGCCTTTCGTATCCGAGACAACTAATACTCGGCGCTAAACATAAAGCCTTGAAAATCCACAGAGTTCGTCCATCAGTACATAACAACATACCGACTACTACTACTACATCAAAGGTGGAGAGAGGCACACTCTCAGCTGCCCCTGATAATCCCATTGGCCGCATCTTTCTACCGAATAACCCTCTGACCGAACACATCTCCAACAATCTAAACGCGCTAAAAATTAAAACTACTACATTACCCACTAAATCTATACGTAACATATTGAGTAATACCAGCAGACAACATATTACATCCGATGCATGCGTCTATCAGGTGCCCTGCAGAGACTGCAACCTGAGTTATGTAGGCGAGACAGGTAGATCATTGAAATCTCGCATTTCCGAACATAAACGTGACATTCGCCTCGGTAATCTAAGCAGTGCTTTAGTTATACACATAGCCAAATCTGATCACAATTTTGATTTCGACTCTGTGAAGATCTTAAAATATATCCACAATAAGAACCTTAGACAGATTTATGAGGCTGGCATGATAGCCACCTCACATACAGTAAATAATAGACCTGGTTTCTTTCAGATCGCGAGCTCAGTGGCGAGATTAATGCGTGACAAACGTACCGATAAGCTATAGTTTTAAATAGTCCCCCTCACCTTCCACTTAGGACACAATCTTCTTCCCTGTGCGCAGGTCTTCGTAGTTGCCGCCCACGCGACGCCAGCATATCCGACTCTAAGAAAGAATACTTGACTTTAGAATTTCAGTTTTTCTGTTTCTGACCAGTCCTGTATATATCGTCTCTCCATCAAACTTAAATCTAATATAAATATGTCTCCATTAACCATGTCCCGAAGAAGGTCTATTTGACCGAAACGTCTGACGTCGACAGAATAACAAAAACAAAAACAAAATAAAAACAGTAAACTCATATATTCGGATTTTGCTTTGTCTTTTCCACATTTTCATCATATGTATGTGTATATATAATTGCATATGTATGTGTATATTTACCACTAATATTGTCTATATATATATATATATATATATATATATATATATATATATATATATATATATATATATATATATCCTTTATTTTCTTAGTGTGTTCGTATCTCTCTTTATACATTTATATCAGTCTGTTCACATATATCTCTCGGTTGCCTTTCCCCGAATTTCAGCTAAAATCAGCTGATAACGGCTATGAAATTATTTCTTTTGCATTGGCGGTAAAGTGTTCGGCTTAACAAAATAAAACTCCATTAAATTCGCTCCACAGAACTCTTGATACAAAGGTGAAACCTTTGATATTCATACCTAAAAGATTTATATTTTACAATCGTTGTTATCACCAAAAACATTATTTCATTATTCACGAGCTTCAAGCGACACCAGTCATGAGCAATTAGCCGCGAAAACAAAAACGAAATCGATTTCATTTGTTTTGAGGAATATTCTGGTAATTTTCCCAAGTAAATACGATAAAAAAAAATATTTGAATCGAAAAACTGTTCCGTGTTATTTCCTCTTCTTCAAAACACAATTATTTTCCCGTCCTGAGTATGACGATAAACTACATCCGCGTCCTGGGTATGGCGATAAACTACATCCGCGTCCTGGGTAAGACTGTGTGCTTGTGCAGTGTTACAATTTTCGTACGCTTCCTTGGAGTAATGATCGTAGGACAACTAATCGACTGTCGAGACAATAGTGTTTGTCGTGATAAACTGATACAATCACAGATGACGGACTATTTTTCAAGGCGAAACAAATTTCATCATACACCCCGAAAATAGATTGATATATTAATGCACACCACTGCAAATGACCTAATCTGAGTAGAAAATAGAAATCTATTACTCTAGTGGGTCTAAAACTGACCGTATGATGAAAAATAGGAAACTAAAGCGGTTGTCTCAATTAATTTGCACAAGGACGTATATATATATATATATATATATATATATATATATATATATATATATATATACATATATATATATATATATATATATATACATATATATATATATATATACATATATATATATATATATATATATATATATATATATATATATATATATATATATATATATATATATTTACTTTACGAAAAACTAGGTAATTCGTATGGGTAGACCCAAGGAGGAGAAAATCCAGAGAGCTCAATGTAAATCAGAGCTAATAATTTAAATAAAAATAAAAACAGTCCACTTTAAGGTTCCATATAATAAATTATTTCACCACAGCCCTTTTAAAGGACCGCGGATCATCAGACTTTACTTCCAAAGGTTGAAACGAAAAATGAAAAGAAATTTACACATTTTTGACGGGCAGTACAAAGCATATGTAAATTAACGAAGTGAGGAATTGAGTTAGATGTCTAATTTCCATTCTCTTAAATTTAAATTGTTTGAGGAAATCTAGACATTGACACATTAAATCGGTTAACTTAACGGAACGGAAAATTTTTACGGCTTACTAACACGCCAAAACATACATTGAACTGAAATAATTTTGATTTGCTTTTTTTTTGCAAGTATAGAATTAACAATTACTTTTTCAGATAGAAACAAATGATATTTAACCCATAGCTGGGGTCACGAGGTGGATTCATACATTTCCCAAGGTTATTTAGGCGGAAGTGAATGTTAAAAAATCGACTGGATTTCGAATTTAGCTTTCCGATTTATTAATCCGAAAAGCAATTAATATAATAAAGCATTGGGTGGCCGTTCTTATCCGATTATTGCTGTCTGCTAGTATGACTAGCAAATCCCTATTGCAGGCGCCTGGTCAGGCACATTTACGTTTGTTCAAGTGCACAGTGTGGTTTATACTGCAACTATGCTGATCGGAGCTTGGCTACAGTTTCAGTGCGAAAGTGCAGTATCTGGACAAGGCTAGTACGCTGAAAGCCTCGGTCACGATGACTTATGACTTCGTGTTAGTTCAACTAGCGACGGCTCCCAAATAGTTGCGTCAACCAAATTTTAAAAGGTACGCACGCTGGAATAGCCTCAATATTATCGTCACCTTTCTGCCAAATCGACCATGGTGAGATTCGTTCCTTGTTCTTCGAACAACTTGGCCACGTGCCCGATTCTATCCATTATATCATCCGCATATCCATCATTCAGGGTAGAGTTTGTATCTATATCTCTGAAATGTGGTATTATGTACACTATTTACATTAGGACTATTGTCCTCATCTTTGTCGCCATATTTATTACAACGTTTCGGCCGTTGTACGCTCCGGTCTTCTTCATGTGGTTGGAATGTCGAACTGAACCCTATATTTCGCTCACTGGGGTAGACTGTTCTAGTTCCACGTGCCATCTTTTAATGGATGTCAGTTATCAGTTGTCTCCTGTTAATTCCCCTCTCCAAGTTAACCACTGCGGATAAAGGCGGTAGTTAGATCCAGTGACACGGCCCAAAGAGTGTGAGTTCAATACCTGGTTAAGGCAGTGGAGAACTTTCAGAGGGAAATTAACAGGAGATAACTGACATCCATTAGACATGGCACGTAGAACTGGAACAGTCTACCCCAGTGAGCGATATAAAGGGTTCAGTTCGACATTCCAACCACCTGAAGAAGGCCGGAGCGTACAACGACTGAAACGTTGTGATAAACATGGCGACAAAGATGACAATAGTCCGAAAAAAGTTAATAAAGGTCGAGGTTTACTTGATGTGTTTGTTAAAAAAGTAAGAGAAGATGATCGGAAATTAAGCTCCACAACTTCCTCTCTTTTGTTTTCTAAATCCCTGTCCTTCCAACCATGTACCGTCCTGGGTATGACGATAAACTACGTCCAACAGCAAGGCATCTGATCAGGAGTCTTTGAGGAGCGTGAAACCACCTCTTAATTGTTGGTGTTCACAGGTCCACCCTGACTCGGGGTGGTAGCACCTGTTAGGGTCCCAGCTATGGGCAAATAGTTGACCCAGAAACTGAGGTAAAAAAAAC
The DNA here is from genome assembly GCA_964036315.1 of Acanthosepion esculentum. Classification (NCBI taxonomy): domain Eukaryota; kingdom Metazoa; phylum Mollusca; class Cephalopoda; order Sepiida; family Sepiidae; genus Acanthosepion; species Acanthosepion esculentum. The sequence goes on from OZ038499.1 coordinate 18,457,121, forward strand.
TTTATGAAAGTGTAAAAATAGGTTTTAATACCAGAAATACTTTATAAGAAAATATTACCAGAAATAAATTTTTGAAAAATAAAAATATTACCAGCAATAGACAGAAAATAGATTTTTGACAAAACTAAAATATTAACAGGAAAAAAAAAGTTGTCAACATTAAATGACCCATTAAGGTTGATGTGCCGTAAAACAAAACAAACCAAACAAACCAAACCAACCATGTACACACTCTCGTTAGATCGGTTATTCACTACTTCCCTCTCTCTTCGATTAGTGACATCCTGTGAGTTTCAAATTCTCCAAGCATTCTTTTCTCATGATGTGTCCTTTTTGTTTCCATTCTTTCAGGTGTTCAGTCCAAAGGATTCTCAGCATCCTTCTGTAGAACCACATTTCTGTTGCCTTATGCCTAGTCTTCATCTGTGAGGGAATCGTCCAACATTCTCTGTCTGTATGGTAGACATTTGGCACGTGAACGAAATGAGAATCAAATATGTTTGACTTTGTTTTCGAACGTTGTTAATTGGATTTTCTTACTGCACGTCAGTCGACCAGCGTGGTCGCCCTGCTGTCCACAGACCGTCAGCTTCCGCACGATGCTCGCTGCTCACGCTACTCTAGCGACCTTCGACTAGCCCGGACGCAAATTGAATATATATATATATATATATATATATATATATATATATATATATATATATATATATATATATACGCTTCAGTTCAAAAGTTTGAGTTCACCCCTGGTAATTTTTTAAATTGGCCCCCAAAAGTAGTTGTTTTGTACTTTATTAAGGAAAAAGTATGATACGTGGTTAAAATAAAAAGTGAGACATGATTTTTATGAAAAATTTTATTATGACAAAAAAAAAAAAATAATGATATATTTTTGCTCTCATCAAAATATCCTCCTTTAACTTTGATTACTGCAGCATGCATTTCTGGTATTCGTCGAAAGGTTTCTCAAAGTATAAGTATGATAATTGATTCCATCTTTTTCAAAGACTCTAAAAATTATTTTTCATTTTTCACTCGTTCGTCAAGTTCATTCCATGCTAAAACTGGGGGTATCTTCAAACATAAGAACTAGTATATATATATATATATATATATATATATATATATATATATATATATATATATATATATATATATATGATTTTTATAATAAAAAGTTTATAATAAAAACATATTGAAATCGCTACGCAAAAGCTTCCATGTTTAAATGAAATGCTTCTTCAGGCAATGTTATGTAACTAGTGATTAAATTATTTTTAAGGAAATTTAATTTATTTTTAATACTAAAATTAATAATATTAGTATTATTAATATCTTATATAGATGTGTGACGTTTTTTAAATTTATCTACATGCCCCTTTAAGAAGCTTCCTGAATATTAAACCTAAAAAAACAACAAATTTTTCTGTTAATGTTACGTTTGATCAACCTACCCCTACCATCAACACGTTTTCAAAAAATTGAACATACCATATTTGTCTACAATATATATATATATATATATATATATATATATATATATATATATGTATATGTATATATATATATATATATATATATATATATATGTGTGTGTGTGTGTGTGTGTGTGTGTGTGTGTGTGTGTGTGTATTGTTTGATAAAGGTAAAATATATTGACATTAAAAGGACAGTGATGAATGCAAAATATATGAAATAATAGGTTGGTCAGAAAGTCCTGACTCACTTAGCAAACGGACAGAAAACAATAACATTTTATGAAGCAGCATCAACATTAGGTTAGTTAGCCAGAACGTCCTTACTCATTTGACTGCTAGTCTCCGTACGATGCGGTTGTCTCTTGCTCCTGTGCAGTTTATTCCTCTTTATGTAGGCTCCAATGACAGAAAATTGGTTTGGACGAAAGTGGAATTAGATTTTCGATTCGCTACTTTTACAAGCGATGACTTTTCCACTTGGTGTTGTTAGATTTTCCTCATGTTTTGACTGTTTAAATTGTATTTTATTTTTGTGTTATTTTGAGTAGGAGTGTTCATTCTGAACCTTCATGTGTTGGGTGTGGCTGGAATTCGCGTGAGCATCTTTCGATTAAAACAAAAACAACAAAATTTTAACGCTTCATTTCCACTGTTAAATAAGGTAGGTTTGATAGTAGGAGAGAGATGTTTGATATAGAGAGCTTCTCTAATAGTCAAATGTTTCCAGTAATGTGTAAACAGGACAATGAAAATTACGGAAAATTAATGCTTTCTTCCTACAAAACGGAAAAACGCAATGATTAAAAATTAATTAAATCTTCCTTATCTGCAACATTGAATGATATATATATATATATATATATATATATATATATATATATATATATATATGTGTGTGTGTGTGTGTGTGTGTGTATAATAGGTTAACCAGAAAATCTTGACTCGGGAGGTGGAAAGAAAACAACAAAATTTTATGGAGGTTAGCCAGAACGTTCTTACTTATTTGTACGCTGCGGTTTTCTGGGGAGGGGTTTCTGCGCAGTTTATTCCTCTTTATGTAGGCCCCAACTGAGAGAAAAGAGTTTAGAACAACGTGGAAGTAGAGTTTTGATTCTTTACTCTTACAAGGACAAACATAAAATATATATGGAAAAGTATCACTTAGATTTTTCTGCAGTTTCCTGTGAATGTAAAATTTATCAATGAGACACTAGGACAATACGCTCTAATAATGTTATAAAATAAATTTTGTGTGTCAGTAACACTGACCACATTTCCGTCCACATGAAGCTTTTAGTCGCGGACAGCAGCCAAATCGAATTACTGTTTCTTCAGAATTTATATATATATATATATATATATATATATATATATATATATATATATATATATATATATATACTGTTTATTCATATATATATATATATATATATATATATATATATATATATATATACTGTTTATTCATATATATATATATATATATATATATATATATATATATATATGAATAAACAGTATATATATATATATATATATATACTGTTTATTCATATATATATATATATATATATATATATATATATATATGAATAAACAGTATATATATATATATATATATATATATATATATATATATATATATATATATATATATATAGATAGATAGATAGAATTAGTATATGTTTATTATGAGAGATTAAAATAAAAATATTTTGAAATCGCTACACAAAAGCTTTCATGTTTCAATACTATGGTTGTATTTCTTCATGGCTAAGGAGAATAACGGTTAAAATGAATACTTTACAATGAATTAAACCAAAAGAAAAGGAAGAAAGACAATCATAGTATTGAAACGCGGACGCTTTTGTGTAGCTTATTGTTATTCCGAATAGTAATGGACATTTTTTTATATATGTCTTTCTTTACCTTCTATGGAAAATTTTCAAAAATGTAAAAAGAAGTGAAGTTCCATAAATTACATTTTTAAATAAAATCGTTTATTACAACCACCATTAACCACCTGATGAGACGTGGAAACAAATATGCATTTTTTGGAGTGGAAAATTGCATATTCCAATTTAACAGCTTATAATATATTGAGTTCACATGGCAAAGTGGATAAAAGCGTTAGTTAGATCCAGTGACAGGATCCAAAGAGTGTGAGTTCAATACCTGGTTAAGGCAGAGGAGAACTTTCAGAGGGAAATTAACAGGAGATAACTGATAACTGACATCCATTAAAACATGACACGTGGAACTAGATCAGTCTACCCCAGTTAGCGAAATAAAGGGTTCAGTTCGACATTCCAATCACTTGAAGAAGCCCGTAGCGTACAACAGCCGAAACGCTGTGATAAATATGGCGACATAGTCCGAATAATGTAAATAATGTACATAATACCTCATCTCAGAAATATAGACAGATAGCTTATAATATATATATATATATATATATATATATATATATATATATATCAATTATGTAGTGCGTATTCAATTTATGTAACGTAAATCATTCAAACCAAAAACAAATACTGAAGCTAATTATACGGCAAGAATCACTCTCGCAAACAATATTTAATAATAAAATACAATCAACTTCAGTATTTGTTTTTCGTTTGAATGATTTACGTTATATATATATATATATATATATATATATATATATATATATATATATATATATATATATATAAGCGACAATATTTAGAAGGTCTAAAGATATTTAGAAGATCTCCCACAGTATAGACAAAAGGAAAGCCAACAACCCATCGGCTTTTTAATCTTGGGTTCAAGACCAGCAGAAATAAACATGTCAAAAAATTGTGTAGAATAATAGGTTTTCATATTTGTAAATTCTATATTAAACTAAGTCAAACTAAGACTCACAGTCTCCAGTTTTATACTCTGCCCACATAATATTCCTCTTTTATTCCGACAGTATTAAAAGACATTCCTATTATTTTTCATGATATATTGGCATAAATGTTGCAATAGAAATATTATATTGTTAGGAAATAATATACAAGGAATAAGTTTAAAAATAATTTAATTTTAATGTCTATCTTTGGTGAGCAAATGACATCCAATTTGCGTTGATTAATTAAATGAAGAGCGTAACATTTATTGTTTATTGTCTTTGCTTAAAATATTGTCATGGTATTTTTCCATTATGCTGACATCTGTGGCGAGAAGTTTTACAGCAGCGAATGTTGGACGATCTCCTCAAAGATGAAAATACTCGAGTCAAAGGAGTTATGGATGCTAAGGATATCATGGACCAAGCGTGTGAGCAACGATGAGGCTTTGGAGAGGATGCAAACAAGGAGGAAGCTTATACTTAGCATCAGAAAGAGGCAGCTGAAATTTCTGGGACACGTAATGAGAAAGGAGGGCTTGGAGAATCTGATACTTACAGGTCGAAAAGAGGGAAAGAGAGACAAGGGAAAGCAACGCATGACATACCTAGCGGCCTTCAGCAACTCGATGAAAGAACATGGCCTCCGGGAAGTAGCAAAGAAACATTGAGGGATACAAGGGATAGGACAAAATGCATACACAAGATCGCCAACGTCCTGAAGGGACACGTCGAGTAAAAAGAAGAGTAATGGTTAAAATGGCTGCCTTACAATGAATTAAAGAATAGAAGATATTAATTTTGTTGAAACGTTAAAAGGAAAACGAAAAATATTTAAGAGGTTTAAATATGTATGAGGTTCAGATGAGAAACGAAGTAAAAAAAGAATATGGAGAAAGAAAGAAAGAAATGAAGTATGAATATAGATAGGGAATAAAAAGAAAAAGAGAGAAAAAGGCGAAGGAAATTAAGAAAGGAAAAAGAAAGAACAAAAGAAAGAAAGAACAAAAGAACGGAAGAAATAACAAAGAAAGAAAAAATAAATGATGTAAAAATAAAAATATACAATAAAAGAAATGAAAGCAGAGATATCGGAGAAAAGAAGAAAATGAGAGAGAAAGAGAGAGAGAGAGAAAAAGAAAGAACGTGTGAATGAACGAAAGAAAGAATAGAAGAACAAATATTGAAGATGGAAATGATGGACGATAGAACGAACGAAGGAACGAAAGAAAGAAAGGAAGAAGAAATTTTGAAGAAAATAAATAAAGAAAGAAAGAAAGAAAGAAAGAAAGAAAAAAAGGAAGGAAGGAAAGTAAACAATAATATCAGTTTGGAAAGAAAGAAATCATATAATGTGACTGAAAAACGAAAGAAAAATAAATGATGAAAGAAGAAGGATAAAGAATACAAAAAGGAAACAAATATAGGAAATAAGCGAACGAAATTAATAAAGAGAATGGATATAGAAGAAATATGGATTAAGTGTAAAATAATGAGAAGAAGAAGAAGAAGAAGAAGAACAAGAACAAGAACAAGAAGAAGAACAAGAAGAAGAAGAAGAAATTAAAAAAGAAAAAGTGAGGAAAGAAAGAAAGAAGGAAGGAGGAAGGAAGGAATGAAGAAGAAGAAAGAAAGAAAAAGAAAGAAAGGAGAAAGAAAGAAAGAAAGAAAGAAAGAATGAAAGAAAGAAAGACAGAAAAAAAGAAAAAAGATAGAAAGAAAGATAAAGATAAAAAATCAAAGGAAGGAAAATCGAGTCTCGAGTCACGGGCGAAAGAAATTTAAAAAAAGAAGAAATGAGAGAACGAAAGAAGGAAAAGAAGGAAAAAACATGTGATGGAGCAAAAAGTGAAATATTCTGGTGCAGCTGACTTTTCTTCATTCCCTATAAACGGTTGCATTCTCAATGAGGCCCGATGCTTTGAACGATTGCCGGGTCCCCAGTTCCCTCCAAACCTCATATGGAACGCATATTTACATTTCATTGCTGAAGAGTTTAGAAAAATGTTTGGCCTATTCTGTCTTTCCATAACTTACTTGGATCATTCTGTCAATATTTATCTTTGCGAGAATCAGATCAGACCAAAAATATCTGGACTGGATTTACACATTCTTCCTTTTTCAAAAAAAAAAAACACTTCTCCACTACAGTCTCAGACAAAACATCGCAAGATAATCGCTACTCTATCAATATTTCCATGGCAAATATTCAGATGCCGACTTCATTGTTTACTTCCTCTAGTTCAGACATTTGTATCAACGCCAATTCCACAAAGTCGAATTATTCTCCCTCGACATTTCAAATGTAGGAAAATAGTTCCACTTAGATTTTTTCCCCAAGAATCATCACTTTGTGGGACGTATACGTGAGTGAGTACTTCCAAGGCTTAACGCCATATCAATTTACACTTGATCTGGTTAGTTGTAGCCGTAAGTTCTATGCTGTCAGTTTCGTTTCACGCACTTCTCGCTTGTGGAACTCCCTTCCGGCTCCATGCTTTCCAGCCAACTTTAATCTGCAAAAATTAAAATGCAATGTCAATCGCTATCTACTGTTCTCTTGATTATTCTTTCTCTTTCCACTCATTATTAATGTTTCTGCTCCTAATTCCCCCACACACCCCGTAACCCCTTGTATTTTAGTGGCTTTACTCCCTTGCATGGAGTGATACCGATTTAAAAAAAAAAACAAAGAAACAAAACAAAAAAATGAGAAAAAATTGGAAAGAAAGAAGGTGGAAGAGAGGTCCACAAAAAAGAAACTCTTATTATTGGACTCACGGTTACATCTAACCAGTTCAACTGTAAAATAATGACACTGCCACAAATCTAGTACTGAGCTTAAATGTATAAAGTCTATGGACCAAAGCGAAGAGTTCATCCGAACAATTAACACGAAAATATTTATAGAAAAGGCAAAGAGAAGCAACTTTATGACGGTGGGAAAGTGACTAAAGCCGAGAATCCAGGTCAAAACCAATAATATTGCTGATTCTTCTTTGGATTCTATCAAGGGTCTGTAAATATATAACAGGAGCATCAGATCAGATGTGACAGTTTCTTTTCTCGCTTGTAGCTCCATGCTTTCAAGCCAAGTTTAATCTGTATAAATTTAAATGTGAATCGCTATCTACTGTTCTCTTGATTATTCTTTCTCTTTCCACTCATTATTAATATTTCTGTTCCTAATTCTTCCACATACCCTGTAACCCACTTGTATTTTAGTGGCTTTAGCGCCTTGAATGGTGTGATAGCGATTAAAAAAACAAACAAAACAAACTGTAAAGCAAGAAGCTTGATGAGAGGTCTACAAGCGAGAAAAGAAACTGTTAGCATAGAACTTACAGTTATATTTAGCAATTTCAACTGTAAAATCACGAAACTTTGCCCCCATTTGAGTACTGTGCTTACATTTATAAAGTCTAAGTACCATAGAGGAAGGTTCCTTAGAACAATTACCATGAAAGTATTTATAGAAAAGGCACTGGAAAGCTATATTACAACGATGGGAATGTGACTGAAGCCGAGATGCCAGAATAATCTGAGTTCTGGTCAAAATCTTAAACTGATCGTAAAAAAACATGCACATATAAGCTTGAAGCAAATAAATATCTGATCTTTTAGACTCAAGATAAATTTTTCGCGATTACTTTGGCGGGAATTTTTATAATTATATCCTTACGATCAATATCAAGATGGACACTTTTTATGGGTGTATAAAAAACAGAAGTCACCAAGCAAAACTGAGTTGTCGTTGTTATTACAGACCCCCTTATCAAATTGTGACGCAGATATTGAGTCAGAGAGCGTTTTATTTAAAGCATTTCATACCCCCAAAGAAATAAAGCCACTAAGAGTTTACTGATGGTAAAAGAATATCAGAAAATGTAAAACATAATTATGGCGATAGAATGTGGAAGAAACAAACAGAACGAAAAGAGAAGATAACGATTGATATTGCATTTAAATCGAATTATCCTTATTTCCACCCACGACATTCCAAAAGTAGAAAAAAATGTACCACCAGGCAGCTTTTCCCTCAAGAATCATCACTTTATGGGATATATACGCGTGTGGGATTATTTCCAAGGCTTACAGCCACATCCCTTCCCGTACGATCACCGAAGTAAAGCAACGTCATGCCTGATCAATACCTAGATGGGCACTGTTGTAACCGGGAACTAAGGAAACGGAAGCACTGTTTCAACCATTGTTCACACACGGAAGTACCGTGTCGGCCATATTGTTTATGTGTGAATAAAAAGCAGGAGTATTGCTACTGCAGACTGATGTCAACAGTCTAAACTGCGTTGTCATTACAGATCCCACCTTTACCAAGTTGTGAGAGTGACCATTGGGAATACCTGGTGCTGTAAGCTTTTGGTGTGCGAGAATTGTTAATCGGTGAGCCGAGTTCGAATTCCCGTTGGGGTCGTTATATTCACTCACGCGAAAATGCCCTTCTCCACCACCCCGCTGATATAAGTTAATTAGTAAGACTTGTATCACTAAACCATCATTTTACTTATCACTTTGATATTAATTCATAAACAATTGCCTGTAGAAAATGTATTAGTGATTTATTAGCCAATGGTCGTGTGTCATTGCACATGGGATTTTTTGTATTCGTATGTATATGTTTGTGCATAAGTAGGTTTCTACAACTTTGTGGGACATACACGTGTGTGGATACTTGCAATGTTTACAGCCACATCACTTTGAAACACCGGTTCCCGTACGATCACCGAAGTTAAGCAACGTCATGCCTGATCAATACCTAGATGGGCACTGTTGTAACCGGGAACTAAGGAAACGGAAGCACTGTTTCAACCATTGTTCACACACGGAAGTACCGTGTCGGCCATATTGTTTATGTGTGAATAAAAAGCAGAAGTATTGCTACTGCAGACTGATGTCAACAGTCTAAACTGCATTGTCATTACAGATCCCACCTTTACCAAGTTGTGAGAGTGACCATTGGGAATACCTGGTGCTGTAAGCTTTTGGTGTGCGGGAATTGTTAATCGGTGAGCCGAGTTCGAATTCCCGTTGGGTTCGTTAGATTCACTTACGCGCAAATGCCCTTCTTCCACCCCCCTCAGGTATAAGTTAATTAGTAAGACTTGTATCATTAAACCATTATTACCTAAAAAAAAATTCTTACAATCTGAATATATTTTCTGGTTTTAAATAACCGGCAAAAAGGGTTGATAAGCCGTAAAAAAACGAATCAACAAACAATCAACCACCCTAAAGACTAAAATCTTAAAGATTTCAAAGGGCCAATCGTTACCTACCTTTTCCGCTTTCATTCATATCAGGCACTTCAATCATCATTTCAACAGTAATCCTCTATCTTGTGTGGTCCGTGTGGTACATTTTCGTAAACGGATGATGCTATTTTTGTTCATGTATCACTATGGATGCCGTAAAAAAGGTACCCACAAAGTAACTTGTATTTGTCTATATCTCTGAGATGAGGTATTATGTACATTATTTGCATTATTCGGACTATTATTCTCATCTTTGTCACCATATTTATTACAACGTTTCGGCCTTTCAGTATCTGACTATATTTCTGAGATGAGGTATTATGTACACTATTTACATTATTCGGACTATTGTCCTCATTTTTGTCGCCATGTTTATCACAACGTTTCAGCCGTTGTACGCTCTGACCTTCTTCATGTGAATGGAATGTCGAACTGAACCCTTTATTTCGCTCACTGGGGTAGAATGTTCTAGTTCCACGTGCCACGTTTAATGGATGTCACTTATCAGTTATCTCCTGTTAATTTCCCTCTGAAAGTTCTCCACTGCCTTAACCGGGTATTGAACTCACATTCTTTGGGCCCTGTCACTGGATCTAACCAACGCCTTTGTCCACTGTGCCACGTGTCTGATAACTGACATCCATTAAACATGGCACGTGGAACTAGAACAGTCTACCCCAGTGAGCGAATTAAAGGGTTCAGTTCGACATTCCCACCATCTGAAGAAGGCCGGAGCGTACAACGGCCGAAACGTTGTGATAAACATTGCGAAAAAGATGAGGCCAATAGTCCGAATAATGTAAATAATGTAACTTATATTCTAACAAGTCTTCATATTGCATTTAGCTGACGACGACCAGGGTACTCAACAACACTTTCCATCCTGTTTTTTTTTTTTTTGGAAACGTCGATGGACTAATTATTTCCATCTCTCATTTGGCTGACCGTAATCAGTTTAATCAACATAGCAACTGTACTTTTAAATAATTTGGCAATAATAAGGCTTCCTCGTCCCTAATTTCGTTGGGCGTAGCCAAAAGACGCAACTACACTTTGTAATTATTGCCGTGGCAAAGAGAATGAAATGTCTTCCTTATCTCTGAATTGGCTGTCTACGATAATGATTGGCAATAAGTGCCTGCTTTTAATCAGGATATTATATGACACTTTCATGTATCTCAACCAACAAATGTACCTAGATTTTTCTTCTTTATTTGGTTAGTTTTCTGTCTACAGAATAATAATATGATTTAATATATTGTATGATATATTTTATACTCCCTCTGTTCCGAAATAGTTGTTCCATAGCCGGAAATCTCATGTGGAATATACTAATTCTTAGTCGAATTGTTTGCCGTTTACATTAACAGGTTAGCATTGATGTTCCTCAAGTATTTATATTAGCTTATTCAGGTAGAATAATTTGAAGCGCAAATTATATCACTTTTTCACCAGATTAAAATTGTATTTTTTTTCAGACCACCCGCTGGCAAGAGATTATGATGGGAGAAGAGAAGCCAATTGTCAGAAATGCTAAACAAATTGACAAATAATGATCGTAGTGCTGTGTTGCAAGCACTGCTGGAAAGATCCACAGGATCATGTCCTGAAGCGTGGTGCAATAAAACAGGTTGCAGATGAATTAAACGTAGCTGCAGAACGTCTGGGTTTGCAAATTGAATTCGTTTGCCAGCCTCCCATTAGTCCTGATCTCAATGTCCTTGATCTGGGTTATTTTAATGCAATTCAATCAATTCAGCACCAGCAAGCTCCAAATAATGTTCACCAGCTCATTGAAGCAGTGGAAGAAAGCTTCAATAAACTTCAGAAGTCGAAGCTTAACAATACTTTTCTAAGTTTGCAGTTAGCAATGGAACAAGTTATTTTAGTTGACGGCGATAACAACTATAAACTCCGGCACATGTCTAAAGATAAGCTTGAAAGAGTAGGAAAACTTGAAGTATCCATTTCTATTTCTGACGAGTTGCAACAAAAACTGCTTTTGTTAAAGTAAACCTTCCCCAGTTATTTTTGTTGTTAATTTAACTGTTTATGTATATCAGTTTCGATATATTTCACACTTATTTATATGACAATTTACTCATTTACTGTTGAGTATGGGAATAAATGATTGTTTTTGTTCTTTTAGGTGTTTTTTTTATCTACGGGAACAATTATTTTGGAACAAAATGAAATTTTTTTGGTACAACTATTTCGGAATAAAAAAAAAGAGGAAATGTTAGACGACGCGTTTCGTTCTCTGATAGACTTTATCCAGGGAATTGTAAGGATTTTATTTTATAAGAAGCATTTATAAACAAAAGTGAAAATGTTGTTGTTATATTTAATGATCACTTTATAAATTCTTGTTAAAAATAATTTTTATATAGACAATATTATATTATGATATGGATGAAGTCCGAAAATTATTTTCATATATTTATTGTTCATACGTTATTTTTATAGATACAAATATTTAAGTAAATGCTCTGTAACAATAAAAAGTATTACCAGCATTGGGGCCGTCGATAGCTGTGCTAGCACGAAGTCACAAGTCATCGTGACCGAGGGATCCAGTATGATGACCTTGATCACGCTAGATAACACACTCGCTCCCAGAACCTTTAACAAAGGTCTGCTTAGCATAGTTGCAGTATAAATCACAGTTTGAACAAGCACAAATGTGCCTGAGCGAGCTTCAGCAATAGGGATTGGCTAGACGCCCTAGTAGTAGACGGGTATTCTCGAATAAAAGTGGCCAGCTATCATATATATATATATATATATATATATATATATATATATATATATATATATATATGAAGAAATATAGTTTTAAGGTGTGCTATATTTAAAGTGCTCAATATCAGAGATAGAGCGTATGTAAATATAAATATAAAAGTGAACATTGAAGTCAACTCTCAGAGGCGACAGGCTGTTTCATTCTAGACGCAAACGTCAAGCCGCGAATACAGCCTGTTGTCTTCAATGTCCCCTTTCATATATATATATAAATATTTTGTATTCATATTGTAAATACTCATTGGAGTTAGTTTTTAGAATTGTTATTTTATTCCCCTCCCCCCACAGACACTGAATTGTAAATATGGGGACTCGTTAGTATTTTCATAGAGACAGTGAGGTATTATAGTGGTTGTAGTAAGAAAGGTACGTATGAATGTGTTGTTTTGGTGTAAGGAATATTGTTCGTACGATTGGGTCAGTGTTTGTGGCTAGCTAAGTTATATTTAAGACAGAAGACCGTCCTTTCCCCAACCGCCACTTCGGCCTTGTGCCACATTTGTGTAATTTATACAGAATAAATATCACGTACTGCTAGAGCAGTAGCTCTCATAGGAGAGGCGGCTTGTGGTAATCCTGGCGCATAAGGCGACCTTATATTGGAAAGTACCAAGGGACCTTGAGCAATTTTGGGTAAGCAACTTTAATCCCAGATTTTACGCTACGTTCGGTTTGGGTGAGCTTACGAAAACATGTCAGACGTATGCCAAATATGATTTCTCTTCCTATCATATTTTTCAACACCTCTTCTCGGATTCGCTGGACAGATTTCTTCAAGATCTTATATTCTGGATTTTGTCCCAAACACGTTTTTAATTTAGAGGTGAAAACGAAGATTGGAAGAATTTTGTTAGAATTACTAAATAAACATCCCTAACCAAAAATTCCATGTGACAAAAAGTTTTCAATAAAAAAAACTGAAGAATTCAGTTATAGGCATGGGAAACATGGGGAAAAATAATAAAAAGGATAAAATTATAAGAAATTTGTTATTGGGAAACCAACTGCGAAAGCAGACGATATTTTCTTTCAGGTGGTCGTCGTTGATGGCGGCTGCGTTCATCTCGGGCGATTTTTTAAATATTTTTATCTGTGGAAAGAAATTTATGAAATCGCAGTTGTTTTTATTTTTAGTTCACGCATTAATGACTACCGTCGTCAAATACCAAAACAGTTTTTCCCTCTTTCAACTGTGATCGCTTGCAATTAGAGCCTATGCGAAAAGAGCAATCAGCTTTGCTCTAAAAACGTCATCTTTTCAAGTGTGACTAACATTCATAATAAATTGAGATGGGCACTTCGACACAGTTTAATGGTTACCGAATCGGTCTTGCTAGATCAATTACGACAGAATAGTGAGTGTGACCCTCACCGGGTGCCCCATACTTTCGGCCTTGAGCCGCATCTAAGCTACGCCTAGAAAATTATAAGCTCCCGTCGGCCTGTTAAAATGGTTAGCAAGCTTGTGTCGATAAAAACAGTTACGACTGAATAGTGGGTGCGATCCTCACCGGGTGCCCCATACTTTCGGTCTTATACCACATCCAAGCCACGATTAGAAAATCAGCTTTTAGGCACTTCGACGTGATGTAATGGTTAGCAAGTTTGTCTCACTAGATCAAATACGACTGAATAGTGAGTTCAACCTAACACTTTCGGCCTTGTGCCACGTCTAAGCTACGCTTAAAAAAATCACCATAATAAATTGAGATTTTTAAAAAAATCGCTTCCCCACCAAGCAAGGTATTAATGCCACTAATACGCAGTGAATACAGGGAGTGAATGTAAAAGAGAAGACTGAGAATAGGAAGGATTGAAGAAAGGACAAAAGAGGAATAGTATTTTAAGAAGACGGAAGATGGTGATTGCCGTTGCATTTAAATTTTTGAACATTGTACAAGGTAACCAAAAAAGTTCTGTCCGTCTTTTGATTAGTCATTGAATGAAGTTGAAATATATACGAAATGCGTGTAGCAATTGTTTTCAAATTCGGACAGCCGGAAGTAGGGACATCAGACGTTATAAAAAAACATGCGCACCGTGCCCGGCCATCAGTTATAAGCCGGACAGCTGTGAGAAGGATGGAAGTGTCTAGAGATCTCATTCGGGGCTGTTTGCTTTACGACTTCAAAGTGGGCTTATCGGCAGCTGCATCAAGTCGCCGCATATGTCAAGCGTTTCGGGATAGTGCTGTGGATGAACGTACTGCAAGGCGTTGGTTTCAAAAATTCAAGTCGGGAGATTTGTCTCTCCATGATGAGCCTCGCAGTGGACGACCACAGGTCTTGAATGATGGAGTCTCGAAGGCGGCCATTGAAGAGGACAGTAGTCTAACGTGTGGTGAACTTGCAAGACAGTTCAACGTTTCGGATGAAACAGTTAGACTTCACCTGCACCGCCTAGGTAAGACGTACAAACTGAGTAAGTGGGTTCCGCAAATGCTGTTGCAGGTCCACAAGGGACAACGAGTGGCAGTCTGCGTATCGCTGCTTTCTCGCCACCGTACCGCATCCTTATTCAATCGAGTGCTTACCAGTGATGAAAAGTGGGTTCTGTACGAAATTCCCAAGCGTTCTAGACGTTGGTTGTCTCCTCAGGATGCTGTCCCTCACACCGCAAGGCCGCCTATGCACCCATGTAAGATTATACTTTGTGTCTGGTGGACAGGTCGTCAAGTGGTTCATTATGAACTGCTACCAACGGGCCAAACGGTCACTGGAGACCTATACGTGTGCAACAGGCATTGCGCCAGAACTGGTGAATCGCAAAGGTGTGCTTTTCCTCCATGACAACGCCTGGCCGCATGTCGCGCGAGTGGTCAGGGATACCATACAGCAACTTGGGTGGGAGACTTTGTGCCATCCATCTTATTCACCTGACCTTGCTCCATCCGATTACCACCTCTTCCACTCTCGGGATAATCATCTTCGTGGGAAATCATTCACCAATGAAGCAGACTTGCGCAAAGCCCCCACGGACTTCTTTGCGTCAACCCCCCGCCGAGTTCTACCGCAAGGGCATTGAACAGCTGGAGACACGTTGGCAGAAGGTGCTGGATGCCGATGGCGATTACTTCGAAGACTAAATATAGGTTACACATACTGTGAAGCGTTTTCTTTTTTTCTTTTAAAAACGGACAGAACTTTTTTGGTTACCTTGTAGTTAACAGGGGAGGAAGTAAACGGAATGGATTTCCATAGGTGAGAAGTGCGAGAAAATAAACTGTTGGAGTAAAAGTGGCGGTTTGCATTTAGTGATTTCAGCAGTAAAAAGGTGGGACCTATATGCCAATCAAGTAGCACGCTTCAATTCATAGTTTCGAGGCACCACGGAAAGAATAGCTCGTCATAACAGTTGACATGAAAATATTTGTAGAAAAGACAGAGGGATCCACACCACATAGGTGAGAATGTGACTGAAGTCGACTGAGTAAAACATCGGTTGACCACCGATGAACCGAATTTAGCCGAACAAAATTTCAAGCTTTCTTTAATATTCGAATTTACGATCGTATCATGAGTGGAGTGGAGTGTGAAAGCCTGGTGTAGTAAGAGATAGCCGAGTTCGAATGCCAGTCGAGTTAGTTATATTCACTTACGTAAAAATATTTTTGGGAAAGCTAAGAGTACACCTCTTCTCCCCTGCCTCAGGGTATGGATACATACCAGGACAGACTAGGTTCGACAGCTTTGGGTGGTAACCGGTCTAGAAAAAGGAGAACTCTGAATTTAAAATCATCGAGTTGTCGGTGACTAAACCGGTTCCATCAGAAGACCCTGGGTGAATGGAACCCCATCAGCACACACACACACACACACACACACACACACACACAGACACACACACACACACACAGACACACACACACACACACACACACACACACACACAGACACACACACACACACACACACACAGACACACACACACACACACAGACACACACACACACACACACACACACACACACACACACATACAAAAAGAGATATTAAAAGTCAATGATCATCCACTCCAGCATGTCAAAGGATATCTTGTCTCGTTCTTATTCTTAATACTGCTCAGTTATTGCTCGCCCTGTTTCCGCTGAATCTAAGTACACAGTGCGCGGCACAGGGATTGAACACAAATTAACCCGTCATTAAATTCATGAACCAACGCTTTAACTCACTGGGTTATTGAGAACTAGACGATATTCCAAGACATGGTCAGCGGAACGAGATCGATCTATCCCTGTCGCTTGTTGGGTCAGTTAGAAATTCCCCGAAGTTCACACGGGCCCCTATACAGCTAATGAAGAGCACAACGGTCGAATGATACAGAATGAGAAAGCCACGATTGGTCAGAATACCTTCTGGGTGCGGTATTCTGACAGTGATCGATTGCCTTTGTCAGGGTTTTCGATATATATGTCCCAAATTGCGGGTATCCACCAGAAGGCTGCAGGCCGCTTCGAGAGACAAACTAAGACCACACGCGGAGTGACTCAAAACCAACGAACGGCATGCGTTCGCTTGGTTCTTTCTCCCGATGCCTCTTAGAATCCAAGCGACCATCTCTACTTGTAAAAACGAGTAAGAAAAAGAAATCGTCGTTTTCGTTAATACCATCTATGCAGAGACGACACAGAACGTTGTGATAACAGCAACAAAGATGAGAATAGTCCGAATATAAATAAGGGGCGTAAGGATGTCTCTTCTCAGTGGTTATTCAACCTATACCGGGAGACGATTAGTACAAGTCCTACGAGGATTCACTATTGTCGGCCATAATATTAACAACATAATGTATGCAGATGACACATTGTTGAGAGCAGACATAGAAAGGAAACTAAAAAACTACTACAGAAGGTTGTGAAGGAAAGCGAGAAGAAAGGACTAAACATCAAATGCAAGAAGACAGAATGCAAGGTTTTTAGCAAAAGGTTGAGCCCAAAATGCGAATTGCAAATCGGAGACACCGACATTAAACTTATTGCTCGTCCTGTTTCCGCCGATTCTAAGTACACAGTGTCTGGCACAGGGATTGGACACACAATTAATCCGTCATCAAATTCATGAACCAACGCCGTAACCCACTAGTTTATTGAGAACTAGAAGATATCCATAGACATGGTCAGCGGAACGAGAGCAACATGTCCCTATACCTTGTAGGGTCAGTTCGAAAATTCCCTGAAGTTCACACGGGTCCATATACACATAATGAAGGCCGAAGAGCACAACGGTCGAATGATACAGAATGCGGAAGCCAGGATAGTCAGTGCGAGAATTTAAATAACTTGGAAGTGTTTGAACAGAGGACGTAGGGTGTGGCACTGGAATCGGAAGGCGTGTTAGGTTAACCAAGGAAACATTCCAAAAGCAAAACAGAGTACTAAGATATAGAAAACTTCGCTAGAAACAAGGAAAAGGGTGATATATGTTTAGCAGTGAGTGCTTGAAGCAACAGAAATGTGGTTCTACAGAAGGATGCTGAGGATAATATGGACCGAACGAGAAATTTTTAGAGAAAATGAAAACAAAAACGTGACTAATAGTTAACATCAGGTAGCGACAGTTTAAGTTTCTGGTGCACAAAATAAGGAAAGAGGGCTTGGAAAATCTGATACACACGAGACCGATAGAGGGCAAGAGGGAGAGAGGAAAGCAACGCAAAACATACTTAGGGAGCTTGAAAATTAGATGGTGGAACAGGGCTTAGGAAAAATAACAGAACAACAAAGTTTATTAAGAGCTGTAAGAGACAGGATGTCGTGAAGAGCCATGATCACCTACGTCCTGATAGGAGACGGCAAATAAAGAAGTTATATGATTCTGCTTGTGGAAAAAATTTCTCAATTATTTAAGCAGTGACATGTATTTTGACGTATTTTCGGTTAAATAAAGAAAAAAGCCCTTCAAACCTGTTTTTTTTTTTTTTTCGTGTTCAGTATGGTTTTCTTTTCATGACTAGATTAGCTGTATGAAAAATCAATTATCCGGACAAAATATTATCCGTCCGTTTCGTTCGAATAACCGATGCTTTTCTGTATTCGTTAGATTTATATAATACTCTATAATATCCATCGACTTAAATTATTTTTGACAGCATCAAATCTTGAATCGTATACTTCATATGATGCAACGTAATTATAAATTACGACTGGGAGAGGGTGCTGAAAATTTCTACTACGCACTTCCCAAAACCCAACAGAATTCTTATGTTGGAAAATTAGAATTTTTCCGCACATCTCATAATAATAATAGTCTCTTGAGATTCTAATAGTGAATATATCTTGAATGGAAAATTAATAAATATGGCGTCGAACGATCGGGATGGGGTATGAAGTGTAAGAACAATTGGCTAGAATAGATTTTCAGCTTAGCTTAAAAACACTGATCTCTTAAGTAGTAGATAGCTAACGATAGAGATAAAATAAATTCTTCTCCAGAGGGAAAGGATAAGAGTTCGAATCTTGCCGAACGCTGGTGCTTTATTTTCGATGACCACTACGCACTAATGGCCGTAGACCGACGGTTTGGAAAGTTCTGGTGCGAAATAAAGTTACAATTCATATGAAATAAAATACTATTATCATTAATAATGGCTGACAATGGTTCATCTAATAATACATTTCTACTAATGTTAATTAGCCTAAAATGACGCTCAGATTGGCGATAAAAAGTAACAAAAATTCTTTATCTTAATGTGTCGTGTCCCCCTCAAGATGTTGGGGATCATGGCTCTCCTTAACTTCCTGTCAAATGCAGCTCTTAATAAATTTTCTTTTCATGTTATTTTTCCTAAACCCTGCTCCGCAATCCATTTACTCAAGATCATTAAGTATGTTATCCATTGTTTCCATCTGTCTCTCTTGCTTCCAATCTGCCATGCGAGTATCAGATTTTCCAAGCACTCTTTCCTCATTATGTACCCTAGAAACCTCAACTGTCTCTTTTTGATATTATATCGTTGCCCACATGTTCTGTAAATTTGCAGAAACACATTTCTGTTGCTTCAAGTCTCTTCATTTCTGAAAAGATTGTCCAGCACTCACTGCCATACAGGAGGACAGATATCGCATAATAGTTTCCTTGTTTCCATCGAAGAAATGTATTTGGAATGTATTTTTGGCTATTCCAATACGCCTTCAGATTTCAGTGTCCCATTTTATGTGCTCTCTTAAAATACTTCCCAGATATTTAATTTATCGTAATTGCTTGATTTTGACGCCTCCAATTCATATTGTGGGATGTTCCTCTTGCTTCGGATTTCGGTGTCACATTTTTCGTCCTCTGTTAAAATACTTCCCAGATATTTAATTTTTTTGTAATTGTTTGATTTTGACGCGTCCAATTCATATTGTGGGATGTTCCTCTTGCTTCGGATTTCGGTATCACTTTTTCTGTCCTCTGTTAAAATACTTCCCAGATATTTAATTTTTTTGTAATTGTTTGATTTTGACGCCTTCAATTCATATTGTGGAATGTTCCTCCTACTTCGGATTTCGGTGTCACATTTTCCGTCCTCTGTTAAAATACTTCCCAGATATTTAATTTTTTTGTAATTGTTTGATTTTGACGCCTCCAATTCATATTGTGGGATGTTCCTCCTGCTTCGGATTTCGGTGTCACATTTTCGTCCTCTGTAAAAATACTTCCCAGATATTTAATTTTTTGTAATTGTTTGATTTTGACGCCTCCAATTCATATTGTGGGATGTTCCTCCTGCTTCGGATTTCGGTGTCACATTTTCCGTCCTCTGTTAAAATACTTCCCAGATATTTAATTTTTTGTAATTGTTTGATTTTGACGCGTCCAATTCATATTGTGGGATGTTCCTCTTGCTTCGGATTTCGGTGTCACTTTTTCTGTCCTCTGTTAAAATACTTCCCAGATATTTAAATTTTTGTAATTGTTTGATTTTGACGCCTCCAATTCATATTGTGGGATGTTCCTCCTGCTTCGGATTTCGGTGTCACATTTTCCGTCCTCTGTTAAAATACTTCCCAGATATTTAATTTTTTGTAATTGTTTGATTTTGACGCCTCCAATTCATATTGTGGGATGTTCCTCTTGCTTCGGATTTCGGTGTCACATTTTCCGTCCTCTGTTAAAATACTTCTCAGATATTTCAATTTCCGCACTTGTATGTCCGATTTGCAATTCCTAATTTGGGTTCAACTGTTTGCTAATAATCATCCATCGATGTTTAGTTATTTCTTCTCGCTTTCCTTCACAACATTCTGTAGTAATTTTTGTAGTTTTCTTTCTGTGTCTGTATCAACACTGTGTCATCTGCATATCTTATGTTGTTAAGATTGTGGCCGGCAATAGTAAATCCTATAGGTTTAATAAGTCTGGCGAGAAAACTCATTCTTGTCTTACACCCCATTCTATATTTGTATATATCCTGAACTCATAATAGATGACAAAGTTTCATCTCATAACAAATTGAATATAGTATTACTACTGATACCAATGCCTGCTAAATGACGACTTTTCTTTAATCATTTCATCCCAAACAAGGCAATAAAAGCACTAAGACGCAACGACTTACAGTGTGTTTGAGAATTTGAGAAATTTACTGATGGAAGAGGTCTTATTCAGCTAGAATCTAAACGCTGATGCAGACCGTCTATACATAACCCCGTAAAGAAGAATGGAAGAGGTCTTATTCAGCTAGAAAGTAAATCCTGATGTAGACCGTCTATACATAACCCGTAAAGAAGAATGGAAGAGATCTTATTCAGCTAGAATCTAAAGACTGATGCAGACCATCTATACATAACCCGTAAAGAAGAATGGAAGAGGTCTTATTCAGCTAGAATCTAAAGGCTGATGTAGACCGTCTATACATAACCCGTAAAGAAGAATGGAAGAGATCTTATTCAGCTAGAATCTAAAGGCTGATGCAGACCATCTATACATAACCCGTAAAGAAGAATGGAAGAGGTCTTATTCAGCTAGAATCTAAAGGCTGATGTAGACCGTCTATACATAACCCGTAAAGAAGAATGGAAGAGATCTTATTCAGCTAGAATCTAAAGGCTGATGCAGACCGTCTATACATAACCCCGTAAAGAAGAATGGAAGAGGTTTTATTCAGCTAGAATCTAAAGGCTGATGCAGACCGTCTATACATAACCCGTAAAGAAGAATGGAAGAGATCTTATTCAGCTAGAATCTAAAGGCTGATGTAGACCATCTATACATAACCCGTAAAGAAGAATGGAAGAGGTCTTATTCAGCTAGAATGTAAATCCTGATGTAGACCGTCTATACATAACCCGTAAAGAAGAATGGAAGAGATCTTATTCAGCTAGAATCTAAAGACTGATGCAGACCATCTATACATAACCCGTAAAGAAGAATGGAAGAGGTCTTATTCAGCTAGAATCTAAAGGCTGATGTAGACCGTCTATACATAACCCGTAAAGAAGAATGGAAGAGATCTTATTCAGCTAGAATCTAAAGGCTGATGCAGACCATCTATACATAACCCGTAAAGAAGAATGGAAGAGGTCTTATTCAGCTAGAATCTAAAGGCTGATGTAGACCGTCTATACATAACCCGTAAAGAAAATGGAAGAGGTCTTATTCAGCTAGAATCTAAAGGCTTATGCAGACCATCTATACATAACCCGTAAAGAAAATGGAAGAGGTCTTATTCAGCTAGAATTGTCATACAAGAGAATGGCAGTTGGCTTACTAACATTCATGGAAACAACAAAAGATTGGTTGTACAATTTGTCAAATAACATAAAACAGAAAGGAAAAATATTCAATCATGAAAGAAGGTTGTAAATACGAACGAGATTTACATTTAACAGATTCAGTAGAAAACCAAAACAGAACCCTAGAACCAATTGTTGCAGCAAAAATTATGAAAAGGAAAGCCAAGAAATAAAACTCTTGAACAGATGAAACAATGCTAGCAAGGCAGACCTCTGCATGAACAATATCCACAACGACGCTAATAAAGCGGATTTCGATAGTTGACATACCTCGATGGTTAAGAGAATCTGGTTTAAAGTCTGAAACGAAAGGCTTTATTCTGGCGGCACACGACCAGAGTCTTTTCTCTATGGACTTTCAGGCAAATATCATACATAACAGTGCGGATCCAAAATGCAGGTTCTGTGACGAATGTCATGAAACCATAGACCATCTAATTTCAGGATGTTCTGCAATTGCGCCAAATGAATATAAAGAAACGCCACGATGGTGTAGGGCAATACTTACACTGGGCAAGGTGCAAACACTTTGGAAAAGTTATCGACAAACACTGGTATGAACAGCACTCAGCACCGGTTACAGAAATAGAAGACATCATAATTCTCTGGGATTACACCATCTTTACAGAGATGAAGATTGAAGCAAATAAGCCGAAATTAATTGTCAAAAACCGAAAAGGAAAAAAAGACTACTAACTGATTTGGCTTGCGCAGGGAACTGTAACAGCAACAAAGGCATTTGAATAAATATTGTCGTATCAAGACCTGGAAATCGAAATAGAAAAGATATGGAAATTGAAACAACACATTGAAAAAAGTTCCTTGAAATCCCAGCTTAAGAGAAATACAAAAAATTGTTTGATAAGTACAGACCACACTATAAGAAGAACTATGTCTACATAAACTATTGATGTTAAGGAAGTTAGAAAAAAATCATGAAATATAGCCATAACAACACACCATAACCTGCCTTAGGTCTTCTCGCAGATTTGGTAGGTAGTGGAACCATAGCAGAAATCTAAATATAATAATAATAATAATAATAATAACAATCAAAGCCAACCGCCCAGGCATTGTTATTAAAGACCACAAACAAAATAAGCGCCTCCTTATTGATATGGCAGTCCCTGTAGACTGCAATGTATCTTTGAAGATATTCGAAAAGCTGTCAAAATACAAGGACCTTGAAATAGAAATCTCAAAAATGTGGCACATGGGAACATCAACAATCCCTGTTGTAGTTGGAGCCCTTGGACTGGTTGGAAAAGATTCCAGTAGACTAATTGAAGGGATCCCTGGAAGTCCATGCCTCAAAGAGATACAAAATATTGTTCTGACAAGTCCAGCCCACACTTTACGAAGGGCTTTATCTATGTAATTATTATTTTTTTTTTTGCAATGGAAAGTGTCATGATGCCATTTCTAACCTTAGGTCCCTGGGCGAGACCCGGAAAGAAATGTGTAAACGCCAGATATTAAAGAATATAATAATAATAATAATAATAATAATAATAATAATAATAATAATAATAATAATAATAATAATAATAATAATAAACATTTAAATTTAATAAAAAACAATTAATGTACCCAGATTGTCATGTATTTTTTTCATAACCTTTTTTCCTCCTCATATTTTCACCCTGTCTCTCTCTTTCTCTCTCTCTCTCTATATATATATATATATATATATATATATATATATATATATATATATATATATATATATTATACCATCTTTCAAACTGGGAGATTGAAGCAAATAGGTCTCACATATTTGTCAAAACCCGAAAAGAAAAAAAAACTTGCCTACTACTTGATATGGCAACCAAGAAATTTGAAAAACTATCGAAATATAAAGACCTAGAAATCGAAATAGAAAAGATGTGGAGATTGTAAATAATAATAGTACCAGGTGCGCTTGGAATTATAAAAAAGAAACACAACAACACATTGAATAGATCCCTAGAAATCCCAGCTTAAGAGAAATACCAAAAATTGTCTTGATGAGTACAGCCCACACACTAAGAAGAACTTTGTTCATGTAAGACTAGTGATGTTATGGAGTTAGAAAAGCAAATCACGAAATATAGCCATAACAACACACCACTACTTCCCCTAGGTCTTCGCACAGACTTGGTAGGGTGTGTGGCCATAGCAGAAATCGAAAGATAATAATAATAATAATAATAATAATAATAATAATAATAATAATAATAATAATAAAGGAAGCCAACGAGTTGACAAAATGGAGGTGGTTAAGTAATAGCTGTAAAGCCTAATACACCGACTGAAGCTGGAAAATACTTACAAAAAGAAAGCAAAGGCAAGTGCAACCGATCAGATACAGAAACGATGTCAAGATAAACCGCTTCACGGTCAATAGTCTGCCCGTACCAAACAAGCTGATGTAGACAAACCCCGTACCCATCGGTGGCTACGTAGTGCAGAGCTGAAAACTGGAACTGAAGTTTTTATTCTTGCTGCACTGGACCAACCCTTGGCTGTATCTTGATTATTATTTGATTAAATAATCTTATATTAAAAACAAAAAGAATGAGATTTCTAATGCATTTTTAAAAAATACAATCCTTCATGGAACAAAGGGTTAACGTATTTATTTCAACACATTCAACTTGCAAAGGTGGTGCAATTTCTTTACTAAAAATATATCTCCAGTCAGATTCGGTGAAATCCAGATTGATTAAAAATGGCCTCATTATTCCATCGATCTTGAAATTATTTTGTAAAGTCAGAAGAAAATTCCCATTCCCAGAGTTAATCATATTTGTCATATTAATTTAGATTTAATTGTCTGTTCATTAAGAATTGCCAGTTATCGCCCGACAGGAAACTGAAACGCTAATATATTCTTTTGTCGTATTCAGTATACTTACATATCTCTGAACATGAGCTTTTAGTCAACTAAAAATGATTATTATATATATATATATATTTTAAGCTTATCACCCCAAGCAAGGCTGGAAGCCACTAGCACGCAAGGGGTTACAGAAGGTTTGGAGGAAGAGCAGATAGGAGTGGTAAAGGAGAGGATGTGGAGAAAGAAAGTGGATCGTTCTAGGCAAGGGAGTTACAGAAGATTTGGAGCGAGAGAAGATAGGAATGAAAGGTGAAAGGATGTGGAGAAGGGAAGTGGATAGATCACGGCAACTGGAGATGTCGATTGACGTTACACTTAAATAGTTGGAGAGTGTATTTGTCAGGGAAACAGAATAAGGAAGGGAGTTCCACAGGCGAGATGTGCGAGACATGAAGCTATTGGAGTAGAAGAGACGTCTACATCTAACAGTTTCAACGGTGAAGGGGTGGGAACGGGATGCCAGCCTCGTAGGACGTTTAAATTCATGAGGCCTAGGAACCAGCGAAAGCAGCTCATCGGAGCAATTACCGTGAAAGTATTATATATATATATATATATATATATATATATATATATATATATATATATATATATATATATATAGAGAGAGAGAGAGAGAGAGAGAGAGAAAGAGAGAGAGAGAGGCAAACAGACAGACAAAAACTGACAGGGTGAAGACCCGTAAAGAAAAATTATTTCACCAAAATATGTGGAGGAAAAAAGGTTATGAAAAAAATTCATGAAAATCTGGGTACATTAAATTTTTAAAAAAATATGAAATTTAAATGTTTAGTATTATTATTATTATTATTATTATTATTATTATTATTATTATTATTATTATTATATTCTTTAATATCTGGCGTTTACACATTTCTTTCCGGGTCTCGCCCAGGGACCTAAGGTTAGAAATGGCATCATGACACTTTCCATTGCAAAAAAAAAAAATAATAATTACATAGATAAAGCCCTTCGTAAAGTGTGGGCTGGACTTGTCAGAACAATATTTTGTATCTCTTTGAGGCATGGACTTCCAGGGATCCCTTCAATTAGTCTACTGGAATCTTTTCCAACCAGTCCAAGGGCTCCAACTACAACAGGGATTGTTGATGTTCCCATGTGCCACATTTTTGAGATTTCTATTTCAAGGTCCTTGTATTTTGACAGCTTTTCGAATATCTTCAAAGATACATTGCAGTCTACAGGGACTGCCATATCAATAAGGAGGCGCTTATTTTGTTTGTGGTCTTTAATAACAATGCCTGGGCGGTTGGCTTTGATTGTTATTATTATTATTATTATTATTATTATTATTATTATTAGTATTATTATTAGTATTATTAGTATTATTATATTTAGATTTCTGCTATGGTTCCACTACCTACCAAGTCTGCGAGAAGACCTAAGGCAGGTTATGGTGTGTTGTTATGGCTATATTTCATGATTTTTTTTTCTAACTTCCATAACATCAATAGTGTTATGTAGACACAGCTCTTCTTATAGTGTGGGCTGTATTTATCAAACAATTTTTTGTATTTTTCTTAAGCTGGGATTTCAAGGAATGATTGCAGTTGCTTAGCAGTTTTGTTGACACTATACCCCAGGAATAGGTTTTACACAGCATACATCTATGTGCAATGTCAACATGCTAATAATAATAATAATAATAATAATAATAATAATAATAATAATAATAATAATAAAAAGAATCAAAGCTAACCGTCCAGATATTGTTATTAGAGACCGGAAGAAAATGCCGTTTATTGATATGTCAGTTCCTGCAGACGGCAATTGTATCGGTGAAGATCATGAAAAAGCTGTCAAAACACAAGGACCTTGAAATCGACATCTCAGAAATGTGGCACCACGTGGGAACATCAACCACCCCTGTTGTAGTTGGAGCCCTCGAATTGGTTGGAAAAGATTTCAGTAGTCTAATTGAAGGGATCCCTGGAAGACCATGCCTTAAAAAATACAAAAATATGTTCTCACAAGTACAACCCAGATTTTACAAAGATCATGATGCCATTTCTAAACTTAGGTCTCTGGGTTGGAGCCGGAAAGAAATGTGTACACAAAAGAAATCAAAGAAAATATAATAATAATAATAATAATAATAATAATAATAATAATAATAATAATAATAATAATAATAATAATAATAAAATTAATAATAATAATAATAATAGGAGTGACATATTTGCACATGAAGATATGCATGAAACACAAAATAATAATAATAATGATAATAATAATAATAATAATAATAATAATAATAATAATAATAACTGGAAATTCTGTAACTTCTACGGGAAGGAAACTGAAAGAAATTGGTATGAACACCACCCAGACCCACTTACGGAGATAGGATCTTTAACAATTTTATGAGACTACACAATACACACAGACAGAAAAATCAAAGTTAACCGTCCTGACAAAAAATTGCCTCTTTATTGATACGGCAGTCCTGCAGACTGCAATGTATCGTCGAAGATCTTTAAAAAGCTATCAAAACACAAGTACCTTCAAATCGAAATCTCAAAAATGTGGAACATGTGAAAATCAACAATCTCTGTTGTAGTTGGAGCCCTCAGATTGGTTGGAAAAGATTCCAGTAGACTAATTGAAGGGATTCCTGGAAGCTCAAGCCTTAAAGAAATCAAAAAAAAATCTGACGAGTACAGCACCCAACTTATGAAGGGCTTTATCTATGTAAAATATGTGTGTTGTGGGTCTTTTTTTCTTTAATTGAAAAGTGGAAAATGCCATGATGCCATTTCTGATCTTAGGTCTCTGGGCAGGACCCGGAAAGAAATGCGTACACACTAGAAATAAAAGGAAATAAAAAAAAATAATAATATACCCACATACATAACAAGGTAGCGACATATGTGCACATGAAGATATGCAAGCACAAAATCGAAACCATTGAGAGATGGTATGAACATCAACCAGACAGCGTTACCCAAAATAATGATGTAACTATCCTCTGGGACATGCAAATTCAAACTGATAAGAAAATAAATTCCAACGCATCTGATATTATAAAAGAAAGGAAATTCAGGAAGTGTATGCTTATTGACATAGTTGTATCATCTGAGAGAAACACCAATACGAAAATCATCGAGAAATTGTCCAAATACAGCGACCTGTAGATCAAAATTAACAGGGTGTGGGGAATGAAAACTGAGACTGTAGCAATAGTAATCGGAATTCTGTGTCATGTGAGAAAAGGAATGGATCGCCCTACTTGGAACATCCCATATACTAAGAAAAGTACTATCAATTAAATGATAATTCTCCTATAGGGTCTAAGGACCATAGTTTGGACCCGGCTCTACCGGATACAAAGCAGGAAACATAACACACAAACAATGATAATAATATTTATTAATATTTGATA
Organism: Acanthosepion esculentum; assembly: GCA_964036315.1. Lineage (NCBI taxonomy): Eukaryota > Metazoa > Mollusca > Cephalopoda > Sepiida > Sepiidae > Acanthosepion > Acanthosepion esculentum. The sequence continues at coordinate 18,485,533 of OZ038499.1, forward strand.
CATTATTTTCCGGGACAGTAAAGCTCTGCGAAACCGTCTTACACGATACCCATATATTTGAATGTAATTTGAAGAGTAACGTCTCGAAAATAAGCCAGGCCGGAGGCAATGAATTCGTATCGACGAGACTGATAATGTTGATAATAATAATAATAATAATAATAATAATAATAATAATATGGGGAATGAAGACTGAGATTGTACCGATAGTAATCGGAGCTCTGGGCCTCGTGAGAAAAGGAATGGACAATTTTATAAATATTGTCCAGGTAACATTAACATACAAGTTTTTCAGAAGATCGCCCTACTAGGAACATCGCATATACAAAGAAAAGTGTTATCTATTAAATGACAATTCTTCTATAGGACCTAAGGACCATAGTTTGGACCCGGTTCTACAGGATACAAAACAGGGAACATAAAATACACAAATAATAATAATATGCCATATATATATATAGTAACCTATGTAAAATTAATATCCTTATTTATGTTTATCTATCTATCTCAGTCTTTTCATATCTATCTATCTATCTATCTATCTATCTATCTATCTATCTATCTATCTCAGTTTTTCATATCTATCTATCTATCTATCTATCTATCTCAGTCTTTTCATATCTATCTATCTATCTATCTATCTATCTATCTATCTCAGTCTTTTCATATCTATCTATCTATCTATCTCAGTCTTTTCATATCTATCTATCTATCTATCTATCTATCTGTATTCGTAAACATACGCGTAGTTATAACGTGAATTAAGTGCATTGACAAAGGTATTTGAAATGAATTCTTTTCCAGCATTAGCTCATTGGCATATTGATTTAAATATGCACACATACATGCACACATACACGCACACGCAGACACGTACGCAAACATATATTTATACACATATATGTTTCTACATACATATGTTTCTACATACTTACACACCCATGCACACACACACACACAAATATATATATATATATATATATATACATGTATATATATATATATATATATATATATATATATATATATATATATATATATATATATATATATATATATATATATATATATATATTGGGTTTGGATGGTAGCCAGACTACAAGAAGACAAACAACAATTAATCCAAGCCATTTTGGCGTAGGCCGAGCAACTCTACTCCGTAAAAACCGCTGTCCTACGGACTCCCATCGGTATTGAATATGGAGGAATGAGACACAGCGTCTATTTTCATTTGTTTTTGTTTGTTTTCTTTTCTTTTTTCGTAAGTTACCTTGGAAAATTTACCTCAGACTATTTCATCGCTATTTCAGATTTTGGAACAGCTTTGGGTGTTCAAGTTTCAGCCCCCCCCCCCCCCCCCCGAGCTGGAACGGTAGTTATTTTATGCGCAGCACAAGTAACTACAAGAGAAAATAATGAGATAATCAACCTGTTAAATTTGTACCGTGCCAAAACCAAGACGTTTTGCAAGGAAATACACATCAATAGCCTAAAAAAGGTTAGGTGTCGGATTGAGAAGTTTGTTTTCAAGGATAAAAAATTCTAAGAAAATGATTTTATGAATTTCAAACTGAGTATTCTGTCAAGGAATGCCAATAATTTCCCGAACGAAAACGTTTAATTTTAAGGCACATTATTTGTATATTAAGATAATATTTCTTATGTCTGTACATTCCTTACAAACGCTTTGTCATACACGAAAAAATAGAGATATTTTATATATATATATATATATATATAAATATATATATATGAAAAAATATAGTCTTAAAGTGTGCTATATTTATGGCATAAAGTGCTCAATATCAGAGATAGAGTTTGTGTAAATATAAAAGTGAACACTGAAGTCAACACTTACAGGCGACAGGCTATTTCATGATAGACGCAATCGTCAGGCCATAAAATATATACACACACACACAGACACACACACGCACACATATATATGTATATTTTATATATATTTTATTTTATATATATATTGTGAGTTTGTAAACAGTGACAATTTAAGCTAATATTGCACGACTCTTCGGAAGAATTGAGTCACTGTCAGTCACTGTGTGTTTATCTAAATCTAAAAATAAACACGCTAAAATTCACCTTCATTCCTGCCGTGCGCCGACGGCTTAGTGGTAGAAGTTCCGACTGACGCAAATTCAGTCGGGTTTCGATCCTAGCTAGAGGCAACAGGACGTCTAGCCACACTGAAACAGCAAAACAGTCTGTCTGTGGATGATATATATATATATATATATATATATAATTATTTATTCGGAAATTATAACATATATATGTTATAAAATCACTGCAAAAATAGCCATTTTGTTTCAACACCTCTGGTGTCTTATCAAGTGATGGAGTTGAATGTAGAAATATATATATATATATATATATATATATATATATATATGGTTAAAAATGACAATTGGAAAAATGTCTTACTACTTGTTCCAATTGTCATTTTTAAACCAATTTATCTTATTTTCAGAATTATTGTTGGAAATTTATATATCAAAAATAGTTTTGTAAACGTTAGGGGCCGTTTCCTCACACCAAAGAAACCCACTGTATAGACGAACTGAATATGACTAACGAAGTTTACTTCGCTTGAAATAAGCTTATTCTCCATATTTCATTGTGCACTAATTGTTTGCTCTGTAATAATAAATACATTGAGCTCTTTTTGTGGATCAGTTTTAATATTTGATATTACTAGGATCCATATATATATATATATATGTATGTATATATATATGTATGTATATATATATATATATATATATATTAAAGACATTTTTGATATGTTTAACGTTCTTTTTATAGATGCAAGTATTTTAAGTAAATGCTCTGTTCATAATAAACAGTATTAAATAACTTTTACCGGCCTGAATGTCTGAGAAATTTTCATAGAAAATTTTCGTTCTTCTTCTATGAAAATTTCTCGGATATTCAGGCCGGTAAATGTCGTTAATACTGTTTATTATAAACAGAGCATTTACTTAAATATTTGTATCTATAAAAAGAATGTTAAACATATCAAAAATGTCTTTAATGAATTGTCGGACTATGTCCAATTCAAAAATGTATATATATATATATATATATATATATATATATATATATATATATATATATATATATAGAGAGAGAGAGAGAGAGAGAGAGAGAGAGAGAGATGAACAGAATGAGATGAATGCATAAATCAATCAATACACTGAATTTAAAGTAAAAATAAAATTCATCCCTGATATTGGCTGAAAGTATAGCCGAAACGACACGGCCATACGAAAGATTTGGGCAAATTGTACATTATTTACGTCTAAAAAAGAAGAGATATACAAGGACACGGGAAAATTTGATTCAAAATTTAACCGCAATCCGTTTTAATGAAGCTAGTATAAAAGAGCGATATATATATAATTATATATATATATATATACATATATATATATATATATATATATATATATATATATATATATATAGATTAATATCGATTTGTGCCAACCCCTCTCTCTTCTCAATAATGAGGGGAAATAAATCATTCAGACCTTCATTAATGGTACTAATATACATACTCTGGCGTCCGTCTTCAAAGTCCACTCAAGAACCATCAAGCAACCGGGGAATAATTTTTAAAACAAGAGTGGACAGTTGAGAGGAAAACTGCTTCAAGAGGTTACAATAGAAAGAGAGATCACCATTTCAAATTAGAGTTAAAGAGAACAATTAGAAAAGATCCAACTCAATTCAATGGACGTTTGGCACGTGAGAGAGGAGTTTCACTTATGATAGTGCAAACAGGAATGAAAAAAGACTTGAAAATGAAATCGTACGTGAAACCTGTGAGGCACCTTGTTATGCCAGGACAGAAAGTTGGAAAGTTAGAGAGGGCGAAGACCATCTTGAATAAGTTGGAAAATGGTTCAGGAATAATATGTATGTATAAATTTGAACTTTATTTCAATCCTTCATGAGCTTCCGATCCTTAGCTATGATTAATTAATGACGAACACGTCATTTTCGTTTATGATCGATCTCATCACGATTCTTCTGTTAAGAGTAGAGTGTAATTCTGAATTTATTACTGCTCAAAGTAGAGTTCCATAGTGTTATAAAAATCTCGGGGAATTCCAGTAAGATATCTTTGATCATTTCTAAGATACAACGGTTCAGTGCCTAATCTAACAAATAGACAATTTTGCTGTTACACGATTTCGGTAATTGTTATGGTCCAGGTTCGGACCAAGGAAGAACAACACGAACACAAGAGTAGGAATAACGAAGATATATTACACGGAATAATAATACAAGATGTGGAAGGTGTCAGTATGACTGTCAGTCTGGTTTGGAGTGAACTACTATCGGCTCGACTTGATTCGTCCCTCTCTCTTGAGAGGCGTAGTATATATAGTGTTAGGAAGAGTTCATTCTGTATGTCGTGGTGGGATCCACCTAATCTGCATAGGTGACTACCAACTATATAAATAATGGTTGGTACCGGAAGACGAGGAGAAGAAATCACGAGATCCAACTAGAGACTCTGATCGACTGCGACTAGTCAACACATTCTCCAGGAAAGTCTTCCCAGAAATATACAGAAATACTATATGTACTTATTGTGTACACTTTCTTGTTATAATACATTCTTGTTCTAAGTACATTTTGTGTTGCATTATTATTCCATGCATTAGGCGAGATTCAACAATGAGTCATAACTCAACACTGTAGTTATAGGTAAGGACCCATGACAGTAATTTTGCTGTTAAACCCAGTTTATATTTATTAACAAGTGGTTAGGAATTTAACCGTCTTATTTGAGTTTTTAAAAATTGCTGTAGTCATGCATCTTGGCTTGTGATAGAGGTAATTCTTTCAGGAACGGATATATTTGCAGTGCGCTGATTTATATCTTCATGAGACTCAATAGCGGCATTCTAAAATGCGTCGACTTAGATAAGTTTTTCTGTAGTCTTTAATTTTAAAGTCTGGTGTATGAAAACTATTTACTTAGGAAGTGTTCCACAAAATATGCTGTCAATATGAACTTACGGTACGGGAAAAATTCTAAAATCTATGTTATAAAAGAAGCCATGATTCTCTGTCAATCATAAATTACCTGTGACTTCAGGTAAGTATGTCACTGACATACAGTGCCGTTCGATAAAAGTGACTCACCTGATTTTTTTTTTAACTAAATGTTCTCTTCTCCGATGAAACGAAAGTTGAATTAAATTCAAAGGATAAGCGATCTAAAATCCGAAGAAGAAACTTTGAAAGCTCTTTGAATTTAGCAGTAAGTACTGTCAAGCATCCGTTCAGTATAATGTTCTGGGGATGCTTTTCTTTTCATGGAACTGGTTTCTTAAAACCTATTGAAAAGGCCCTCAGGAGCGAGCAGTACAAGAGAATTTTAGAGTCTTGTTTGCTCCCTTCTGCTGAAAGGGTGCAAATCGACCCCACCAATCTCATTTTTATGCAGGATAATGCTCCCTGTCACAAATCAAAATTGATGAAGGAATAATTTGATGATAAGCAGGTGAGTGTTATGACATGGCCGCCCCAATCTCCTGACCTCAGCCCCATAGAAAACTTATGGAGCATTATAAAGTACAGGCTCTTGAGAAAGCAGTTGAGCAACAAAGAGGATTTGATTGCGCATTTCATATCCGAATGGAATTCAATGCTTAGAGATGAAATTTGCCAGAACCTAATCAAGTCAATGCCAAAAAGGGTTGAAAAGATTATTCAAAATAAAGGAGGACCCATAGATTATTAAATATTTCGGACTATATTACCTATTATAAATAAATTATACCTCTATTATTCTTTATTTAAAGCTGTTCGGTTATTATTGAATCTCGACTAATGCATGGAATAATAATGCAACACAAAATGTACTTAGAACAAGAATGTATTATAACAAGAAAGTGTACACAATATTTACATATAGTATTTCTGTATATTTCTGGGAAGATGTTCCTGGAGAATGTGTTGACTAAGTCGCAGTCGGGCAGAGTCTCTAGCTGGATCTCTGTATTCGCTCCCTCGTCTTCCGGTACCAACCATTATTTATATAGTCGGTAGTCACCTATGCAGATTAGGTGGATCCTACCACAACAGTTATGTTTCTATTGATTACTAGTTGCAGGAAATAAGTGAGACACTTTTTTTTTTACAGAGTTTTTCCCTAAATCTCATTTATATCCAAAATTATAATTATCAACAGAATACCTTAGGGTGAGTAAACTTTTTTACTAGGTGGTCGGGAAGGGGTCTTTATATTAGTAAGATTAAAAGTTAGTTTGATCCCAAAAAAAATAGGCGAAAAAATTTTTAAGTTTAAAAAAAATCAGGGGAGTCACTTTTATCGAACAGCACTGTACGTATGTCTGTGTTGTACGTGAGTGACTGGCATGTGTTTGCGTCATTTAATCTACAAGCAATTTCATTTTTAAAACCTCAACAAGTCACATAATTAGATCTTTTGTATTGAAAAATGTTCGCAAATTATTTGGTAACATTCAGAGCATTTTGTTTTCACAGCTGAAAAGAAATTCCAGCAAAAGACATCTCAATTCAATCCGCCTATTCCATTGTACATGATACTGCTGAAGTATCAAAAAGGACTTAAATAACAATGAACATGACAGACAATCAAGAAAGAGAATTTTTTTTTATCATAGTTCTTATGTTCCCGAAAGTTTGATTTCTACTGTCAGTTTATTAAATGATTTGATGAAAATACTTGTTGGTCTTGGTATATTCAATCGTGTTATTTTAAAAGACTTAGGGTCTGATTGTTATTGCAAAAATAGTATTTCTCTATAAGAAGGCCAATATTTGTTGGTTTAAATACGAATTGAGAAGTTTCTACACTTATATACTGAGAAATATTGCCATCGGTCAATTTTATATATGCAGAAAACAAATGTAAAAAAAAATGCCTTTTTCCCAAAAATGAGTCATTTCTGTACAGCAAAAACGGTAGCTAACCAAGAAAAAGTAAGATCATTTTCAGATTCAGTGGTCTTAAATTATCTTAAAAAGACGTTTGGTGTCTCGACGCCATTTCAATTTGTTTTTTTGTTTACCAGTGTAATTAGATGTTTTGTATTGATAACATTTTCGGTAATAAATATGAATATTTTTAAAGCATCTTTTAAATATTTTGTAGGAATATTTTAAGGTTTTTCATTGAATTCAAATATACATGAGTACACACACACACATATATATATATATACATATATATATATATATATATATATATATATATATATATATATATATATATATATATATATATATATACACACAATTTGAATGAAACTGAAACTAACCTCCACGTCGAGAAGGTTTATTTCCCTTTCAGTCTGACAGCAACCTCTGGTTAACGGGAAAAGAGTATACCACATCAATTGTAACTCGAAGAAAACATACTGTTGTAATCCACATTCACGCCATAATCACGAGTTCCGTAACCCGTTAGGGTCGTAGAGACACCACATGCACTGTTGTCGTAGTGATGTGTCCCGGGAATGATAGCCTAACGGAGCCCAAACTTCTCCTGGCTGGATTGAATTCAGAGTTTTTTCTTCTCCTAGACTAGTTGCCAACCAAGGCTATGGGAAACAGTCTGTTCTGATATTTACGCATAACTGGCGGTGGAGAGGTGAATTCATATTTTCCCCGAGGATATTAGCACGAAAGCGAATGTAAGGAACTCGACTTAAATTCGAACCCTGCTATTCTATTTCTCTATCCGAGCCACTATTCATTACTCCGCCATGCCTCCAGATTATCCTATCCTCGTCACCTGAAACAAAAGGTTAGGAAGGAAATTCCGATTAATACTAGATAGGGCGATAACAATAAAAACATAAATTTCAATCAAAAGCAATGCTAACCGTTCGGTCAATGAATACGGAATATTTCCTTATAAGGAAACGTCTAGTCTCACTATTATTATTGCCGTTTCGTGATTTTTCCAACTTCTTGGATAGAGTCTCCTGGTAGTATAAAGTCGATAGTTCAGATTTCCATATGACCTGAACCGTGACGATGCCGACAACCTGGGCTAAAGCCCCTTCGCTTTTATCTAATGTCATGACTAGTATTTTTCAAGTCTTGTGACTACTACTGCTACTGTAACTGCTTCTGCTGCTGTTGTGGTGGTGGTGTCACTGGAGGCAGTTAAATGCAGACAAATTGGCGGTGATGCTTGCAGTTGATGTTTTTATTTGGTGCAGTTTTCTGTATTGTTCATTGTTTTTATTTTCCTTAGAATAATCCTGAAATATTTTTAAAAAATTCTTATGAAAATGGGGAAAGAATTCTTGAAAGTCAATTTAACTTTGCTGTTTGGAGAAGTTTTCGTTTAAATTTAATATTATATTTCATAATGATTTTTTCCTGTTCTTTTCCAATAGTTTTTTTTTCTATAGAACATCTTTTATACGTTTTTTTTTGTTTTTTTTCTTGAGGCAGAGAGGAAAATATTGTTTTTAATTTAGAAAAATGGATTTCTGGATAAAAGACTAATTTATAAAAAAAAAACCTCCATTTTTTTATTTTCATTTTCTTTTTCTCGTAGTTATTTCGTTCAAAAAGATGATTCCTATTTTTACTGTAACCTCTTTTTTTACATTTCCCGAATTCAGCTACATTAACGTAGCACAGCACAAGACCAAACGATGTCATGAATAATTTCTTAAGATTTAAGTTGTCTGCATGCCTAGAATATCACAATAAAAATCCGAGTTTTTGATGTGACCTAAAACAGCAACATCTCATGTAAAAAGGTAAAAAAATAAAACACTTTTTTTCGACACGTGTCAGGCCTTTATTAGGTCCTATGACATTACACTTCCTTGCGACTTTTTTGTGATTTCAGACTGAGTAAAATATAAGGAAGTAAAGGTGGAAGAGAGAGAGAGAAAGAGAGAGAGGATTAAACATCAACTGCCAGAAGACAGAATGCATCGTTGTTAGCAAAAAGATGCAAATTAAAAATTTGTGAAAAGCAGACAAATTTAAATATCTGGGAAGTGTTTTAACGGAGGACATAAAGCACGAAACTGAAATCCGAAAGCGCACTGGGATAGCCAAAGATGCATTCCAAAATCTAAGCAGAGTAAGAAAAAAACAAAACAAAAGAATATTGAACTGTCAAGGGATATCAACCCGCCTACATCGAAACGAATTTTGGAAAATCTGCACACAAAGAAATTTGAAGCAACAGAAATATCTTTCTACAGAAGGATGCTGACGACACCATGAACCGAACAACGACAAAGATTTAGATAAAACGGAAGCAAAAAGGAAACTTATACTTAACTTCTAGACGAGACAGTTGAAATTTCGAGGGCGCATAATGAGGAAAGAGGACTTAAAAAATCGGATACTCTGTGGACAGACTGAAGGCAAATGGGAGAGAGAAAAACGACACATCGTATGAACTCGATTAAATGGATGTCGGAACAAGATTTAGGAGGGATAATAAAATGTCATTATTTATCAAGAGCTACAAAGAACAGAAAATTGTGAAAATATATGATCTCCTAAGTCCTGAGAGGGACACGCACATAAAGAAGAAGAAATTTGGCAAATATAATTGTCAGGACTTCACTTTCTTGTTTTACGTTCTAATAAATAATTAGCTTTATCCGCACGAAGGTCGTCCCTAGCCTTTAAAATAGCCCTAGCATAGAATTAATAATATCTGCAGTAGCCCTAGCGTAGATTTAATATCTTCTGTAGTATTCCTAGCGAAAAAAAAAAACAAAAAAATGATAATCTTAACAGAAGAGAATACAAACTATGTAGTAGAAGAGAATATAAACTATGTAGTAGCCCTACAACAGAAGTGATATCATCTGCAGCTGGCACAGAACTGATAACCGCATTGATTTTTTATTAAATTTCGCGAATTACGAGACTCGAAACGTACACAAAGAAGTGGGTTACATTCAAAGTGGTAATATCGAATGAGGTGAATATGAATGGAAGAGAAGTGAAAACTATGAGGATAAGGATGAAAGGTGACGATTGATCCTTGAATTTAAGATTCTAAGATTTAAGTCTGTAGACGAGCATCAAGTAATACTGTCCTTTCGCTCTAATATATATATATATATATATATATATATATATATGTATATATATATATATATATATATATATATATACACAGACGCCAGGCCTGACGATTGCGTCTAGCATGAAACAGCCTGTCGCATCTGAGTGTTGATTTCAATGTTCACTTTTAAATATATATATATATATATATATATAAACGCTCTATCTCTGATATTAAGCACTTTATCCCAGAAATATATCACACTTAAAAACTATATTTCTTCATATATATATATATATATATATATATATATATATATATATATATATATATGTTGTAACAGCAAAACTGGCCAAATCGTGCAACAGCATTATTATCCATTCCACAAAATGTTTAATATCTAAAAGATGCTAAACTAATTGAGATTCTTTTTTCCACGTTTTCAGATAAGACGTTTAGACATATTGACACCATTTGTCATAAGAATCACTGAAAAACCTTTGAGTTATTCAGATAAAAAGAGAGCAGCTTAAAATTGTTTTGTCTCAGACCCACTGTCTTCCCAAATGATCAATGCTGACAGTAAAATAAAGAGTAGCTGGGTTTTTAGTAATGGTAAAATTTCATACTCTGGTCGCTTTCTTCAAAGCCTATTCAAAAACCATCAAAAGAACAGTGAATAAGTTTAAAAAAGAGCGAACAATAGCGAAAAAACTTGGCTCATCAGGTTACAACCGGAAGAGGAATCATCATTTCAATTTAGAGCTCAAGAGATCAGTTAGAAAAGATACAATTCAATCCAAAAGACGTTTGACATGTGAAAGAGAAGTTTCACCTACGACATTTCAAAGAGAAGTGAAAAAGACTTGAAATTGAAATCGTATTTGAAAGTTGTAAGTCAACTTCTTACTTCAGGACAGAAAGTGAAACGGTTAGAGAGTGCTAAAATAATTATATATATATATATATATATATATATATGTGTGTGTGTGTGTGTGTGTGTGTGTGTGTGTGTGTCACACATTATGAAATGGAGAAAGCCCGACAATTATTTTAAGACATTTTATAAACATAAAATATGTCTTAAAATAAGTGTCGGACTTTGTCCATAATGTGTGACGTCATTTGTTTACATTTGTATACGCATCGAGCAGATATGAATGTACGAGAGAAAATCATGGAGAATTGTAGTTTAAAAACAGTAAAATCGACCTTCCTGACCGAAACGCTCCTCCGTGTCTCAATCGGTAAAAGCACGTCAGGCTATATGGCGGTTCCGTATAGGATACAGGTTCGTTTCCTGTCGGAGGACGCATATTTTCTATGAAAATTTCTCGGACATTCAGGCCGGTAAATGTTGTTAATACTGTTTATTATAAAACAGAGCATTTACTTAAATATTTGTATCTATAAAAAGAACGTATAAACATAAGAAATGTCTTCATATATATATATATATATATATATATATATATATATATATATATATATATAAACTTCATGAGCTTCCGATTCTTAACTATGATTAATTAATGATGGACATTTCATTTTTGTTTATGATTGATTTCATCACTATACTTCTGTTAAGCTTCGATTATACATTCTTATTGTTCAATATTGAGTACAAGAGTGTTATAAAAAACCTCGGAGAATTCCATTAAGATATCTTTAATATTTTCTAAGATACAAATTTTCTGAGATTATCAAACAATTGGATAATTTTGATGTTACACGGTTTGGACAATTTTGCTGTTACACATGTTATGTATTAAATAGCGCATACTGCTTTCATTTAACTACCATGGAGAAACATTTTCTACCTGCCATCAACATGGCTGACGCTAGACTCCATAAGAGCAACACAATGCACCTTCTTTTGGCCTCATGTTTTCAAATAACTTGACGAGCAATGACTACAGCGAACCAATAGAAAATTGGGTCATTGCCAGAAAAGTTTTCACGTCATATTTCCTCTTGCACATTTGCAAATTTACCGTTCGTCGGTGCATCGAATACTGTTGCCATATCAGATCTGCTGCTTCTGCTATTCGTCTCGGGGTTCTTGATAAAATCCAAAGAAGGATATCTAATGTAATCGATCCTGACTTACCATCTCGAATTTAGTCACTTTCTCAAGGAATTGACGTGCTTTCCCGCTGTCTTTTATACAAATATTTCCACGGTTGACCGCACTTACGAACTTTTTACCCTGGTGCCGCGACTACATAAATTTAAGGGTTCTACTAGGTCCCACCCGTTTACTATTGAAATAGCTAAATGCAACCACCACTTCTCCTCCTATAGTTAATTTTCTCGCACTTCTTACCTGCGGAATATCCTTCCGTTTACTTGCTTCACTGATAATTACAATCTTCAAAAATTTAAATGCAACGTCAATCACCATCTTCTCTCTCAGTCCTCCCTATTCTCTGTCTTCTCTTTCACTTTCAGTCCTGTAACCTTATTGAAATTATTACGGAGTCGCTAACTGGGTGCCCTGTGATTTGCTTGAAAAATAACCAATCACAGGCTACCTTTTTAGATTTTTACTAATCCCATGAGAGCGGTTTTTACAAACTTTCATCGTCTTTTACTTGTTGGGACCCTCAGAGACAAAACGTTCCCCGTCTGCACTCTCCGTCATCTAAATAACATGACGTGTGAGGATTTGGACAGCAACTGAAGCACAGAAGTCAAGGCTCTATTTCTTCAACCCAGCCAAAACGACACAGGAAATGTAAAACCGTTAAAAGGACGCATCTTTCAGATAAGTTCCGCAAACCCGACTGTTTGCAAGAAAACTTTCCTATCTTTTCCTAAAAATACAAGTTTTTTCAGACATCTTCAACTGTGTTTGTGTTCCTTTCTTCTTGCCGGCGTCACAATAATTCGTTACCAAATATAATTGGGAAAATCCCAATAACCTCTCCTGTGTACTGTAAGTGTGTAGTGGGCAGCACCCATCTAGATATGAAAGAAACACAGCATTTTGGGTCTGATTTAAAGCATAGCAGGAGTAGTCGGAAAATCTGTGTAACGGTAACCGATTATTTTTCAATGAACTGACAATTTACTCAACATTTCTGCCGATGTGCCGTACTGATGAGATCTGATAGAGAACTGGCGATATCGAGTCACACTAGCGATCCAATGAGAGGAATATAAATGTAAGAACGAATATTTATCATGACTGGATAAAATTCAGTTTGACAGAGGTTCAAGAGACGTCTAAATCAAGGACCCTGTATATGATTACGACCATTTTCATGACTGGATAAAATTCAGTTTGACAGAGGTTCAAGAGACGTCTAAATCAAGGAACCTGTATATGATTACGACCATTTTCATGACTAGATAAAATTCAGTTTGACAGTGGTTCAAGAGACGTCTAAATCAAGGAACCTGTATATGATTACGACCATTTTCATGACTAGATAAAATTCAGTTTGACAGAGGTTCAAGAGACGTCTAAATCAAGGAACCTGTATATGATTACAACCATTTTCATGACTAGATAAAGTTCAGTTTGACAGAGGTTCAAGAGACGTCTAAATCAAGGAACCTGTATATGATTACAACCATTTTCATGATTAGATAAAATTCAGTTTGACAGAGGTTCAAGAGACGTCTAAATCAAGGAACCTGTATATGATTACCACCATTATCATGACTAGATAAAATTCATTTTGACAGAGGTTCAAGAGACGTCTAAATCAAGGAACCTGTATATGATTACAACCATTTTCATGACTAGATAAAATTCAGTTTGACAGAGGTTCAAGAGACGTCTAAATCAAGGAACCTGTATATGATTACAACCATTTTCATGACTAGATAAAATTCAGTTTGACAGAGGTTCAAGAGACGTCTAAATCAAGGAACCTGTATATAATTACAACCATTTTCATGACTAGATAAAATTCAGTTTGACAGAGGTTCAAGAGACGTCTAAATCAAGGAACCTGTATATGATTACAACCATTTTCATGACTAGATAAAATTCAGTTTGACAGAGGTTCAATAGACGTCTAAATCAACGAACCTGTATATGATTACAACCATTTTCATGACTAGATAAAATTCAGTTTGACAGAGGTTCGAGAGACGTTTAAATCAAGGAACCTGTATATGATTACAACCATTTTCATCACTAGATAAAATTCCGTTTGACAGAGGTTCAAGAGACGTCTAAATCAAGGAACCTGTATATGATTACAACCATTTTCATGACTAGATAAAATTCAGTTTGACAGAGGTTCAAGAGAGGTCTAAATCAAGGAACCTGTATATGATTACAACCATTTTCATGACTAGATAAAATTCAGTTTGACAGAGGTTCAAGAGACGTCTAAATCAAGGAACCTGTATATGATTACAACCATTTTCATGACTAGATAAAATTCAGTTTGACAGAGGTTCAAGAGACGTCTAAATCAAGGAACCTGTATATGATTACAACCATTTTCATGACTAGATAAAATTCAGTTTGACAGAGGTTCAAGAGACGTCTAAATCAAGGAACCTGTATATGATTACGACCATTTTCATGACTAGATAAAATTCAGTTTGACAGAGGTTCAAGAGAGGTCTAAATCAAGGAACCTGTATATGATTACAACCATTTTCATGACTGGATAAAATTCAGTTTGACAGAGGTTCAAGAGACGTCTAAATCAAGGAATCTGTATATGATTACAACCATTTTCATGACTAGATAAAGTTCAGTTTGACAGAGGTTCAAGAGACGTCTAAATCAAGTAACCTGTATATGATTACAACCATTTTCATGACTGGATAAAATTCAGTTTGACAGAGGTTCAAGAGAGGTCTAAATCAAGGAACCTGTATATGATTACAACCATTTTCATGACTAGATAAAGTTCAGGGTGACACTGGATCAGATGACGTCCAATGGGATGAACAAAATTGGGAGTACACCCATTTATCATGACTGGATAATACTCAGGGCGACAGAGGTTCGGTAGATGTCCATTGTAAGGAACTTAATTGTGAGTACAACCACTGATTATGACGAGTGACAGAACTAATTTCAACTCAGAACTAATTTCAACTTCAATTTAAAGTTAACTGACCTGTAATAATGTTAAGAATCAGGCTAAACGATAAAAATGTGATAGTAGGTTTGAATTTAAGTTTCCCCCTAAAAAAGCACAAATAAAATAAAAACGGATTTAGAGTAAGACACTATACAATACTTAAGGAAAAGGGTTAAACTTAAGAACATTAAGATTACCTCCTCGGTTATCCATTGAAACTACTATCCACCGAAGAAGAAGAAAAGAAGCCAGTCCCCACCGTGAGCCATTTAAAACATAGTTCGCGCAGCGGATTGGTTGTTACAAACATCCAATCGGGTGCGCGGAAAACTTTGTCTTTCTTCGTCTAATTCATTAAAAGGCCAGAATAGCTGTTAGCGTTTGATTGAGAGGTGGGGGTCAAGGATTGATCTCCCCTGATTGGGTCGATTTGGTGATGGGGTGTATGATATTGAAAGACCCGAAACTGCCTGATGAACCAAGTCAAATAACACCACTGACGACCCCTCGGGCGCCTACTTAAAAGCGTATTTTTGAATTATTCAACTCGGAACTAATTTCACCTTGGAATTAATTTCAACTCGGAACTAATTTCAACTCGGAATTAATTTCAACTCGGATTATTTTCAACTCGGAATAATTTCAACTTGATTTAAAAACCATGAATCTAAACTTAACCCCTAAGCCAAACCCCTACGCTTAAGTATAACCTTTAGTTCTGAGTTGAAATTAGTTCCCAGTTGAAATAAATTCCAAGTTGAAATTAATTCTGTACCCCATCATGACTGGATAAAATTCAGGGTAACAGAGGTACTGTAGACGTTCAATTCAAGGATCATAATTGTGAAGTGTTTAAATCCAAGTTTAGTTCGATGATAATGAAACTGTCCTGGGAATACTTTGGGGATAGTGATTTTCCAAGCGTACCTCAGATGTGGCGCAAGGACCAAAGTATGGGGCACCCAGTGAGGATCGAACTCACTACTCAGTCGTAATTGTTTTAGCGAGACAAGCTTGCTAACCATTACACCACAACGTGTGGATACTTTGCGGATATTGAAATTTACAAGACAGTTTTACTCCCAAATATTTGTTAGACCTGTTTTAGAAGAGGGATCTGTTTTTGCACCAACCAAATCTATTCAATGAAATCTTTAATCTGGTATTAATTAGAGAATATTTTACCAATCATGTGTTTTATAGCAACCGAAGAGGTTAATATTGGGTTGTTGAAAGCTCAGATTAATTTGTCGAGACGCCGTGTTAAAGCAAATCAACCTAATTCTGGAATATTTCCTATGTTATTCTTGCTACACGAGACAGCTAAATTGGTTTAGGACACTCCAGATTTTTTCTTAAGTGGCATGTATGATTTGTAGTTAGGATGTGACATTCGTCATTAAAATTGTTTACCTCCCCCACAAAAAATACTTTTGACTCTCCCTAATAAAATAATTCATACGAGTTTTAAACTGTGATAATTTGTTAACGATTGAGTAAGCTCATGGCGGTTT
>OZ038499.1:18507184-18589684 GCA_964036315.1 Acanthosepion esculentum
AAGTACTTTGTTGTTACACTCATTTATTTTAGGCTTTAACACTCTTATATAAAGGGTTTCAAGAATTTTTAGTTTTTGCTTATTATTGTTTTCATGTAATATAGATGTATTTTCAACTAATAACCGTCTAAATGCTGAGATATTTAACTATGGTTGGCCGAATGAAATGTAAGCCTTTTTGTATTAAAACCAACGTACATATTGACATTTTTATGAAAGATACAATCTCCTAAAGGACATTTAAATTGACGTTGACCTTTTGCAAGATGTTAGTTGGCGTAGAAGAATTGTTTTGTACAAGAAACACATCTACATACTCACAGACAACTTTGCGCCTGAAAATGGTTTCAGATGAGATAGTAAGTACTTGGGAAAATAGAAACTATTTGAAAGAAAATTTTGGTAATTTTCTATAGCTACCAAGAAACTAATCCGCGAAATTGAAAGGATCACAACGAAATCTTATCGACATTACGGAAATGTATAGAAATTATAGAATGTATAGAAAGTGCACTGATTTCTGAGTCTTTCTCGGTAAATTTGCGTTCAGCTTCTACAACATTTCACCGACCTTTACAAAACACCTGTTATCAAAATGTGACATATTTAAAATCATCATCCAGAAAAGACAAACGCGTTACTTTGTACATCACTTGAATTATATGCCCTGATATAGGAGAACTTTGACATCCCGGTATCGTCAAGCACTATTTTACTTTTAACGTTATTCTTTTTTAAGGAGACAATTCTGTTTTCCCTATTATCTAGCACTTTCTAGGAACGTATTTTTGTTATGTTTCTTGTGGTGGTTCGTAATGTTTTTCCGAAGAAATTATAATTTTCCACATTTCCGTCTTGGCCGCGTGGACATTCCCATCCCCGGGTGAGTTTAAATGATGTGCGCAAATTATGTTCCCATCAACTCTACTCATGGTGACATCTTGGGACTGCTGAAGGCAATTTTCACACAAATATAATACAGGAAAATTGCCAACTACCTGATGTCTGCAGGGAAGCACATGAAACTCTTAGTTGTGACCGGCATTTGTTCAACAGAAAGTAATTCATAAATAATATTAATGTACTGATAGGTACCTTCATGAGATCGCTAAAAATAGTACAGCATGTCGTAAAAGACGCCAAACTTGACGAAAACAAAACCTTGTCATCTAAATGTTTATGTTGTTATTAAGAGGAAAGGTCAAAATATTTTTGGGGTATTTTTTACATTTTTTAATCGTTCCTAGCACGTCCAAAATTTTCGTTAAAAATCTTGTTTTTTTTTTTAGTCAGCAAAATTGACAGATAATCGATCATGTCAGCTATTTTTCCCAATTAATGGAAAAAATGAAAATCTCAGTTTGAAATTCTTTTAAAAATCAATTATAATTTTTTCAAAACTTATTTTAAGATAATCAGAAATTATAATGTTTAATTTAAATATTTTGAACCAAGCTTAACTTAGTTTCTGCGCCAAAAAGACGTAGTTTAAAAATAAATCAAAGCCGGTCATAACCTTTCGCGTCACTTGACAAGGTGACGAAAGACATTCATGACGTTTTGATAGCTTACGTGAGGGTAATTCCTTCTACGGAAGGAGAGAAGTGGAGTTATTTAGATTTAAGTGAACAAATTATTTACCTCGTTATTTTTAAGGAAAACTTTCAGCGTTCTAATATTTTTATTATTTTTTTGTTTTTTTTCACCTTTACGTTTACAATGCTTTATGGAAAAATATATTACAAAGAAATTAAAATAAGACTGTTGAGAGTGAGATTAAATTTCATAAGAAAGGTATCTAATTAATTTATAGGTACCTTTTTTATGAAATTTTTATCAGAAGTGTACATAAAATACAAATTTAAATTTCATAAGATGATACTGATACTTGTAGGTACCCTTCTCAGTTGGAATTGAAAAATCAAATTAACTTCTCCACACGTGTTTCGCTAAAATGAATCTATCTCAAAAGGACATTTACGGAACTGAATGCGACTTTTAATTAATTTTACAATATTTTAATAACTTAAATGTAAAAATCTATTATAATTAAAGAAATAACAAATAATTGTATTAAACATTCCGTATTTAAGTTAAATACTAGACAGAAACTCAATTCTTAGAAGTTGCTTACAATGTAAATTTCTTGAATTATATATATATATATATATATATATATATATATATATATATATATATATATCAGGGTAAAATTTCCGACTGACGCGAATTCAGCCGGTTTTCGATTCTAGCCAGAGGTAACCGGACGTCTAGCCACACTGATGAGCTGTGATACAGCGAAACAGTCTGTCTGTGGATGAGAATATATATATATATATATATATATATATATATATATATATATATGTATGTATGTAAAAGACAATAACAAAACTGTAACTCTTTTACAAATAATTTACGGATTTAATATGAGTTAAATAGTATATTTAAAAACACATTCATAGAAAGTACATTAAAAAATTATTTAAAGTATAACAGTTTACTGATATTAGTCTTTCAATATTGTAAATGATTGTTAAGGTAACATCTCTATCAGTTTGAATCTAATTCATGAAAGTAATGTGTGACTACAGGGAACCGACACTATTTTTGGGACACTTTTGGAAAGTGTGCTTAAAGGTGTTTTTTGCTGCCGAGAGCTTTTGTGTTGATGAGTAGGTAGTTCAGCAGTAACTGTCCATTAATGGTATGAACATTGATTGATGGGTTTGTCTTTGGTTTCATGTTTTCTTTATTTTTACTTCAACTTAGGCGACACTATTTTTCGGACATGACACAAATTCCGGGTTTTTTAATGATTTAGTCGTCGAACGTCTACAATGTGCAAATTTTCTGCAGGTAAATTGTACCCTGACCATTACATTTGAGTATCTTTACCATTCACTGCGAAAACGTATTAAAATCCTGAAGAAGAATGCATTCAAAAGAAGTCATCAGTTTGGTCCAAAAGAAGAGAGAAGACGGGCTCAGCATCCGAAAGATCGCCGCGGGATGAAGCTACCGAAGTCAACAGTTGAATACATGCTAAGTACAGACTATGAGCGGAAGAAGAAGAAGAGAGGACGAAAAAAAAAAAAAATTTCCAAGAGAACAGAAAGAAGAATGAAGAGGAGTGTTACGAGGTTGTTATCATCTGGAGAAAAGGTGACAGCGAAGAAAGTAAAGGAGAAGTGTGAAGTTGATGTCAGTGTTCGAACTGTACAAAGAAAGCTACACGAAATTGGACTTAAGTATGCTAAAATCAAGAAAAGAATTACACTAACGAGAAAACACAAGGAGGCAATGCTGGAAAGCGCCAAAAGATGGATAACAAACCATGTCAACTTCAAGAAAGTGATATTTACTGATGAAAAACGTTTTAAGTTCGATGGACCTGACGGGTGGTGTACATGGTCGAGCAAAGTTGAACCTGTCATTCTCAACAAGAGACAGATGGGAGGAGGAGTCATGGTTTGAGGTATGGTATTTCCGAATGGAAACTTGTGGCTCGTGTGGTTAAAAGGACGTCAAAATAGCTTGAGCTACACAGAACTTTTGGAAAAGAGAGCCCTACCACTCATAGAAAAAGAAATGGGAAGTAATTTTATTTTGCAGCAAGATAACTGCAGCATCCATGTGGCCAAATCAGTGAAGAATTGGATGTGTGAAGCAAATATAACTACTCTGGAATGGCCTGCAAGAAGTCCAGACTTAAGTTTAATTGAAAACATATGGGAAATGCTTGCAGAGCTTGTTTACGACGGGCCAGATATAACCAGAGAGGCTGAACTGTGGCATCGCATAAAAGATGCTAAAAATAGCCTGCTAGAAAGACGAAGAGACGTTATTATCAATATGTATGAACATTATGAAGATAGACTGGTAGAAGGCATTGAAAAAAAGGGTGCTGCCATAAACTATTAGCATTGTTTCTGCAATGTCCGAAAAATACTGTTGCCTGTGTAATGTGAATATTTGTAAAAAAATAAAAATACTTATAATTTGAATTCTGCTTTTCCATTTGTAGTATTGAAACAGTGAATTTTAGTGTTGACCGGTTCACCGTATTGTCCCGGTCACACTCGTTATTTCACCTGAAGGTGCTGGAGGCACTTTACATCGGGTCCCGCAAACCTTCCTTGGGTAAACAACGTGAGTGTTTGTTGGGGCTCGCTGTCATTTGCCTCTAGCTCCTTTTGCTCATTTTTTTATTTTTTTTTACCCTCCACAATTCTTTTTAGTGTACATTTTCTGTTTTTTAAATTAAAATCTCCCGTTGCAAGCCTGATGAGCGGGAGCGAAACCGGTTGCTTCGCGCGTTTTAATATGTCTAGTAATATTAAGCTGAATACCTTTATCGCCATAATAAAATTTTGTACCTTTAAAAATATCTTCAAATATATATATATATATATATACATACACACACATATATATATATATATATATATATATATATATATATATATATATATATATATATATATATATATATATATATATATATATATATATATATACTGCAATGGAGAGGGAAATATTTAGAAAAATATTTTCTTAAATTTGTAACGCCTTAAATTAAGCAGCCATTGTTTCGGGATATTTTTTTTTCTATACGGAAAGCTTTCTCAAGTCCTGCGTTACCAATCAGTTGTACTCGTATTGTTTCTCGCGACATCAGTCGAAATAAAAATGTTTCTTCTCGCATGCCGTCTCTCTTGTTCATGAAATCTTACGGAAGGATCTAGTCTCACATATCCTCTTCAACGTTAACATTTTCTCACTTGTTCATTGGCATAAAACTTGCTTCTTCCTTTTTTTAAACACAAATTCATCCAATCAAAAATCGCTTCTAACGCCTTCTCTCTCCTCTCATTATATTTTTTCTTGAAACGTTTTCATCTTTCTAAATGTTTTATTTCTTTGTGAGGTGGATGTGACGGTAGTATGGTGAATAGTGGCTTAGAATAAAAAATCAGGACGACCGAAGTCGAATTCCTGAGAGGTTCTTCACACCACATACGGTAAAACATCCTTGGTTGGTTTGGTTTAGTTTGTTTTGTTTTACCGTGTGTTATTGGGTTAATGCAGACAAAAATTCATATTGCAGGTAATATTTTTTCCAAAATATCTAGTGCTGGTAATATTTGTTCTTTTTCAAAAAATGTATATCTAGTAATATTTACATTATTCGGACTATTGTTCTCATCTTTGTCACCATATAATTCGGCCATTGCACGCTCCAGCCTTCTTCAGTATCTGTCTATAATTCTGAGATGAGGTATTATGCACACTATTTACATTATTCGGACTATTTTCATCTTTGTCACCATATAATTCGGCCGTTGTACGTTCCGGTATTCTTCAGTATCTGTCTATAATTCTGAGATGAGGTATTATGCACACTATTTACATTATTCGGACTATTTTCCTCATTTCGTCGCCATATTTATTACAACGTTTCGGCGGTTGTACGCTACGGTCTTCTTCAGTGTCTGTCTATATTTCTGAGATGATGTATTATGTACACTATTTACATTATTTGGACTATTGTCCTCATCTTTATTACAACGTTTCGGCCGTTGTTCGCTCCGGCCTTCTTCAGTATCTGTCTATAATTCTGAGATGAGGTATTATGCACACTATTTACATTATTCGGACTATTTTCATCTTTGTCACCATATAATTCGGCTGTTGTACGCTCCGGTCTTCTTCAGTATCTGTCTATAATTCTGAGATGAGGTATTATGTACACTATTTATATTATTCGGATTATTGTCCCCATCTTTGTCGCCATATTTATTACATCGTTATGGCCGTTGTACGTTCCTGTCTTGTTCAGGTAGTTGGAATGTCGAACTGAACCCTTTATTTCACTCACTGGGATAGACTGTTTCTTTCTTTCATAATGTTTCTCTTTTTTTCTGATTCTTTCGAATTTAGTAACCCTTGTGTCTTGGTGGATTTACTATCTTGATTGGGGGTGAATTCCATTAAAAACACAACAAAACACTTCTATCTATCTATCTATCTATCTATCTAGCGAGCTATCTATCTATCTATCTATCTATCTATCTATCTATCTATCTATCTATCTACTTACCTACGTCGTTTATTAAATAAAAAACTTATTAATCGATCATTACATAACAGCGTTATAATCGTTGATTAAATAAACATGTTATTACTCTATCGTAAATCAAAAAAGTTATAACTCACTCATTAAACAAAATTATTATTTCTCTGTCATTAAACACAAATCTTATTTTTTGTTCATTAAATAAAAGTGTTATTCGTCAGTCCTTAAACAAGAATGTTATTACTCGATCGGTAAATAAAAGTGTTTTATTTTATTTAATGATCAACTATGGCACCTTTATTTAATGATCGGGTATTAACATTTTTGGTTTATGAACGCGATGTATTTGCGTTTAAGGATGGACAAATAACATTTTATTTAATGACTAGCAGCATGGCCCGGCGTTGCCCGGGCTTGATTCAAAAATCGTACGATTCATACAGCAATCACTATCACTTGACTTAAAATATTTTTGCCGTTCCTTGCCTTTAAAGGAGTGCCCTTTGCCGTGCTGATGTTGCTACATGCCTTACTTCTTGCCTATCTCACACTGAAATTTTTTTCTAAGCTCTATACTAAACATTAAATCTGTTACGAAAAAAGAACTAAACAAAATGAACACAAAACGATCAGCTTTAAAAAAGGACTCGTAACTGGAAAAAACGAATGAAAAAAGAATGTTAACAACAAATCCTTTTTCACACCCAACCCAGTTCTGCGGAATCAGAATCAACGTTGAGTTTAAGCAAGCGAATGAGCCAATTGGAGTAAAGTGCCACGGTGAAATTATATTTTATATTGATATTTGATAATTAAATAAAATATAATTTCTCCGTCATAACGCAAATGTTATCTCAGGTTCCTACAACAAGAATATTATTACAGAGCTCATTAAATATAATTATTATACTTGATCTATATCTATAAAAGTCAGGATATATATGTGTGTGTGTGTGTGCAATTTTCGACGAATTTGCACCAAAATTTACATGCACATGCTCCAAGTTAGCGAAAGTCCAAGACCCACTTTGCATTTACCAACTCCCATCGATAGTGGAAATAATCGATTTTTTTCATGCTTCTACGGCAGTTTTCATGTAGTTTGCGGCCATTTTCTACTGACCAGAGTGAGAGCTTATAGCTGGCTGCCACAAATAAGCAGGAAGATTCTATTGGCCAGCGTGAGAGGAATGACATTACAGAGCTCATTAAATAAAAATATTATAGTTGATCATTAAATAAAATGTTATTTGTCGATCCTTAAACACAAATATATCGCGTACATAAAACATAGATATTAATACCCGATCATTAAATAAATGTGTCATAGTTGATAATTAAATTAAATGTTATTTCTCGGTCATTAAGCACAAATGTCTCAGGTTCCGACAATAAAAATATTATTATGTGGTTATTAAATAAAAGTTTTATAGTTGATCATTAAATAAAATGTTATTTTTCGATCATTTATTTCTTTATTTGTTATCTCGGGTTAATAAGCTAAAAATGTTGTTACCGACCATTAAAAAAACATTATTACTATAATATGAAATAAAAACGTTATTACTCGATCATTAAAAGAAAAAAAAGAAAAAAAAAGTCGGTGTCCTGAAAATGAATTCACTGACTGATAATCTCCTCTACAAATATCGTATTTCTCTTTTAATTTCTTCTAAATGCTTATTCTGCGCGTGTGATAGAATTGTTTTCTCATTTGAAAAAGAATCAGCCAGAATTAATCTTCGGCGATTAATATAAAAATTCAATCGAATCAACAAGTCACATAATATCTGTCTATATCTCTGAGATGAGGTATTATGATTGCTTGCATTATTTACATTATTCGGACTGTTATCCTCATCTTCATTGCCATATTCACAACGTTTCGGTCGTTGGATAAAGACGTTAGTTAGATCCAGTGACTAGACCCAAACATCTGTCTATATCGCTGAGATGAGGTATTATGATTACTTGCATTATTTACATTATTCGGACAGTTATCCTCATCTTCATTGTCATATTCACAACGTTTCGGCAGTTGGATAAAGACGTTAGTTAGATCCAGTGACTAGACCCAAACATCTGTCTATATCACTGAGATGAGGTATTATGATTACTTGCATTATTTACATTATTCGGACTGTTATCCTCATCTTCATTGTCATATTCACAACGTTTCGGCAGTTGGATAAAGACGTTAGTTAGATCCAGTGACTAGACCCAAACATCTGTCTATATCACTGAGATGAGGTATTATGATTACTTGCATTATTTACATTATTCGGACTGTTATCCTCATCTTCATTGTCATATTCACAACGTTTCGGTCGTTGGATAAAGACGTTGGTTAGATCCATTGACTAGACGCAAACACCTGTCTATATCTCTGAGATGAGGTATTATGATTACTTGCATTATTTACATTATTCGGACTCTTATCCTCATCTTCATTGTCATATTCACAACGTTTCGGCAGTTGGATAAAGACGTTAGTTAGATCCAGTGACTAGACCCAAACATCTGTCTATATCACTGAGATGAGGTATTATGATTACTTGCATTATTTACATTATTCGGACTGTTATCCTCATCTTCATTGTCATATTCACAACGTTTCGGCCGTTGGATAAAGACGTTGGTTAGATCCATTGACTAGACGCAAACACCTGTCTATATCTCTGAGATGAGGTATTATGATTACTTGCATTATTTACATTATTCGGACTCTTATCCTCATCTTCATTGTCATATTCACAACGTTTCGGCAGTTGGATAAAGACGTTAGTTAGATCCAGTGACTAGACCCAAACATCTGTCTATATCACTGAGATGAGGTATTATGATTACTTGCATTATTTACATTATTCGGACTGTTATCCTCATCTTCATTGTCATATTCACAACGTTTCGGCCGTTGGATAAAGACGTTGGTTAGATCCATTGACTAGACGCAAACACCTGTCTATATCTCTGAGATGAGGTATTATGATTACTTGCATTATTTACATTATTCGGACTCTTATCCTCATCTTCATTGTCATATTCACAACGTTTCGGCAGTTGGATAAAGACGTTAGTTAGATCCAGTGACTAGACCCAAACATCTGTCTATATCACTGAGATGAGGTATTATGATTACTTGCATTATTTACATTATTCGGACTGTTATCCTCATCTTCATTGTCATATTCACAACGTTTCGGCCGTTGGATAAAGACGTTGGTTAGATCCATTGACTAGACGCAAACACCTGTCTATATCTCTGAGATGAGGTATTATGATTACTTGCATTATTTACATTATTCGGACTCTTATCCTCATCTTCATTGTCATATTCACAACGTTTCGGCAGTTGGATAAAGACGTTAGTTAGATCCAGTGACTAGACCCAAACATCTGTCTATATCACTGAGATGAGGTATTATGATTACTTGCATTATTTACATTATTCGGACTGTTATCCTCATCTTCATTGTCATATTCACAACGTTTCGGCCGTTGGATAAAGACGTTGGTTAGATCCATTGACTAGACCCAAACATCTGTCTATATCACTGAGATGAGGTATTATGATTACTTGCATTATTTACATTATTCGGACTGTTATCCTCATCTTCATTGTCATATTCACAACGTTTTGGCCGTTGGATAAAGACGTTGGTTAGATCCAGTGACTAGACCCAAACATCTGTCTATATCACTGAGATGAGATATTAAGATTACTTGCATTATTTACATTATTCGGACTGTTATCCTCATCTTCATTGTCATATTCACAACGTTTTCGCCGTTGGATAAAGACGTTGATTAGATCCAGTGACTAGACCCAAACATCTGTCTATATCTCTGAGATAAGGTATTGTGATTACTTGCATTATTTACATTATTCAGACTGTTATTCTCGTCTTCATTGCCAGATTCATAACGTTTCAGCCGTTGGATAAAGACGTTGGTTAGATCCAGTGATAGACCCAAACTCCTGTCTATATCTCTGAGATGAGGTATTATGATTACTTGCATTATTTAAATTATTCAGACTGTTATCTTCATCTTCATTGCCAGATTCACAACGTTTTGGCCGTTGGATAAAGACGTTGATTAGATCCGGTGACTAGAGCCAAACATCTATCTATATCTCTGAGATGAGATATTATGATTACTTGCGTTATTTACCTTATTCAGACTCTTATTCTCCTCTTCATTGGCATATTCACAACGTTTAGGACGTTGTACGCTTCGGCCTTCTTCAGGGGATTTAATTTAAAACAGAACCCTTTATTTAACTTATACTTTAACATTTAACTTATTCTGATGTATCTTATTTCGTTCTAGATTGAGCATTTCTTTCTCTTTTTGAATTGTTCCAAGTTGATCCTCAGATAACAATACCCTTTTATCAACCTCTGACTGTACAAGAGAGTTAATGATTCCTTAGGTCATTTGGCCTGATTGGTATGATTGCACCAAGTATGATGCAATATTACTTTATTCAATTTAATTAGTAAAGTTGAAGATAAGTAGTGGTTATGCCTTTCTCTTCAATAGAATCGGCTGTATTTAGGCTTGGTGTACGTAAAATATTATTTGCTTGATTCACTGGGGGTTATTTCATATATTATCTTAAATATATTTTTTGGCGAAAATTCTGAACCTGATGATGCCGGGGGAGGATTTTGAACCTGATCCAAATTTATTAACTTTTCATACATTTTAGCTAACATTTTAATTACTAACACCAGTGCGAGTTTTAAGGTTCAAAGATATTTACCTGGAGGAGGAAGAGAAACAAAAGGGGGTCTCTGGTCGAAGTAGTCTGATGATCTCTGTGCTAGACAATTTTTCTCTCCTTACGTATTTGTATTAAGTCTACCATTCTGTTCGCTAGAGATTCTCTAGAAAACTAGAGATTCTCAATAAAAGTCAACGAAGAATTAGCAATATTA
The DNA here is from genome assembly GCA_964036315.1 of Acanthosepion esculentum. Taxonomy (NCBI): domain Eukaryota; kingdom Metazoa; phylum Mollusca; class Cephalopoda; order Sepiida; family Sepiidae; genus Acanthosepion; species Acanthosepion esculentum. The sequence continues at coordinate 18,518,207 of OZ038499.1, forward strand.
TTAGACCTGGCGTTTACACTTCAGTAATTTTCTCCCTGTTGCAATGTAAGCTTTCCTGTGCGTTTTCTATAAATAAATCAGATGAATACTTCTCTATGGTGACTAGAATTTATGAAAACTACATTATTCGGACTATTGTTCTCATCTTTGTCGCCATATTTATTACAACGTTTCGGCCGTTGTACGCTCCGGCCTTCTTCAGGTGGTTGGAATGTCGAACTAAATCTTTTATTTCGCTCAATGGCGTAGACTGTTCTAGTTCCACGTGCCATGTTTTAATGGATGTCAGTTATTATTTCCTGTTAATTCCCCTCTCAAAGTTCTCCACTGCCTTAACCGGGTATCACTGTCACTGGCTCTAACTAATGCCTTTATCCACTGTGCCATGTGTCCTTGAGGACATCTGTGTATGCATTTCTGGGTATTATAAACCTAATGTCTTCAACAAACATTTTTTACCAGTGCTGATATTGCAATTTTTGCTGTTATCAAAATCAATGTTTTTACCAGAGCTCATATTGCAAATTTTTTTTTTTATTATCTGGCACTCCTTATTACTGGTTCCCATACTGTATTCATTTCTATGCTTGGTCGGCTCAGGAGATTTTTCTGGCCTGGCATATGTGCTGATTCCTTAAGTTTACGAATTTTACAATGGTGTTCTTTGTCTATGATTTTAACCTGATCCCACAGAGGGCGGTGATCTCCCTTTTCTATCCATATGTGGTCAGCCACGCCTGATTTTTTTCACTTCCCCTCGTGTTACAGCTTTCTGGTGTTCTTGAAGCCTCACTTTAAGGGGGCGGCCTGTCTCCCCTTCTTTACGCAGAAATATAGACAGATATAGTTTGAGTTTAAGCGAAGCACTAGATTGTCGGCAATATCTCATAATTTTACAGTTGAGATGGCTAGATGTAACCGTAAGTTCTATGCTAACAGTTTCTTCCATCGCACTTCTCATTTGTGGAACTCTATAAAAAAAGGACACTTATAATTAACATCAGAAAGCGACAGTTGAAATTCCTAGGTCACATAATGAGGAAAGAGGGTCTGGAAAATTTAACACCCACAGGACAATTCGAAGGCAAGGAGAGCAGTGGAAAACAACGCATGACCTACCTAATGAACTTGTGTAAACGGATGGCCGAACAGTGTTTAGGACACAAAGAAAAAGGCAAATTTTACTATGGGCCACAAAGGATAGAAAATCGTGGAGAGGCAAGATCGCTAACGTCCAGGAGGGGCACACTGCATACAGAAGAAGAAAAAACACATTGTGATAATAGAAGAAATGTAAAATGATTGAAGGACCTGGACACAAATTCACCGTGGATGGTCTAGCGATCAAGGCACTTTCTATACGCTTTCGCTTTCGTAAATTGCTTTCACTTTTAACTTAGGTACCTCCGACATTTTCTAAAAGAGAGCATACCGTGATGAAGAAGGTCCGAAACATGATAAAAACAAAGGTTTATTTTTAAATATTATTATTATTATTTCCTTTGATATCTGCCGTTTACACATTTCTTTCCGGGTCCCGCCCAGGGACCTAAGGTTAGAAATGGTATCATGACACTTTCCACTGAAAAAAAAAATTACATAGATAAAGCCCTTCGTAAAGTGTGGGCTGTACTTGTGAGAATAATTTTTTGTATCTCTTTGACGCATGGACTTCCAGGGATCCTTTCAATCAGCCTACTGGAATCTTTTCCAACCAGTCCAAGGGCTCCAACTACAACAGGAATTGTTGATGTTCTCATGTGCCACATTTTTGAGATTTCTATTTCAAGGTCCTTGTATTTTGACAGTTTTTCGAATATCTTCAAAGATACATTGCAGTCTGCAGGGACTGCCATATCAATAAGGAGCCACTTATTTTGTTTGTGGTCTTTAATAACAATGTCTGGGCGATTGGCTTTGATTGTTCTGTCAGTGTGTATTGTGTAGTCCCATAGAATTGTAACAGGCCCTATCTCCGTAACTGGCCTTTGATATCTGCCGTTTACACATTTCTTTCCGAAAGTTAGAAATGGTATCATGACACTTTCCATTGCAAAAAAAAAAATATTACGTAGATAAAGCCCTTCGTAAAGTGTGGGCTGTACTTCTCAGAATACTTTTTTGTATCTTTTTGAGGCATGGACTTCCAGGGATCCCTTCAATTATTCTACTGGAATCTTTTCCAACCAATCCTAAGGCTCCAACTACAACAGAGATTATTATTATTATTATTACTATTATTATTATTATTACTATTATTATTATTATTATTATTATTATTATTATTATTATTATTATTAAGAGTAAAGACCAAAGACTAGCGTCTTTTTTACGTTAAAAACATTGTTTTGGAAATTCTTGCAAGAATCAAATAATTGTCGAATTTAATGAAATGTTCAGGACTTATTCACAAATGAATGTAATTATTTTCGAATTTTCTTTTTGTAGAAAATGTTTGGAAAAAATATATAATTTTACATCTTGTTAAACCCCACTTAATTTTATGTAATTTCGAGAAATTAAAACTTTCGCCTATAGACATTTTTTATCGATATTCTCCGATAAACCTAAATCTTTAAATAACGCCATAATTGTAAATAGACTTGTAAGTTTAAATAATCCTATTTATTTAAATGACCTCATAACATTGCATCTTTTTTCTGATGAGAAAAGTTTTCAGAGACGTGATTAGAAAAGAACTTCTCTGCAGAGACGTGAGTATTTAGAGCGAAAGAAAAATATTGAGAAGGAGATAATAAACAATTGGTTACACAATGCCAAGTTATTAATTTCCTGATGGTTACGGAATTACCGACCTCCTTCATTTCTATGCGTCGTTCACCCCCATTTGATCTGCCCACTCAGCCTTGGATGCCAACAGCCGTTTCTTTGTTATTCTTATTGTCTTCGTATCGCCATTATTCTCTTTATATCTGACGATAAACAAATAAGTGAGACGGCAACAAGCAGAAACGGATTTCTCTGATTAGTTGTCTGATTTGAGAACAGTTGGAGAGGTTTTATTCTGTAGCAGACAGCCGCTTCTTCTTCTTCTACTTCTTCTTCTACTTCTTCTTTTCCTTTATTCTACAGCAGACAGCCGCTTGTTGTTGCTCCTGTTATTTCTTCTTCTTCTACTTCTTCTTCTTCTTCTTCTTATTATTATTATTAATTTTACAGCAGACAGCTGCTTGTTGTTGCCATTTCTTCTTGTTGTTGTTCTTCTTCTTCTTCTTCATCTTCTTCTTCTTCTTCTTCTTCTTCCTCTTCTTCTTCTTCTTCTTCTTCTTCTTCTTCTTCTTATTATTATTATTATTATTTATTCTACAACAGAAAGCCGCTTCTTGTTGCTATTTCTCTTATTCTTTATCTTCTTCTACTTCTACTTCTTCCTCTTTTTTCTTCCTTTTCTTCTTCTTGTTATTATCATTATTATTTATTCTACAGCAGACAGCCGCTTGTTGTTTCTATTTCTTCTTCTTTATGTTCTTCTTCTTCTTCTTCTTCTTCTTCTTCTTCTTCTTCTTCTTCTTCTTCTTCTTCTTCTTCTTCCTCTTGTTGTTGTTGTTCTTCTTCTTCTTCTTCTCCTTCTTCTTCTTCTTCTTCTTCTTCTTCTGCTTCTTCTTCTTCTTCCTCTTGTTGTTGTTGTTGTTGTTCTTCTTCTTCTTCTTCTTCTTCTTCTTCTTCCTCTTGTTCTTCTTGTTCTTGTTCTTGTTCTTGTTGTTGTTGTTGTTGTTGTTGTTGTTCTTCTTCTTCTTCTTCTTCTTCTTCTTCTTATTATTATTATTATTATTATTATTATTATTATTATTTATTCTACAGCAGAAAGCCGTTTGTCGTTGTTCTTTCTTCTTATTATTTTTTTTCTTCTTCTTTACCATTGTCATTATCATAATGACATTTTTACTTAAAAGTCTCTCCTTCTCCTCTTCGAGTTTTTCTTCTTTAAAATTGCCATCATTCCAAACAAGGTTTTACCTAAAATCAGATTCTTCTTCTTCCTTTTTTCTTCGAAAAGCGCCGCTTATCTTTTATCAAAGCTTTCATTAGCTACAGACTCTTCATCAGTTTTACACCTCCTTTCTATGCTTCTTCTTAAAATTATTCCCGCCTCCTCCACTTTCTTCTTCCACTTCTTCAAAATTGGTTCCTGCTTTCCTACTACTACTACTACCCATTCCTCCTCCTCCTCCTCCTCCTCCTCCTCCTACTTCTTGCAGTTATTGTTGTTGTTGTTGTTATTATTATTATGAATATATTCTTCTTCTTCTTCTTCTTCTTCTTCTTCTTCTTCTTCTTCTTCTTCTTCTTCTTCTTCTTCTTCTTCTTCTTCTTCTTCTTCCACCTTCTCCCACTGCTTCTTCTTCTGCTTCTTCTACTACTACTACTACTACTACTACTACTACTACTACTACTACTTCTTCTTCTTTTTCTTCTTCTTCTTCTTCTTCTTCTTCTTCTTCTTCTTCTTCTTCTTCTTCTTCTTCTAATAATAATAATAATAATAATAATAATAATAATAATGATAATAATTTCCCCCCTTTTGCCATTTTCTATCAACTCTCTTTTCTTAAAACATTTTCAACCGTCGAACATTTTTCGTCGAATAATATACCCAGTCACATCTCGAAAGACATTTCCTTTATTGCCAGCTCAGCTTGCCATTTACCTGGCATAAGTCAGGACCGCTGATCTATAAAACAAGAACAAAAAACTTCAGGATCCTTACTTGGATATATATATATATATATATATCAGTCCTCCTATATGGCAACAGAAATGGTGTTCTACAGAATGAGGCTGAGAATACTATAGAAATTTGAGCAATGACGAAATTTTACAGAAAAGGGAACCTTATACTTATTATTAGAAAGAGACAGTTGAAATTTTAAGGGTACATAATGAAGAAAGGTAGTTTGGAGAATCTGACACTCACAAGGCACACTGAAGGCAAGAGAGGAGAAAAAACAGTACATAACCTAATTAGTGAGTTTGAGTAAATGGATGTCGGAACAGGGTTCAGGAGAAATAACGAAACAAAATTTATTAACAGTTACAAAAGATAGGATGTTGTGGGGAGCTATTATCGCTTAAGTCCTGACGGAACACGGCATATAGAAGAGTAAGTAATAGACTGATGATTATGCATGTTATTGATAATGAATTCTACTGAAGACATAACATCCCGACTTTAGAGATTAATACAACATAATCTTCATAAACCACAAGTACATGTACGTACTTGTAAAATCTGCATAACCATAATGATGCCTATATAAAGAATTGTTTCTATTTATTTCTTTTGGTTCTATGTTGTTCCCTTTTCCTCAGTCTTTCTCGACAGAACGACTGCAAATCTTCCGTCGACCATTCCTTTATTGTTTTCTTCTTTTCATTTGCCATTATACATTCTTGTTGATAGCTTGGCATCCTCTCAGGTCCGTAGTGGGTCTGTTTGTTTGAAGAGATTACCACGCATGCGCTATAAAACGTTGAATGTCTGTTGGGGTGGTTATGATGATTCCGGAGAATTTATACGATGTAAACTTCAAAGACAGACACATTTTGTTCAACGTGTGTTTTCCTCTGACGGGGGTCTGGTCGTCTCTTATTGTCTAAGTTTAGAAACAGAAAAACTTCGATAGAAACAAATCAAAGTATACTGAATTGTTATGCAATATCAATCCTCCTATGTGGCAGCGACGCTAGACAAAGTAATCATAGATTAAGAGGAGATGAGGTTACAGAAATGTGATCCTACAGAAGGATGCTGAGAATACTTTGAACCGAACATGTAGGCAACGACGAAACTGGAATCAAAACGACACTTGTACTTAGTATCAGAAAGTGACAGTTGACATTTCATGGGCACATAATAAATAAAGAGGGCTTAGAAAATTTGATACACACAAGGCCTATTGAAGGTAAAGAAGAAAACAACGCGTAACGTACCTAACGAGTTTGTGTAAAGCAGTTGAGCAACAAAGAGGATTTGATTGTGAATTTCATATCCGAATGGAATTCTATGGAGATGAGATTTGCCAGAACCTAATCAAGTCAATGCCAAAAAGGGTTGAAAAGGTTATTCAAAATAAAGAAGGACCCATAGATTATTAAATATTTCAAACTATATTACCTATTATAAATAAATTATATTATTATTCTTTATTTAAAGCTGTTCGGTTATGTTTCTATTGATTACTAGTTGCAGGAAATAAGTGAGTCACTTTTTTTGTACAGAGTTTTTCCCTAAATCTCATTTATATCCAAAATTAAAATTATCAATAGAATACCTTAGGGTGAGTAAACTTTTTTACTAGGTGGTCGGGAAGGGGTCTTTATATTAGTAAGATTAATAATTAGTTTGACCCCCAAAACAATAGGCGAAAAAGATTTTAAGTAAAAAAAAAGCAGGTGTGTCACTTTTATCGAACAGCACTGTATATCAGTCCTCCTATATGGCAACAGAAATGGTGTTCTACAGTATGATGCTGAGAATACTATAGAAATTTGAGCAATGACGAAATTTTAGAGAAAAGGGAACCTTATACTTATTATTAGAAATAGACAGTTGACATTTATAGGGTTCATAATGAAGAAAGGTAGTTTGGAGAATATGACACTCAGAGGGCGTACTGAAGGCAAGAGAGAAGGAGAAAAACAATACATAATCTAATTAGTAAGTTTGAGGATGGTACAGATGGTACTGCCGGGTGAACGATAGCAAAAAGCAAACGTACTTTTTAGACTGATCGGTCTAAGTCAGAACAACAGCAATAATAAGTTTGATAGTCCTAAGAAAACTTGAAATTGTAATGACACACCTCAAATTAAAACCATGATCGTAACAAAAGAGAGCATCCTGGGTAAGACGATAAACTACATCCGACAGCATGGCCTCTGATCAGGAGATTTTGTGGATCGCGGAACCACCTCTTAATTGCTGGTGTTTCCAGGCCCACCCTGGCTCGGGTGGTAGCACCTGTTAGGGTCCCAATTATGGGCAAATAGTTAACCCCCAAACTTGGGTCAAAACACCATGAAAGTGTAAAAATAGGTTTTAATACCAGGAATAAACTTTTGTTATGTCGAGAATGGTCAGCTATTGGTGAGAATAACTTGTAGACGTGGTATTCTAACAGTGATGGATTCCCTTTGTGTGGGTTTTGGATATAAGTCCAAAATGGCGCGAATTCAACAGGTGGCAACAAGAAATTTGAAGCGTCTGTTATTTTGTGTACGTGTGTAGTAGTGAGCAAACCAAAATGAGCTGACTCATTTTATAGTCCACCCATAGAAGGTTAACCAATCAGAAGACTTGAAATATTCGATCCGATGTGTATAAAGGTGGCCATTTTGTTTTCTTTTCTTGTCGGAATATCTACTGCTAACCTGTCATATGAAAAGACCTGCAGAACTACGCTTTCCTACTCTCTTCGAATATTCACTGCCAACCTCTGATATGGAAGACCTTAAGAATTCCTGAATAGCTGCTACTAGACATTGGTGCTGTTTAATTGAACAAATTAATTACTACGTCGGATTTCTACATTCAAACTACATTAAACATGTTTTACAGTGGTTATGAGCCCAGATTACGACTGTATTTTGACGGAAATGAATCCAATTATGAATTGTGGGAAACGAAATTCTTAGGCTACCTTAGAATACAAAAACTTCATGACATCATCCTTTGCCAAGATGACCAGAAGGAAGACGATGTGTTCGCTGAATTAATACAATGTCTGGATGACAGAAGTTTGTCTTTAATAATGCGAGAAACCAAGAACAATGGACGCCGGCCGCTACAGATAATGCGTGAACACTACTTACCAAAAGGTAAGTCTAAAATTATTGCTTTATATACTGAACTAACTGCGTTAAGGAGACGGGAGAATGAATCCGTAACAGATTATTTTATACGGGCTGAGAATGTCACAAATGCCTTAAAAATATCAGATGAAGCTATTTCGGATGGGCTGTTAATAGCCATGGTTTTAAAGGGATTACCATGGACATTCGAACCATTCACGACAGTCATAACTGAAACAGATAAAAGTCTAACTTTCACTGAGTTTAAAGTCGCATTACGTAGTTAGGAAGAAACTGAAAAAATGTGCAACCCAACAAATCAAGGAAAAAACGTAATGCGACTAAGGACGTCATTTAAAAAATTCAGAAATGTAATCCCTCCAACCTACCAGACCAGGAATTACGATATTAAAAATAAGGGGCCTAAAAACAACAACAACAATAACAACAGCAGGAATAATAATAATAATAATAATAATAATAATAATAATAATAATAATAATAATAATAATAATAGAAAATCAAATATCTTCTTTCGTTGGCTGACGGAACTAGAGCTAACAATTTAGTTTTAAAAAGAGGCTATGCCTGTATTTATTTACGGGATACTAATGGAAAGATTTGTAAATGTTTATTAAAAAGGGCTTTATATATCCCTAAATTTAAACAAAATATTTTCTTGGTTCAGTCTGCTGTTAAAACTGGTGTTAAAGTTAATTTTCACCGAGACAATTCAAAGTTAATATACCCAGACGGAACTGAATTTAATATACAACAAAATGGACGTATATATTATTTGAAAAGTATTAAATCTGTGAAAACAACCATCCACGACTTAGCGACTTGGCATAAAATATTAGGTCATTGTAACAGTTCGGGTGTTAAAAAATTACAAGAACACGTTACTGGAATGAAAATTGCATCTTGAAAGGGCTTACAACATTGTGACACATGTATTAAAGGGAAAATGACAAAGTATAGAAATAGGGATCGAATCCCAAAATCAACAGACATCTTGTTCAGAGTTTATTGCGACTTAGCGGGTTCAATTTCACCAATGGGTATAGGCACTTATGCATATGTGTTAAACTTTGTGAACGAATATTCAGGACTTATGATATATTTTCTGAAAAACAAATCTGATACCTTACAAGCTACAAGGATGTATTTATCTGATATTTCACCTTATGGAAAAGTGAAAATGATTAGAACAGATAATGGTGGAGAATTTACTTCTAATGATTACGAAGACCTCCTAATAAATGAAGGCATTAAACATGAGAGGACCAGCCCATATTCGCCCCACCAAAATGGAATCGCTGAACGTAGTTGGCGGACGCTTTTTGAAATGGCTAGATGTTTGCTAATAAAATCTAAGTTACCTCCAAATCTGTGGGTTTATGCATTAAATACCGCCGTATATATAAGAAACCGTTGCTATAATAGTAACATTAAAAAGACTCCCTACGAGGCTTATACGAATTATAAACCCAACATAACTATATAAACCACACGGGGAGGGACACTAACCCCAAGCAACGGCATGCGTTCCTTGGTTTTTTCTCCCGATGCCTCTTAGAATTCGAACTGCTACGTCTATCCCTCTACTCTAATAAAAACAATTAAGAAAAAGAAATTGCCTTTTCGTTAATACCATCTTTGCATCTTTGGGATCCAGTCACGACACGGAACGCAAAAAATAACCTACTTAGCATTTTGTGACAGAAAAGGGTTTAGGAGAAAAATTATAAATTATAGAGAGCTATGATAACCAGGACCCCAAAAATATATCCATTCCTAAAAGAATACTTTTTTTTACCAAACTAAGATATATGACTATAATTTGTTTTTTAAATTAGAAGAAAATGGTTAACATTCTATTATATAATTGTTTTTTTATTTTTTTTTGTACAGTGAGCTACGCAATGCACAAGGCTTGTGGGCCACTCGGAGTAGAGGGCCATATTAAGAGGAATTTTATACAGATAGAAGGGAAAGATAACGGTTAATCCTAGGATTAAATAGGTTAAGATTATAGTGATTATTTTACAGATATATTTTAAATGATATCTGAATTTTTACAAACAGATACGAACACAGATATATATATATATATATATTTGAACTCTATCAAAGTTGAAAAGTGAGCATTTGGCAGCTCCATCTCTGAAATGCTTTTTTTTTTAAGCGTTTCACCCCAAGCAAGGCGGGAAGCCACTAACACGCAAGGGGTTACAGAGAGTTGGAGCGAGAGCGAATAGGAGTTATAGAGGAAAGGATGAAGAGAAGGATAGGGGATAGATCAAGACATCTGGAGACGTCGATTGACATTACATTTGAATAGTTGGAGATTATCAGGGAAACAAGAAAAGGGGAGGGAGTTCCACAGGTGAGAAGTGCGAGACATGAAGCTATTGGAGTAGAAGAGACGGCTACATTTAACAGTTTCGACAGTGAAAGGCTGGGAATCTGATTCCTGTAGAAAGGAATAAGAGTAAAAAGTCAGGTCCTTCTAGGATTGATAAGGCGAGGCGGTCTTTTCTCCAGCATCTTCAATGATGGGACGTATATATGTTACATTGGAACCAGTAGCCGTCCCCAGGACGGAGACTTGTTGAGAATGCAAACGTTCATTGCGACAAAAGAAAGCCCAGGGTCAGTTTGTGATAAGAAGAGATATCGGCTGCAAGAATCGGAAAATATATTTGAAATTCTAGACCTTATGTGAGTCCCAAGATTTATAAGAAGGAATTTGGTATATGATTTGAGTTGGCATTTGATAGCTCTCAAGTCAGTCCATGGGAAAAAGGTTTCTACATAAGATTGATTAGCACACAACTCCTTCTCGTCCATATCCCACAGCAACCAACAGCTTGAGAGTTTTACCTATCTAACAACCGCCGATTAATCGATTTCTATTGATTTCTAACTGCAACAGACTAGAATTATTTTTGCCTTGTGCTTTTTTTAGGGGAAAGTTACCAATCTTCCAGAAAAGTGATACGTAGCGCCTTCTCGGGCTATCGTTCTCAGATGACACGAAGTGGAAAGATGATATTGAATCCATTGCTCAGTCAGCTGCCACGAAAGTTGGTTCACTGTGTCGTGAGAGACAATTTTTCTCTCCAAAATCTATCTTACACGTCCTTAAGTCTACCATTCGTCCATGCCTAGAATATTGCTGCCACATATCGCCCGGTACCCCTGCTATTTACCTTGAGCTCCTTGATAATTTCCAAAGAAGAATCAGCAATATTATCGGTCCTGATCTGGCATCCCGGCTTCAGTCACTTTCTCACCGTCGTAAAGTTGCTTCACTGTGTCTTTTCTATAAATACTTTCATGGTAATTGTTCGGATTAACTCTTCGCTATGGTGTGTGTGTGTGTGTGTGTGTGTGTGTGTGTGTGTGTGTGTGTGTGTGTGTTTTATTAACACTATTTTGTTTAGTTTCTTGCATATAAAATTGTAATCATTGTAAATGTTCATTGGGGTCTCATTTTTTTTTAAGTTGTACTTTATTCCACACCTAACAGACAAATTGTACATATCGGAACTAGGTAGAACGTCATAGAGAACATAAGGTATTACGGTGACTGTAATAAGAATGGTAAGTAAGAATATGCTGTTCTTCTGTAAAGAAATACTATGGTATATTTGGGTCAGTAATTGTACCTAAGTATACTTATAAGACGGAAGAAGACCATCCTTTCCCACCCCGCTTTTGGTCTTGTGCCACATATCTGTATTTCACTGAATAAATACCACTCTTCACTATGGTATCGAGATTTTATGAATTTAAGCGCAGTACGAGACTGGTGTCGAGATCTCAATTTACAGTTGATCTAGATGTAGCCGTAAGTTCTGTGCCTGCACTTCTCGCTTGTGGAAAATCACTTCCGTCTCCATGCTTCCCAGCCAACTTTAAACAGCAAAAAATTAAATAAATAAAAATAACAGGATTTCACGAAAAGGGTGAAGATAATGATTCACGTTGCATTAAAAGTTATTAAAATCGCGGTTAACAGGAAAATAAGAAGTCGAATGAGCTTTTACTGATAAACAGGAAGTCAAGAAAACATCAGGTCTTCCAGAAAATCTCCCTGTCTGAAAAAAAAAAAGTTACAGATTTGCAGAGACAGAAAGACTTAAAACTGTAAAACCGTAGCTCCATCGACTTGTCATACCACCTCCTGCAGCTGCTGTTGAAAACTTCGCCTTTCTCGTGTCGATCTAATCGAATTGGCGTTCAACAGCTAAGAAAACCCCGTGTCAATTTTCGATGGAGAAACATGTTAAAAAGGGAAAATGTTGACATAAAACATCAAATGAAGGACAGGGGCAAAGAAGCCTGACGGGAATCTCTGGCAAAAGCCTTGAGAAATAGAAGATTGTTGGTATTATGTTTATTTAGTCGACGAATCTGCGCAATAATTTTATCATTTTAACGCTAGTTACAAGTAAACCATGCAAATTTTGAAAACGTCACGAACTCCTTCCTCTGATTCCGGAATGTGGCTGAATTTTCTCTGCAAACTGTACGTGACTATAAATTAATTTAGGTTGGCATTTTACAAGACCCCCCCCCCCGAAAAAAAGAATTATTCTAAGAGATATTTGAAGACCCTAATTCATTTATGACTTTCTTAATCGCAAGAGAAATTGGAAAAATCTTTGAGGAAGAGGCCGTCACACAATCGTCCCCTAGTTTAAAGGCAACGAAGCGGTTGGTCCATCTTGGTCAATAATAATCAATCAGTTTGAAGTTCGATCCTCACCGGCGACTTCATAATTACATCCTTGTGCTAAAATAATCTACTATCCTGGGTAAGGCGATGAACTACATCCAACAGCAAGGCCTTCGATCTGGAGATTTTGAGGAGCATGGAACCACCTCTTAATTGCTGGTGTTCACAGATCAAGCCTTATCCGAGTTGGTAATAACTATTAGGGTCCCAGATATGGGCAAATAGTTAATCCCCAAACTGGGGTGAAAACACTAGGAATGTTTAAAAATAGGTTTTAATACCAGCAATATATTTTCGTAAATATATTATTACCAGCAATGAATTTTTGAGAGAAAAAAAATTAGCACCAATAAAAATCTTGTCGGCATTAAATAACCCATTAAGGTTGATACGCCGTAAAAATAACAAGACCAAACCAATATATACCGAGATAGAACAGATTGAAAGGAAGCGATTCAGATAGATAGATAGATAGATAGATAGATAGATAGATGTGAATAGATTCAAAGGAAGAGATATAGATAGATAGATAGATAGATAGATAGATTCAAAGGAAGAGATTCAGATATATATATATATATATATATATATATATATATATATATATATATATATATATAGAGATAGATAGATGTGAATAGATTCAAAGGAAGAGATATAGATAGATAGATAGATAGATAGATAGATTCAAAGGAAGAGATTCAGATAGATAGATAGATAGATAGATAGATAGATAGATAGATTCAAAGGAAGAGATATAGATAGATAGATAGATAGATAGATAGATTACCAGCAATAAAAATCTTGACGGCATTAAATAACCCGATGACCTTAATATGCCGTAAAACAAACTAGACCAAACCAATATATACTGTAATAGATAGATAGATAGATGGATAGATAGATAGATAGATAGATATGAATAGATTGAAAGGAATAGATTCAGATAGATAGATAGATAGATAGATAGATAGATAGATAGATAGGAAATATTATCAGAAATAAAAATCTTGTCGGCATTAAATAACCCATTGAGGTTGATATGCCGTAAAAAAAAACTGAAATAATCTAACCTTAGTGAACAGCACCTATTTTTATTGAGATTAAATTTTATTTGAGGTCAAATTTCATTTTACTCAGATCTCAGTCGAGGTCCCATCTCTTATTATCTAATGAGAGAGCAGTACGCCAAAAAATTGACGGTGCTGTACACATAGACAACGCCTAATATACCCATCGTGATATCCAGTATAATAAGGGTGTTCCGTACACACGATTCACATCCAAATATTCACTATATGTTGACAGTGATTGATAAAAGCAACTTTTAACATTGAAAGCCATGGCCCAGTTATGAGGCCAGATAAGGCAGTATACTCAGATGGTCTCAAATTAAGTGTATTCTGAAGTATTTACACCCTTGTGCAAATTAATTGAAACAACAGCTTTAGTTTTCTTTCTTTCACCATACGGTCAGATTTATACCCACTGGAGTGACAAGGTGTAATCGATTTCTATTTTTCCCTCAGATTAGGTAATTTGCAGTGGTGTGCAGTAATATGAATCTATTTTTGGGGTGTATATTGAAATTTGTTGGCCTTGAAAAATATTGCGTCATCGGTGATTTTATCAGATTTTCATCACGCCCAGGCCCTATTGTCTTGACTGTCGATTAGTTGTCCTACGGCCATTGACAGCGATGGACACATGGCACAATGTATAACTGATAACTGATATCCATGACACGAGGAACTAGGACAGTCTACCGCAGTGAGCGAAATAAAGGGTTTAGTTCGACATTCCAACCACCTTTAGAAGGCCGGAATAACAACGGACGAAACGTTGTAATAAATATGTCGACAAAGATGAGGACAATAGTCCGAATAATGTAAATAGTGTATATAATACCTCATCTTAGAAATATAGACAGATACTGAAAGGCCGAAACCGTTGTAATAAATATGGTGACTAAGATGAGGAAAATAGTCCGAATAATGTAAATAGTGTACATAATACCTCATCTCAGAAATATAGACAGATACTGAAAGGCCGAAACGTTGTAATAAATATGGCGACAAAGATGAGGACAATACTCCGAATAATGTAAATAGTGTACATAATACCTCATCTCAGAAATATAGACAGATACTGAAAGGCCGAAACGCTGTAATAAATATGGCGACAAAGAGGAGGACAATAGTCCGAATAATATAAATAGTGTACATAATACCTCATCTCAGAAATATAGACAGATACTGAAAGGCCGAAACGTTGTAATAAATATGGTGACAAAGATGAGGAAAATAGTCCGAATAATGTAAATAGTGTACATAATACCTCATCTCAGAAATATAGACAGATACTGAAAGGCCGAAACGTTGTAATAAATATGGCGACAAAGATGAGGACAATAGTCCGAATAATGTAAATAGTGTACATAATACCTCATCTCAGAAATATAGACAGATACTGAAAGGCCGAAACGTTGTAATAAATATGGTGACAAAGATGAGGAAAATAGTCCGAATAATGTAAATAGTGTACATAATACCTCATCTCAGAAATATAGACAGATACTGAAAGGCCGAAACGTTGTAATAAATATGGCGACAAAGATGAGGACAATAGTCCGAATAATGTAAATAGTGTACATAATACGTCATCTCAGAAATATAGACAGATACTGAAAGGCCGAAACGTTGTAATAAATATGGCAACAAAGATGAGGACAATAGTCCGAATAATGTAAATAGTGTACATAATACCTCATCTCAGAAATATAGACAGACGCTCAAGTTGTAATAGAACAAATCGAGACCCAAGGAAAAAATAGTAAATGAAAAAGAAAGAACCAAGAACATTAACACATCTGTTTAGGTGAAACCTCAGTTGCTTTGCCTGGCTCCTTAGGATTTTCTCGTATATATATATATATGTATATATATATATATATATATATATATATATATATATATATATATATGGTAAAACTTTGGTTCACTGTGTCGTGCGTGACAATTTTTCGCTTCAGAACCCAATTACATATCTATAAGTCTAGCATTCCTCCATGCTTAGAATACTGATGCCCCTGATATTTACCTTGAGATCCTTTATAAAATCTAAAGAATCAGCAATATTATTAGTCCTGATCTGGCTGCTCGGCTTCAGTCACTTGCCCATTGCCGTAAGGTTGCCTCTGATCCTTTTTTCATAAATATTTCAATGGTGATTTTTCGGCTGCTCTCTTCGCTACTCAGACTTTTTGAATTTAAGCGCAGTACTACGCTGGCCTCGAGATCTCATCAATTTACACTTGAGTTGGCTAGATGTAGCCGTAAATTATATGCTAACAGTTTCTTTTCTCGAAATTCTTGCTTCCTTCCGGCTCTATAATTTCCAGCAAACCTCAATCTGCAAAAATTTAAATGCATTGTCAATTGTTATCTATTGTGCCCCCGATTACTCTTCGCTCTCATTACTAATGTTTCTGTGCCTAATTTTTTCAAACACTGTAACCCCTTGTGTCTTAGTGGCTTCACTACCTTTCTTGTCGTAAATTTGATTAAAAAAGCGAGAGCACTGATTTCATTCCAATGTGAATACATAAATCATTTGACTACATAGATCTGGAAAAATTTAAATGCAACGTCAATCGCCATCTACTGTCCTCCTGATTACTCTTTCCTTTTTCCGTTCATTATTAATGTTTCTGTCCCTAATTCATCCACACCCTGTAACCCTTTGTGTCTTAGTGGCTTTACTACCTTTCTTGGTGTAAATTCCATTTAAAAAAATGTCCAGCACTGATTTCATTCCAATGTGAATTCATAAATCATATTATTACATAAATCTGGAAAAATTTAAACGCAACGTCAATCGCCATCTACTGTCCCCCTGATTGCTGTTTCCTCTTCCCGCTCATTATTAATGTTTCTGTTCCTAATTCTTCCACACCCTGCAACCCCTTGTGTCTTAGTGGCTTTACTGCGTTTTATTATGTGATACCGATTTAAAAAATATATTATTTTTACTATTATTAATATGTTCAATTGAACTTATCATGGTAATACTATGACAATAGATGTTTTGGCAGTATGGTAATGTGATGCCGACTGGATGCGGCTGATTCAATTTGAATGTATCGCCACGGCCTTGCAGGATAAATGGCCGGTATTGTTTGAAAATATGAGATCGATGATTAAATACAGAGAAAATTTAACTCGATTCGGGCGCTGTCTTTTATGAATTGTCTAGACAGACATTACTTTTTCGCCTGTGAATCATAAGCGTGACTTATAGCTCCCCTTCTTTATCTTCGTGGCGAAACGTAAGAAAATTGAATTTCTGAAAGAGAAACAAGAAAACGAAAGTTTCCCAATGGGCAGATTTTACATTTCTTTACCCATAAAATCGATGACGAAGACATTTCTATTTTAATTATGTATATGGGTTTCTTTCAGCCAACAACAGAAAACATCGAAGTGCAGCACGGAATTATGTCGATCTGTGAATCATATGGGGGATGTGTTGTGGTGTTGGTTATTTGGTAAAGCTCTTTGTGATTTTGCAGCCTTGTCAGTATGATCTGATGAAGGATCATCCTTAGGATTTAAGGATTTATTCGTTTCAAGTAACTTTTAATAAGTGAACTGAAAATTGCAATATGAGCACTGGTAAAAAAATGAGCTGATGACATTAGGTTTATAATACCCAGAAATTTATACGCAGACGTCCTCAAGGACACATGACACAGTGGATAAAGGCGTTGGTTAGATCCAGTTACAGAACCCAAAGAGTGTGAGTTCAATACTCGGTTGGGGAACTTGGAAACATGACACGTGGAACTAGAACACCTACCCCAGTGAGCGAAATAAAGGGGTCAGTTTGACATTCCAACCACCTGAAGAAGGCCGGAGCGTACAACGGCAGAAACGTTGTAATAAATATGGCAACAATAGTCTGAATAATGTAAGTAGTGTACATAATACCTCATCTCAGAAATATAGACAGATAATGAAAGGCCGAAACGTTGTAATAAATATAGCGACAAAGATGAGGACAATAGTCCGTATAATGTAAATAGCGTGCATAATACCTCATCTCAGAAATATAGATACTAAACTGAAAATAGTTTTTTTTATACAGCTGTGGCACAAGACCGAAAGTATGGGGCACTCATCATTCAGTCGTAACTAATCTAGTGACATTAGCCTGCTAACTATTACACCAAGCGCCTAAATCATATTCTAAGCGTAGCTTAGGGGTGGCACAAGGCAGAAATAGTGAGTATCAAACTCACAATTCAGTCGTAATTGATCTAGCGAGACAAGCCTGTTGACCATTATACAACATCAAAGCGCTTAAATGACTTTCTAAGCGTAGCATAAGTTTGGCACAAGGCCGAAAGTTTGGGACAACGAGTAAGGATCTAACTCACTATTAATTGGTCTAATGTTTAGTATGCTTGCCTCTCTAGACAAATTATGACTCAATAGAGAGTTAGATCCGTACTCGGTGGCTCATACTTTCGGCCTTGTGCCAAACCTAAGCTACGCTTAGAAAATCATTTAGACGTTTTGACGCGGTATAACGATTTAAATAAGCTTAGCTTAGATGTGGCACAAGGATGAAATTGGGCAGCAAACAGAACATTTGAATACAGATGATAGTTTAGACATTTATGTCGTATATTACAAAAATTCATCTCAACTCTCCCTATTAGCACAAAAGAATCAATGCTCAATTTATCGATTTTGTTGATTACTACAAAACACAAAAATGATAGTAAGAAGGGTAGATATAGGTTTGATATATACTCGAGTCAAAATGGTAGATATAGTTCATGGTTTACAATCGACTAAAAATGGTAGTCATACGTTTGGTGTACACTAGAGTGAAAGATAGAGGCTTGGTTTACACTCTCGTCAATAAGGTACACACAGATCTGATTTACACTCGATCCAAAAGAGCAGATATAGCAGTGATTTAAACATGAAAACAAAAGTATTGAGACTGGATTAAAAATGGAAGATAATAATCTCGTATACTGGAATCAAAAAATCTTGCTTACACTTGGATCAAAAAGATAGACACGGATCAAATTTATACTTAAATCATAAAGGTACACATAAGTCTTTTTTTACTCTTGATTAAAAGGTTGACGTACGTTTTCTTTACACTTGAACCAAAGAGGTAGACTTAGGTCTGGTTTACACTTGCACCAAAAAGGTAGATATAGTTCTATTTTACGCTTAAATAAAAAAAAGTTAGACATAGGTCTTCTTTACATTTCATTTAAAAAGGTAGACTTAGGTCTGGTTTATACTTGAACCAAAAAGCTAGATTTACTACAGTAATTGAAAGGCTGGACAAGATTATTTTGGCACAAGGACAAAACAATGGGGGCTCACATGGAAATATATAGTACTGTCTGTGTTAATGAACTGACTTATGAACAGAGGTCAATAATCAACTCCTTATGTTGTATCCTTAAAGAAGGCACAAATTTTGACCAGCACAGCTGGAGACGAATCTCCAACTAATTCCCGAAGCAAGGTATATCCTGTGATTAGTATATATATATATATATATATATATATATATATATATATATATATATATGACGAAATATAAAGAAATATAGTCTTAAAATGTGCTATATTTATGGGATAAAGTGCTCAATATTAGAGATAGAGCGTGTATAAATATAAAAGTGAACATAGAAGTCAACACTTAGAGGCGACAGTCTGTTTCATATATATATATGACATTCGCAGAACGTAGTGTATCGCTGTATCACAGCTCCTCAGTGTGAATAGACAACCGAATGCCTCAAGCCCGGATCGAAACCCAACCTATTTGCTGTCAGTCAAAGCTTCTACCATTTTCACTCGACTGATATAGTCAGTCCACATAGGCGATACGGAGTGTGGGACATTCCATTGCAACAGTTCGATAATAGCCATAGCCGAAATATAGAGACATTCTTTAGAATCGAAAACAGGAACCACATAAATGGGTTTGAGGTGCTGCTTACTACCATGATTATAAGACATTCGCCCAAAATATATTGAGTTAATTTCTTTAAAGCTAACCAGCGTGGACAGTAAAACACATTTAACCGTTGGGGGATGAGGTACTAACGTGATTAAGATGTTTTCTAAGACATCCTGATCGATAAAAGACGCCCAAAACAATTTGAGATCAAGGGAGACCACGAATAAACTAATATAAAAATGCTAATTGTAATCTGATCTTGATCATTAATATTGAACATTGTCGTTACCCGTCGTCAACAAATCGTAAATGACTAAAAGAATGAAACTTAATTTGATGCGAAGAGGCATTGTTTTCATTCGGAGATATCATTACTCAAAAACAAATCAAATTATACATATATATATATATATATATATATATATATATATATATATATATATATATATATATATATTTGTGTGTGTGTGTGTGTGTGTGTGTGTGTGTGTGTGTGTGTGTGTGTGTGTCTACTAGATGTTCTGGGACCGACTAAGATGCCTTACCAAAAAGAATGGTCACTTGCTCAGATTTTGGAAAATGTGTTTTTTTCGAATATTTTTCAGCTCCATACACGGTGCGATGAGTAAATTGTTGCCATTTTATATTTTTTTTTATTTCGCGCATGCGCGTTGTTTGATTCTGATTTTGTCGTCTGCACGGTATACTAGGATTAGTTGAGTACTGTAATAAAAAAAAGACTACCATGACGCAATTCATTCCGCAAGAACTTTGGAATCGGAATGCTGTACTGCTTGGCATTCGCACTGGAAGCTCCAATACGAAGATTTCAAAGTGTTTGGTTTTCAATCTGAGGACAGTGCAGAGGATTCTGAAATATGAGTCTAATGCTGATTACGAAGGTGTTTGGAGTGATCACTAGTGATTGCGACGTTATCCCACCATTCAATTTCCTGCAACACGGAGGCATACATCAATGCTTTGAAGATGTAGTATTCTTCTGTGTCAAGAGCGTAGTTGCTGGAAGAACCTATGTCTGGTAACAGGAATCCGAACCATGCCACACAAGTAGGTAAACACAGTCATGTTTGTCAGACAATTTCTTACATCTGACCACCTAGCTCCCCAGAGTACAACCCCTTTGATTATTAGATGTGCGACGTGGTTGAGCGAGAGACAAAAAAAAACTCCTTGTAACACCAAAGATGAACTACAGGGCAAGGATTATGGCAGCATTCACCAACTTAAACAAGGAGACTGTCCAGAAGAGTTGCAGGAGATTCCGAAGTTGTATGGAGGCCGGGGTTGAAGCCAATGACGATTTTATTGAATAAATTTGCGTCTCTAGAAAAAATACGCCTCTGCATCATTGTGTACCTGTTATAATTTTTTGAAGCTGTTAAAGACAATTATCATAAATTTTGATAAAGTATAGGTAGTAAAAATATTTTTTTTAAAAAGAAATAAAATAAAACACTTAAATTTTATGTTTGTTTAAAATGCAATGTCAAATTAACAGTGTTTACTGTATTAATTCTTACTTTGCAAGATCATTCTTCATATCGCCTGTATGTTCATCTTTCATCGGCGTTTTTCTTATGATAGTGATAGCTGTAATTTTCATCTTTCACAAATATTTTCCACCATTGTTTGATTTTCGGAACTTAGCGATGGGTTCCAAAACAATATAATCTATAAAATCCATAATCGATTAGATATTTGTGGTACATACTGCTGGAGTGAACTGAAACGTCTATCTTATTTTTTGCTCTAACCCTAGAACACTAACCATGGTTATATAGTACCCGGCGCAAATTTTCCTATTTTTAATTACAATTTTTAGTACCTGATATTCTTACCTAAATAATATGTTTTTCGGTTTCTATTAATGTTAACTCGAAGTACAAAGTTTGAAGTGCCTGCATATAAAATATTTCAAATAAATATTTATATTTAATTTTTTTTTTTTTGATATTTTCAAAATCGGGTATGATATACCCATGGTTAGTAGTGGTGTAACTTTAATTGATGGTTAGAGTTCTAGAGTTAAGAAAGAATTATTTCTATTTTTTATTTATGGTAACTAACTTTATTCTTGTTTAAAGTAATTAAAAGTATTGGTGGGCAAATTTCTATATTAAACAACTCTTTAATTTATTTTTTGTTTCAAAATTTGTTAACTACCCTTTTGATTGTTTAGAATCATTAAAAGTTGACTTGAAACACTTAAGAAAACAAAGAATGGTAATTTCGAAAAATTATCAGAGGCATGCAGTTATTCAGGGACACATTTGTCTAGGGACGCAATTGTTTGGTACACAATTGTCCGGAAGGCAAATGTCCAGTACGCAATTGTCCGTCCATTGGATACTGATAGTGAAAATGTCAAGGTTACTGATAGTGAAAGAAAATGCGAAGACTTTTGGTAAAGGAACTGGAAACCGAATCCAAGACAAGCAAAAAACCTGTGACAAAGCTTAGTAGCATTCAAAAGACTGGGAAAGAGTTCGAACCTGGCGATAGGCGAACCTATCTATTTCCTGTTATTTTTATTCCTACCTTAATAACCCAATTTTCTTTCTCGTTAAGCTAAACAAAATAATTATTACACAATAAACAAAATAATTACTACGCAATGAAAAAAATTATTACACAATAATTTCATTTTTATCTTTTTGTCTCTCCATTTGCAGTCACCTACGCTATCAACCAAGTTCATACAATGTTGAAATCAATAAATATGTCTTTGAAACTTTTCTAACAGTACAATTAGATTTCTTTGTGTGTTTGATGACGTAAAATGCTTTCATCAAATCTAAATTACTCCGTTTCAAATGTTAACTCTCGCTTTACACGTGATGGCGTAATTATCACAAATTTATGACTTAAATTCGCTTCATTTATTATTCAATCTTTATTCATAATTTGTAATTATTTTCGTCAAAACAATACGCTAATTGACACTCATAAACTTCCCCAACCAAAATATTACAAAACAATAATGAAATCCATACACTATATTTTCCTTTCTTTATTAAACGGTTTCCCTCTCTATCTATCTATCTATCTATCTATCTATCTATCTATCTATCTATCTTAGTATGTATTGGCTTGGTTTGGTTTGTTTTATGTCATATCAAACTCAATGTGTTATTTAATGCCGACAAGAATTTATTGCTGGTAATAATCCCAATCTATCTATCTATCTATCTATCTATCTATCTATCTATCTATCTATCTATCTATCTATCTCTATCTGAATCTCTTCCTTTCAATCTGTTCACATCTATCTATCTATCTATCTATCTATCTATCTATCTATCTATCTATCTTAGTATATATTGATTTGTTCTGGTTTGTTTTACGGCATATCACCGTTGAAACTGTTAGATGTAGACGTCTCTTCTACTCCAATAGCTTCATGTCTCGCACATCTCGCCTGTGGAACTCCCTTCCTTATTCCTGTTTCCCTGACAAATACAATCTCCAACTATTTAAGTGTAACGTCAATCGACATCTCCAGTTGCCTTGATCTGTCCACTTCCCTTCTCCACATCCTCTCATCTTTCATTCCTATCTGCTCTCGCTCCAAATCTTCTGTAACCCCCTTGCCTTGATCGATCCACTATCTTTCTCCACATCCTCTCCTTTATCACTCCTATCTGCTCTTCCTCCAAACCTTCTGTAAGCCCTTGGGTGCTAGTGGCCTTCAGCCTTGCTTGGGGTGATAAGCTAAAAAAAAAAAAAATCAAACTCAATGGGTTATTTAATGCCGACAAGAATTTTATTGCTGGTAATATTTCTTTTCTCAAAAATGTATTGCTGGTAATAATAATAATTAAAACCTATTTTTACACTTTCATATTGTTTTCACCTCAAAATCTATCTGTCTGTCTGTCTATCTATCAGTATGTCTATCAAAATAAGATTGAACTTAATCAATTCTTATCGATATTGGATCTATCGTATCGATGTATCTTAAGCTGTTTCTCTCTATTTAAAAAAGAAAATAAACGCAAAACAATGTGGATAAAGGAACTGTTTCGTGATGCCCTGATTTCAATTATAATCTATCAATTGAATTTTTCTTAGTGTTTATTTTTTTACGTAATTCACACTGTTCATATCTATATCCTGCTTTCATTCCTCCTCTTTCTCATTCTCATTCTCATTCTCACTCTCTCTCTCTCTCTCTATCTCTCTCTCTCTCTCTCTATATATATATATATATATATATATATATATATATATATATATATACAAAATTGCTTTTCTGTCTCAGTTTGTTCCTATCTATCTATCTATCTATCTCTCAGTCTGTTCCTATCTATCTATCTATCTATCTATCTATCTATCTATCTATCTATCTATATATATATATATATATATATATCTTAGATTGTATCTTGATAGATAGATAGATAGATAGATAGATAGATAGATAGATAGATATGAACAGACTGAGACAGAAAAGCAATTTGGTATCGATCTATCTGTCTATCTGTCAGTCTGTTTCTCTCTCACTCTCTTTCTATCTATCAATCTATCTATCTATCCTTCTATCTATCTAAGGCTACTTGTATCTAGATAGATAGATAGATAGATAGATAGATAGATAGATAGATAGATAGATATGAACAGATTCAGACAGAAAAGCAATTTGGTATCTATCTATCTATCTATCTTAGACTGTATCTTGATAGATAGATAGATAGATAGATAGGCAGATATATAGATAGATAGATAGATAGATAGATAGATAGATAGATAAGAACAGAATGAGAGATAGATAGATAGATAGATAGATAGATAGATAAGAACAGAATGAGAGATAGATAGATAGATAGATAGATAAGAACAGACTGAGAGATAGATAGATAGATAGATAGATAGATAGATAGATAGATAGATAGATAGGAACAGACTGAGAGATAGATAGATAGATAGATAGATAGATAGATAGATAGATAGATAGATAGATATCAATAGATTGAGACAGAAAAGCAATTTGGTATCTATCTATCTATCTATCTATCTATCTATCTATCTATCTATCTATCTATCTATCACTTTCTTTTTGTTCCTTTCCAATTTGTTACTTGGCTCCACTGCATTTCTTTTCTTTTTTTTCTTTCTATCCCTTTATCGGCCTTCAGCCAGTGATATCCTCCACGGCTAGGGCGCGAAATTCCACTAACATTGTAACAAACCACCCACGTCCTCTTTGACCAGATCGCTCCACATAAAGCCAAACATATTTTCTTTGAAGGAAAAGATTCCGCAAATCCACTTATTATTAAAATATGCAAAATGAGCGCTATTTGCAAACATAAAGACATCAAACTATGTTGGATTTCTAGCCAGTGGAAGTAACGATAAACAGACCAAGCAGCAAAATCAGCTTTAGATATGGATGTAGTCTCAAGGGCTAAAATCCGAAACAGTGACTTGAAAGAGGTCATTAACAGATATATTGAAAAGAAATAGCAACGGTGGTGAGACGATAACCCACGCAATAATCTCTTCGCAATTCAGCCTAAACTAGTAGAATGGAAGTCAGCTTACGGAAAATCTTGTAGGGAATAAGAAGTACTGCTCCGCTAACGTATTGGCCACGCGAGAATAACCCACTCGTAAGTGCTAAACGACTTGCTTAGAATGATAGGGAAAGAAATGTAATAAAAAATTGTTAAGTTGAAAGAATCTGTTCATAATTTCTGTTTCATTAATGCCATATCACTTTCGAACATAGTAGATTATAGCTCTCCACAACTTCCTTTCTTTTAATATCTGTGAATTGCCATGACTTAGTTTACCTTCTCTTAGAGTGCCAAAGTCGAATCAGCAGAGTAGGTAGAAATTTGACCCCGGCTTAGCAATTCTACTTACCATGCAGATCACTTACGGAAGTCACACATGTGTTTTTTTTTTTAAATGAGCATCACAAAATTTAGCATTGCTTTATAAAATTTGCTAACCCAAGTGTTGATCCTTACTTTCCATGAAAGCTAGTACTCCTGACATATTTTTGTGTTATTGTCCTGATCTCCAATGCAAGGGGTCAGCATAAGGCCTGGTGCCACATCCGACCGTGTGGGACGGTTAGCAGATATCCTGCAATTAGAGATCAGTCTCCTGCTGTGCTGGTCAAACTCTCTGCCTCCGTGCAGAGAGGATCCACAGTCGAGGTTATCTCGTCTCGGTAAACAGCTACCCGACCCAGTTTTATACGGGGTCTACAGGGAATTTTTGGCCGAGCCTACGGGTTCGGATACCCGACATTAAA
Source organism: Acanthosepion esculentum (assembly GCA_964036315.1). Classification (NCBI taxonomy): domain Eukaryota; kingdom Metazoa; phylum Mollusca; class Cephalopoda; order Sepiida; family Sepiidae; genus Acanthosepion; species Acanthosepion esculentum. The sequence goes on from OZ038499.1 coordinate 18,544,048, forward strand.
TTCGGCCTCGTGCTACATTTGACCGCGTAGGGCGATTAGTAGATACTCTGCAGTTGGAAATTCATTGTGGAATTCACTTGATTCAATGTCGACAGTGCTGAGACGATAACCCACGCAATAATCTCTTCGCAATTCAACCTAAACTAGTTGAATGGAAGTCAGCGTTCAGAAAATCTTGTAGAGAATAGGTAGTCCTGCTTCGCTTACGTATCAGCCTCTCGGGACCAACCTACTCGTGCTTGCTAAACAACTTGCTTAGAATGATAAAGAAATACAATAGAAAATCGGAAAGTTGAAAGAATCAGTTCATTATTTCTGTTTTATTAATTCCATGTCACTTTCGGACAAAAGAGATTATAGCTCTCCGCGACATCCTTTCTTTTAATATCTGTGAATTACCATGACTTAGTTTGCTTTCTCTTAGAGTACCAAAGTCGAAGCAGCAGAATAAGTAGAAATTTGACCCCAGCTTGGCAATTCCATATAAATACAGTAGTAAATACTGTATGTTGGTCTGCAGTTGGAGATTCGTCTCCAGTTGTGCTGGTGAAACTCTCTACCTCCGGGCGGAGAGGATCCCCAAACGAGGCTTTGTAGAAGGGAAACAGCTACCCGACCAAGTTTTATACGGTGTCGACGGGAAATTTTTGGCTCGGATTTCCCACAGTATATTGGTCCTTGTGCCACATCTGACCGCGTAGGGCTTTTGGTAGATAACCTGCAGTTTAAGATTCATTGTGGAATTCACTTGACTCAATGGCAACGCACAATAATCGCTTCGAAATTCAACCTAAACGAGTAGAATGGAAGTCAGCTTACGGAAAATCTTGTAGGGAATAAGTAGTCCTGCTCCGCTAACGTATGGGCCACGCGGGTATAACCCATTCGTATGGGCTAAACAACGATGATCAACCAGTATGCCAAGCATGGGAAACAGCATATACTATTAAACATATGTTAACTGTTCAGACCTTGCTCTCTCTCTCTCAAGGTAATAATGCTATAATGTAAACAACATGTATGAGATCTTCGGGAATGCAAAAGTGAATGACACAATATTGTTTCTTAAAACAGTTGGGCTCTACCAAAAAATATAATTCAAATGAGAATGTCATAAAATCAATTTCTCTACAAACCGCATATCTGAAAAGAATACATTAATGAAACCAGACTCTCGACAAAAAAAAACCCTTTACAAAAAATACGTCAATGAAACCTGATTTCTTACAAAAATACATATTCTATTCATACGAACCTATCCTAAGATTCTTGTCCGTATTAAATAAGCCGTTGAGGTTGATATGCTGTAAAATAAAATAAACCAAGCCAAGCCAAAACCATTGTGCTAGATACCCATTGATTCACCCACCTTTTGACTGGTCTTTTTTAAATCTGCTTGTTGTCTGGCCATTTTACTCACCAAAAAGGCCTGCGGAGTTGAACTTGTTTAGTCGCAAATAAAAGCCAATGATCTGAATATAAAGATAGTTTTATCCGTCACAACGACGCAAGTATGGGGCATTCAGTCAGCTTCAAACTTATTAATCTATTGGACACGAGACAGATTTCACAATATTAATCCGTTAATTAAGTTTATGAATTCAATACTAAAAATTAGGTATGTATTCCACAAGTCTACAATTATGGGACTGAAATTAAGATTCTTACGTAGCATTGGTTTGGTTTGTTTTGTTTTGTTTTACGGTATATCAACCTCAATGGATTATTTAATACCGACAGGATTTTTATTATTGGTAATATTTTTTTTTCAAAAATGTATTGCTGGTAATATTTTTTTTTTCAAAAATGTATACTTGGATGTGTTACACCACGGAATTTAGTGTCGATTCTAGTTAGTTAGCTCTTCGTCACCAAGCCCCGTTGGTCCAATGGGTATGACGCTTGCGTCGTATCTAACGGTCCGGGCTCCTCGGTTGTGGAAGCACATGAGTCCTGAAATAAGACGAAACGGCCATCCAGTGCTTTCTGCATTCTGTTGAGGATTCTTCTAGACTCAATGAATTACTTTCATTCATATATATATATATATATATATATATATATATATATATATATATATATATATATATATATATATATATATATATAATCGGAATAACAAGAAATTAAAGGGTGACCCAATAGTAGCGTCCACATTCTGAGCAATGATGTTCTTCATATTTGCCATGCGAATCATGACTGTTATTTGCAGGAAGAGAAGGCTCCACTTCCTAGTGGAAGTCACGTTCGTCAATAGATAATATATTTCCTGGAAAGATGATAAGACGGCGAGGTCCAATTAAGTCGCCGGCACTCTCCCCAGACCTCACATCCTTTCTTTGAGGGACGCATAAAAAACGTTTTATATTGTTAAAAGCCACGTATTATTAAGAAACCGAAGGCTCAAATTACTGCGGAGTTTGAGGAAATTTATATCGAATTCTGCAAGCGTACATGTCAATCTTTGCCTGCTCGGCTGAAATTTTGCACTGATCACGAGAGAGAACACTTTGAACATTGCAAGTAAAAAGTCTTGGTGCAGTTCCTTAATAATTTTATCCCGGATAAATGGTTAGATAGACATGGCGTTGATTGATTTCTCCCTTCTTGTCCAGACAAATGGCAAACAAACAATCAACCCGACAGCCATAAAATAAAAAACAGTAGCTACTATCAAGTCAAAAATTTCTGGTTGGTTAGTAATTGTTTTCGAGCACACACTTCTCGTAAAACTGTTATCCAGACTCTCTTAGTGATGCCTGTTCAATCCACAGGGGACACCTGTAGTTTATAATGTAGTCTATCCTGAGCGGACCGTAGTTACCATTTCTGGCAGAGAGTGCATAACCTGCCACAATGGTTTTTACTAACAAGGCTAACACGCTCTAACGCTCGGTCACGATGACATGTGACATCGTGCTAACACACCATAGACTGTTTCCGAGCGGTTCTGTCTACCCAATTTCAGGTACTTGGCTTGCGTCATCTCCTGGTTTGATGGTCAGTAAAGTGGAACTAGAACAATCTACCCATGATATATTCACGACGTCTTTACCGTTGTACGCACCGGCCTTCTTCAGGTGATTGGAACCCGTTATTTCGTCCACAGGGGTAGATTGTTCTAGTTCCATTTTAATTTTACCTCTTTTTTCCATATGTATCTTTTTGAAAATTTTACTTATTCGTTATGAAAATGAAATGACAGTATTATACTTGTGGTTGGGTCCCCTTTCTCTCCTAGCGTCCAATATGTTTTTAGATACAGTCTGTAACTGTCGAGGACAGAGAAAGATATTAAAACGTTCCTTAGGGCTTGAAGGGACAGGAAGTTGTGGAGGGCCATATCAAGCCACGTTCAGAAAAGACACGCAACATAAAAGAAGAGACTGGATCTATTCTAATTATTCGTCTTGTTTTATTAATAAAAATAATCGATTAGAAATCAATCTTGTTTCCGCGTCACCAGAATCGGTAATCGTACTCCCCCCACCTTTTGAATTACAACATTCTTTGTGTCTCGCTTTCGCTCTTCAATGGATTTACAATTGGTTGGCGGCGAAGTAACAGAGATTGCAGGTGAAAATGTGTAGGCGTGTCACGCTCGACAATCTCCATTGCATGTAGTTTGCGCATGCGCAAGTGATTACAGAACATCGAAGGGAAAAAACCATTTTGTTTTTTAATGAATGAGAAAAATGGAAAAAATTAAAAAGACAAAAAAAAAAAAGACAGGAAACGGTCAAGGATTTTTATTCGTTTTATCTTCTTCTTTTCCCTGGTCATTTTTTTTTGTTTTGTTTAGCCTTTAAAAGATTAAGAAGAAAGGAAAACAGATATTACCTTTTTGCTTTTCATACGTCTGTTGGCAATTTGAAAGCAGACTTGATTCCTAATAAACGATCTAATGAAAAATTGAATAAAACAGTGAACAGGCCTTGAGATGAAGGAAAGAAAAAAGAAAAAGATATTGGATCGAGACAGTCGATTGTTGAATGCGGAATTTGTTTATTTTATTCTATCTATTTACTTTTTTGCATTTTATTTTCCCATTCGTTTTACACATTGTTTAGAAGAGCGCACCTAACTTCACACAGCTTGTCAATTTTCCAATTACATTCTCTATGTTTTATATGTTTTCTCGTCTAAGTAGAACAACTTGAATATATATATATATATATATATATATATATATGCAAAAAATGCGTATATTTCGGCAGCCAGCATATTTTCATTAAGACAGGTTTCGTTAAATAATTTAGACATTTATTAACGGAACCTGTCTTAATATATATATATATATATATATATATATATATATATATATATATATATAATCTTATAAGTATAAGTAATTATACTCGTCTGGAAAAACCTTAGGTGCTTTGGCTTGTAAATGAACAAACCAATACCCAAGGAAAAATAAGGAATAAAAAACGAAAGAAGTAAGAACATTTAATTCAGGCGAAAACAATCGACCAGAATCCAAGCTCACAGTCCAAAGAAAAAAAACCCTCCAACACGAGTAAAGCAAAAGTAACTAAGCAAAGTGCTCAATACACTAAGTACAGCAAATCTAACTATGAACTTAAAGAGCCAGGTAAACCTACCTTGGTTTCACCTACGCAGGTTTCCTGGCTCTTTTGGTTATATATATATATATATATATATATGTGGAAACTGAGGTCAACACCAAGTGGCGACTGCCCGTTATACATATATATATATATATATATATATATATATATATATATATATATATATATATATTCCGTTTATACATAATATTTTATGAATATTTGAGTAAATGTAATGCTTTTTCAATTAAACAGTACTAATTACATTTACCGGTCTGAATGTCCGAGAAATTTCGTGCAAAATATATGTTCTCCGACAGGAATCGAGTCTGCACAGAACGGAACCAACATTAAGTTATGTTAACCGGAAGTTCTCTGTGGCGGAACAGTCATAGCGCTATACCTTAATAACTTGTTTGGATGAATATTTCCTTTGTAAATAGATCTTATACCTTATTCATATATATATATATATATATATATATATATATATATATATATATATATAAATATATATGAATAAGGACAAAAGGAAAATCTATCTTAGCCGGCGTGTTTCGTAGTCTAAGTTGCTTTATCAAGGCAAATGCAATTATTTTATTTTGTAAAAGTCTAGGCTGTATCAATTGGCGGAGGACGCCAATTGACACAGCGTAGACTTTAGACCGACCAGCTGAATATTTATTTAACTATTGTTTATAAACACTGTAGGTGTTCGGGCCGAGTGTTCGTTGCTGCTTTTTCTCTGCTGAGGTTCGTGTAGTATTTCAAACCCGGCCTATGTTTCATTCAATGTGTAAAGACGTTCTCCCTCCTCACCAAATTAATTCCGTTATCTATCAATATGATTGTAGTTGCGGTGCCAACTACATAGGGAGTACAACACAACGACTGGACATGCGAATTAAGCAACACGTTCCCACAAAAATCAGGAACCATACCCTGCCGTCTGATGGACTCGTCCCGAACACCTACAGTTCAGCCATTTGTGAGCATCTATTAAAGAACAGAAGGTGCGCGGCTAAATTTAGTGTGGATTGGTTCACCATGTTGTCCCGTTCACACTCTTCATTTCATCTAAAGATGCTGGAGTTAATTTACATCGGGTCCCGCAGGCCCTCCCTGTGTAAACAGCGCGAGTATCTGTTGGGGCTCGCTGTCATTTGCCTCTAGCTCCATTTTTTGCCCTCACACTCATTTCCTTTTTCATTGAATATTCTGTTTTTTAATTACATTAAAATCTCCCGTAGAAGCCTGAAGAGCGGGAGCGAAACCGGTTGCTTCCCTCTTTAGTCTTTGCTTTTTATTTTAATATGTCTAGTAATATTAAGCTTAACACCTTCATTTCAGTTGTATATATATATATATATATATATATATATATATATATATATATATATATATATATATATATATATATATATATATATATGATGAAAAATATGGAAAAAGACAAAGCAAAATCCGAATATGTAAGTTTACTGTTTTAATTTTGTTTTGCTGTCGACGTCAGACGTTTCGGTCTAGTAGACCATCTTCAGGACAGCGTTATTGGAGACATATTTATATTTAAGTTAACATGAAGAGACGATAGACACAAGACTAGTCAGAAACAGAAACACTGAAATTCTAAAGTCAGCGTTCCCTTTTTTGGGATTCGGTCACGTTGGCGTCGTGCGGGTGATGGTGCGAAAACGCGTTCCTAAGAAAGAGATTTTATCTTAAGTGGAAAAGAGGAATTCTATTTGAATCTATAGCTTATCAGTACGTTTGTCAAGCATTAATCTTGCTAGGAAAGGGGAGATGTTGACAAACGTACTGATAAGCTATAAGCTATCAAGGTGTTTGGGTGTCAATCTGATGACAGTGCAGAATATTCGGAAAGAGTCTAATGGCGTTTATGAAGGTGTTTGAAGTGATCACTAGTAATGGCGACGTTATGCCTCTATTCATCATCCCACGGGGCCTCAGACTCAACTACATCAAATGCCTTCAGGAGGTAGTGCTACCGTGGGTCAAGATGGTGGCTTCTGGAAGACCCTGTGTATGGCAACACGACTCTGCATCATACCACATAAGAACGAGAACCCAGTCATGGCTGTCAGGTAATTTCTGCGACCACATTACCCCTTACATCTGGCCACATAACTCCCCTGAATTCAACCCCCTTGATTACTATGTGTGAACGCATTTAAGCGAGAGACCAACAAATTCCTTGTAACACTAAAGATGAACCTAAGACAAAGATGATAGCAGCATTTACATTCTTAAACCAGGAGACCGTCCAGAAGAATTGCAGGAGATTCCGAAGTCATCTAGAGGCCGTGGCTGAAGCCAACGGCAATTTTATTGAATAAATCTACTCTTTAGTATTTCTAGATATTTTTGCGTAATTTTGGTTAATATATCTGTTAAAATATGACGTCAAATGCTATTTTCATTTTTACGTAATTTAGACGACAATTTGATGTAGTGCCTTGAGGAGGTAGTGCTGACCTGGGTCAATAGAGATCCAGTTTATGGCTATCAGACAATTTCTGCGACCACATCATCCCGTACATCTAGCCCCCTAATTCCCTAGACTTGATTATTATTTGCGGGATGCAGTTGAGCGAGAGACCAACAAAACTCCTTGTAACACCAAAGATGAACTGAAGGCAAGGATGACAGCAGCATTCACTAACTTAAACCAGGAGACCGTCCAGGAGAGATGCAGGAGATTTCGAAGTCGTCTGTGGGTAAAGCCAATGACGATTTTATTGAATAAATTTACTCTTTAGTATTTCAAGATTTTTTTGTATAATTTTGGTAAACATATCTGTTAAAAATGAGATGTCAGTGTTATTTCCATTTTTTGTGTAATTTAGACGACATTTTAGCCATCGCACCCTGTAAGTGTTGTTCCCGTCGTCTATAGTGCCGTCGTTGATACACCCAGTGGGGCAAGGTCCGAAATCAACGAAGTCCAAGGCGCCGTGCCGTGCCGTGTCTGTTTTGTGTTTGTCCGAATCATTGTGCTAAGCCCATTTTTTTCTGTCGCGGATTGATGTAGGGGGTCCCGTTATTTTCTTCGAGGAGAAATGCGAGGTGGATTTGTTTTTTTTAAAAATTAGCTTCTTCTAGCCTTTGCCTAAAAAGGGAGGGCCTACAAGGCAAGAAGATGGTTTGAATTCAGAGATTTCCTTCTCCTAGACTGGTCGCCAACCAAGGATATAGGACCCGGTCTGCCCTGCTATTTACCCATAGCTGGAGGGAGAGATAGATTCATACCTTTCATAAGGATATAAGCCCGTAAATTAATGCAATAAACGCGACTGGAATTCGAACTCGTACCGCTATCCACGGCTCCACCCTTACCTCCAACTACATATAAGTGTAACTACTTAAATTTAAAATTGACACTTACATTTGTTTTTCATTCAATACGTACAGTCAAATTATACTCATTTCCTTTATATTCCATTAATAAGGAGGAAGTTCCACTCACTGAGCGTCTTACCCAGATCTGTATCTGCCTATATTTCTCAGATGAGTTATTATAAAGGCATTACTTAGATTCAGTGACAGGACTCAAAGTGTGCGAGTTCAATACTCGGTTAAGGCAGTGGAGAACTTTCAGAGGGAAAAATTTACAGGAGATAAATAGACTGTTCTAGTTCCACGTGCCATGTCTAATGGATGTCAGTTACCAGTTATCTCCTGTTAATAAATAGTGTATAAAGGCGTTGGTTAGAGCCAGTGACAGGAACCAAAGAGTGTGAGTTCAATACCCGGCTAAGGCAGTGGAGAACTTTGAGAGGGAAAAATTAACAGGAGATAACTGATAACTGACATCCATTAAAACATGGCACGTGGAACTAGAACAGTTTACCCCAGTGAGCGAAATAAAGGGTTGAGTTCGACATTCCAACCACCTGAAGAAGGCCGGAGCGTACAACAGCCGAAACGTTGTAATAAATATGGCGACAAAGATGAGGACAATAGTCCGAATAATGTAAATAATTTACCTAGATCTCTTCGTGGATCAGACTACCGAAAGAATACTTTCATGATCTATCTTCACCTCCTCAAAGCTAACGTCACCTGTTATCTATCCTTCATATCCTCATAAAATTCAATTCTTACTTTTTCCATTTATACCGTTGCAGAAACATCTAACGCTCTAGCTTGAGGGAATCTTAGGCCTTGTATTGGTCGAGGTAAGTAAAAATAAATACGATGTATCATCGATTGAATGATTAGTTTTCTACAGTTTATCAAGCCTCTGTAGGTTATTTAAAGCCAGAAAATTTTTAGAATGTAAGAATTTTTTGTAGGTAATAATGATTTTAGCGATACAAGTTTTACTAATTAACCCATAGATGGGGGAAAGAGTTAGATTCATACTTTTTCCTAAGGGTATTTGCCCGTGAGTGAATTGGAATTTGGTTCACTGGTTAACACTTTGGAGCTATTATCCATTATACCCCCGCATCTCAAAGCGGTCACCCATCCAGGTACTGACATAATCGTATGGGAACCGGTGTTCCAACATGATGTGGCCGTAAGCCAAATAATACGGAAAATGTTACAGAGTTAAAAATATAATATAATAAATAAAATCAGGGAAATATATACACATGCCCTTTAAATTGCGTGATCTAGAATGACTCGTAAGTCATGCAATGGGCTTGTTATAACAACGTTTCGACCGTTGTGCTTTCCGGCCTTCGTCGATGTGATAAGAACAACAAAAATAAGGACAATAATTTACATGCAAATAATGATGACTCCTCTCTATTTACTAACCTCCCCACAAGGTAAGATGTGGCACAGAGCAAGTTTTTAATGTGGAGCTTTCCGAGCCCGCAGGCTCGGGTAAAAATGGCCCGTAGATCCCGTAAACACGGAGTCTACCTCCCCAAACGAGATCTGCCCTTCGGCATAGCCTGGTCCGGGTTCTTCTCCGCCCGGAAACAGTGAGTTCGACAAGAGAGAAAGAGAAAGCCTTCAATTTGTCATCCCATAGATTCATTAAGATGCTCTTGTTATTTATTGCTTATTGGACTGAACTTTGACATTTTAGGATTTTGCATCCAAACTTATTACCAAGATGTTTCTAAAAGATTGGTCATGATAAATCTCGAGAAATTAGCTGTGTGTCGTAAGTTAAAAGTCTTTCCGGTTGATTGCCCCTTCAGACAATCTCGAAAGAGGCAAGCATAACTATTAACAACACATACAAAAAAATCTATCATTCATCTGCAGTCCATTTTCTTTTGCCGACCTTTTCGCCTTTGCGTGACGGCACCTGTTTTCTTGAAAGAGCTTTGCTCCTACGCAAATGTTTTTTCCTTCATATTAATCGGTCAGTTGCATAATGCTCGCAATTATTTGACAATGATTTCCCAAGCTATTGTATGTGTGGGAAAACGTCTCTAATGGGGAAAAGAAATTGTAATACACGACGATAACTTCAAAGAACTAAGTAGAATGAAAATTAATAGCTTACAAATTAAATAGGAGTGTGTCAAGAATTTAACATATTTTTTGCACCTCCTAATTGATGAATGAACTTTTACACACGCACACACACGCATCCTAATTTGTCAGTTATATATAAAGTCATGGGATGCGAATACGGCCAAAATGTTCTGTGTTCGGAAAATAAAAGATTCTTATAACTCTAAAAACATACACGCAACCCATACAACTAATTAAAAAGTAAAAATAAAATCATCCTTAATAATAGCTAAAAGGGTAGCCGAAAGCGCTAGGAATTACAGAATATTTGGACAGTTTCTACATACTGTGTCCAGAAAAGAAAAATACTTGTTTGAACACAAGAAAAATTAAATAAAAGTAGTATCTTGTCTGTTGTCTTTAATGAAACATGTATAAATGAAGGAATGTATAAATGTAGAATGTGCGTGTGTATATATATATATATATATATATATATATATATATATATATATATATATAGTCCTGTTCGATAAAAGTGACTCACCTGATTTTTTTTTACTTAAAATTTTTTTCGCCTATTGGTTTGGGGGTCAAACTAATTTTTAATCTTACTAATATAAAGACCCCTTCCCGAAAAACTAGTAAAAAAAAGTTTACTCACCCTAAGGTATTCTATTGATAATTATAATTTTGGATATAAATGAGATTTAGGGAAAAACTCTGTGCAAAAAAAGTGACTCACTCGTAATCAATAGCAACATAACCGAACAGCTTTAAATAAAGAATAATACAGGTATAATTACTTTATAATAGGTAATATAGTTCGAAATATTCAATAATCTATGGGTCCTCCTTTAATTTGAATAACCTTTTCAACCCTTTTTGGCATTGACTTGATTAGGTTCTGGCAAATCTCATCTCCAAGGATTGAATTCCATTCGGATATGAAATTCACAATCAAATCCTCTTTGTTGCTCAACTGCTTTCTCGAGAGCCTGTACTTTATAATGCTCCATAAGATTTCTATGGGGTTGAGGTCAGGAGATTGGGGCGGCCATGTCATAACACTCACCTGCTTCTCATCAAAGTACTCCTTCATCAATTTTGATTTGTAACAGGGAGCATTATCCTGCATAAAAATGAGCCTGGTGGGGTCGATTTGCACCCTTTCAACAGAAGGGAGCAGACAAGACTCTAAAATTCTCTTGTACTGCTCGCTCCTGGGGGTCTTTTCAATAGGTTTTAATAAACCAGTTCCATGAAAAGGAAAACATCCCCAGAACATTATACTGAACGAATGCTTGACAGTACTTACTGCTAAATTCAAAGAGTTTTCAAAGCTTTTTGTTCGGATTTTAGATCGCTTATCCTTTGAATTTAGCTCAACTTTCGTTTCATCGTAGAAGAGAACATTTAGTAAGAAAAAATCAGGTGAGTCACTTTTATCGAACAGCACTGTATAGCCGAAAGCGCTGGAAATTACAGAACATTCTACACACTGTGTCCAGAAAAGAAAACCCTCTTTCGAACAAAGGAAAAATTTAAAAAATAGCTTAATCGCAGCACCTTATCTGGCGTCTTTAATGAAACATGTATAAATGAATGATTGGTGCCGAAATACACAAAGACATTGAACTGTATCCGTTGTGAAATTAATTCCGTTTCTTTTATAAATAATGAAAACTCATTTATCTAAACATTTTGATTTGCTTTTAGTTCAGCTAGAAGTAGTGATCGCCACAATATAATTAATTAGGAAAATTGTATGTTGTGTTCAAACATTTGATGTGATGAGTTTTATTTTGTTTGTTCAGATTCTAGTCTGATACTAATCGAATTGTAGTAATTTACATTAACCAATTCGAGCATACGATGTTAATAACAAATTTTAGATGCCAAGATTCAGAAATCTGTGTGGGCAGATTATAATTGTAAATATTCCAAAAGGCTTATAAACAATAAAGGCTTAAGGTTTAATGTATTTCAATAATTATGGACGCCATTAATATGGTAGTGGTATATATTGATTGGTTTTTACTCTGTTGGTTACCCAATTTAAGGCAAAAGACCTACTCAAGATAGAGTAAATGAACTTTTTTCTTACCATAAAAACCTATATTATGAGGATATATAATATAGATAACGGTGGACCCTAGACATAAGAATGTATATTTAAAATACCGATTTTTTTACATAATCTCCTTCCTTGTCAAGGCACTTAATTGAGTGATAAGTATTAATAGCATATATCGAACATTATTAAGTGATTAAGATTATAGCTGTGTGGGAAGCATCGTTTATCTATCTATCTATCTATCTATCTATCTATCTATCTATCTATCTATGAACCTAAAGAGCCAGGTAAACCTACCTAGTTTCACCTACATGGATCGTCAGAGCGAGCTGGTGAAATCTAGGTAGGTTTACCTGACTCTTTAGGTTCATAGTTAGGTTTACTCTACTTAGTGTATTGAATACTTTACATTGTTAATTTTGCTTTACTCGTTTTGGAAGTTTTTTTCTTTGGACTCTGGGCTGGGATTCTCGACGATCTTGTTCTTAGTTCTTTCTTTTTTTATCCCTTATTTTTCCTTGGACATTAGGTTTGATATGACAACTGGTGGTGATAGATGTGTTGATGAGGGATGTCTTCCTATCCCCGTGTGCGTGCCGGGGTCCTGGTAGCCTGCATATTTATATTTCCTCCCCATATAAACATACTGTCTTATAATAAGCAATCAAGATACACATATATGTATGTGTATATACACATACACATATACATAGATACCCCCACACACACATTTAAAGATGCCAATATACCAAACTGACAACTACTCTTGATAATATTTTTACTCAAATATCCTTGCAATGGTATGGATCTAAGTCTTCGCCTCCAAGCTATCATTATTATAAGCATTGATCTTTATAGTTTACTATCCTGATTATTTTCTTCTAAACATAACTTGCACCTATCCCTAAAACAATTGTTTTATTTCGTGAAACATAATATTTTCTAATTTATTTGAGGATTCAGATAATTTTTCTTCAGTTCCTAACATATTTTCGAAAGAGGTTTTTGGTGTTTTTAATTATATATATATATATATATATATATATATATATTGATGCATGTTTCATTAAATAATATAGACAAGTTTTGTCTATTTATTTTATGTAAATTCTTTTCATATCGTCTGATAAGCTTAATAACATTATCATTGAAAGATGAAAGAAAATCACAATGTTGATACATGTTTTCTAATCCTGTCTAAGCTTTCGGCTTACATAAGCCATTATCAAAGATGACAATTACATTACAATATATTAAACAATCCACGGACAAAACAATAAAGATTTTTGTTTACATAGAAGATTCCCAAGCAACGACAAATTCATGCATACGAGACGCTGGAAGCGAAAATCGCACCGCAGCTCATGACGTCACACATGTCCACGCAAGTGTAAAAACGAGAAGTATTAAGTATGGGAAGCCGTTGGTATAAACCAAGGCCTTCTGTTATCAATTATAGGCATTTAAAAATATTTGTGGAGATTTCATAGAAAGCTTAGATACGATAAAAATATGTATCAATATTGTGATTTTCTTTCTTCTTTTAATGATAATGTTATTAAGCTTATCAGACGATATGAAAAGAATTTACATAAAATAAATAGACAACACTTGTCTATATTATTTAATGAAACATGCATCAATGAAAAAATGCTGCCTAAATGCACACAATATATATATATATATATATATATATATATATATATATATATATATATTCATTTGCATGGAGATTAGTTTCACGCCTTTGCGATCATCAGACAAACTTGTTTTTTTAAATGGATCTATTTATACTTATTTATGTTTGATTATTTGTGCGTACTGGAAGGTTACAAACTAATATCCATGCATATATGCATATATATCGCGCATATATATATATATGAGTGCATGTATGTTGTTTAAACTGATAGCTACATTTTAAAGTGGTTTTGAACAGATGTATGGCCCAGTTGTTAGAATGTTAGCATTTTGACCAGAGATCCGGTTTCGGATCTCAACTTGGTCGATTTATAAAAGAGGTTACTTCCTGATAGGATCGGCTTCGGGAGATGATCTCAGCGTTGGGGGTGGGGGGTAACTGAAAACACTACTACAGACTGGCCCGAACCTGGTTAGAGATACTGTACAGACATTGATGTCAGTGTTAGCAGGAATTCACGAGTCATCGCAAATCGGGATTTGAGCTTATTTGCCTTAAAAAAATGAAGATTATGACAGGTTATTCACTTTTGACCAGATATTTTAATTAAGCGCCTCTGAATGTAGTTGCAGTAGAAACGACAGTTTGGCTCTGTGGATTATGAACAAACATTAATATGCCTGAGTAGGTGTCTGTAACAGGGATTAGCAGACATGAATACTCGGATAGAGGCTGACAGACATAATAATGTTATTTTGAAAAGAATAACATTTAAAAAATTCTCTTTTTTAATAATACAAGTCACAATATACCGATAAACGCGATTGTCTGTACAAGCTGAAAATGCACAAAGGAAATAAATTCATTAATACGTATATACAGTGTGTGTCTGTGTGTGTGTGTGTGTGTGTGTGTGTGTGAAGAAATGTATTGTGTGTTTAGAAAATATTTTGCTGACAACAATTAAACCCAATCGCAAATTCTTGTTTCTTTGTAGAGCTCTCGAAGTGCGTGCGGAAAATAAAACACCGTTTAAATAACAAGAGAAGCCAGCATTCAGACGGAACAATTTTTGACGAGGATACTAATTGTGAAGCGAACAGGATTTGCTCCTTTCTGAGACAATTACTCATTCTTACGGAGCCGAATCGTCAACAACAGACGACGCGCTGGTCGTCACAAGAGAACCAAGAACAATGAAGGTATGTATCAGCAGTAAAAGCTAGAACATTGCTATTACAGACACGTTAATCTTCAAAACGGTAAATGATCCAACTCTGTTTTGCATAAATGTTCGTGAGACTGCGCATGCGCGTGCACAAGCGCACACAGAATAATAATTTACGTAGATTGTTTTAATGTTTACACCATAAGAAAGGAGATAAAGCCGTTAAAATGCCAGAGATAACTGGGTGAAAGTAACTGACGACACATTACCGACCAGTGAGAACATTAATGGGAACAGGATTCAAGGTGATGGAGATGAAGACTGACGTTCTATTAAAAATTGTGAAGATCATACTAGCAGCCGGAAGAGACTTCCGCAAGTGAGAAGTGCGAGAAAAGAAACTATGAGAATAGAACTTATTACACTTAGCCATTTCAATAATAAAATGATAAGACTTAGTTACCAATCTAGTACTTCACTTCAGTTTATATTTATTGAATGAAATTGAATGGGGTTGACGGAAACTTTAAAAAACCTCCGATTGTTGCACTCGTAAATCACAAATCATCGCAAAGGAGAGTTTGACAGTAATAGTTTTCTCCGACAGTTGGTCACGTCAGAATATGCGCTTTCTTCCTGAATGTATAAGTCCAGGCTAACATACATGCAGTTTAAACTACAGGTGGGTTCTATCAGCTAAGCAGACGTCTTTAATAGGCATTAGTTAGCTATCTATAAGGTGGAGTAATGGATAGCGGCTCGGATTGAGGAATCGGAGAGTCGAATTCCAGTCGAATCCATTACATTCACTTACGTGCTAATACCCTTGGGAAAGGTGTGAATCCTCTTTTTCTCCCTCCAGCTATGGGTAAATAGCAGGACAGACTGGGTTCTATAGCCTTGGATGGCAACTGGTCAAGAAGAAGGACAACTCTGAATTCAAACCCGGAGTGGAGCCCCGAAGGCAGATGGACGGCACTTTGTGCTACCTTCCGGCAACTATTGTAGCCGCGTTGGTAACATACTGTATTGGTTTATCCTCTCCTTTGGATACTGCTAGCAAAGTCAAGAGGGGAAGACTAGACATCTGGGCAGCCCTAGTCCTCCATATATCCCGCCCAGGCTCGTAGCTCACCGTGCTACTCCATCGTCTCTCGAGGCGGACGGATGCAGACGACGACGGAGTTAGCTATCTTGGTAGACGAGTAGTGACAGTCAACTGCAGATAGATAGATAGACAGATAATGTGGGAGTATTTGAAAGGGTCCGCCAGTCAATGATCCGACGTGTGCATGCGTGTGCAAAAGCAAGCAATGTTGAGGTACAAGGCCTTTTGGGGATATGTTCATATGGAGTTTTCTCTTTGTTTTGATGTCAGAAACCTGTCCCAAAAGTTTGTATAAGTATTTTTTGCTACACCCTTTATATATGTGTAAATTATTTTCAGATAGAGTGTATCTATATAGGAGCAAAATGGATGAAAAGACAAGAGGAAAATCTATTCTTTGCTGGACTGAAGGACATTTTCAAGGCAATGTCTAGTTTGTATTCCTGATCAATCAGAATTCGTAAATAATTATATAGGTCACACTACAACATGTTTGACACGCAGACTCACTCTACACGTTTCTGACCATAGCTCAATGAGAACTCATTTAAATATTCATGGGGACCTACCGGACACTATTCGTAACATACTTGTTGACAACACTTATATGATAGCATCATCTACATGTTAATAATTATGGAAGCCTTATTAATAAAAACAAAAAAAACAACACTAAATAGTATTAGCGATGAACACAGTCATAATATCTTGACCGTGTTTTGAAAAATGAAAACATTTATAATACATTTTTATACATTTTATATATACAAGCTTTTTCTTATTTAACAGTTAAAATATTTAATCTTTGAAAATGGCTAAATGTATAGCCGAAAGCGCTCGGATAAAAAGAACGTTCGGACAGTTTATATATAATTTATCATCTGAAAAGAAAAAAAATTAGGCCGTCGTCTTCAATGAAATAGGCTTATACTATATAGAAAAGAAATTCAAAATGACCCAGTTCGAATAGCTATTTCACCCTACAAGAGCTTCCATGCAAGATTTTTAAAATATATTATCTGTTATAATAAATTCATTAGGCTCTCTTTGTTTTAATATTTTATGTTATTAGAATTCAGTTGGATTATATACCAACTGATTATTACATGAATTTATATATATATATATATATATATATATATATATATATATATATATATATATATATATAGTGCAAAATATTTTTAAGGAATGCTTACATATAGTTTTAAGCTAAATATACAAACATACATACATATATATATATATATATATATATATATATATATATATAATCACTTTAAACGTTATTGTTTGATGATATTCGTGTTTGAGTAGAGGTTCCGTTTATTTATTAATCAATATATTTATTTATTTTCGTCTAGCGGCCTGAATGTTCAACCAATCTTATTAAAATATAAACGCACGCACACACACACACACACACACACACACACACACACACACATATATATATATATATATATATATATATATATATATATAAATATAGGTAACTATACTCGTGTCGAAAAACCTTCGGATTCTTGATTTAACAATAGGCAAATCAATCACGAAGTGAAAAAAGGTCTTAAAAACCTGACGATCTGCCTAAGTTGGTAGGTTTGTCTGGCTCATTAGGTTTGACTATATATATATATATATATATATATATATATATATATATATATATATATATAGAGAGAGAGAGAGAGAGAGAGAGAGAGAGAGGGATAATATTAATGGTCAATATACATATATATACATATATATATATATATATATGAATATATAAATAAATATATATATATATTTATATATAATTATTTATTTAAATATTATAACATAAATATGTTATAAAATCACTACAAAAATAGCCATTTTGTTTCAATACTTCTGGTGTCTTATCTATAGATATATATATATGTACATATATATAAATAAATTTCCAAGCGGATAGAATCCAGGTAGAACTCAATATCCAGGACAGAGTATAAATATAATATAAAAGGCTCAAACACTAATATTAAATGGTTATAATTTATTACATTGGAATCGTAATAACGATCCAATTCATCAGACCTAAAATTTCAAAAAGAAATTGGAAAATATAACTCCGGGTATAAAAAATAAAATGTCAGTGAGAGTGTATGTGCGGGAGTGAGAAACAAGTTTGAAACGAGATGTATGAAGGCTTTAAAGAGGGGTGTAATAGAAGATGGAAGAACAGGAAACGCCTAAAGGTGAAGGTGGGGATTAAAATTTAACAGAGAGAACTTTTAAAGAGAGGAGCTAAATAACGGTTTGTAATAAATTATTATATAACCATGGAATATTAGTGTTTGAGCTTTTTTATTATATATATACATACATATATATATATATATGACTATTTGTATTAAATATCTTTTTTATTACAAATGTTCTAAACCGATTTTGATAAATGTAAGTGTTTTTTCTCTTTTAATAAATTAATTGCAGTGACATATCTCTTGAACTTCTTTCTTTTTCAGACAAGCAAAAATATTATTACATCGTGACGGTCGATTCTTTAAATTAGACTTACCTTTTTTTCCTAATTATTTCTTCATTTGTTTTTGTTACTTTTAGAATACCAAATATTGATCACTACCAATTCCGATCGCAAGACAATTTCAAGACTTCCGATCTATGTCTAATCATAACGCATATATTGTGTTCAAAACGAAAATACCTATTTTTGCAACCCTCAGCAAATATTGTAGACGATTACCGACTTCTCGCCGCTCGGGAAGATCTCAGATGATAATGATAATAATGCAATAAGTATTTTTTTCCAGAATACATTGGAGTTCGATCTTCCAGTTTTTTTCTTCTTTTTCCTCATTAAATTGGTTTGATAGAATTTCTTCTCTTCAAAACGCACAGAAGAAACTAATTAGATCACGAACAGTTCGTTGCACTTACGTCATTTTTAGGTTTAATGTTAGCAATACGTTAGAAAATTTTATCATTAACATGAGCCATATTTGATTACATACAGTTCTGTTCGATAAAACTGACTCACCTGATTTTTTTTTTTACTTAAAATTTTTTTTCGCCAATTGTTTTTGGGGTCAAACTAATTTTTAATCTTACTAATATAAAGACCCCTTCCCGACCACCTGGTAAAAAAAAATGTTTACTCACCCTAAGGTATTCTATTGATAATTATAATTTTGGATGACTCAATCCCCACCTTCACCTTTAGGGCTTTCCTGTTGTTTTTTTTCTATTACAGCCCTCTCTAAAACTTTATCTAAATCATGAGATTTAGGAAAAAAACAAAAAAAAACTCACAAAAAAGTGACTCACTTATTTCCTGCAATTAGTAATCAATAGAAACATAACCGAACAGCTTTAAATAAAGAATAATAGAGGTATAATTTATTTATAATAGGTAATATAATTCGAAATACTTAATAATCTATGGGTAATCCTTTATTTTGAATAATCTTTTCAACCCTTTTTGGCATTGACTTGATTAGGTTCTGGCAAATCTCATCTCCAAGCATTGAATTCCATTCGGATATGAAATTCACAATCAAATCCTCTTTGTTGCTCAACTGCTTTCTCGAGAGCCTGTACTTTATAATGCTCCATAAATTTTCTATGGGGTTTAGTTCAGGAGAATGGGGCGGCCATGTCATAACACTCACCTGCTTCTCATCAAAGTATTCCTTCATCAATTTTGATGTGTGACAGTGAGCATTATCCTGCATAAATATGAGCTTGGTGGGGCCGATTTGCACCCTTTCAGCAGAAGGGAGCAGACAAGACTCTAAAATTCTCTTGTACTGCTCGCTTCTGAGGGACCTTTCAATATGTTTTAAGAAACCAGTTCCATGAAAAGAAAAGCATCCCCAGAACATTATACTGAATGGATGCTTGACAGTACTTACTGCTAAATTCAAAGAGCTTTCAAAGCTTTTTGTTCGGATTTTAGATCGCTTGTCCTTTGAATTTAGCTCAACTTTCGTTTCATAGGAGAAGAGAACATTTAGTAAGAAAAAAATCAGGCGAGTCACTTTTATCGAACAGCGCTGTATATGAATATATTTGCTTTTGTGATAATAAAATTTCATTTATCTGTTGCGTAGCTCTTTGGATCAGTATATGATTGTTTTTTTTTTATTGATTTATTGATTCCTTTTCTACGGACTATCAACGCTTTACATGTTATCTGAAGCCAGAAAATACTTTTAGGTTTGATTTGGTTTGTTTTACAGCATATCATTTAATACCGACAAAATTTTCATTGTTGGTAATATATTTTCCTTCAAACATCTATTTCTGGTAATATTTTTTTCTTCAAAAATCTATTTCTAGTACTATATTTTCTTTCAAACATCTATTTCTGGTAATATATTTTCCTTCAAAAATCTATTTCTGGTTATATATTTTCCTTCAAAAATCTATTTCTGGTAATAATGTTCCTTCGATATTAATTTTTTTTCAAAAAATATGTAGCTGGTAATTTTTTTTTTCTTTAAAAAATGTATTGATGGTAAATAATTTTTTATTTACAAATTATTTCTTGTATTAAAACCTATTTTTACACTTTCATAGTGCTTTGACACAAGTTTGGGGGTTAACTATTTACCCATAGCTGGGACCCTAATAGGTGCTATCACACCAGGTCAGGGTGGACATGGAAACACTAGCAATTAAGAGGTGGTTAAACACTTTTCAATACCTCCCGATCAGAGGTCTTGATGCTGGACGTAGTTTATCGTCATACCCAGGAGGGAAATTGTTTTATATTGTAGGAATTTGTGTTTTTGGGGTAGGTTGACAATAATGGTTTAGTCTTACTAATTAACCTATAGCTGGGGGAGGATGAAATGTGTTAATACCTTCTCCAGTGTTATTTTAATGGGAACACAGCTCTCCGATTAACAATTCCATCCCATGATATATTAGACCACCCGCACATCGAAGCTTCCAGCACCTCTATTCCCGAGCCAGGAGCCAATTTTGGTACCGACCACATATAAAGTTGCTTATCTTCGGCGATAGTATGGAGAACAGTGTTTCAACGTGATGTGTCATTAAGCCAGCATCTGACTGGGATTTAGTTGCCGCTTTTCGAGTGTTCACTCTAGTTGGAGACAGCCATATTGGCGTGATCGAAAGGTGACCTCGTTCTCGAAAAATTGCAGACAACGAAAAACAGTTGTAAGAATCATTCTGGTTTAACGCCGTCTTATGCCCGAGGATTCCTTATCGATTGCAAAAAAAGTTCCCATCCAATTCCGTGCCATTTATTCTAATGGAGATATTTCAGATATTATTAATGACAAATATATTAACTTTGTCAGAAAGCGAAACGATAAAAGGCTTTGGATCTGCGCTCCCACCCCCAAAAATTTAAAATAGGTATTTTTGTTTGGCTACAAGGTCTTAGCGTTCCATTTCTTCGCTCATATCCAAAGAAAAAATCCTATTACAGGTTGTGTTTTACTTGATTTTTGAAGAATTGTAACTAAAATTAAAAATTTAAAAAAAATGACAATCAGATTGTTGTATGTATGTATTTATATAATGTTTTCATTTTCAAAGACGGCCAAGATATTGTGTCCATGTTCATATATTTGAAGAGTTAATTTATCATCCGAAAAGAACAAAATATATATTAGATCACATGAGCAGTTGGAATTTCGAAGGGAAAACTTTATTTAGTCCACCACCCTATGTGAGAAGATATTGAAATAATAGACAGAGAATATCATTGGAAAATACGAAAACTTAAGGAATCAGTGCATATGCTAGTCCACAAAAATCTCCTGAGCCGACCAAGCATAGACATGAAGACAATATGGAAAACAGTAATACAGAGAGTTAGAGAAAAACAACAATAAGAGAAATTGTAATATGAACTCTGGTAAAAAAAATGATTACTGAGACATTAGATTTATAATTCCCAAAATTCACTCATTAGCCCAGTGGATAAATGCGTTGGTTGAGTAATTAAAAAAAGTGACTTGAATCAAAGTGTCTTGAGTTCAATACCTGGTCACAGCAGAGAGAACAAAAACTTGGAGAGTTGAATTACTAAAGCGAGCAATAAATCTCTTAGTAAAGGAAATTAACTGAAACTGAGATATTCAAATAAGGCATGGCATGTGGAATTAGAACAGTCTACGTGGATTAGATAAAGGGTTCGGTTCGCAATTTCAACTTATATCACCTGAAGAAGGTCGAAGCGTACTGGTATGCGTCCTTACCTATAACTACAGAATGAACTCTTCCTGACACTATGTATACTACGCCTCTCAAGAGAGAGGGACGAATCGAGTCGAGCCGATAGTAGATCACGCCAAACCAGACTGACAGTCATACTAACACCTTCCACATCTTGTATTATTATTCCGTGTAATATATCTTCGTTATTTATACTCTTGTGTTCGTGTTGTTCTTCCTTTGTCCCAACCTGGACCATAACACGTACAATGGCCAAAATGGTGTGAATATAGCAATAAAGATGAGGATAACAGTAAATAAAATAAAACTGAACTGAAATGGTATGGGATAACCATGATAAATAACCTGTTAATATCAGAATAAGGTCAGCTTAACCCCTAAACCAGGGTAAAAAAAAAAACTATGAAAGCGTAAAAATAGGTTTTAATACCAGCAATACATTTTTATAATAATGATTTTACCAGTAATTAATTTTAGAAGGAAAAAATTATTACCAGCAATACATTTTTGAAACATAAAATAGTTAAATTAAATTTTTGAAGAAAACACATTACCAGCAATAATATGCCAAACCAAAAATGAGGATATGGCCTTCCCTATTTCAACAAACTCATTCTCCCAGCATTTCACTTTTAGGGTGTGGGGGGTATTGTACTGAGCTTAGCTAAATAGATATTAATTAAATAGTATAGGGAGGGAAAAGCAAGATCACCGCCGCCCCCCGTAGGATGAAGTCGAAATAATAGAGAACATCACTGGGAAATACGAAAACGTAAGGAATGAGCGCATATGCTAGGCCACAAAAACCTCCTGAGCCGGCCAAGCATAGACACGAATACTATAGGGGGACCAGTAATGCGGAGTACAAGAGAAAAACAACAATAAAAAAAATGCAATATGACTTCGGGTGAATAACGGTTACTGAGGCATTAGTTATATGTCTCAAAAATTCATTCACTGATATCCCCAAGGACACAAGGTCTAGTGGATAAATTGGTTGAAGTAATCAAATGACTCGACCCAAAGGGTTCTAAGTTCAATACCTGGTCACGGCAATGGTGAACAAAAACTTGGAGACTTGAGTTACTAAAGAAAAATAACTGAAGCTGAGTTCGGTTCGAAATTACTTTGCATATCACCTGAAGATTGCCGGTGCGTACAACGACCGAAACGTCGTAAATATGATAGTAAAGAAGATGACAATAGTCTGAACAATGTAAATAGTGCAAATGATCTCAGATGATGTTTAAAGAAAGAAACTCACTCTTACTTCCAAACACGATCTCCCAAAATTCCATCGTATATCACCGGAAAATGGCCGGAGCTTACAACGACCGAAACGTCGTGAATGTAACAATAAAGATCAGGGCAATAGTCCGAACAATGTAAATAGTGCAAATGATCTCAGATGATGTTTAAAGAAAGAAACTCACTCTTACTTCCAAACACAATCTCCCAAAATTCCATCGTATATCACCTGAAGGTGACCGGTGCGTACAACGACCGAAACGTCGTGGATGTGACAATAAAGATGAGGACAATAATCCGAACGGTGTCAATAGTGTAAATAATCTCTGATAATGTTTGTAGAAAGAAACGTACTCTTGCTTCCAAAGACGATCTCTCACCTCTAAGCACAGATGTTTAAATGCACCAGAAAATTAATTCAATTTCATCGTTTTGAATGACGTACATTTAATTTCTGTTGTGTTCTTATTTATTTCAATTCATTCACTCGGTTTATTATTTTTAAAAATAGAAATTGCGGAAGAAGAAATCAAAGAGAAATGCAACTCACCGATTGGTCAATAATAAATCATTAAATGAAGACTTACCTGAAAAAGAAAAAAGAAAAGTTAATTATCAGCCAATCAAATTTCATTGTTTGGATAGAATTAGCGAACGTTAATTACTTTTTCAGCTCTGGTAACTTTTTAAAAAATAATTATTAGAAATGTGATGCTACGGAATACACCAATCAGGTCTTGGGCAGTTTTGTATCTCTGTGGAAGGAGGGGATAAATTGCACTGGCCCAAGAGCATATCGGCCGAAATGTTAAGTTAAAAACAATAAAGATGCAGATAATTGTACGAACGAAGTATAGAATAAAGATTGTATCTGGAAATAAACACGATTGCTACATATTTTCAGTTTTCCTTCTTTAAAAAAATAAAAAATACGTCAATAATGGAATTTTCTTAATGTTTCATTTTTTTACATATGCGGATTCCATTTTATCTTTGTCATATTTGAAAACCGAAAATTCCTGCCTTGCCATTTCGGTGTCTTTTAATCAAATTTTCCTTCTTTTTAGAAAAATCAAAACTTTGTTCTCTTTCATGAATTTCTGATTTCGCAATCAGTTTCTTGTCTCATTCTGTTTTCTTCTTTGCCTTCCTTAATAAATTCGTTTTTGATCGATACACTTAAATATAATTCAAATATAAACATGTTAGCCACAACTGATTAGATATTGGTCATAACAGTTATATAAGGATATTTAGTACGAAAGAAAAAAAAAACATCTCTATTCAAAGAGGAATTGGTTCATTACGGTCTTTGTTAATTGCAATATCTGAAAAGCCAACGAGAACGTCATCGAACATTCGATGTAAAGAAATGGCCGTGCGATGGGGGAAATATTTTAAGTTTCGAATTAAAGAAGGATAACGCAACGGAGTAAATTGAGATAAACAAAATGTATTAATAACTTCATAGGCATATACACAGTCATACCCCCCCTATATATATATATATATATATATATATATATATATATATATATATATATATATTATGTCATTCGCAGACAGTACTGTTTCGCTGTATTACAACTCCACAGTGCAACTAGACATCCGAATGCTTCAAGCCAGGATTGAAACCCAACCACTTCTATTTATCTATCTATTTATCACAGCATGTTATCTATCTATCAATCTATCTATCTATCTATCTCTGAAAGCCTGTTCATTATCTATCTATCTATCTATCTATCTATCTATCTATCTATCTATCTATCTATCTATCTATCTATCTCTGAAAGCCTGTTCATTATCTATCTATCTATCTATCTATCTATCTATCTATCTATCTCTGAAAGCCTGTTCATTATCTATCTATCTATGAATCTATCTATCTATCTATCTATCTATCTATCTATCTATCTATCTATCTCTGACAGCCTCTCCATTATCTATCTATCTATCTATCTATCTATCTATCTATCTATCTATCTATCTATCTCTGAAAGCATGTTCATTATCTATCTATCTATCTATCTATCTATCTATCTATCTATCTATCTATCTATCTATCTATCTATCTATCTATCTATCTATCTCTGAAAGCCTGTTCATTATCTATCTATCTATCTATCTATCTATCTATCTATCTATCTATCTATCTATCTATCTATCTATCTATATATCTATCTATCTATCTCTGACAGACCCTCCATTATCTATCTATCTATCTATCTATCTATCTATCTATCTATCTATCTATCTATCTATCTATCTCTGAAAGCCTGTTCATTATCTATCTATCTATCTATCTATCTATCTATCTATCTATCTATCTATCTATCTCTGACAGCCTCTCCATTATCTATCTATCTATCTATCTATCTATCTATCTATCTATCTATCTATCTATCTCTGAAAGCCTGTTCATTATCTATCTATCTATCTATCTATCTATCTATCTATCTATCTATCTATCTATCTATCTATCTATCTCTGAAAGCCTGTTCATTATCTATCTATCTATCTATCTATCTATCTATCTATCTCTGAAAGCCTGTTCATTATCTATCTATCTATCTATCTATCTATCTATCTATCTATCTATCTATCTCTGACAGCCTCTCCATTATCTATCTATCTATCTATCTATCTATCTATCTATCTATCTATCTATCTCTGACAGACTCTCCATTATCTATCTATCTATCTATCTATCTATCTATCTATTTATCTATCTATCTATCTATCTATCTATCTATCTATCTCTGAAAGCCTGTTCATTATCTATCTATCTATCTATCTATCTATCTATCTATCTATCTATCTATCTATCTATCTATCTATCTATCTCTGACAGCCTCTCCATTATCTATCTATCTATCTATCTATCTATCTATCTATCTATCTATCTATCTATCTATCTGTCTCTGAAAGCATGTTCATTATCTATCTATCTATCTATCTATCTATCTATCTATCTATCTATCTATCTCTGAAAGCCTGTTCATTATCTATCTATCTATCTATCTATCTATCTATCTATCTATCTATCTATCTCTGACAGCCTCTCCATTATCTATCTATCTATCTATCTATCTATCTATCTATCTATCTATCTATCTATCTATCTCTGAAAGCCTGTTCATTATCTATCTATCTATCTATCTATTGTGTCCAGTCTGGGTTTCTACCATTGAGCCATCTTCACTCCACAGAATGAGATGTTTGAGTGTGTGTGTGTGTGTGTGTGAGAGAGAGTGTGTGTGTGTGTGTGCGACTGTGTCTATGCCTATGAGGTTATTAATACATACACGCACACACACGCGCGGACACACACACATATATATATATATATATTCTATGTACAGTACTTATTAGAAAGTGGTCAATATCAGTGATAGAGCTAGAATATTCAGTTTTATGGATATGAGTTTATGACTCTGGGTTTCACGCTTTTGCGATCCTCAGGCAAACTGGTTTATTTTTTAGAAATTTGAATCTATTTATGCTTGTTTGTGTTTGATTATGTTTGGTGCTGGGAGGAGGGAAAACCTCTCCTGTGTCCGTTTTGGCATGACACTTTCATACACACAGATATAATATATACAGATGTACGCATTTTAGTTCACACAAACACACCCATATAAGCAATCCGAGATTAGGCGCGGATACACAGGCCTGCGTTCAAGCAGATATACAAACGCAGTTGTCATTCTATTTCGGTGTCAAGTGCATAACCAACTGAGAGACGACATAAAAGTCGTGGAAAGCCAGCAATATTTCTTTTATGTTTCTTATAAGGGTTCTGTTTATGTGCGTTTTATGTATTTACATCAACGTAGAGAGACAGAGACAGAGACAGAGACAGAGACAGAGACAGAGACAGACAGAGACAGACAGAGAGACAGACAGACGGACAGACAGACAGGCAGACAGACAGAGAGAGACAGAGACAGAGACAGAGAGAGACAGAAAGAGACAGAGACAGATATATACATAATGAACAGTCTGTGATAGATGGAGAGATAATGAACAGGCTGTTATAGATAGATAGATAGATAGATAGATAGATAGATAATGAACAGGCTGTGATAGATAGATAGATAGATAGATAGATAGATAGATAGATAGATAGATAGATAGATAGATAATGAACAGGCTGTTATAGATAGATAGATAGATAGATAGATAGATAATGAACAGGCTGTTAGACATAGATAGATAGATAGATAGATAGATAGATAGATAGATAGATAGATAGATAATGAACAGGCTGTGATAGATAGACAGATAGATAGATAGATATATAGATAGATAGATAATGAACAGGCTGTGATAGATAGACAGATAGATAGATAATGAACAGGCTGTCAGAGATAGATAGCTAGATAGATAGCTAGATAGATAGATAGATAGATAGATAGATAGATAGATAGATAGATAGATAGATAGATAGATAATGAACAGGCTATCAGAAATAGATAGATAGATAGATAGATAGATAGATAGATAGATAGATAGATAGATAGATAGATAGATAGATAATGAACAGGCTGTGATAGATAGACAGATAGATAGATAATGGACAGGCTGTCAGAGATAGATAGATAGATAGATAGATAGATAGATAGATAGATAGATAGATAGATAATGAACAGGCTGACAGAAATAGATAGATAGATAGATAGATAGATAGATAGATAGATAGATAGATAGATAGATAATGAACAGGCTGTGATAGATAGACAGATAGATAATGAACAGGCTGTCAGAGATAGATAGATAATGAACAGGCTGTGATAGATAGATAGATAGATAGATAGATAGATAGATAGATAGATAGATAGATAACCACTTTTTGTAGTGAGGGCTTTGAAGTTAAAGATTTTTTCCAACGTTAAAATTTAACTATATGTTTTTGGTTTCTGTTAAATTGCGATGTAAGCAAGTCGATCCACAGATTCTTTTTCTTATTCTCTTTCACTAACAACCTACTAGTTAATACAAAAGTGTGCCTCTCGAATTGTATTCTAGTCTTGTTCTGTGATATTAATGCAGCCTAATATATTCTTGTCTCATGTTGTGTTCTCTTATAGGTCAATCGAGACGCATTCACAATGTAATGATTTCAACTTGGTTCAGTGAATTCGTGTCGAGGTGCGTTCTAATCGTGTTTGGATAAAATCCACTGGAATATATAACACAGCCATTGCTACGTATCGCTCTGTTTTGCTTTTGTACGTTTCGTGTGGCAAACTTATTGTTCGAATAGATATTTCTCAAATTGTACCGCACGTTTATGCACTGTTTTTCTGCTCTGTTTGTTTTTTTATAAATGTTTGTTATCGTGCATTATTTTACTTGTAAATCTTAACACATTTTTTTTTTGGGGGGGAAAATGTGTCTTTCGCAGATGGAGCTAACTCTGAACGAAATAGGGTCATATTCCCTTACCGTCTGCTTTTTTTTCCTTTAGTTACGTCGTCGAGGATTCAACCTCATAAGTATTCCCTACATCGCAATTTTATTTCGTCAAAATGCTACAAATAGCGTCTTTAAAAATGGATAAATATCTATTGTCGAAGATGGAGATAATATAGCAAAAAGCATTTTTGTACATCCTGTCTTTCCAAGACCTGAAATGTGGGAAAGAAATTCATCACCCACAAGGCCGTGTGAACGCTTTTGAACTCTGTCAAGCCCGGAAGTGTGTTACTTGTAAACCAAAATAGATTACACAGTAGAACATGAAGACTCAAAGATTGTTTGCATTGATCCTGAGTTTCCGTGTTATTCCAAGTCAATAATATTTTGGTAGATGAATTCGGTATTTCCTTTTCTCGAAAGCATTTCACAGTTGTCACCTCGGATTCATGTTGCTCATGAAAATCACCGGACCGTATTGGATCGTATTAATTAATATTCCCCCCACAGCAAAAATAAAAAATAAAAATAAAAAAAACTTAAAAACGGGCGATCCGACAGACAGCAAGAAAGCACCAAAGAATTCGCCTTGAATAGCAAAGTTGACTGACGGCCAAAAACAACTATAAAAGAATCATTAATAAAACAAAATGCCCGTAAAATCCTTTGAAAGGACTCACCTAATACCATGCTGAAATAAACTAAGAACCCCCTCTACTAAAATACAGTCGGCAATAAAAACCATATCCGGCTACAGAAGATGATCTAGTTTTAAATAATAATTCATTATTTTATTACCTGGGGAGTCAGTCTTTCGTCAAAATGCTACAAATAGCGGCTTTAAAAATGGATAAATATCTATTGTCGAAGATGGTGATAATATAGCAAAAAGCATTTTTGTACATCCTGTCCTTCCAAGACCTGAACACATCCTTTAATATAACTGGACAATAAGATACGATTTACTTGAACTCGGCTAAGTCTGTGAATCTCCCTGCGAAATAAGAAAGAGAACCCGAGAATTCCCTTATGGATGAGACGTAACTTACTAAGTTTAGTTTACTATACCATGACAGGACTGCGAATTATCATTCAAAAGTGGGTGCTTCAAGGTGTTGATTAAACTAGTCTTACACAACGTGTGGAGCCCCTAGTGAGGTACGAACTTCCTACGCTAACAAATCCCCACAGGAGTGTTTAACAAACCGCTTTAGAGCAGAAGCCCCTAAAATAATTACTAAATATAGTCTGAAACAAGGACAGTTCTTCAGCAGCGACAAAGAGTTAAAGATTCGGTTGATTGATTTTCTTTAGCGGCACATCAACGTCTCTATGCTCCACTTACTGCCGAAATCTAATTATTTTGAACACAATTTTATGGCTTCAACTAAATATAAATGTATGAGTCGTACGATTTTAGAATCAAGCACGGGCAACGCCGGGCCATGCTCTAGTATATTTTGAAAGTAGAATGAAAGCTAGCAAGGAAATTAAATTCCAGTATTAAATGTCCCATGCGGAGTTGATATGCTGTAAAAGAAACCAAACTATTGAAAGA
Organism: Acanthosepion esculentum; assembly: GCA_964036315.1. NCBI lineage: Eukaryota > Metazoa > Mollusca > Cephalopoda > Sepiida > Sepiidae > Acanthosepion > Acanthosepion esculentum. The sequence continues at coordinate 18,574,487 of OZ038499.1, forward strand.
AAGAAATAATCAATGAAAGTACGAATGAATGAAAAAAAGAAGGAAAGAAAGAAAAAACGAAAAAAAATGGTGAAAAGACAGAATGGAGTTTCTACAAAATAAAAATTTAAAAGACAGGAAAGGCTGATGAAAGAAAGAAAGAAAGAAAGAGAGATAGAGAAAGAAAGGGAGAAAGAGAGAAAGAAAGAAAGAAAGAGAGAGAAAGAAAGAAAGAAAGAAAGAAAGAAAGAGAGAAAGTGAAAGAAAGAAAGAAAGAAAGAGAGAAATAAACAAACAAACAAAGGAAGAAAGAAAGAATTTGTGAAAAAACAGAATGCAGTTTCTACTCGATGGAAAATAGCGGAGTTGAAAGCCTACTGTAAGAAAGAAAGAATGAATGACAGAAAGATGAAAAAAAAAACGAAAACTTGTTTAAAAGACAGAATGAAGTTTATACAGTGACACGCATAAGTATTGGATACATGTTATTTTCTGTTATAACGCTAGTTTATGTTCGCCATTTTGCCTGATATTTGGTAAGTAATATCTCGTAAAGTTGTTTTAGTTGTATGTGGATGGAAAATTAAAAACTCATGGTTGGATCCATTTTTTTTCTTTTAAAATAACATGTATCCAATACTTATGAGTGTCATTGTATATGTATAAAATACAGGAAGCGGCTGCTAGGAAGAAAGAAAGAAAGAAGTTATTGATTTTTTAAAAGAAAGGTATAAATAGAGGAGTTTTAAGTAAAAAATCTAAAAAGAAAAAGAGGTGTTTTAAAGAAAGATAGGAAGAAGTGAATGCGGTATTTTAAAGTAAAAAAATTAAAAAGGAGGAATTTATATAAATAGATAATTAATGAAACAAAAAAAAAAAAACCAGAGAAAGAATGCAAGAAAGAAACCTAAGTACGAATAAGTAAAGAAATACAAAAGGAAGAGAATGAAAAATAATACCTTAAAGAAAGCGGCTAACTTGATAAAAGAAAAACTGAATGATTCAATAAAGAGAAAAATCAACTTAGTGGAGAAAGATAAATGTCTGTTCAATCTAAGGTGGGAGGAAAGAATTTGTTGAAAAAGTGAGAAACCTGGATAACGTGGGATCCACTGACAGGGAGAAGATAAAAGAGAAAATGGATGGAAACATTAATTTAAAAAAAAAAAGTTACAGGCAAAGAAAGGTGAACAAAGATGGCGGTTCGATTGAAAGAGTCTGTAAAAATAGAGTGAATGTTTTGAAGCAAGAGGTCAAGGAGTAAGTACACTCAATAGAATCTACGGACGGACGGTTGTCAAGATCTTTACTACCCCCCCATTGCTGGTAGAAAATCTTAGATAAAAAAAACTTTTCCCTCCAACGCCAGTCCATATTTCTGAGGTATTGTAATTATTTACATTCTCTGGATTGTTGTCCTCATCTTTATTGCCATATTCACGACGTTTCGGCCGTTGTACGCTCCAGCCATCTTCAGTTGAATTGAATTCCGAACTGAACCCTTTACTTCATCCTCAGGCCGTAGGGTACAACGGCCGAAACGTTGTGATAAATATGGCGACAAAGATGAGGACAATAGTCCGAATAATGTAAATAGTGTACATAATACCTCATCTCAGAAATATAGACAGATACTTAAAGGCCGAAATGTTGTAATAAATATGGCGACAAAGATGAGAACAATAGTCCGAATAATGTAAATAGTGTACATAATACCTCATCTCAGAAATATAGACACAAACACATTTGCAGTATAAACCAAAGCTCTGTGGGTGTTGAATAAACAAAAATACGCCCGAGCAAGAGTCTTCAATAGGGATTAGCTAGCCGCTAACGATCATACTTTTAGGGATCATTTCTTAAGAGTACTGATCGTTCGTTTCTCGGCTCCAAGGCTAAGATCACGGTGGAGTATCTGTTCCCAGATTACTCACTGGACGATCGCTTATGGGGCCGAGATTCAATCTGATACAGGCCGGCCGCAGGGATTCGTCCCTGCGCTGGTAGTATCGCAGCTACGTCTAGCTAAAGACCAGCTATGACCAGCTAAAGACCAGCTTGGACAAGCTAAGACCAGCCAAAGCACTGCGGCCCGGGTGAAAACTCGGGTCCACTCCCCCTCCCTTCCCACGTTAAAAACCGACCTTGTGTCACAACCTGGCCCTGTGGGAGGTCAAGTAGATCTTGGGATTAGCTAGCCGCCCTAATAGTTGTCTATCCTCGAATTCGATTGACCTGCTATACCTAGATATTTAGTGTACCTGCTTCATTTTAACGTCCCCAGTGCATAGGACACATCTTGGTCTCTCATTTTCCATAACACTCATTCATTCTATCATCATACTTTCTTCTTGCTTAGTTACAAGCACAGGTGTAGCAATATTTTTTTAATAACAAGAATGGTGAATACCTACTAATAATCATAGTAATAGTTTGAGAAATTATCTTGACAACAATTGCTTATGGCATTCATATTATAATATACTATTCAATCTGGACGATGGTAATTTGAGTCTTCTGCGAGACTTGTTTTTTAAACATCTCGATACAGGACGCAATCAAATAGGTATTATTAGCCTTAGCAAGACGAGATCAGGTGGTCGCTCAGAGAGAAAACCACTCACGCATTGCTCTGACAGTCCACCTGTTGTCAAGGTATGTACGTTGTGATAATGGCAAAAGGACACCTTCTCGGTACGTTCAGTAAGAATAGATTTGGCTAATTGGATGGCAGAACAAGAATTGAAAGGTACGGTAAAAGGTGAGTCATTAGAGTAAAAAGGGATTTATAGAGAGTCATAATCGCCGTCGTCCTTAAGGAACACGCCCCCGTCAATTCAGTTATATGGGCTGCAGGTCTCATTGACTATATGCACGAAGGAGTATGAGAATAACTGAAGAAGTTTGATTTTTTTATCATTTTTTTTTACGTCATTGGGGGGTATTTAAAGCCGAAGTAATTTATATGAATATAATTGCGATGGATAAATTGTCGTCTAAATGACACCAAAATGAAAATAACGCTGGCACCCCATTTTAACAGATATACAGGGTGCGATGGATAAATTGTCGCCTAAATGGCACTAAAATGAAAATAACACTGGCTTCCCATTGTAAAAGATATACAGGGGGCGATGGATAAATTGTCGCCTAAATGGCACCAAAATGAAAATAACGGACATCTCATTTTAACCCATATACTGGGTGCGATGGATAAATTGTCGATTAAATGACACCAAAATGAAAATAACACTGGCTTCCCATTGTAAAAGATATACAGGGGGCGATGGATAAATTGTCGTCTAAATGACTCCAAAATAAAAATTACACTAACATCTCATTTTAAAAGATATATTTACCAAAAGTACACAAAACATATCTTGAAAAACGAAAGAGTATATTTATTCAATAAAATCGCCAAAGGTTTCAATGACGGCCACCTGGCAACTTCGAAATCTCTAGCAACAGTTCTGGGCGGACTCCTTGTTTAAGTTGGCGACTGCTGCCATGATTCCGGCCTTCAGTTCATCATTGGTGTTTCAAGGTGTTTTGTTGGTCTATCGCTGAACTGCGCCCCGCACATAATAATCGGGGATGTTCCAGTCTGGGTAATAAGGTGGCTATATGTAAGCAGTGATGTGGACGCAGAAATTATGACTGGTTTCTCCTGCTTATGTGGCATGGTACGGAGTTATGATGTCAGGCATATGGTCTTCCAGCAGCCACTCTCTTAACCCAGAGCTGAATTACCTCCTCAACGCACTTGATGTAGGCCTGGCTGTTGAGTCTGTGGTCCTAGGGGCAAAAGAATGAAGACATAACATCGCCATCAATAGTGATCACTCCAAACACTTTCGTTATCACCATCAGACTCATGCAGTTTTTTTCTGAATTCTCTCTACTGTCCTCAGATTGACACCGAAACACTCAGAAATGTTCGTACTGGAGCTTCCGGTGAGAATGCCAAGGTTTACAGCATGCTGTTTCCAAATTTCTGGCAGGGTGAACTGCGTCATGGTGCTGTTTTTCTCACGGACGGTGACTAACTGAACCTATTATACTCGACAGTCGAAAAAAATCAAAAACCAATGGCTTCTGTTCTAAATTATAGGCATTTAAGAATATTTGTGGCGATTTCATAGTTTATTTTGATTAGGTTAGGTTTCAACTGTTTTATGTATATAGCTTCAAGAATTTTTAGCTTTTGTTTACTGTTTTCATGTTTAAGTGTAGTTGTGTTTTCAATAAGGGTTTTCCGAAAATGAGTACGCGGGCAGGCAATATGAAAGAAACTTGTTTAAAATACATAGACAAAACTTGTCTATATTATTTAATGAAACATGCATTAATATATATATATATATATATATATATATATATATATATATATATATATATATATATATATATATATATATATATATACAGGGTGTCCATAAAGTTCGTGAGCACTTTACAAAATTTATAACTTTATTTGTATTTGCGATAGAAATAATCTGTAAAAAATGTTATAAAGTTTAATGTACCTAGTTTTAAGTATAGCTAAAATAACTAATGTGATTTCAGGCATTACTGTAAATCAGTTGGCAAATGTTTTCCGTGAACTGCAAAATCGTATTACCCTTTGTATTGCTAATGATGGAGGACATGTGGAAACTTAAATAAAATTTCAATAAATCTTAAAAAATATAGATTTACTTCTTTCTAATCCTTTTTACAAATTATTTCTATCGCAAATACAAATAAAGTTATAAATTTTTGTAAAGTTCACACGAAGTTTATGGACACCCTGTATATATATATATATATATATATGTGTGTGTGTGTGTGTGCGTGTGTGTGAGTGTGTGTGTATAATTATATATTGTTGTCTGTGTATGCGAATTGCACAACATTTTAACAAATGACCTGTTAATATACGAGAGAGTGTGGTGAATGTGTGGCCAATGGAAGAATTTAATATCGTTTGTTTATTGTTAGTATTCGAGATAATGTCAACGGATATTATAATTCATGAACAACATTATTTCTAAATAAAGTAGATTTTTGAACTGACGAATTGTAAGAATTAGATTAGACGTTTTGGGTTTTTTATAATAAATAATAAAGCTAAGGCATTTGTTAGAATTAATAACATTTATATACAGGCGAATAATAATGTTAATATATATATATATATATATATATATATATATATATATATATATATATATATATATATATATATATATGTATGTATGTATGTATGTATGTATGTGTGTATGTCTATAATTAGAATTGATGTGTTTAATCAGAATTTGATCAGAAAGTAATGTCCGGAATATACCGTATCGTGTGAAACACTCTTAATGAATCCTGGTAAATTTATCAATTTACGAATCAACGGTCATCGATATCATCATATAATTTATCATTCGAAAAGAAAAAGAATATTAGGTCGCATGAGAAATTGTATAAAAAACTAAATGAAAGCACCTTGTCTTTCGTTTTCAATGAAATGTGCATGAAAAAAGGATTGCTGCCTAAATGCCCAAATATATATACATATATATATATACATATATATATATATATATATATATATATATATATATATATATATATATATATATATATATATATATATATATACAGGGTGTCCATAAAGTTCGTGTGCATTTTTAAAAAATTAAATAATTATAAATATATATATATATATATATATATATATATATATATATATATATATATATATATATATATATATATATATACAGGGTGTCCATAAAGTTCGTGTGCATTACTAAAAAATTAAATAATTATAAATATATATATATATATATATATATATATATATATATATATATATATATATATATATATGTAAGCAAATATGTGGATGCAGATCCGACGGTATGATGAAAAATATGGAAAAGACAAAAGAAAATCCGAATATGACTGTAAAACAACATCAAAAGAGTAAACTTGCATATTCGGATTTTGTTTTGCCTTTTCCATATTTTTCATCATATATATATATATATATATATGTGTGTGTGTGTGTGTGTGTGTGTGTGTGTGTGTGTGTGTGTGTGTGTGTTTATGTGTACTTGACTCTGCGATTTCTCATTCCGTGTCGCTATCCATTAAATCACCTGCACACTTTTCATTAAAAGAGGAGATAGATGGCGCATAGTAAAAGAAATAAAGCAACTCTGGCAAAAGAACGAATCACGCGAGAATTAAAACCTGAGCAACGTCAAATCTCGAGAACGAGAACTGGAGCGTGAGCGAAATGAGAACGCTTTATGCTAATTCAAAAGAACCGATTTTGTCAATGCTACCAGATTTTTAAATCAGATTTCATCATTCTTCTTAAAATTTGTTCTTCATTTTTTTTTTTTTTGCTAGTATTTTTCCTGATTTTCTTAATGGCAAGGAACAGGTTATTTTTTACCTATTCAAATAAAAACGCTCCGTACATACGTTAACGCAAATGAATAATCTGTCCCCTAGAAAACTATGTCGTGGATCGAAAAAGATTATACATCAAAACAGAATTGTTAATTTTGGTAAAGAAAAAGAGAGACTCGATGAGTCCTGTCGACCGGCGCTTCAGAATACGCCGAGTGGACGTCTGCAGTGGGATGAGACCGTCATCCCCAATGAGTCGTCCTGGGTAAGACGATAAACTATACCCGACAGCAAGGCCTCTAATCAAGAGATTTTGATGATCGTGGAACCACCTCTTAATTGCTAATGTTCTCAGAACCACTCTGACCCGAGGTGGTAGCACCTATCAGAGACCCAGCTATGGACAAAGAGTTAACCCCCCAAAAGGGGTCAAAACATTAGGGATGTATAAATATTGGTTTTAATACCAGAAGTACTTTTCGGGAATTTTTTTTACCAGCAATAGACTTTTGAAAAAAAAAAATTACGAGCAATACGTTTTGAAAAAATATTACTAGCAGTAAAAATCTTGTCGGCATTTAATAGCCCATTGAGGTGTTGATATGCCGTAAAACAAACCAAACCTAAGCGAGACACGATAAGGAAAAAAGGAAAATGAATGAACATAAAATAAAGAAAGCAGACGACATTGTTGATTCTTAAAGAACAGCGACATTTTTGCAACTTCAAAATAAAATATCTGCAGTCGCTCTCCCACAGACGCGCCGTCGCCTCTCTCTGTCTTTTTTACAAATAATTTCACGGTAATTGCTTCGGTGTGCTGCTTTCGCTGGTTCACAGACTTCATGAATTTAAGCGTCCTCCGAGGCTGGCATCCCGCTCTCACGCTTTAACTGTCGAAACTGTTAAATGTAGCCGTCTCTTCTACACCAATAGCTTCATATCTCGCACCTCTCGCCTGTGGAACTCCCTTCCCTATTTCTGTTTCCCTGACAGCTATAATCTCCAACTATTCAGATGTAATGTCAATCGACATCTCCAGTTGCCTTGATCTAACCACCGTGCTTCTCCTCATCCTTTCCTCTATCACTTCTATCTGCTCTCGCTCCACATTCTCTGTAACCCCTTGCGTACTCGTGGCTTCCCGCCTAGCTTGGGGGGGGGGAAATGCTTAAAAAAAAATGGTGATTAGGACTCGTGCATGTTTAAAATTAAGACTTTTACCATTATTATTTTTAACGACTGATTTCTGTCACAACGCTCACACCGTTTTACATTTTTGAAAAAAAAATATATTACCAGCAATACGTTTTGAAAAAAAAAAATTACCAGCAGTAAAAATCTTGTCGGCATTTAATAGCCCATTGAGGTGTTGATATGCCGTAAAACAAACCAAACCTAAGCGAGACACGATAAGGAAAAAAGGAAAATGAATGAACATAAAATAAAGAAAGCAGACGACATTGTTGATTCTTAAAGAACAGCGACATTTTTGCAACTTCAAAATAAAATATCTGCAGTCGCTCTCCCACAGACGCGCCGTCGCCTCTCTCTGTCTTTTTTACAAATAATTTCACGGTAATTGCTTCGATGTGCTGCTTTCGCTGGTTCACAGACTTCATGAATTTAAGCGTCCTCCGAGGCTGGCATCCCGCTCTCACGCTTTAACTGTCGAAACTGTTAAATGTAGCCGTCTCTTCTACACCAATAGCTTCATATCTCGCACCTCTCGCCTGTGGAACTCCCTTCCCTATTTCTGTTTCCCTGACAGCTATAATCTCCAACTATTCAGATGTAATGTCAATCGACATCTCCAGTTGCCTTGATCTAACCACCGTGCTTCTCCTCATCCTTTCCTCTATCACTTCTATCTGCTCTCGCTCCACATTCTCTGTAACCCCTTGCGTACTCGTGGCTTCCCGCCTAGCTTGGGGGGGGGAAATGCTTAAAAAAAAATGGTGATTAGGACTCGTGCATGTTTAAAATTAAGACTTTTACCATTATTATTTTTAACGACTGATTTCTGTCACAACGCTCACACCGTTTTACATTTTTGAAAAAAAAATATATTACCAGCAATACGTTTTGAAAAAAAAAAATTACCAGCAGTAAAAATCTTGTCGGCATTTAATAGCCCATTGAGGTGTTGATATGCCGTAAAACAAACCAAAGCTAAGCGAGACACGATAAGGAAAAAAGGAAAATGAATGAACATAAAATAAAGAAAGCAGACGACATTGTTGATTCTTAAAGAACAGCGACATTTTTGCAACTTCATAATAAAATGGTGATTAGGTATCTCGCATGTCTAAAATTAAGACTTTTTATCATTATTATTTCATTATTTTTAATAGCTGATTTCTGTCCAACGCTCACACCATTTTAAATTCTGCAGTCATTGAATTCATGTTTAGTGGATGAACCAGACTCGATCAGAATTTGAAGTAGACCTTTATTTCCATTTCCACACCAACAGACGTTACGCTACGCGCACATGAAATCGTTTGGTTTGGTTACTTTAATTTAACGGCATATAAACATCTCTGTGGGTTATTTAATACCAAACTCTAAATATTTTGAACATAATTGTATGGGCTCAACCACAGATATTTTTGAATAGTTTTATACTTTCAAAGAAAACGTATGTTTTGTAGATGTATAGTTTGTAGATAATATTGTAGATGTTATATGCTTTAGTATAAATCTATTTCTTTAGGAAAGCACATTATGTTGACGCTTTTCAAATATTTTTCTCATATTTTCTTTGTAGTATTTGTGTCTTATAGGAGACACACTGGGTGGGCCTCACTCCACTACAGAGGTTCAGCCGGCGTATTTTACAGCCCCAGCCGACAAGTCGAGCAGATGTCGAATGCTAAAGATTTGTATGCATTTTTATGGCGTCAGCTATATGTATTTTAAACGCAATTTTATATCTTCAAGTACAGATATTTTGTATACCATTTTATAGTTTCAGAATAAACGTATGTTTTTTTTAGATATACAGTTTGTAAATGATCTCTGGTAGGTGTTATATGTTTTAGTATAAACCTATTTCTTTAAGACAGGACATTATGTTGAATGTTTCAGTAGTTTTAAATAGTTTTCTCAGATTTTCCGTCTTACAGGGTCTTCGTTGAGGCGAGTGGGTCTCACCTATCTGCACAGGTAAGGTCGGTGTATTCTACAGCCCCAACCGATAGGTCGGGTATGTATACTGTATATATTCACATATCTTACATATTTTTATGGAACTCTAACATAAAGCCCCGAATATAAAATTTGAAAAGCTTTATTTGCAGAAACTTAAGTTGTAATAATATCAATTCTCTTTGTTTTCAAAACCTTTTTATTCACAAGGAAATCTATATCTGTAATAGTGGCTACTCGACTCCTTCTTTTAACATTGTTGCTTGGCGCTACAAAATCACACAGAACAGTATTAAATAACAGAAACCACATCACTTGAAGTATGCAACTCAAAGAGAAAATAATGACGATTAAGAAGTTGAAATTCCACACGAGTTCACATAAAAGTTTGAGAAGCACCCACAAATCCGAGATACAGGGGTTGGACAAAATAATTTAAACACTTGTTAAATTCAAAGAAAATCTATTTAATAGGGAATTGGTCCTCCTTTAGCCTCACATACATCTTTAATACGCCTAGGAATGGAATCATACAGCTTCCTGACTTCATCCAGAGGAATTTTCAGTCATTCTTCCATTAAAACCTTCTTCACGACCGTGGAGGTTAGCGGCTGCTAACTTGTTGCTCGAAAATGCACCACAAATGTTCAATAATATTGATATCTTGAGATTGCGGAGGCAACTCCATGTGTTCTAGCTTACTTTCATGCTTTTCATACCAATTCTTGACCTCTCGAGCGGTATGAATTGGAGCATTATCGTCTTGGCCATTGGATGAACATGATCTCCCAAAATGTTCAGGTAATCTTTGCTGTTGATTCTACCATGCAGGGCAACTATTGGACTGAGACATTTCCATGATATGGCGGCCCAAACTGTCACTGATCCACCTCCATGCTTCACAGTTGGAAGAAGGCAGTCAGGGTTGTAATCTTCTCTTTGCTGCCTCCACACATAAACTCACATTAAGTTGGGAAAAGAGAAAAACTTGACTTGTTTGAGAATATGACTTGCTTCCATTGATCTGCAGACCAGGCATTGTGTTTTTATCACCACTTCAACCTATTTTGAATGTTGGGAGTGGAAAGAAGAGGTTTCCTCACAGCGGCTCTTCCATGATATCCAGCCTTTTGGAGCTCACGGCAAACAGTTTTTGTAGAAACTGAACTATTCAGATGGTTATTCAACTCAACAGTCACTTTCGCCGCATTTATCCGATGATTTTTTGCCACATTGCATTTTAATGCACGTCCGTCCCTGTCAGTAAGTTTGCAAGTCCGGACCGAATTAGCTACGGTTGGTAGAGGTCTTGCCCTGTTTCTCGAATTGCATCAGTGTTCTTGTTATGGTAGCTCTTGAAAAACCAAACAGTTCAGCAACCATAGTGATCGAGGCTCCTGCCATGCTAGCTCCAACAATTTGCCCTTTTTCGAACTCAGAGAGTTCACGCATTTAGCTTAAATTTTATTAAAATTCAAAAAATAAATAAGCCAAAGACAGTAAATTAGATAAATAAACGTATTTACAATAGATATAACCTGCAATTACGAAGTTTTAGTTAAAGTTCTTAATATAATAGGTCTTTGAAATATAGGAGTGGAATTTGCACCTGTTTCAATTATTTTGTGCAACCCCTATATACTGGAAATATCTGGAAATTTACTAGACTTTAAAAAAAAAAACTATTTTTTCCTAAAAAACTGTTTTAAGAGAAAGATTTTACAAATTTCAAACGAAATCAGTACTGGCTACTCGGTCAATGGATGCCGAATGTTTCCTTATAGGGAAACGGCTATTATTACTATTAACATTCCCATTGTCAAGACACCCAAATCCTGTTCCATTATCCATTCACACAATAACCCGCAGCCTTTACCCTGATCTTTTTTCTTCGGCAGGTTCTGTGAGTGCCAAACTCACTAAGCCTTCTTTCTTCATGTGCCCGAGAAATTTCAAATGTTCTGCTTTTAAGTTCCGTGAAACGTTCTCATTTCTCTCATATTCTGTTCAATACTATTCTCAGCATGTTTCTGTAGAACCGCATTTCTCTTGTCTTACCCTTCTTCTTCATCGATGAGCAGACAGTTTGGCTTTAACTGCCATACAGAACGACCATCTTCTTATATCTATAATTCTCAAAATCTGTGTATGTATGTGTGTCATCGGATATTGTTCATGCATTTCCACAGTTTTCATCGCTTTTTTTTGTTTGATAAATAATTCTTCAGTGATGGTTTTAAGTCTAAATTGTTGGTGACAATGGATCTCCACTACTTCCTGTTCATTATAACTCTCAGCAACGTTTTACTATTTACTATCTGTTCTTTCATTTAAAAACCCATAAAATATATTGTTAGCCCCCGGTTTTTCATCGTGAAGTGATCAGATTGATTGAATGATATTCATATAAGTAATATAAGGCAGAAGGCATTAATAACTATTAAAATATATGTCTACTTGGCACCGTCATTGAGAGGGTAGGTAAAGGTGGGCAAGACCTGAGGATCTCCAGGTAAATTTATTAAAACGTAGGAATATTTCAGTAACTCGTTTTCAATAGCTGCCATGCTACCATTTGGGGATGTGCCTAAATTGCACCCAAATGTTGTTACTAATATTGATTTTCAGGTGGGTTGACTTTAAACTTAATCTGCTCTCAATGAACGGTAAAAATTCCCAGTAATGAAAGACCCGGTCGAAGACGGGTTCAACTGCTAGTTTATTATAAGTTTGCCAAAGGTAAGCTCAAATATTTGATGATACAATAAAGGAATTCCTACTGTTATATTGTCGTGGTCGAGTGTTTAGAACGTTCGCTTTTTGATCATGAGAACCGAGTTCGAATCTCGCCAGGGTCGATTTGTCAGAAAAATGACTACTTCATTTCACCGGTTTTCAGTAGGTGGGGAGCATTCCATCATGTGGCACCTTTTTGGAAAGTGCCCGAAAACCATAACACGGGTTGTCCCAAGCCGTGTGAGTGAAATTGGGTAGAAGAAACTCCTTGGGAACCGTTGATGTTTGTGCTAACACGACGTCACAAGTCACCGTGTCTTGCTCCGACTTGTCATCGTTTCCTGGACTTGTTCCGACTGTTGATCAGGCTAGATCTCTCTCTCTCTCACTCTTTCGCGCACACACACACACACACACACACACATACGTATATAATTTACTTGAACCCACCACTGAGCCAGGTTGCGACAGAAGGTCGGTTTTTAACGTGGAGACTCGAGTGCTTCCGCTCGGGACGCTGGTCTTAGCTTGTCATAGTCGGTCATATCACCGCTATATAACAGATGTCACTCAACAGTGACTACTTGATTTCACCGGTTTTCCTTGTGGGGAAGGGGGGCATTCCATCATGTGGCACCTTTTTGCAAAGTGCCTGAAAACCATAACACGGCTTGTTCCAAGCCTTGTAAGTGAAATTGGGTAGAAGGAACACACTTTAGGAGCCGTTGATGGTTGTGGGCTGAATTTAAACTTAAACTGCTCTAATTGAACGGTAAAAATTCCCAGTAATGAAAGACCAGGTCGAAGACGGGTTAAAATGCTAGTATTAAATTATAGTTCTTCGCCCCTTTTGTTTTGTTTCTAAATAAATCTTACTTTTTCTTGGTTTTTGCAATGCATCTTTTAGGATTCTGACTTCCAACTTTCCATCCTATGTTAAAACAATTTTCAGATCATTACAGCATCTGTACTCGTTTGCCTTTGGCATTTCTCAATTTCTAATTCGTATTTTGGGCTTTTTATCTCTCCGACACCTTTACATTCTGTCTTCTTACATTTGACTGTTAGTCCCATGCGTTATTAGAAGAAGGAAAAAAAAGGAAAAAAAAAAAAAACAGAAACTTGGTGCCCTCGTTTTGACGATTCCAAGCAGACATTAGCTTTGCACATCTATGGGAAGACGACATGATCATCTGACCCGCAGATTTCCAATCTGAATAACAAGTCACGTCTCGTGCTGCTGTCGGGATTTTAAGCATTGAATAAAAGGCAAAAGAAAGATGGCAGCTATTGAAACAAGTTACTGAAATGTCCCTACGTTTTAATAAATGCATCTATAGACCCTCAGGTCGTTCCCACCCTTAGCTACCCTCTCAATGACGGTGCCAAACAGACATATATTTTAATAGTTATTAATGCCTTCTGCCTTATATTACATATAAGAATATCATTCAATCAATCTGATCTCTTCAGGATGAAAAACAAGTTCCCGTAAGGTCACCGAAGTTAAGCAACGTCGAGGCTGGTCAGTACCTAGATCAGTGACCGCTTAGGATTTCCAGCTGTTATAAGCTTGGATGTGCGGCTGGTGTAATGGATAATGGCTTGGAATTGTTATTCGGAGAGCGCAGTTCCAATTCCTTTCAGGTTCGTTATATTCACTTTAGCGCAAATTCCCCTGGGAAAGGCGCGAATCTACCTCTTCTCCCCCACCAGCTAGGGGTTAAATAGTTAATTAACATGAATCACTAAATTATTATCTCTCACAAAAAATTCTCACTATCTAAAAATATTTAAATCACCTGCAAAGGGTTGATAAGCAGTAAAAAACGAATCAGTCAATTATTCAACCGCTCTTCCTCTGTAAATGCAGATGGATAGATAGATAGATAGATAGATAGATAGATAGATAGATATGGTAAGCTTGATACAGCTAAAAGATTAGATATGAGCAGAATCAAATAAATACGTAATTCGACATAGCAGAATGAGAGATACAAGAGAACAAATTTGTATATATATATATATATATGTGTGTGTGTGTGTGTAAAGATAGATAGATAGATAGATAGATAGATATGAACAGACTGACATAGATAAATAAACAGATCAGAGATCAGATATTAACAGTGATAGATAGATAGATAATTATCAGATGGAGATAGATAGATAGATAGATTTTACGTGGCTTTTAAACGAAATTTAACTGGGAATTGTATAATTTAGGATTTATGTAATCAATTTGAATTAAGTGCATTGAATTAAGTGCATTGACACGAGAGCAAACAAAAACCCCAAAATTTATTGAATTCTGTGGTAGCCTAACTTATACAAGGCTTGCAAAACCATACGTCCTAAAGCCGCGAGTATCTCCAACTATATTAGTGGAATTGCGCCCTGGTACAACGATTACCAAAATTTGTCTCGCAATGATAAATTAAAACTGCTTGGTGAGTTCGATCTTCATTGGGTGCTGCATACCTGTGGCCTTGTGCCACATCTAAACTACGTTTAATTAGTCACTATATTAAATATTTACCTGCTATTTTATGCCGGCGAAGATGAAAATAATATCAAGTGAAACCCCAAGTGTCCCAGGCCGCAGGCAGTACATCTTCGGGAAAGACTGGGGTAATTTGAACGGGGAAGTGCTAAGTGAGTTTCAGCAAATACTAGATGGATTTTACGAAATCGCACACGAACCTCTGACCTTGTGTCACATTCTTTGGCGACATTTGGGGGAAGAAAAATACCGACTTTACGTGATTACCTCAGGGGCAAATCCACTTGGTGTAACGATTAACAAGCTTGTCTCGATAGATCAATTACGATTGATGAGTGAGTTCGATAGCTATCTAAGTTACGTAGTCTGTCTTGATTATATTAAGAGGGTAATATGTAACACTTCTTTCTACATATACGGTCCGCCATACCAGATTT
>OZ038499.1:18594684-18599684 GCA_964036315.1 Acanthosepion esculentum
CTTGCATTCCATATTTCATGGATTTGATCAAATTATCAAGAATCGTCTGATCAATATTTTCCTGCTCCTTTAGCAACGTTTCTTTAAGGGTTGCCACTGACGGGATTTTGGTTGCCCGCTCTCGAAGTTTTCGGTCAAGGTGATCCCAAACGTGCTCTATTGGATTCATGTCAAGACTTTCTTTGGGCTACTCATGGCATTGTCTTCATTCCTTGTGATTTCTTCCAGGACTTTGCTACTTTGCTCGTATGACATGGCGCTCCATCTTCTTGAAAAAGGTAGACCTTCTTGTCAATCTGATTGGTTTCAAATAGTGGGGGTAGTCCGTTCTCTAATATTTGACAGTATTTTGGACCATTCTGCCATTCTTCAACTTGAATCAACTCAGATTTACCTCCAAACCAGACCCGCCATTACTCCAATCCCGCCATGTTTCACGGTCGCCTACGAACATTCAGTGTCTCATTATGATTTCACCAAACATAAACCTATCTCGAATTCGAATATTGGCAGAATTTACTTTCATCTGACCAAATTACACACAGCAAAATTCACAATCTTTGCTCTCGAATTCTCTTGCCCAGTCCATACTCCTGTTCCTGTTAAACTCTGAAATCAAGGCCTTATTTCTTGCAACTCTTCTTTTTCTCACCGGATATGGCGACATTTTCATGCTGTTGGCGACGGTTTCTGATAATTTCCCTATTCATTGCCCTTTTCGTTCGCTCAGACACGATGCTTAGTCTTCCTGAACGTTGTTCCACACGACAATGGCCTTCTTCATTCAATTTCTTGACAATATTATTAACCGTTTGATGATTGACCTGGAAAAAAGGTAGCAATTTCTCTATTTAACTTGCCACACTGATGCCATCCCATTATTTGCCCTCGTTGAAATTCACCAATATCTTTACTTCCGCGAACGTTCATTGCAAAATATAAGTCAACTATCGTTGAGAGTAGCTTGATACTAACATGGTAAGAAGAGGCGTTATTAAAAAAGCCAAAATTTCTGTAATCAAGGGTGGCTAAAAAATTATCATAGCCCATTGTACACGAGCGTTTCTATTCTTTCAAACGTTGTGTGTAGACCGGTAGACGAAATACTGCTTAGAATAAAACAGAGTGTCTACTCAAATAGCCACAAGAAATAACATTGGAAGTAATATAACTATATCGGATTAAAATTAATCCTCATCAATTCTTCAGTATCTTTTTCTTTTTTGGCATTTCGAATAGGGAACTGAACAGGTATGCATTTTGAGAAAAATATGAGCGAGTGAGCGTGCTTTAAATGTAAAATAAAATATTAGCGTTTTTTTAGATGCTCTTCGCAGCCGAGTGGTTAAAACACACAGGATAAGACGATGGTTAATCATGAAAAGGAGAATGCAGGTTCGAATCCTGTCGGAGATCGTATATTTCTTTAATAAGATTTCTCGAGTGTACAGTTCGGTAGACGAAATATAGTTTAAAATAAAAGCGGGTCGTCTACTCGGATATGGATATCCACTAAAAATAATGTTTAAAGTAATAAAGATTATGTCAGATTAAAAAATAAAATCCCTTATATACATAGATGCATACATACATACATACATACATACATATATATATATATATATATATATATATATATATATATATATATATATATATATATAATGAAGTATGTATGCATTAAAGACAAAACAAAACAGTTGACGGAATAATGGACAAATTACCAAAAGACCTATATCTAAAGGCAGACACCTACTTACTTATTAAAGTGTTCAACGCCTAGATTACCTAGACAGAACAAACACGCCTGACAGCGTTAATTCCTATGAAAGGATGGCCGCGTTTGCATTCGCGAGTTTTAACTCTCATGCGATGTTTAGACGTTGGAATAAATGTGAAACTCAGGTTACACGTTTTCATATATATATATATATATATATATATATATATATATATATACCCAAGTATAGTTTTGGTGTATACGGAATAAATTCCAATAACCAACAAATACTATTCTTAAAAGAGTGCTCAATACAGAGTAGAGGAAATATAATTATTTATTCGAGAATTATAACATAAATATGTTATAAAATCACTACAAAAATAGCCATTTTGTTTCAACACATCTGGTGTCATATCAAGTGATGATGTTGAATGCAGAATAAAGGGTTTTAAAAGGCTCTAATCAATCTCACACCCTTCGCTAAGGGGAAACGCTGTTACATAAGCTAGAATGACCAATCAAAATACAAGTATACGAGAATTCAAAAAACTTGACAACGAACTAAGATTATAATAACTATTTAATGCTTTAATGTTGGGTTAGACTAAAATATAATTCATTCTAACAAATAAATATTAAATTATACGATAAAATTAAAAATTAAAAATTACCCATTTTAAAATTTAAATTTAATCTATATTAAGTTTAAAATGATAAAATTACTGAGGAAAAAAGAAAAAATACATGTCATTCTATTTGTTTTGTTTTTATTGCAATTAAATTTGAATAAACGTTAAGATGAAACGTTGCTCTGAATTTCATGACAACATAGATACAATTGAAGCATAAACAGAGGCAGGGGAGGATGACATTTTGCATAAGGCAATACATACCCAATCAGATTATAATACACGCAGACGTATTTAGATATATACACACACAAAAAGCGACGAGACAGGAAATATCTCCATGAACCTTTAAAAAAAACATACATACACAATGAAAGGTATACACAAAAGACCATACACACAGACACCGATAAAGACACGGACATACACACACATACACTGACAATGACACTCCGATACACCTACCAAGAAATTCTCGTATACGTTTCTCCTTAGTGAGGGGTGATTGATTTAAAACCCTTTATTCTACATTTAGCATCATCATTTGATAAGACACCGGAAGGGTTGAAACAAAATGGTTATTTTTGTTGTGATTTTATAACATATTTATGTTATAATTTTCGAATAATATATATATATATATATATATATATATATATATATATATATATATTACATAATTTCATATATATATATATATATACATGTGTGTGTGTATGTATGTGTGTAGGAACCGACAGCCCAGACACCTGCAAAAATGATTTGATTATAGGGCTTTGTGCCGAACTAACCACACTTTTTGAAGGGCCAAATACAGAGACCTGGTGCACTAAGAGTCACAAGGTCCCCAAACGTCCCTCCGCAGGTTTTGAATTCAGAGTTGTCCTTCTCCTAGACCAGTTGCCATCCAAGCCTATAGAATCCAGTCTGTCCTGCTATTTTTACCCATTGCACACACACACATACACACACACACACACACACACACACACATATATATATATATATATATATATATATATATATATATATAAACGGGGGCCATGTTCGTTTTTGTCTGAGGCACCTAGTGAGAATCGAAATTGTTTATTTGTTAATGTTCTATATAACCTTGCTTTGACTATACCTGTTAAAAGAATTTGTAATAATAAAATATGTACGTGTATGAGTGTGTGTTCAATGAGAATGCACACACATGTACATACATTTATAAACATATTACGATACATATTTTTACATGCAACTGCGTTCTGTTCAGTTCTACTGCGATATCATCTCTGTCTAATTTTGCTGGAGACATTTTCCTTTTAGGCCAGGTAATATTTTTAGAAATAAATTCTTGGTTAACGTTTATTCTTCAGCCTCTTTTCTGCAGTCAATCTTCTTTATCATTTGTTATTCCTTGTGGCCAAGATGAGATTCGAGATATTGTCAACGACCGTACATTTTTTTCCTCTCATTTGACAGGAGAGTTCTCTCGTCCGATGAACAAGATGACGAGGAAATCCACGTGTCAAGCAGCAAATACAGACATCTGACGGTGTATAGCTCAATATAGAACTGAATAATTTAAAATTCTACGCTTGAAATTACCTCTTTTGCCATTCATGTAAACATTTCTATTAAATCTAAGTTATTTGATTTTTTTTTAAAATCAAATGCCTAAAATATTTTAACTTTCACCAGGTCGCCTTCATTATGAAAACAAAAATAAATTTGTAAAACATTTTTAATATCCTTACGTCGAAACATAACATTGAAGGCATATGCACACACAAGCATATATATATATATATATATATATATATATATATATATATATATAAATATTTTCACAAAAAACATTCATTTTTTTAAATTTGCAACTTTTCAGTTATTTTGTCTATATATATATATATATATATATATATATATATATATATATATATATATATATATATATATATATATATATATCTGTGTGTGTATGTGTGTATTTGTGCAGCAATCATTCTTTTATATGTGTTTCATTGGATATGACGGACAAGGAAAATTTGATTAATTTATTTTATTCACTTTTTCTAGTGTTTTTACAATTTCTTTTTTCTGATCACTATGAGGGGTTGGGATAGAATTGGTTGGTTGATGCCGAAATCTAAATATTTTGTCGATATTTCTGAGATGAGGTATTATGTACATTATTTACATTATTCGCACTATTGTCCTCATATTTTTCGCCATATTTATTACAACGTTTCGGTCGTTGTACGCTCCGGACTTCTTCAGGTTGTTGGTATGTCGAACTGAACCATTTATTTCGCTCACTGGGATAGACCTTAAAGATCGCCATTTCTAGTCTATCCTCTATTACTATTGATAATAGGAAAACAGTAATTGCTGACGAGTTTCGTTCAATGTAGACTTTTTCAGGGGCAAGAAATTTCGTTTCTTTCTTTGAAAAAGTCCACATTGGACGAAACGCGTCAGCAATTACTGTTTTCCTATTGTCATTTATTTATAAATATTGTCTTTTCTAAAACTTAACTTTGAGAAATTTTCACATATATATATATATTATAAATATACTAATTTAAAAATATGCTTCCATCGTTACACAGGAATTACCATGTTTCAAAGCCAGAAAATAAAAACTTCAAATTTAATTATCG
>OZ038499.1:18604684-18632184 GCA_964036315.1 Acanthosepion esculentum
TGAAGGACCAATCAAACTTTTTGGTAGAGCCGATACAGAGAGCTGGTGAACAGTATGTAACAAGGACCCCAAACGACCATGCGCTGCTTTGAATTCAGACATGTCCTTCTCCTATACCGTTCACTACCAAAGGCTATGGGACCCATTCTGTCCTGCTATTTCAAATAGCTGGTTGGGGAGCGAAAAGATCGATTCATACCTTACCCAAGGGTAATAGCAAGTAATTGAATGCCATGAACTCGAATTCAAGCCGCTATATGTTACTCCACCGTGCCTCTCTGTCTGTCTGCCTGTCTGTCTGTCTCTCTGTCTGTGCCTCTCTCTCTCCCTCCCTCTCTCTCTCTATATATATATATGTATATATATGTATGTATATACATACATATATATACATATATATATATGTATATATATCCGATGCGATGAGAACGAAAGTAATATATAAATTCCAACGTTAATTCGCAGCGTTAATTCAAAAAAGAGCTGTATACAGGTAGTAGAGCGATAATTATTTATTTATTATAATTTTATCATATAGACAAAACCATTTTACTCACAACAAAGATGCAACTTGGTTTCAGTGGATTTTAACTGCACATCTACGGGTGAGGGTCGAAAACCCTTTTCGACCCTCACCCGTAGATGTGCAGTTAAAATGCACTGAAACCAAGTTGCATCTTTGTTGTGAGTAAAATGGTTTTGTCTATATGATAAAATTATAATAAATAAATAATACATGTATATATATGTATGTACATACATACATATATAAATATATATATATATATTTATATATGTATGTATATACATATATATATATGTATATATATGTATGTATATACATACATACATATATATGTATATATATGTATGTATATACATACATACATACATATATATGTATATATATGTATGTATATACATACATACATATACATATATATGTATATATATGTATGTATATACATACATACATATACATATATATATGTATGCATGTATATCGAATATGTGGTGCAGTTGAATTTATATTACAATAAAACATTCATACAAAAAGTAAATTAGTAAAGTTAATGACACTGTTGCAAATCGTCATAGTTGAACACACACATCGCCCTCAAAGTATTTCATCAATCCTTTTTTCTGGAAGGGGTTCTATATATTTCAACGCTGGGAAAATTGCCAGCTCCTTATCTCGCTCCAGAAAGTACTTATGGCTGTACCTGGCCAATTATCTCTTTCCGAACTCAAGGATATACATACATACATACATACATATATATATATATATATATATATCTTTGGCATTTTCGATTGGGAACAAAAAAAAACAATGAGCGGAAAAGGATTTAAAGTTTTAGGGGAGACCAGGAACCTCTACTCGCCACTCTCATAATGCCTTCGCTAACGAAAAAATAGTACAAGCCACATTGACTGAAAAAATCCTGCAACAAAAAATTCACAAATTGCCATATTTTAAAAAAACGCACTCACTTAAATTTTCAAGAGAATTCAACCTTCAAATTTGTATCCATTATGAATAACATATTAAAAAAAACATATTTCGATTCGCATTATATTTTTCGTCTCGGATACTACCTGAATTTAACCAAAAGCAAAATAATTTCCAGGCCTTAAGATGACTGTATGTACAGTGGAATGCACGTGCAAATTCAAGAAATATCTCATACAGCTTATAATTTAAAAAAATTGGTCATCTCTCTGTAGGGAATCGTCTAGAGCCGTAAAATGTTTACATATATAGGATGAAGACAGGCGTGGGAGGCCTACAGAAGTGAGGTCTCCTGAGGTGATCGAATCAGTCAATGATCTCATTCAGTCTGACAGAAAGATGAAAGTGGATTGCAAGGACTTTGAGCTTATCAGTTGGGACAGACGCAGGGGTCATCAGTCAGAAGGAGTCATCTTGCATCATGACAACGCAAGGCCTCACACAGCAGCCCAAACGGTGGGCTGGGAACTGCTCCCTCACCCCCCTTACAGCCCAGACCTTGCCCCTTCAGACTTTCACCTGTTTGGTCCCTTGAAAGCGTTCACGAGAGGCACGAAGTTTAAAAGTGATGATGAAGTCAAAAGTGTTGTGAGCGACTGGCTGAGACATCAGTCCAAAGATTTTTATGCTGAGGGAATACGGAAGCTTGTGCACAGATGGGAAAAGTGTGTGACAGTGCTGGGAGACTACGTTGAAAAAAAGAAAGAAAGTAAGCTTCTATCTGTATTAGAAGTCCTTACACCGAAAAACTCACCTTATTTATTGAATGACCCTCGTATATATATATATATATATATATATATATATATATATATATATGTGTGTGTGTGTGTGTGTGTGTGTGTGTGTGTGTGTGTGTGTGTTTGTGTGTTTGTGTGTGTGTGTGTGTGTCATTCGCAGACAGTACTGTTTCGCTGTATCACAGCTCCTCAGTGCGACAAGACGTTCGAATGCCTCAAGTCCGGATCGAAAACCAATTGATTTGGTATCAACGCACGGCAGAGAGAATCTGCTAATTCTAGCGTATTGTTTTTACGAATGTAAACAAACGCCAGTCAACCAGAGTGGTCGTATTCATTTTCGCTTTGCTTTATATGTATGCAAATACGTGTTTGTGGGATGTATAACAGTTTCCGAAAGAAGAGTGTGGAGAGTTAGATAAAATGGGAAAGATTTTAAACGACGCGTTTCACCGACGTGACGAGCGTTAGGTCCCGTTTATTCAGGTTGCAATGAAAGACAATTGTATCTAAAGAAACTGTTTGGGCATTTTGAGGATAATAGGTAGACTTAAAGGCACCAAGAAGTCAGCGAAACGAGTTTTGCCAAATTACACTGGAATTAAAAATGTTAATAAACTATTCAAATTCATTTTTCGGGGTTTTATTTTGTTGCATTTCGACTGCCACAATCATTGTTCCTGACCAATATTGTAATTTATACGTATCACTTCAAAGATTATTCTAGTGGATAACATTATTTGAAACAGACGACTTATCTTTATTTTGTAGTCAGTGTGCATTATGTTTCATTAAACTTCGCGTACAAATAAAATTTATAAGTGGTTTTTATTCAGTTTTATATTGTGATGTTAACGAACACTTGTTTGCCACTTTTGTGATGCCAACGAATACTCGTTGTCACTTTCGCAATGCTCGTTGTAGTAGAGACTTTGTAATCGCAGATACCACTATAGTAGTCCGTTGAACAATGCTGGTGTCTGACACATTTGAATAGCACTCGCACTAATAGTACTTGCTCGATAATACTCGCTCGAACAGTAATCCATATAGTGATCTGAATAGAGAAATAGTATAGTGAATAGAGTAGAGAATAACGATCCGTATAGTACTAGACTGGAAATAGAGATCCGAATAATAATAGAAGATAGACTAGAAATAGAGATCCGAATAGTAATAGAGGATAGACTAGAAATAGAGATCCGTATAGTAATAGAGGATAGACTAGAAATAGAGATCCGAATAGTAATAGAGGATAGACTAGAAATAGAGATCCGAATAGTAATAGATGATAGATTAGAAATAGAGATCCGAATAGTAATAGAAGATAGACTAGAAATAACGATCCGAATAGTAATAGAGGATAGACTAGAAATAGAGATCCGTATAGTAATAGAGGATAGACTAGAAATAACGATCTCAATAGTAATAGAGGATAGACTGGAAATAGAGATGCGCATAGAAATGGAGG
The DNA here is from genome assembly GCA_964036315.1 of Acanthosepion esculentum. Taxonomy (NCBI): domain Eukaryota; kingdom Metazoa; phylum Mollusca; class Cephalopoda; order Sepiida; family Sepiidae; genus Acanthosepion; species Acanthosepion esculentum. The sequence continues at coordinate 18,608,409 of OZ038499.1, forward strand.
ATAGACTAGAAATAGAAACCCGAATAGTAATAGACGATAGAATAGAAATAACGATCTCAATAGTAATAGAGGATAGACTAGAAATGGCGATCTTTAAGGTCTATCCCAGTGAGCGAAATAAAGGGTTCAGTTCGACATACCAACAACCTGAAGAAGTCCGGAGCGTACAACGACCGAAACGTTGTAATAAATATGGCGAAAAATATGAGGACAATAGTGCGAATAATGTAAATAATGTACATAATACCTCATCTCAGAAATGTCGACAAAATATTTAGATTTCGGCATCAACCAACCAATTCTATCCCAACCCCTCATAGTGATCAGAAAAAAGAAATTGTAAAAAGACTAGAAAAAGCGAATAAAATAAATTAATCAAATTTTCCTTGTCCGTCATATCCAATGAAACACATATACATATAAAAGAATGATTGCTACACAAATACACACACACACACATACACACACAGATATATATATATATATATATATATATATATATATATATAGACAAAACAACTGAAAAGTTGCAAATTAAAAAAAATTAATGATTTTTTTTGTGTAAGTATTTATTTATAATTTTATATATAAATATATATATATATATTTAATATTTGAGATCGGCCCCGATCTTTCAGCAGAAAAGGCTGTTTTCAGAAGTTTGTTTACATTAAGTAGCGTCTGTCGGACTTTGTATGTATGTATGTATGTTTCACATTATGAAATGGACAAAGTCCGACAATTATATGTATGTATGTATTAGGTTGGTGCAAAAATAATGTCGTTTTTTGACGTTCAAGATCATGTCAAAAACAACATTATTTTTGCACCAACCTAATATATACCTACTAGGGATAGATACATAAATATGGCCAAACAAACCGAAAGATACTTTAGTATAGGGCTCGATAGATAAAGAGTCATATCTATAATTAACTATGAACTGAGTGAAACAGCGAGACATGATACATTCGGATCGATAGATATATCTACTTTTCGAAACAATTTACTTGCTTGATATGAGTCAAAATATCAAAGCACATGCTTTTACCAGAAAGTAACACAATACCAACCAGTCTTAACATTATGATCTCAAAAGACATATGCTAATGGCGCAGGTAATATTAGCTGTTTTACTATAAGGAAGTGCTAATCGAGTTAAGCTTTTTTTTTTATTCATTCATCATACTGTAGTATCTGTTCGTATCATCTCTTATTTTAATGATAACATTAACCCTTTGCTTACAAGTGCTGTCGTGGGTTGTAATTTATAAAACCTTTTAAAACAATTTTTCAGCAAAATATGATTCGCAAGACTACTAACTGTTATCGCTCTTTCCAGTATTGACGTGTTCATTGATCGCCGGCATCTTGATTATGTCCTTATTTTGACTTCGAATGGGTTATCCATTTTAGTTGTATTTACTTTTGAAAGTCTTCAAGTGATGCGATTTCTATTATTTTATACGCTTCTTTGTTTAAGATTCTGTAGCGCCAGTCCAAGAGGTTCGGAAAAGGATGGTCCACTTTAAGATCTACAGGAATGATTCTCAGAAGTTTTTAATCACTGATCTGAGAAATCTGTTGTATAGGTTTCTATTTGTCTGTATATATATATATATATATATATATATATATATATATATATATATATATATATATAATTGATATGGAGAAGGTTATCACTTAACTAAAGTCGTGTTGATTCAGTCATGCCAACTTCGAAGTTTCGTGAACACATTTCAGTAATGCTTTCATTCTTCAGGGTTGATGGCTTCTCTGAAGAGTGAAAAGCATTATTGCAATGTGTTCACGAAACTTCGAAGTCGGCTTGACTGAACCAACACCACTCAGTTAAGTGATAATTTTCTCTGCATTAATTCTATTAACGATCTATGTCTGCCTTTTGATATCGAGCAGTTTATTACGAAAATCTGCCAGCCTAAAATGCTTTCCCTGCGGTAAACTACGGCAAAAGAACCAGCAGTTTTGTACCTAAATACTCTTACCACTTAATGCTATATATATATATATATATATATATATATATATATATATATATATAGGTTTGGTGTATACGGAATAAATTCCAATAACAAATAAATACTATTCTTAAAATAGTGCTCAATACAGAGTAGAGCAAATATGATTATTCATTCGAAAATTATAACATAAATATGTTATAAAATCACTACAAAAATAACCATTTTGTTTCAACACTTCTGGGGTCTTATCAAGTGATGATGTTGATTGGCTTGAAGGCATTCAACATCATCACTTGATAAGACACCAGAAATGTTGAAACAAAATGTCTATTTTTGTAGTGATTTTATAACATATTTATGTTATGATTTCCGAATGAATAATTATATATATATATATATATATATATATATATATATATATATATATATATGTATATATATAAATTCCCAAGAGGATAGACTCCCGGTAGAATCCAGGACAGTAAGAATATATTATAAAAGGCTCAAACCCTAATATTCCATGATTATAATTTATTGCATTGGAATCGTAATCACGATCCAATTCATTAGACCTACAAATTCAAATAAAGCTTTTTGAATTTGTAGGTCTGATATTTTGGATCGGGATTACGATTCCAATCTAATATATTATAACCATGGAATATTAGTGTTTGAGCCTTTTATATTATATTATATATATATATATATATATATATATATATATATATATATATATATATATATATATATATGTTGCCGCGCACCCACCTTCACAACCACAATAGACTGATCCTATTATTATAAGTTCTAGAGACTGTGAGTAGTGTAGCAGTGTAGTGCTGTGCAGAGTGAGACTTCTGTAGTGATCAGTTACACTTCCGTTTCTCGACCGGAAGATACCGTTGGACTTTATTACTATTACTTATTGTTACTACTAACCTACGTTCATTCTACTACTAATCTCTCTGATGTAACTACCTCTCTGAATATACCAGTATTTTTCCCTACGACTGTGTTTTTTCGTTATTACCATATACTCACGTGGAAACACTCAACATCTCAACAGTGGCGACGAAGGATGTTTTATTGATCTCAACAATATATATATATATATATATATATATACATATATATATATATGTGTGTGTGTGTGTGTGTGTGTGTGTGTGTGTGTGTGTGTGTGTGTGTGTGTGTGCTGACGTGCCAAAAGTCTAGGGCAGGCAATATGTATAGGTAATTGCAGATGGCACCACCAGAACTGGACATTATGAAAACATCAAGTTATTGAGAAGGCCGTGCAGCGTAAAGCGACCTGAAATATAGGAGTTTGGTCGAGACAAGTAAATGGGAAGCAGATGAAGGATTCAAACGATTTCCAAAATTTTAGAAACATTTTACATGCCTTAATACATGGTGATACGTGTGTATTATCAAAACCTGATGCACAATACTATTACGAATTGGGAAAAAGGTGAACATCAGTCCATGATGGGGTCAGAGTTTCAAACTTGACATAAATCAAAACAAAGTTTTCTTATTCTTTTTCATTTCCAGTAACCCACTTGCGTCATCGTGGTATTATTGCCTTGCTTTATGTGAAACGAGTTTCAAAATGCAGATATAACACATTATGAAGTCAGTGATCGATTGCAGACGTTATTCATATAATGAACAGTGTACCACTTCGTTTAACATGAGGAAAAAAAATCAATTTTTCGGTTCTAGCAAATGTCGTATATAGAGTAAGGTCTAATGAATAAGAATCTCTAAAAATTATTCTCCCCATCTTTCTCCAGGGGATAATTTGATAAGTTTAATACTCTTAGGGGATAATTTACTAAGTTTAATAACGTTGGAGTAATAATTTAATAAACTTAATGGAATAACTTAATAAGGTCGGTAAATAATCTAATGGGTTTAATAATATTAGTGCAATATTTTAATAAGTTTAATAACATCGGGGATTAATTTAATTAGTTTAATAATGATGGGGGAATAATTAAATAGGCTTATTAATGTTGAGAGCATAATTAAATAAGTTTAATAATATTGAGGGAATAATTTACTAAGTTAAATAACGTTGGAGTAATAATTTAATAACGTTAGTAGAATTAATTAATAATGTCGGGGAATAATCTAATGCGTTTAATAATGTTAGTGTAATAATTTAATAAGATTAATAATATTGGGGAATATTTTAATAATTTTAATAATGTTGGGGAACAATTTAATAGGCTTAATAATGTTGGGGGCATAATTTAATAAATTTTATAATGTTGGGGAATAATTCAATAATTTTAATAATTTTGGGGAATGATTGAACAACTTTAATAATGATGGGGGAATAATTTAATAATTATGATTTACGAGCGGACGAATTACTTTAATTAGTGGCAGCAACACTTTATTTTTAATTTATGCCAGATTAATTTTATTTAATTATAACGACTGCAAGAGTTGCCGGAAGATTTTCAGTGTTGACAACCAGCCCTCTTCTGGGCTCCAGTCCGGATTATCTGTCTGGATTTCCATGTATGTATATGATTGTAATTCAACGTTTGTTTTGCCTTTTAGATAGACTGTCTTCCGGGGTTGCTCAGCTTCACCATCAGTATAACAGCATATTACATATCGAAATGTATCTTCTCATCTAACCCAGCTTTTGGTGCGTCAGATTAAACTCTTTAGAGTTGGCTCCTAACAAGTCTAGGACAGCTCTGAATTCAAAACCGTTTGGGATTGGGCTGATTATTCCTTCCCATTAAAGGTGCTTGCTACAGAAACCTATGCAACAACACCTAGAGGTGTGAGTCTGTGCCCATATTCTTACACAGAGGAATCTAATGTCTCTAAGGTGAGGGGAAGAGGATGATATTATATTTTGCGTGGTGTTTGGGCCAGAGGAAACATTATAGCAGACACTATTTGTCCTAGGAACCGTAAGTGCCGACCACGAAATTTACGTTTGGCTGGCACAGTGATAAAAATATATTGACTATGCATGTTGATTATCTTGTTAAACATTACTTAACGGATGGGCGTCTTTTTCTGCGTTTATTTAATGTTGAGACATAAATAAATCATATGGGCAATAATGATTTATATCTCAAACTGTTTTTCTACGCAAAATATCATATTGAAACACGGGTTCCCGTAAGATCACCGAAGTTAAGTGAAGTCGATTTTGGTTAGTACCAAGATGGGTGACCGCTTGGGAATACCAAATGCTATAAGCTTAGATGTGCGGGTGGTGTAATGGATAACAGCTCGGAATTGTAGATTGGAGAGCTGTGTTCTAATTCTCATTTCAGGTCAGCATTCTTTTCTTTGTTTTTAACGTATTTTTCCTGTTTCTTAATATTTTGATCAATTTTTGGAAGGCGCCTTTTATTATTTCAATTCCCCTTCCGCTTTTCATATCATTTTTCCAATTCGTAGTTCCCATCTTGTTATTTTTTTCTTCTTGAGAACCATATATAGAACATTATACAGTGAGAATTTTAGATCAAATTTTAATTAATTGCAATATATCAGGCCATGGCCTTAATTTTTAGTCTTCGTAGACGTGTGTGAATTCAGTTTTTCAAATCCTTAACGTGACATCATCTTCAGATCTAAGTTTTTTCAGTTTTTTTTATTGACATGTGTTGACCTAGAATACAGCAGTTACTGTCATATCGCGTTTAAACAACGGTTCTCGTAAGATCACCAAAGTTAAGCAACGTCGTGACTGATCAATATCTAGATGAGTGATCACTTGGAATTATCAGATGCTTGAATATGTGGTTAATTTAAAGAGTAAATTCGCGAAAATGGAAATCGGAGAGCAAAGCTCCAATTCTGGTTGGGTTCATTATATCCACTTTCTCTCAAAATACCCTTGAATCAAACTCTTCCCAACAACTATGGGTTAATTGGTAAAACTAGTATCTGTAAAAATCATTATAATTTCCAATAATATCCTACAATTTAAAAATATTTTCTGACTTTAAATAAAATGCAAACAATTGATTAATTGGTTGGTCGAATCGTTTTTACGGCTTATCAATCTGTTGCAGGTTATTTAAAGCCAGGAAATATTTTTAGATTGCAATAGTTCTTTTTTTTTGTGATAATAATGATGTAGTGATACAATTTTTACTAATTAAAACATAGTTGGGGGAGAAGAGACGGACTCATAACTTTCCCAAAAGTATTTGCGCGTAAGTGAATATAACGAACCCAACCGGAATTGGAACTTGGCTACCCGATTAAAAATTACCAGACATTATCCATTACACCAACTATACAACCCAGTTTACAGGACCTGATATTCCAAAGAGGCCACCCAATTAGGTACTAACTAGGTTCGCCGATGTGGTCGTAAGCTCAAAATGTTGATAAGCCGTAAAAAGGCCGATGCTTAACTTTGGTGATTGTACTGGAATTGGTGTTTCAACGTGATGTGGTCGTAAGCTCAAAATGTTGATAAGCCGTAAAAAAAAGTCAGTCGATCTGGAATAGAGTTCCCCAGAACCTAAATACTATCGCTGGAAAATAATTAATTGTTACAAAAGACAACAGATGAATATGAAGACAAAGTGCGTATTATTTGAACGTAATTTTAACGTCAGTTGATGGTTCGCAGAAAAAATAGCAAAAAGTTGTTATATATGAAAAAAGTGTCGCCGCCGACACTTGAGTTTGAACATAGATCGCCGGTGAGCAAACACAGTCGATCCCATTATTGAATTAAATAGACCACGTGACCATAGAGGAAACGCATATATATAGGAAGTCGCGTGACGTCTAAATGATCTCCATTTCTAGTCTATCGTCTATTACTATACGGATCGCTATTCTCCACTCTATTCGCTATACTATTTCTCATTTCAGATCACTATTCGAGCGAGTATTATCGAGCAAGTACTATTAGTGAAAGTGTTTTTCGAAGGCGTCTGACACTAGTATTGTTCAACTGTGTTACTATAGTTGTATCTGCGATTACAATGTCTCTACTACAACGTGTATTACGAAAGTGACAACGTGTATTCGTTGGCATCAAAAAAAAGTGTCAAACGAGTGGGTTAGATTATTTTGAGTACATAGAGTACTAGTGAGCAAACCAAAATGAGCTGACTCATTTTATAGTACACCCATAGAATATTAACCAATCAGAAGACTAGAAATATTCGACCCGATATGTATAAAGGCGGCCATTTTGTTTTCTTTTTCGGAAGATCTACTGCTAACCTATCAGATGAGGAGACCTGCAAAAGTACGTTTTCCTATTCTTTCCAAATATACACTGCCAACCTCTGATATGGAAGACCTTAAGAATTCCTGAATAGCTGCTACGAGACATTGGTGCTGTTACATTGGACAAATTACTTCCTACGTCGGATTGCTACATTCAAACTACATTAAACATGTATTACAGAGTGTTCGTTGATATCAGAAAAAAAGTTTAATTAGTGCTCTTTGGTATTGAACCGGTTAAAGAATGAATACTAGCGGAAAGAAACCATTTCATGTTCGATTTTACTGACAGGTTTTCTGAAAAAAAATTTTCTTAAATTTCCAATACATATCTGGGATTGATTAGAAACCAAAATTTGGTATCGATTTTCAAATTTCCGTTTGTTATCCATATAAATTAATCTAGGAAGGAAGATTGTCTTTCATTTTTCCTTTCTCATCCCAGCTCGATTCAATTACTTATCATCGCGGGCCATTTTATTGCTACTAATAACATCTAAGACGGAAGTACTTCTTGTAATGTTGCACATCTAGGATTTCTTACACAACTTTCAAGTAATAAAGAACAATTGCATACAGAATTTTTATCAATTTTTTTTTAAAGCCAAACTTTCATTAATATATAACCTGATATATCAACCTTGGTTCTTATGATGAAAACGTTTCGGCCGTTGTCGCCTGCAGCCTTCTTAAGATGCCTGTATTCGTAGTCGATACAATGGCTGAAACATTGTTAGTTCGAACAGAAAAGCATATCAAATAGAACCCTGAAGAAGGTCAAAATGCAAGATGGTCGAAACGTTTTGAGGAAAATAACCAATATGATCATGCTGGTCCGAATAGCAAAATATATAATAAAAAAGATTCCTGAAGAAAGCCTCATCAAACAACAACTGAAACGTTACGAGCATAATAACTAAAAGGAGTATGATGATCTGAATATCAAAGCATATAATAAAATAGACATCTGAAGAAGAACAAACCGTAAAAATGTCGAAACGTTGTGAGTAAAATAACCGCAATCAGCATGACGGTTGGAATAGCAAAGCATATAACAAAATAGACATCTGAAGAAGGCCAAAAGGTAAAGCAGCTGAAACGTCAAGAGTATAATAAACAAAGCTGAGCATACAGATCAGAAAAGTAAATCATATAATGTAACATACATCTGAAGAAGGCTAAAATGTAAAACGGTTGAAACATTGTTAATTAAATAACCAAAACGAGCTAATTGATCCCAATTATTCATATAATAAAATAGACGCCTGAAGAAGCCAAACGTAAAATGGTCGAAACCCAAATGAGTGTACTAGCCCGAATAGCAAAGTCTATAATCCATTGCAATCATATTAGTTCCGGCGTTTTTTTTTTAATAATAAATATTTACTTAATATTAAATATGCATTTACTGTTACGTATATATATATATATATGTCATATTATATACGATGTAAACATTTCTTGAGAGAGGATAAGTCTTGAGTAGTACGACGCGAGTGTATTATTGGAACAAAAATGAAGGTGAATAAAAGTTCCAGTAGTGTGCGGTGTAACGTTGTACAGAAGAAAATAACATTTGATGTATCAATGTGTATAATAAATAACCGCACTGCCTCCTGGTTTCTTGCCTGTTAGAATCCATCGCCTGTTCCATTTTTTAAGAAGTCAGATGAGTTGTCCGCTCTTTCCAACTATCGGCCTATTAAACTTTTATCTCTTTTTGGGAAACTCCTAGAGGCTGAATTCATTTATCATCTCTCATCGGAGGGCCTTTCTCAGAAAAGCAATATGGCTTTCGTTTCAACTGTTATGTATTGACGATATAAACGGACAGATATTATCATGCTCTAGATCAGGGTTTCTTAACATTTTGATGATTCCAGACCCCTAATGGATTGTCAAATATGGTCCCATACACGCTTCACTTGACTGTCGAAATAATTATCACCAATCCTATTCTTTGCCAGCATGTCTTCCAAATATTGCAATCGCTTGAATTTATTGTACTTTAAATATGGATTGCTAGGAATAGAACATGAAAAAAAACCATAAGCATTGATAACTTTATTATTATTTTTTTATTACTCGAAGCAAAATAAACCATACACCCAGCATTTAGTTCCCATATCCCGAAGGGGTATGGATATCCCCGGTAAAGAACCCCGGCTCTAGATAAAAACGGTGAAGCCCAGGCTGTTGGATTGGACATCTGGAAAACCTTTGACAGGGTCTGGCATTCAGGTTTTCTCTACAAGCTGAAAAGTTACAATGTCTCCGGACACTTTTTTTTGTACGGATCCAGTCTTTCCTTTCAAATCGTGAAATGAGAGTTATCCTGAACGGATCCTTTCGTACTAACGCGGGTGTCCCTCAGGGCTCCATCCTTGGTCCTAGTCTGTTTTTAATTTTCATTAAAGACCTTCCTGATGACATCAGCTCTCAACTTGGTATCTAGGCTGACGGCACAACAATTTACTCTTGAATCGATAGTGAGGCTCATGTATTTGTCAAGGTCAAAATGGCAGCCGATGTCCCAAAACGACCACAGGCCCATAGTTAACAGGGACAAAAGACGGCATGTTAATTTTAACGCCTCCAAAACTAAACTTCTCTCCAATAATTATCTAAGAAACCCTTGCTGCCTTCCATCAGCATGGCTGATGCTATTCTCCGGGAAAAATGACTCTTTGCGCCTTCTCGGGCTCAATTTCTGAGGTAGAAAGGCTGTTTTGAATCCATTGCTGGGTAAGCTGCTAAAAAAGTCGGTTCACTCAGTCGAGCGAGACAGTTTTTTTCTCTCCAGAATATATCTTACATATCTGTACGTATAGCATTTATACAGGAATATGCATATTGCTGCCATTTATTGTCCGGTGCACCTGCTGTTTACTTTGAGCTCCGTGATAAAATCCAAAGGAGAATCTGGAATATTATCGGTCCTGATCTGGCGGCTCAGTTACAGTTAGAAATATTATATAAATATAAAAATAATAAGAAATAGTAAGAAATAGTAATCGGATCTCTGGGCTTCGTGAGAAAAAGAATGATTTATACTAAAATTGTCCCAGGTCACATCAACATACAAGTTGCCTAGAAGATTGCCCTACGAGGAACATCCCATATACAAAGAAAAGTGCTATCATGACATTTCTCCTATAGGGCATAAGGACCATAGTTTGGACTCGGCTGTACAGGATACAAAGTAGGAAGCATAGCATACAAAAATAATAATAATAATAATAATAATAATAATAATAATAATAATAATGGGCGTTGTGGTGTGAGGGAGGTCGGTTCGGAACGAAATCGGAGAGCACAGTTCGAATTCCAGTCAAGTTCGTTACATTCACTTACGCGCAAATACCCTAGGAAAATGTATGAATCCAACGCTTCCCTCTCCATCTATGGGTTGAATAGCCGAACAGACTGGATTCTAGAGCCTTGGTTGACAACCAGTCTACCGCACAAAGAAATGGAAACCGACTGCGTGATAATCTTCAAGCGCTCTCTTCTGACGTGCCTTGAACCAGCATGGAAGATTTGGCTCATGAAATTAACATGGGAATAATATTTCGTGTTGATGGGCAGTAAACATTTGCTTATTAATAATAACGTTTCTGTTTTTACTGAAGCAGACATTGATCGTCAATCACAAGATAACTTGGAGAGTTGATTTAAAGAGAGATGACTGATATTGGGACGTCTGGAAGGGACGTCGCACGGGGAATTCGAACAATCTATTCCGGTGGAGGAAATAAATCGCACGGTTCGAAATTCCAATCACCTGAAGAAGACTGCAGCGTACAGTGGCCGAAACGTCGTGAATACGGCAATAAAGATGAGGACAACAGTCTGAATAATGTAAATAGTGTAAATAGTTACACTACCTCATCTTAGAAATATAGACTGTGAATATGGCAATAAAGATGAGGACAACAGTCCGAACAATGTAAATAGTGTAAATAGTTACAAGACCTCATCTCAGAAATATAGACTGTGAATATGGCAATAAAGATGAGGACAACTGTCCGAACAATGTAAATAGTGTAAATAGTTACAAGACCTTATCTCAGAAATGTAGACTGTGAATATGGCAATAAAGATGAGGACAATAGTCCGAATAATGTAAATAGTGTAAATAGTTACAATACTAGAAATGTAGCAGAACAAGTGGTTTTGCATTATGATGCCGACCATCTAGTGCTTGGCATTTTCTGGTAAATTTTCATCTGCGAGCGTCAACAACGAATTTATTCGCAGTAATACCTTTAGTGTGAAAACTCACGTTTTGCATATCCTTCTGTGTAGTAGTAGTCGTAGTACAGTTCTTTGTGTCCTGAATAGCAACCGGGTTTGCTAGGAATAGCCACCCTATGTTCGCCAGTTGTTCTCTATTTATACTTGTCTATCTAATTTGCATACGATAGTACAAAATCAATGTTAAGATTTCAGTTGAAACTATAAATGATCTCATAAAAATTATACTTCCTAAATTGGTGATTATCAAATTGGCGTTTGAAACAATATTTCATAATTGACCTCTGATAGTTAACATGTTAAACACATAAGAGCATTAGCGCCGCTTCTGTTTGCTTCATTTCTTTCTTTATTTCGTTCTTTCTTTCTCGCTGACATCAAAAAGCATCTCTGATATGTTTTTTCTGGCTTTCCTTGGGAACAGTATTTATGAAGTATCGGCAAGAAGTAATAGAAATAATAAGTAAGAAAACGAAGAAAACAAGTAGAAATGCAATAATCAAATTGTCTGACATAACTTTCCCAATATTTCCAGACGTGAACGATTTTATAAAAAGTTCTAAATATTTTTAGAAGTACACGATTTCCCAAAAACGTCCCAAATATTTCTAGAAGTGCACGATTTCCCCAAAAAGTTCCAAATATTTCTAGAAGTGCACTATTTCCCAAAAAATGTTCCAAATATTTCTAAAAGTACACTATTTCCCAAAAAGTTCATAATATTTTTAGAAGTACACGATTTGCCAAAAATGTTCCAAATATTTCTAGAAGTGCACTATTTCCCAAAAATGTTACGAATATTTTGAGAATTGCACTATTTTCCCAAAAAGTTCCAAATATTTTTAGAATTACACGATTTCCCAAAAAGTTCCAAATATTTCTAGAAGTGCACTATTTCCCAAAAAAGTTCCAAATATTTTTAGAAGTACACGAATTCCCAAATATGTTCCAAATATTTACAGAAGTACACGATTTCAGAAAATTGTTCCTAATATTTACAGATGTTGACGATTTCCAAAATAAGTTTAAATAATTCCAGAAGTACCCGATTTTCCAAAAATGAAAAAGAAAGAAAAACAATGTTTAAATGAATTTCGACTGTATGTCAATATATATATATATATATATATATATATATATATATATATATATATATATATATATATATATATGATATTTCTTTTAAAATCATTCAAGTTTAAAATCAAGACTTTATAGAAACGTCAGTTGTTTTCTACAAATACTTGGTTTTATACTTCTATGATTTTCTATGATTTTTTATATACAAATAGAAGACAGGCATACTGTCAAAATATTGTAATACATGTTTTAACACCGTATTTTTTCTGATATCGCGGTCTTCTGAAAGTGTTAATAATAATAATAATAATAATAATAATAATAATAATAATAATAATAATAACAATAATAATAATAACAAATGCAATCTGATATATGTGCAGCGCCGACAAAAAATGCATAAAATAAAGGACTTCGAGATTGAAATCATTATTTTTTTTTTAAGCGTATCACCCCAAGCAAGGCTGGAAGCCACTATCACGCAAGGGGTTAAAGAAGGGTTGGAGGAAGAGCAGATAGAAGTGGTAAAGGAGAGGATGTGGAGAAAGAGAAAGACAGTGGGTCGATCAAGGCAAGGGGGTTGCAGATGATTTTGCAGTATGATTCATCTTGTACAAGACCGGTGGGCCACACCCATTAGAGGGATACGTTAAGATTAATCAGCTTATATGGATAGGAGGGTTAGATAACGGTTAACCTTAGACTTGGACAGGTTAAAATTGTAGTGATCAGGTATATATATATATATATATATTATAATTTTATCATATAGACAAATACATTTTACTCACTACAAAGTTGCAACTTCATTTTTGTGCATTTCAGTTGCATCTCGACTGGTGAGTACCAAAAACGGTTATGCCATTTGCTATAACCATTTTTGGTTCTCACCAGTCGAGGTGCAATTGAAACGCACCGAAACAAAGTTGCATTTTTGTAGTGAGTAAACTGTTTTTGTCTATATGATAAAATTATAATAAATAATCATTGCTCTACTATCAGTATCGAGCCCTTTTTTGAATTAATGCTGTGAACGTTAGAATTTATATATTACTTTCGTTCTCATCGCATCTGGTATCTATATATATAAATACATATCTCTTTGAACAATGTAGACAGGTTTTGTCAACATATTTTAAAAAGAATCCTCACATAATCACGGAAAAGTTTCTTAGTATCCTTATTAAAGGAAGAAAGAAAATTGCCATATTGATACATATTCATTTATTCTGAGTACTTTCGACATTGGCACAATGTCATCATCAAGTTTGTTGTTGTTTTTTCTAAAACAAAATTGTTCATCTGAAAATTAAATGTTTCACTGTGATGTGGAAATCTCTAAGACTACGTGATGTACGATTTGAAATTTCAAAATGTAAACGTCAGGGGAGGTAATCAGTAATTTATCAGTAATGATTATATGTTTAAAAAAAACCCAAAAGAACTGTTAGTTTAAACTTAGATATTTTAAACTATCTACTTTAAAAATTTTGAAACATTTGTGCAGTATTTTTAATTTTATAAATGGTTGGTTTCATAAAAGCAGGAATACCCACTCATGGCTGTCAGACAATTTCTTCAACCATATCACTCCTTATATCTAACCAACTAACTCTCCAGACTACAACCCTCTTTATTATTATGTGTGGGGCGCAGTTGAGCAAGAGAGCAGCAAGATTCCTTCTTACACCAAAGATGAACTGAAGGCGTGTATTATGACAGCATTCAATCTTAAACAAGGAGACAGTCCAGAAGAGTTGCAGACGATTCCAAAATTGTCTGGTGGTCGTTGTTGAAGTCACTGGTGATTTTATTGAATAAATTTACTACTTAGATATTTTTCCGTAATTTTGGGAAATAGATCTGTTAAAATGAGATGTCAGTGTTATGTTCACTTTTCCGTAATTTAGACGGCAATTTATACATCGCACCTTTTACATAATATCTGTTTAGGCATTTAGAACTTATTTAATAGGATTGGATAGATTCGCCTATCATCTAGTTTACCCCGTCATTCTGGTCTTTAGAAGCAGAAGTAGAAATTTATCGTTTGTTCCATGTTTAGGATGGGTGTCAATTCATTCTAAAGTGTTTTCGTTCTCTTTCACTCCCAGTAGTCCCTCTCGTCTTAGAGGCATTATCGCCTTGCTTAGGATGAATTGATTAAAATAAATATTAAATTACTTTAAATGATAATTTTGGCAGATTTCAACATTGATATGACAGTTGAATTGTCGCAACAAATATGTATTGTAAAGCACTAAACACTGATTGGTAATTTCTTTTGCAATTGACCACCATATCGTCTCATTTTGATCGTGTCGATGTGACCTCCATCTTCTGGCTTTCTCATCCCATATTTTACATAGGAATCATTCCTTTGTTGAAATTTAAATTGAATTTAAATAAAAAGGAAAATAAATTTCAGTGTGGCCTTGTGACCCGCCGGCGACACCATTTGATAAAAATGAAATATACTTATCTAAGTACCCTGGGTAATATCGTTTCAGAATATATATGATTATGAGTGTCTATCTCCAAAACCGTAGAAGGAGTTCGATAACAGACAGACAGTGGCTACAACTTTATATATACAGTGCTGTTCGATAAAAGTGACTCACTTAATTTTTGTTACTAAATGTTCTCTTCTCCGATAAAACGAAAGATGAGCTAATGAGTATAATGTTCTGAGGGTGCTTTTCTTTTCATGGAACTGGTTTCTTAAGACCTATTGAAAAGACCCTCAGGAGCGAGCAGTACAAGAGAATTTTAGAGTCTTGTCTGCTCCCTTCTGCTGAAAGAGTGCTAATCGACCGCTCCAAGCTCATTTTTATGCAGGATAATGCTCCCTGTCACAAATAAAAATTGATGAAGGAATACTTTGATGAGAAGCAGGTGAGTGTTATGACATGGCCGCCCCAATCTCCTGACCTCAACCCCATAGAAAACCTATGGAGCATTATAAAGTACGGGCTCTCGAGAAAGCAGTTGAGCAACAAAGAGGATTTGATTATGAATTTCATATCCGAATGGAATTAAATGCTTGGGAGTGAGATTTGTCAGAACTTAATCAAGTCGATGCCAAAAAGGGTTGAAAAGGTTATTCAAAATAAAGGATGACCCATAGATTATTAAATATTTCGAACTATATTACCTATTATAAATAAATTATACCTTGATTATTCTTTATTTAAAACTGTTCGGTTATGTTTCTATTGATTACGAGTTGCAGGAAATAAGTGAGTCACTTTTTTGGGCAGAGTTTTTCCCTAAATCTCATTTATTTCCAAAATTATAATTATCAATACAATACCTTAGGGTGAGTAAACTTTTTTACTAGGTGGTCAGGAAGGGGTCTTGATATTAGTAAGATTAAAAATTAGTTTGACCCCAAAAACAATAGGCGAAAAAAAATTTAAGTAAAAAAAAATCAGCTGAGTCACTTTTATCGAACATCACTGTATATAGATTATTTATTTATTTATTTTATCTTTTTCTCTTCAATCGGAGTAGATAGATTCGCCTATCATCTAATTCACCCTCCATCCTGGTCTTTAGAAACAGGAGTAGAGATTTATCCTTTGTTCCACGTTTAGAATAGGGTTTCGATTCCTTCTAAAATCATTCTCTTTCACTCCTAGTAGTCCCTTGAGTCTTAGGGGCATTATCACCTTGCTTAGCGTGAATTGATTAAAAAAGAAATTGAAACAGAAAATTATGACTAGTCAAAAGCTGTCATTTCAGATGTTAATTTTAAGGGTGTCATAATGTCTATACTTGGGAGTTATGTGAAAACTTGACGACCTCTTGTTTATTTCTACATTTCTGTTTAGTTAAGCTTTCAAAATATCGCTGACAAATCATTTAAAGACAATCTCAGTTTGGTTGCCGATCAACTCCATGTTCTGACGTGCTATACAAACGTGACAGTTGATTCAGTATTATTGTTTAATATTCGGGCTGAACTGCCTTCTCATAGATGATTTGGTTTTAGTTTATTTTGTTTTACGGCATATCAACCTCAATGGCTTATTTAATGGCGACAACATTTTGATTGCTGGTAATATGTTTTTCTTCAAAAATTTATTTCTCGGAATATTTTTCCTTGAAGAAATCTATAGCTGCTCATATTTTTTTTTTCAAAGAATGTATAGCTACATTTGTATTGCCGGTATTTTTTTTTCAGTATTGCTGATAATATTTTTTTTATTACAAAGTATTTCTGGTATTAAAAGCTATTTTTACACAAGTTTGGGTGTCAACTGTTTGCTCATAGCTGGGACCCTAACAGGTGCTACCACCCTGGTCAGGGTGGGCCTAGGAACACCAGTAATTAAAAGGTGGTTCCACGCTCCTCAAAACCTCCTCATCAAAGGCTTTGCAGTTGGACGTATTTTATCGTCATACCCAGGACGCGGATGTAGTTTATTTTCATACCCAGGACGCGGATGTAGTTTATCGTCATACCCAGAACGCGGATGTTATTTTATTGTCATACCCAGGACGCGGATGTAGTTTATTGTCATACCCTGGACGCGGATGTAGTTTATTGTCATACCCAGAAAGGCGGATGTAGTTTATTGTCATACCCAGGACGCGGATGTAGTTTATCGTCATACCCTGGACGCGGATGTTATTTTATTGTCATACCCAGGACGCGGATGTAGTTTATTGTCATACCCTGGGCGCGGATGTAGTTTATTGTCATAAACAGGACGGCTCATTGATGACTTACACCGTCTGTTTTCAAATATGTTGCCCTTGCTCTTTTCTGAGGTATGATGACTGCCACTATAAATTCGTTCCGAAGACAGTGGTGTTCTCCTTGTTTAGGTCAATATATTTAGTTCTCTTCTCTGCACTTAAAAATGCCCAAGATCCTTCAGAACTGAAGTTTGAATTACACATTTCAACAGTTTTAATCAACTTACATGTTTCTTTTTATTGAATTAATTCCAGCTTCGATCTCCCTGACCTACTCAATACATATTCTCTGAAGATTAGTATCAGGCAGATATATATCTTGTGAACTTTTTTTTTCTTTTTATTGACCATGTCTCGTCACAAGCATTATCGTTACTAATTAATTCAATGGCTTACGGCTGAAGCGGTCGCTTTACTCCATAGATGGACGCTTTGAAGTCCTGCCTAATATATCCATACCGAACTGGTCTATATTGTCCGCGATTTTAGGCCAATTGAACCTCAAGCCAATTACCCACCTCTTCCTTTCGTCCACCAGTCGTTAATGATTTGCATTTTGGACGTTGTTGGCTTTTAATCTCCGCCCCTTTCATCACGCCACTCATCCCCCCCCTGGCATCTTTTGTGGTTTCAATTTTGGTCACTTTTTTTGTCGTTTTCGTTTTACTCCCTTTTAGGTGTGTTCTGTTTAAATTCTTTTGTATTTTATTATTATTTATTATATTTTCTTGAATTCAACCAACTTTTCGAACTTCTATTTAACATTTGTTTATGAAAAACACTTGCCCCCCCCCCTCTTTGTCCAAATGATTAGTCTCGTATCTTTTTATTTCTTTGTTAAACCCTATGGTTTTTTTGAATTTTCTTTCGTTCTTTTTTCTTTATTCCAACAAAGTGTTTACCTTTTTCTTTTTCTTTTTCTTTCTATTACGTTTGATCTTTTTTTAAATTTCTTTGTATATTTATTTTTTAGTCATTATGTTGCAATATTTTTAGTTCATTTCTTTTTCTTTCTGTATTTTTTCTTTCTTTCTTTTTTCTTTCTTTCTTTCTTAGTGCTTGACTTTCTTTTTTACATTGTATTTTCTTCTGTAAAATACTTTTTATCTTTCCCGTTTTATATATTACTTTCTTTTTTAATGTTTTTCATTTTTCTTCATTCATCTTTATCTTTAATATTTTCTTTCTTTCTTTCTTTCTTTCTTTTGTTTCATTCATTCTTTTTGTTTTATTCTTTCATTCTTTTTTCTTTGTTCCTTCGTTTCATTCTTTCTTTCGTCTTTTCTTTGTTTTTCTTTTCTTCTTTCTTTCCTTCCTTCTTCATTCCTTTCAATACTCTTTCTTTCTTTCTTTCTTTCCACTTAATTCATTCTGCTTCCTTTCTTCCCCATTAATTCTACATTCTCGCGTTCTTTATTCTAATTGATGTTTCTTTCTTCTTTCTTTATTCTAATTGATCTTCCTTCCTTTCTTTCATTCTTTCTTTCATTCTTTCTTTCTTTCTTTCTTTCTTTCTTTCTTTCTTTCTTTCTTTCTTTCCACTTAATTCATTCTGCTCCTTTCTTTCCCATCGATCTTTGCTTAATTTCTGAACACTTCTTTCTCACTTTCTTTCTTTTTTCTTCCTTTCTTTCTTTCTTTCTTGTTCATTGTTCCTCCTTGGTGTTCACTGCTAGAGGATCGGCCATATTTAGACTGTAACTGTGAAGAAACCTGGTTCGATGATGCGCAAAATTTAACCACAAAAGTACCAATTATAAGCACGCATAAGCAGAAGGTTACAGTGACAAAACTATAGATATTTTATGGTGAAAGTATGGATAATTTTTACTTAACCTCCCACTTTGTTTTGTATTCGAAAGACATCCCCCCTCTCTCTTCAGTTTTTGATTCCACACTTTTCACGTTTTGGTATAAAGCTTACCAGTTTGTTAATTATCTGTACCAGCCTGATTAATGACATTTTTAATCCAACGGTCCTCTATCCTATTTTGTCCCCGTATTCCTTGACGTGTAGTTCTTCTTAAATCCCTTTTCCCGTCCTGAGTAAGACGATAAACTAAATCAAAGACCTCTGATCAGGAGGTTTTGAAGGGCTTGGAATCATTTCTTAATTGCTGGTGTTCCCAGGTTTAACCCCACCCGCGGTGGTAACACCTGTTAGGGTCCCAGCTATGGGAAAATAGTTAACCCCCAATCTGGCGTCAAAACACTATGAAAGTATAAAAATAGGTTTTAATAACGGTAATACACTTTTTGAAAAAATTATTACCAGCAATACATTTTTCAACAAAAAATATTACCAAGAATATATTAGCACCAGGAATACATTTTTGTAAAAAAAATTACCAGCAATAATTTAAAAAAAATATTACCAGCAATACATTTAAAAAATATTACCAGCAATACATTTTTAGAAAAAAAAATTACCAGCAATAATTTAAAAAAAATATTACCAGCAATATTATTCAAAAAATATTACCAGCAATATATTTTGGAAAAAATATTACCAGGAATACATTAAAAAAATTATTACCAGCAATACATTAAAAAAAAATTACCAGCAACATTTTTTGAAAAAATGTTACCAGCAATATATTTTTTAAAAATATTACCAGGAATACATTAAAAAAATTATTACCAGCAATACATTGAAAAAAAATTACCAGCAACATTTTTTGAAAAAATGTTACCAGCAATATATTTTTTTAAAATATTACCAGGAATACATTAAAAAAATTATTACCAGCAATACATTGAAAAAAAATTACCAGCAACATATTTTGAAAAAATGTTACCAGCAATATATTTTTTTTAAATATTACCAGCAATACATTAAAAAATATTACCAGCAATACACTGAAAGAAAATTACCAGCAATATATTTTTGGGAAAAATATTACCAGCAATACATTTAAAAAAATATTATTAGCAATACATTTTTGAAAAAAAATATTTCCAACAATAAAAAACTTGTCGGCATTAAATAACTCATGGGAGTTGATATGTCGTAAAACAAACCAAACCAAGCTAAATCTTTTTAATTCCTTAATTATAATAGTTTTTTCTTCTTCTTTTTTTAGGCTGACGAGCAGTTCAGTTTAGACACTAATTTTAGGTTACCTTATTTAAGCTTCACCTCTTGCCATATGTAAGCTTTTTTTGTTTTACATTTGATATTAATGTTCAACCAGTTCATGTCCCAGAAGGCATTCGCGATAGAGAGTAACTGGTTAAAATGTGTAGATTTCATGAAAAACGGAAAATAAAGAAGTGAAGATTAGAACGATAAGCAGAAAATATAGCGAGTAACCCTTGACAAAGATTAAGATTGTAATGTTCAAGTAAGCATCTACGCGGGTGTTAGCTGCACAGAATAGTAGTTCTGGGAACGAAGCTGTCTGAGAGGAACTTCCTCCTTATAGATGGAATACAGAGGAAATGAAAATGTTTTGTTTTGATTCTGTGTAACATCAGGAGTCTTAGATACAAAGTTATGAACTGCTTGAATTAAAGACTGGAACAATTGTCCTGTAAATTACTTTAGTGTATCGATCGGCCTATCTGTGCGCAGAAGCTGTAGAGGCGTTGGACAGAGGCTGCAGGGGCTTTGGACAGAGGCTGTAGAGGATTTGGACAGAGGCTGTAGAGGCTTTGGACAGAGGCTGTATAGGATTTGGACAGAAGCTGTAGAGGCTTTGGCCAGAGGCTGTAGAGGCTTTGGACAGAGGCTGTAGAGGATTTGGACAGAAGCTGTAGAGGCTTTGGACAGAGACTGTAGAGGCTTTGGACAGAGGCTGTAGAATAGAAAATAAACTATCACCTACAGGGGTTGGACAAAATAATTGAAACACTTGTTAAATTCAAAGAACAATTAATTAATATGGAGTTAGTTCTCCTTTAGACTCACATACAGCTATAATACGTCTAGGAATGGAATCATACAGCTTCCTGACTTCATCCCGAGGGATTTTCAGCCATTCTTCCATTAACACCTGCACTAGCTCTTTAAGACACGACGGTGGAGGATAGCGGCTCCTAACTTGTCGCTCCAACATGCACCACAAATGTTCAATAATATTGATATCTGGAGATTGGGGAGGCCACTCCATGTGTTTTAGCTCACTTTCATGCTCTTCATACGAATTCTTAACCACTCGAGCGGTATGTATTGGAGCATTATCGTCTTGGACGATGCAGTCACCATCAGGGAATAAAGTCTGGGCCATTGGATGTACATGATCTCCCAAAATGTTCAGGTAATATTTGCTGCTGATTCTACCATGTAGGGCAAATATTGGACTGAGACATTTCCATAATATGGCGGCCCAAACTATCACTGATCCACCTCCATGCTTCACTGTTGGAAGAAGGCAGTCAAGGTTATATGCTTCTTTGGGCTGCATCCACACATAAACTTGCCCTGAAGTTGGAAAAAGAGAAAAACTGGACTCCTCTGAGAATATGACTTGCTTCCATTGCTCTGCAGACCAGGCATATGATCTCTGAACCACTTCAACCTCTTCTGAATGTTGCAAGCGGAGAGAAGAGGTTTCCTTACGGCGGCTCTTCCATGATATCCAACTTTATGGAGCTCACGACGAACAGTTTTAGTAGAAACTGGACAATTCAGATGATTATTCAACTCAGCAGTCACTTTGGCCGCATTTGTCCGATGTTTTTTGCCACATTGCATTTCAATGCACGTCGGTCCCTGTCAGTAAGTGTGCAAGTCCCGCCTAAATTGCTACGGTTGCTAGAGGTTTTTCCCTGTTTCTCAAATTGCGTCATAGTTCTTGATATGGTAGCTCTTGAAAAACCAAACAGTTCAGCAACCTTAGTGATCGAGACTCCTGCCATGCGAGCTCCAACAATTTGCCCTTTTCGAACTTGGAGATATTATGCATTTAGCTTAAATTTTATTAAAATTCTAAAAATAAATAAGACAAAAACAGTAAATTAGATAAATAAACGTATTTACAATAGATATGACCTGCAATTACGATGGTTTAGTTAAAGTTCTTAATATAATAGATCTTTGAAATATAGGAGTGGAATTTACACCTGTTCCAATTATTTTGTCCAACACCTGTACAAGGCTGCATAAACGATTTTGAACTCTGTTAAAATCTGGGAAGCGAAGATTGTGCATCTCCAGTTCAGACATTCCAGCAATATTTTGTTTTTAGTCTAACTCTTAGCTTGGCGGAAGTTGTCATTAACTTTTTATCAGTTTTAAGTTAATGTTCTGGATTAGGTAGGAAAACAATATCTTCACTACAAAACAGCCACGCAGATTATTGGAAATATATCGTATTTTCTAATTTCAGAAATACAATGTGAGTTAATTTTCACAAGTCCCATAAAAAAAGGAAGGAGAAGAGAGCCGTGGCGGTGCCTTTTAATTTTCCCTTAAATTGAGGAATCAGCAATTAGCGATGAGGTGAGATTTCCTGCTCAGAAAGGAATTTCTTCCCCTAATAATAACTCTTCAGAATTTTCTCACCAGACAAATGCTAGTATTGAGAATTAATTTCACTTACTTCACCCTCTCCCTCACAGAAAAGTAATCGGCAAAATTCACATATTGGCGGTATTAGAACTAGACAACAGAGAGTTATGCGTTGAAATGCCGGTTGATTTGACTTTCGGTAAGAAACAGACGCCGGGAGAATTTTGGCCTCGAAGACAGACGTGGAGACTAACGTAGGAACACAACTAGTACAGAAGAACTATTGTAGTTTCCACACACTAGTTAGAGTCCAAATTTACCACATATGATGTCGTGACTATGTCCTATTGTAAGGTAACATTAATTCATCCGTTGATGGCAATTGTAACTGTATGTGTGATAAATCATTAACATATAATGTACAATATTAAATAAAGAACATTCAAAATAATTGTTCAGCCATAATGATTTTATCCTTACCTTAATAATAATAATAATAATAATAATAATAATAATAATTATTATTATTATTATTATTATTATTGTTATTATTATTATTATAATCATTTTTATTATTATTATTATTATTATTATTATTATTATTATTATTATTATTATAACTATAATGATTATAATTATAATTATTATAATTATTATTATTATTATTATAATTATTATAATTATTATTATTATAATTATTATTATTATAATTATTATTATTATTATTATTATTATAATTATTATTATTATTATTATAATTATTATTATAATTATTATTATAAGTATTATTATTATAATTATTATTATTATTATAATAATTATTATTATTATAATTATTATTATTATTATTATAATTATTATTATAATTATAATAATTATTATTATTATTATAATTATAATTATTATTATTATTATTATAATTATTATAATTATTATTATTATAATTATTATAATTATTATTATTATTATAATAATTATTATAATTATTACTATAATTATTATTATAAGTATTATTATTATAATTATTATTATTATTATTATAATTATTATTATTATAATT
>OZ038499.1:18637184-18664684 GCA_964036315.1 Acanthosepion esculentum
GTGTGTGTGTGTGTGTGTGTGTGTGTGCCGTGTGTGTGTGTGTATTAAACATGTTAAAAACCGCTACACAATTACAATTATATTTCAACGCCATAGATGCGTATTCAGGTGATGCAAAATTGCTATTGTCAATAACCTAAAATAAATAATATTTAGCTCTACTATGTATTGAGCCCTCTTTTAATTTACATCTTACGTACAGTTTGTCCATTTGTCCTCATTTTACTCAGGATATACATATATATATATATATATATATATATATATATATATATATATATATATATATATATATATATATATATATATGTATATATATATATATATATAGGCAGCAATCGTTCTTACATGCACATTTCTTTGAATACGTTAGACAAGGTTCTTTTATTTAGTTTTTTTACACAATTTCTCATGCAATCTAATATTTTTTTCTTTTCGGTTGATAAATTATATAAAAACTGTCCGAATGTTCTTTTTATCCGAGCGCTTTCGGCTACACATTTATCCATTTTCAAGGATTAAATATTTTAACTGTTAAATAAGAAATAGCTTGTTGTATGTATGTTTTATAAAATGTTTTAATTTTTCAAAACACAGGCAAGATATTTTGTCCATGTTCAAAGTTAATATTATTAAGTGTTGTTTTTTTTTGTTTTTATAAAATAAGGCTTCCATTATTTTTTGCCTTTTATGCATGTAGATGATGCCATTATATTAGTGTTGTCAACAAGTATGTTACGAATAGTGTCTGGTAGGTCTCTATGAATATTTAAATGAGATCTAATTGAACTATGGTCAGAAAGATGTAGAGTGAGTCTGCGTGTAAAACATGTTGTAGCGTGACCTATATAATTATAATATAATAGGATCATCAAAGTCACAAGTCATCATGACCGAGGGTTTGAGTGTGCTGTTCAGATTGTTGATCCCGCTAGCTATCACGGTCTCTACCAGAAACTGTAACTAAGGTCTGCTCAATATAGTTATAGTATAAACCACAGGTGGGCTCTGTGTGTGTTGAACAAACATATATGTCCCTGGGCGAGCTTCTTCAATAGGGATTGGCTAGCCACCCTAGTAGACTGGTATCCTCGAATACGATTGGTCAATACTCTCTCTCTCTCTCTCTCTCTCTCTCTCTCTCTCTCTATATATATATATATATATATATATATATATATATATATATATATATATATATATAAGTATAAATATACTTATATATACTTACATATTCTTATACTTTTCGCTTCTACTTTATTTCGATTAGAATAAACTTGTTATATAATCTACTTAATATAAATTATATATATGTTTATTTATATAAATTCAGCTCATCTCAATGTGTTAGTATATGGTTTTGTTAGTTTATCTTCGTATGTGTACTTTAGTCTAGATAATCCTTTTTTTTTGTTATTGTTGTTTGTTACAGCTTAACTAGAACAGAATTCTCCAGAATGTAAATCCATCACTGGAAAATATATAATTGTCACAGTAGAGTACGGATAACAATATGAAGACCAAGCGCGAATTATAAAAAAGGGGAGATTCACTGATATAAAAGAGGATTGATAGCAATTTACCATTATTTTCTTTATTTCTAGAGAAATCTTACTGTTTCTTCATAAATTCCCAATAAAACTGCCGTCTGTTGAACACAAATCGGCCAGAAACTAAGACGTGAATTCGTCTGCTTTTACCAATAAAACTGCATTTTTTTTATCTCGATTATTCTTCGTTCTTCTTTCAAAATGGCTGACGCAATATTTTCCTTCCTTCTCGTTCCATTCGCACATAAAAGCCAAGCCAATAACATCAAATAAACCAGGAATTTACTAACCGGATTCTGTTGAGATCCATTAAACTAAATTTCGTTTGTCGTTTTGCTCGTTAATCAATCTTCTTCTGGACTTGATTTCATAGGCTTTATCCATCCTTCTTCGACAGAAATACTGCCTAGCTCGTTGATATTTGTAGTCTCGCCTCTTCAGGGAACAACGATCAAGAATTAAATATTTTCATTTGTTATAAATCTTTTCTGCTTGACTGTTTTACAGGATTTTTATTGTAGGCGTGAAATTAAATTTTGGTCGGCCATATTTTTATTTGGACATGTTTCGCCTATGAAACATCAGAAAATGATGAGGGCTGGAATGTACAACAACATCCGAGACTTTTGTAACTATTACTACAAAGATGATTAAACCGAATCGAATAGCTAAGCATACGGTCAGGTCAGGACCAGTAACATTGAAGATATAGTGAATTGCATCATGGTGCTCTTTTTCTCACAGACAGTGCCCATCTAACCTTACTAAAATCTGCAATCGGCAAATCCCAAACAAACAGTGCGCATCCGTGATATCAAAAATATAAATTAGCGAAAACTGAACATCGAGTTTAATAATGAAGACCATGAATCTGTTTCAGGTTTGAAGGTAATCTTCAGGACATATTACTTTCAAATAGGAAGCTGTTGTCACTTAGTGTTGTTCTAAGTTTCATAATTTACTCATAAATATAGCATATCTTCAAAAACGAAGCATTTGCAGACAGCATTTGTTTTGGTGTGATGAACCCACTCTCAAAGTTACTAAAAGTATTTTGATACGCCCTGTATATATATATATATATATATATATATATATGTGTGTGTGTGTGTGTGTGTGTGTGTGTGTGTGTGTGTGTGTGTGTTTGTGTGTGCATATATATATATATATATAAATATATATATATATATATATATATATATATATATATATATATATAAAAGTGAACATTGAAGTCAACACACAGAGGCGAGAGGCTGTTTCATGCTGGATGCAATCGTCAGGCTGCTTTTATATTTATATTTACATACGCTCTATCTCTGCTATTGACCACTTTATCCCATAAATATAGCTCAGCTTAAAAATATATTTCTTCCTATATATATATATATATATATATATATATATATATATATGTATATATATATATATATATATATATATATGTGTGTGTGTGTGTGTGTGTGGGAACACACACGCATACATACATACATGCACACACACACACGTATATATATATATATATATATATATATACATACATACATACATATAAATATATATATATATATATATATATATGAAGAAATATAGCTTTAAGCTGAGCTATATTTATGGGATAAAGTGGTCAATAGCAGAGATAGAGCGTATATATATATATATATATATATATATATATATATATATAGATAGATAGATAGATAGATAGATAGATAGATAGATAGATAGATATTCGGATTTTATCAAGGATCTTTAAATATATATGTTGTGTAGGATCCACCTAATCTGCATAGGTGACTACCAACTATATAAATAATGGTTGGTACCGGAAGACGAAGAGGAGGAATCACGAGATCCAACTAGAGACTCTGATCGACTGCGACTAGTCAACACATTCTCCAGGAACGTCTTCCCAGAAAGATACAGAAATACTATATGTACTTATTGTGTACACTTTCTTGTTATAATACATTCTTGTTCTAAGTACATTTTATGTTGCATTATTATTCCATGCATTAGGCGAGATTCAACAATGAGTCAAGACTCAACAATATACCAAGAGCATAAAAGTAGATGAAGTAGCAATATTTAAAATAAAGACGAACGGTGAACTTATAAATATATGATAGATTCTCTAGAATAGCACAATTAACAACTAACAGCAGACCGTGCAACTGATTCAATATAATTTTTCTACTACATATTAACAGAAGGCCTTAGTCCAGGAAAGCGTAATGTGTCACTCTCCCGGAGGTTAGCATCAGCCATGATAATAGCGGGTAGGAAGGGTTCTCTCAGACGATAAAAGAGAGCAATGTTATTTGGGGCGCGTTAACAATAAGAATAACATACTTTGACCAGTTCGCAACAGATTATAGATCATGTTTGTGATCAGCTGCCAATTTAACCGTATGGAACCACTCAGACTTACTATTAAGACGGAGATAAATGCTTGTTTCATCAGCATATAGACCGATTTGAGAAAGGTCGTTGATGAAAATCAGGAAGAACGTGGGTCTAAAGACATAGCCCTGGGAAACGTACGCATTAATGCAATAAGATCTAGAAGAGTGGCCATTCAAGACAACTTTCATTTCGCTATTCGATGAAAAAGCCTGAATCAGTTCCAAAATTCGGTCAGAAAAAGCATAACCTCTATGCCTGATCTTGTCAAATACCTTCGAGATATCCAAACCGAGCTTCACCATTCGTAACCAATTATTTTTAAAGAAAATCTGTAACTTGAGAGGCTATGTGGCCTTGTTTCTTATGAAAAAACATCTGAAACAATTAGTTTCAGCATTTTAGAAAATAAGCTTAGCTGAATTATGTAATCTTATCAATAACGTCATTTTCTTATTTGCTTAAATTTCGGCCGATGTAATACTCTGCTTTAAATCATTGGTATAGGGAGCAAATATGACTCATGATTTAAAGCCTGAAAAATATGACTTATAATTTAAAGCCTGAAAAATAACCCTGCATTTAAAAAAATGCCATCTTCGGTAAGACGATAAACTACATTCGGCAGCAAGGCCTCTGATCAGGAGGTTTTGAGGAGCGTGGAACCACCTCTTAATTTCTGGTGTTCCCAGGTCCATCCATTACCAGCAATACATTTTTGAAAAAATATATTACCAGCATTATATTATTAAAAAATATTATCAGCAATAGATTATGAAGAAATAATCTTAACACCAATACATTTTTGGACGAAAGATATTACCAGCAATACATTATTGAACAAAAATATCACCGGCAGTAAAAATCTTATCGGCATTAAATAACCAATTGAGGCTGATATGCCGTAAAACAAAACAAACCAAACCAATATATACTGAGATAGATAGATAGATAGATAGATAGATAGATAGATAGATAGATAGATAGATAGATAGGAAATATTAGCAACAATAAAAATCTTGTCGGAATTAAATAACCCATTGAGGTTGATATGCCGTAAAACAAAACAAACAAAACCAATATATATATAGATAGATAGATAGATAAAAAAACATTACCAGCAATAAAAATCTTGTCGGCACTAAATAACTTATTGAGGTTGATATGACGTAAAACAAAACAAACTAAACCAATTAAAAAATGAAGTCAAATATGACAGAATAAAAACACATGGATGCATAAGGTTTTAAGGAGTTATTGTATCATGTTATTTTTTATGCTAAAATCTATTTTTTAAAATTATGTGTAAACGTTCGCTGTTTAATATTTTCCGTCGATATGAATTGGAACGGTTACATCGATTCAGTTGCTACATATACCGCTCAGAAATTTGGCATTCTGTATCGTGCTAGACAGTTTTATTACCCGAATCTTGCTACTACCATCCAGCGTTGCATTGAATATTGTTGCCACATATATCTGGTAGGGTGCTCCTGCCATGGTATCTTGTGATTCTGAGCAAAATCAAATAAGAATCTGCAGTATTATTGGTCCCTACCTGGCCTCTAGGCTTTAATCCGACCACTGTAACGTAGCTCCACTTTGCCTTTACTACAAATATCTTGATGAAAATTGTTCTCATAAGCTGTCCGCTTTGGTACCTCGACTTCCTGGATATAAGCGTAGTACTAGATTGTCAGTTAGGTCTCATCATTTTCCTGATTAAATTGCTAAGTGTAACTATATGTTTTAAATTTTAAGTCAACCGTACTTTTAGTCTCCTTGGGTCTTGTTCTTTTCATTGTGCTTTCTTGTCAATAGCAATTCCACAGTTCCCTTCTCTCTACACTCTTTCATCCTCAGTAACCTATTGCGTCTTAGTGGATTTATCACCTTTCTTGGGGATAACTGATTAAAAAAAGAAAGAAAGATCAGTAAAATAAAAACAAAGAATTAGCGTCAGTCGTTATTTGAACTCATGTCACCCAGTAGTGCGAATAAGGGATTAGGCTACAGAAGCTGGTAGATAAGCGTCATTCAAATTTCGTCAAATACTGTGACTTTCTTCAATATTTCATTTTTACTCCATGTTACATTCTTTGTTACACGCAGAAGACGTAACAGAACTCAAGAATGAATAATATTAGGTTGGTGCAAAAACAATGTCTTTGTTTTACGTTCAACTTCATGTGAGAAAACGACATTATTTTTGCACCAACCTAATAATAATAAGGCTTCGATTGAGAGATTTCATCTGGGGATCTTACGTTGTGCTTTATTAAGTGTGGTTGGGTTTGTTTTACGGCATATCAACTTCAATGGGTTATTTTAAGCCGACAAAATATTATTGTTGGCAATATTTATTTTTCCAAAATCTATTGCTGGTAATATTTTTTCTTCAAAAATATATAGCTGGTAATATTTTTTCAAAAATATATAGCTGGCAATATTTTTTTCAATAAATATATAGCTGGTAATATTTTTTCAAAAAATATATAGCTTGTAATATTTTTTCAATAAATATATAGCTGGTAATATTTTTTTCTTTTCAAAAATATATAGCTGGTAGTATTTTTTATTTTCAAAAATATATAGCTGGTAATATTTTTTCAATAAATATATAGCTGGTAATATTTGTTTTTCAAAAATTGTATTGCTGGTAATATACATATATATATGGTGTGTGTGTTGTTTAAATGTATTGTGGTAATAATTTTTTTCTTCCAAAATTTGTTGCAGGTAATATTTTCTTTAAAAAGTATTTCAGGTATTAAATCCTATTTTTGTATTTTCTTATTATTTTGACTCTAGATTAGGGGTTAACTATTACCCCATAGGCGGGATCCTAACAGGTGCTACCACCCCGGGTCGGAGAGGACCTGGGAGCACCAGCAGTTAAGAGATGGTTTCACGCTCCTCGAAAGCTCCTGATCAGAGGTCTTGCGTTGGATATAGTTTACCGTCTTACCCAGGAATGCGGATATAGTTTATCGTCATACACAGGACGCGTTTTATTAAGCTTAGCTTTGTACAGCACTGTGCCAAATACAGAAAAAAAAATGAAACCAAAAGATTATGTTGCGCCAGTCGTCCAAACAGGAAATCCTTTCTACTTTAAATGCAATGTCAATCGTTATCATTTGCCTTCTTAATTTTTTTTGTCCTCTCTCCTTCATAGCATACTTTCTCGTATTCTCTATCACTCAGCAACACTGTTGCGTTTTAGCGACTTTATTACGTTGCTTAGGGTGAAATGATAAAAAAAAAGTATAGGGACACTGGCAAACGGCTGTAGTTTTAGTAGCTAGTAGGTTTTAAGGGATGTAGTCACTGAACACACGCACCAGTTGTCTTACTCCTAACCTGGCTGCCAGTCAAGTCTAGATTGTCCGGTCTGACCTTCTATTTAACCCATATCTGGTCGGGAGAAAAATGAGATGCGAAAGTGATCGCCACAACCATGGCCGGAAGTTAAACTCGGCTCGCTGATACGATCCTCCGTGCCGACAAACGCTACTCTACGCTCACGTACTCCTGCATTTCATATTCACAGTTGGATCTGAACTTGAATACTGACGTCTGAGAGAGCAGCTAATTCTCTAATCCGCGAAAATCTCGTGATATTTAAGAAGTTATATTCGATTTAGTAGGGCCCAAGGCCATGTAGTAGTGGAACACCAGGTGCGGCCAGAAAAAAAAAAACGAATTCACTGCCCGTACCATATCTATATAATCCACTGATCAGGAATTTTCGTTTATAAAGAAACGTACTGCGCATGCGTCGATATGAATGCCGGCCATTTTGCATGGAAATGGAATTCATTTAAAAACAGCATTACCCACCATCAGAAATTCAATTTGCTCTCCACATACTGCTCGAAGATATGTCGTTCTTATTCAACTGCATCTTTTCAGTCGATTTATGCGGTCATATTCACCGCTAACCATTTCTTCAGCATTTGGATTATCTGAGAACAATAAAGCCATCGATTGCGACAGACTCATCCTGTTTCGTAAAGTTCTTTCCCTAATTTCTTTCTTCTTTATTCTTAACCGATGGCTTACCTCTATTCAAAGCCATTACTCCGGTGAAGAAGAAGAAGAAGAAGAAGAAGAAGAAGAAGAAGAAGAAGAAGAAGAAGAAGAAGAAGAAGAAGAAGGAGCAGGGGGAGCAGAAGAAGAAGAAGAAGAAGAAGAAGAAAGGGAAAATCAAGAATAATATTAGGACTCAAACTGGAAGCTAACAAAAGTGTAGAATATGGAAGTGCCTATAATTACTGACGTATCTGGAACACTGACACTTGTTTTGGAAGCCCGATTAGGCTAATTAGAAATTAGAAATTCGAGGAGGTATTGAGAGTAATCAAACGAATCGAGTAAGAATACTATGGAAGGTGCTGAAGATTTAAGAGAAATTAGTCATATTCATTTAACATCAATAAAAAGATATTTGATGTGAACCTTTAATAAGATTAATAATAATAATAATAATAATATATAATATATATATTATATATTTATATATATTTATATATATGTATATAAAATATATTATATATATATATATATATTAATACATGTTTCATTAAATAATATAGATAAGTGTTGTCTATATATTTTATGTAAGTTTTTTTCTGATAAGGTTTATAACATTATCATTAAACAATGAAAGAAAATCACAATATTGATACATATTTTTTTTATATATATATATATATATAATGAAAATATACCAGATAATCACTAAGCCATGTTTCTTTATATTTGATAACCAACTTTACAGAAAAAATTTGGATTACAAATGGGTCCCTTTTCAGCGGCGTACTGGCTAGTCTATTTTTAGAGTTTCTAGCAAATGAGTCATTCAAAAACATTCTCCCTCCAAACTCTTCCTACTTCAGATACAGAGACAAATGACTATTAATATATTAAAAAATAGTAATTTAACAAATCTTCTCAACCAACTTAAAAACGTTAAACATATATATAATTGATTTGGGGATTTAGGCTAATTTTATAGTAATTCGTCGAGCCTAGAATCCTCAACAGAATGCAGAAAGCACTGTACGGCCGTTTCGCCCTATCTGGTACTCATCAGCAGTGCGCATCCACTACCGAGAATCGAACTCGGATCGCTTCGATACAATGCGAAAGTCATAACAACTGTAACACGTGACTCGGTGACGAAGAAGACATAAACTAGACTCGATATAGCGCCGCTACTAACTACAGGTTCCCAGGTTATTCGGAGACCCTGGATAACTCTGTATACGTGGATGGGTATCGGTGAACGGAACTCGATTCTCAGTAGTGGATGAGTCCCAAATATAGGACGAAACTGTCGTCCAGTGCTTTCTGCATTCTGTTGAGGATTCTAAGCTCGACGAATTACTATAATATATATATATATATATATATATATGTGTGTGTGTGTGTGTGTGTGTGTGTGTGTGTGTGTGTGTGCGTGTGTCGAGGCACGGTTGAGTAGTAGATAGCGGCTCGGTTTGAGGAATCGGAGTGCCCAGTTCGAATTACATTCACTTACGTACTGATACCGTTGGGAAAGGTATGAATCCTCTCCTTCTCCCTCCAGATATGCGTAAATAGCAGGGAAGGATGATTTCTATAGCCTTGGATTGCAACTGGTCTAGTAGAAGGACAACTCTGAATTCAAAACCTGCGGAAGCTCGTTTGGGGACCTTGTGCCACACGGTGCACCAAGTCTCCGTATTCGGCCCTTGAAAAAGTGTGGTTGATTCTGCACAAAAACTCCCACCACTATAATCAAACACGAACCGACAGCCAGACTCTCATACGTCGTAGGGTGTGGTATCGCGGCGAAGGCGGTCTGGTTTCGCTTGCTTCCGCCGCCTACCCATGCTTAAGATCACTGGTAGGCGCGGGTCAACGGCCAGAGTCGATCTACGATATGTTTGTGTGTGGAAGTGTGTGCGTGTGTACACGTAAATATTAAGAATGAAAGCTAAAGCTTAAAATAGGCTACAAACTCAATATCAAAATCGACAGAGACTGTATTATAATGATATTATAATATTATTCATACAATAATATTAAAATCCGCTCCTCGGAGTTTCATGTAATAACAATTTTCACGTGGATAAAATAAAATAAAATAAAAATCATAAAACATTTCAGTAAAGATAATGTCACCTTGCCTTTAATTTCAGCAAACATTGGAATTAACTAAAAACAATACTGGAAAACGAATGTAGCAACATCTGAAGTACATCTGGGAAAAAATTATATAAAATAATAATAAGTTTGAAACCTGGAAAGTAATTTGTCTCTCACTAGGAGACGGAGACGCTTCAGAATTCTATCCAGCCTCGGAAGTGAGAACTGGGCTGATCTCACCTAAATATGTCAATAATCCTCCATTCTCGGCCTGATGTGGTTCTTGTAAAGGTAGAGAATTGCATGAGGGGTCTGGCACTTACTGGAGCAGTAAAGGAAGCCAGCCATTTTGTCACCATCTTTTGCGATGGATCGTATATACAGGTACCATTTGATGTTAGGTGTAAGTTTAAAGCCCAATAGTCTCTCAATACATGGAGCCTAACCGAGGTGATTCGGAGTTTGAATTTGAATATATATATATATATATATATATATATATATATATATATATAGTTTTAAGTTGAGTAAAATAAGAAAAAATGTAAAGTGCTCAATACCTTATTAGAGCATATTGTAAAAAAATCCTAGCGAGCCAGAAACTACCTACCTAGGTAGGTAAGTAGTCGTATGGTCTTAAGCTAATTTTAGGTTTTAGTGTTTGTTTTTACCAATAAATATCTTCCTTTGTCATATCATCTTCAGCCAATATATATATATAAAATTAAGTAATTCATTGAGTCTGAAAGCAACCTCAACAGTATGCAGAAAGCACTGGACAGCCGTTATATTTGGGACTCATCAGCAGTGCGCATCCACTATCGAGAATTGAAACCCTGACAGATATGTTGTCAAGCAAACACCATACCAACTGTTCCAACCGGCCTCGGTGACAAAGAGGTAGCAAATCAGAGTCAATATAGCGCGCTCGCTCACATATTCCGTGGTGGAACTCAATGAATTACTTAATTATAATTATCAAATGCTCCTTACAATTTCTATCATATGTATATCATTGCTTGATCCGGCTTCTAATGCTTCAGTTTGAGCGGCTTGGTGATAGAAGTCGTGGCTCCGGTGGGCACAGTCCTATGGTTACAGAGAACTTCAAATCCTCCTTACAATTTCTATTCTATATATATATATATATATATATATATATATATATATATATATATATGAAGAAATATAGATATAAAGTGTGCTATATTTATGAGATGAAACAGCCTGTCGCCTCTGAGTTTTGACTTCAATGTTCATTATATATATATATATATATATATATATATATATATATATATATATATATATATATATATATATAAGATAATCCTAAGGAGCCAGGCAAACCTAACTAGGTTTCACCTAAACGAATCGTCAGATAGATAGATAGATAGATAGATAGATAGATAGATAGATAGATAGATAGAAAGAAAGAAAATGACCTGACGGAGATAGATAGATAGATATATAGATAGATAGATAGATAGATAATGAACAGAATGAGATAGATAGATAGATAGATAGATAGATAGATAGATAGATAGATAGATAGATAGATAGATAGATAGATAGATAGAAAGAAAGAAAATGACCTGACGGAGATAGATAGATAGATAGATAGATAGATAGATAGATAGATAGATAGATAGATAGATAGATAGATAGATAATGAACAGAATGAGATAGATAGATAGATAGATAGATAGATAGATAGATAGATAGATAGATAGATAGATAGATAGATAGATAGAAAGAAAGAAAATGACCTGACGGAGATAGATAGATAGATAGATAGATAGATAGATAGATAGATAGATAGATATGAATAGGGTGAGAAAAATTAGATTTTTATTTGCTGTATCCTATTATTCATATCCAAGCAACATATTCATTTCTCATATAATTTAATTACATTGAAATAAATATTATATAAATTAATTATTAGAAGCAGATAATGAAAAAAAAAGACCTGATAAAACCGGAATTTATAAACAAGGATCATACCATTCATTAACGGATTCGAGGTTAATGTATTTTATTATTAAATATTGTTTGCGAGAGTGATTCTTGCCATATCATTAACTTCATTATCTGCTTTTCGTATGAATGATTTGCGTAATATATATATATATATATATATATATATATATGTATATAGCAACCACATCTCCACAATGCTATACACCAAATCCACAGATGTTTATTACTCTCTAAAATTCAATTTAAAAACATCAATATTCTACAGGTAAAGTTTAGGCATAAAACGTATCTTTTCGGAAGATGGGGATAACAAAAATGCATAGGGCAAGTATTCAGTTTCTTTCTCATTAGGAATTACTCACTTAAAACTATCAAAAAATCACTAAGGCTCCAAACAAAATAGAAATACTCTTCTAAACTATACGACAAAATAAAATAATTCTATGATTCCCGTTTTTTTTTTTAAATTTCAATTACAATATTCGCAAATTTTCCCATGGCTTACTAAAAGATTTCCACTATTTAAAACTCAACCACATAAATAAAAATTTATTTAACGGGATTCTATTCAACGCCCCACATCAGCCCCTCCCTATGCTACACATACTCCTAGCATCATCTATCATACATAAATCACCACCTCACCTAGGATGATGACGTGTAATAAACCCCGATGTGAAATTTGTAACTATGTTATGACTGATAGCATTTTCACATTCCCTAGCACCAACACGATATTCAAACCATCGTCTTTGACAGTTCAAATCTCATATATTTACTTTTTTATCACAAATGCCAAAAAGTAAATATGTTGAAGAAACAGGCACAGAATTCCGTCTTCGGGTCAATAACCATAAAAAAACAAAAAAAAAAACAACAAAAGCACTACAGCAATTTCCCTGTCGTTGTTCACTTCAACCAACGCGACCACAACATTGATAACATCAGGAGCGTGCTTTTATCGTTTTCATTTAAGTGCCAACAAGAACGACACAAATCGGAGTTAAAACACATTTCCAAGATAAAATCACATATTGAAGGATTAAACAGGGATTTAAGTTTAATACAGTTTCCACATATAGACTTCTAGGCACGATGGAGTAAGGCGTCATTTTATCGAAAGATACATGATTTCCTAAGCGTTTATCACGCATGACACGTAACTGACTGAATACAACACATAAAAAATCAAACAACATTCCCCGGAAGAATGATTCCCACGTCATTGTTTATTGTTTATTTCTCGTTTCATTGAAAACGGACAGAGATGTGTCCGAAAATACCGACTTTAAAAACTTTCTCTTTGTGCTTCGCTTTTAACAAAAGCGCTATTATTAATATTATTGAAAATATTTTTAACATTTTCTGGTCTTCTTATTCCACGAATTTCATTAAGACACCTATTAAATTCACATATCAAAAGAAGCACAGGTGGACTATATTTCGTTTTAATTACACACACACACACACACACACACACACACACACACACACACACACATATATATATATATATATATATATATATATATATATATATATTGCTTGAGAAGAAGTATCAGCAGCAGCTATCATAGAGTGGCCCGAGTTAACAAGAGGGCACTAATGTGAATCTTGGCAATAGCAGGGAGAGGAGGTAAGAAATAAGTTCAATATAGCAGCATGATGCTAGGTTTGGCTAGGGAAATGAGTGACATATTGGGTAATGGAAAAAATTTATGTCTGTATACCGGGAACATCAGTACCTTTGAATATTTCAGCCACGTGTTGTGGTGAGCATTAAAGTCACCGAGGACAAAGATGCTCGCAGATGGATGGAGAGAAAGTGCCTTCTCTATACGGTCGTCTACTGCGTCTAATATATCACAGTCTGAGGAGGTGATAAAGAAAAAAGAGATAGCTGACGGTTTGGTTAGGAAAAAGAGTAAGGAAGTCCACGATTTGAGTGAGGGATTGGGCATTGGAAAAAAAATATTTTTATCATTTTCTGGTCTTTTTATTCCACGAATTTCATTAAGACACCTATTAAATCCATTAAAAGAAGCACAGGTGGACTATATTTCGATTTAATTACGTATATATATATATATATATATATATATATATATATATATATAGCATAAGAAGCCACGTATACTTTCTTAATATGTATATAATATAGAAGAAAACAACTGAAAAGTTGCAAATTAAAAAAAATTGAATGTTTTTTTGGTGATAATATATATTTGAAATTTTAGATCGGCCCAGATCTTTCATCAAAAATGACTGTTTTCAGAAGTTTGCTTACATTACGTAGCGTCCCTCGCGAGACGCGAACGTCACGTGATATGGAATGCAACTGTGTTTGAATATTTCTAACGTAAATCTAACTGTACAAATATTTTAGATGATGTTTAACATTTTTTTTAACTATATCTAGAAAAAAAATTTGTTTAACTATTGAAATATTTATAAAGATTTAAAATACCTAAGTCTTTATTTAACCCTAGTTTATATGTATTTAATTTTAAAATCCAGTATTTTTCTTTTTTTCTGCGTCGGTATGTGGAACTGAAATCAGAATCTATCACTACACATTTACAGTTTTCTAATGAGTGTCCAGGTTGATTAAAATGTTCAGCTATGGGGGAATAAGGATTGTTTTGACGTCTGGTTAGTTTATGGTTGTTGAAGCGAAATCTAAAATTATTTCCAGATTCACCAATATATCCAGTATTGGGACATATTGTGCAGAATAAATAGTAGATTATGTTACTATTTAAAAAATATAAATAAATACTTTCACAAAAAAAACATTTAATTTTTTTTTAATTTGCAACTTTTCAGTTGTTTTTTCTATATTATATATATATATATATATATATATATATATATATATATATATATATATATATATATATATATATTTAAGATAAGCCTAAGATGCCAGGCAAACCTACCAAGGTTTTACCTAAACGAATCGTCAGATAGATAGATAGATAGATAGATAGATAGATAGATAGATAGATAGATAGATAGATAGATAGATAGATAATGAACAGAATGAGATAGATAGATAGATAGATAGATAGATAGATAGATAGATAGATAGATAGATAGATAGATAGAAAGAAAGAAAATGACCTGACGGAGATAGATAGATAGATAGATAGATAGATAGATAGATAGATAGATAGATAGATAGATAGATAGATAAGGAACAGAATGAGATAGATAGATAGATAGATAGATAGATAGATAGATAGATAGATAGAAAGAAAGAAAATGACCTGACGGAGATAGATAGATAGATAGATAGATAGATAGATAGATAGATAGATAGATAGATATGAATAGGGTGAGAAAAATTAGATTTTGATTTGCTGTATCCTATTATTCATATCCAAGCAACATATTCATTTCTCATATAATTTAATTACATTGAAATAAATATCATATAAATTCATTATTATATATCAGTGCGTTTTTATTTTAAGAAGTACAATATGCAAATTTGAGAAAATATATCTATATAATTCAATTATGCTTTTTTTATATTTATACATATATGTAAATACATGTTTAATAGATTCTTTTCGCGACATTTTTCAAACCTTTAATTCGATTAATTAAATTGATCAAATTGTTAATATCATTTGAGCTTAAAGATTGCCTTGTATTGAGTTTTCTTCTATTGTGTAACCTTCGATAATTGAAATTTAAAATAATTATTATTTGAACAGAATCTGTTGCGTGTGTCAAAATATTTATTTTGAAGGTTTTGCGTTTGTTTATCCCGACAAATGTCTAATAGACTCCTTTTTTTTCTTTTTAAAAGAAAGGCTATGTCTTTTCGAGAAGCAGCTGATCATAACTCCCCGCCGCTTCTTTTTACATTAATATTTCATTATAGACATGAATTCTCATGAAAGACAGTGGATTGATCTTGCCTTTACTTTCTGCATAGTTTCAGAATTCCAAGATATCTTTCTCCTAGGCTGGCATCCAACTAAGGCTCACACGTCCAGTTTACCTTAATATTTACCCCATTTAACGGCACATTTATACGCACTTTTTTTACTAAATATCTTTTAAAATTACCCTGCGTTTTATATGCAATATATAGGTTTGAAATTCGCGATAGTCTGCAGAAATTACCTGCCTAGCAACACCTATTAGCTTAGACATTAGAGTAACTTTCATATACCTAGTGTCATTTGGGCACCTCGAGGTGGTGTAATTGTTAAGCAAGCTTGTCTCTGTAGAACAATTACGACTGAGTAATGAGTTCGATCCTCACTGGGTGCCTCATACTTTCGGCCTTGTGCAGCATCTAAGCTGTGCTTAGAAAATCCGTATACCTATTGTCATTTTTAAAAAAGTTATTATGCAGATTAAAAGTGTTATCATTGATAATATTCATTATATTAATTTCATCACATTTAATGTTAGTACCTTGTTTCACTAAAATTATATGTAATAAATTCAAATTATATATTTGTAAAATATATTTGTTTCATTAATATTTTTCTTGTGATAACTTCCGGTTGCATTGGTATAAATACAATCAGAATTTTTATATCCTAATTATTCCACTAAGACGTTTACAAGACGCAAGTTGTATAAATCTTATAAAGGAAAATTTTTGACTGAATTTTAATGGTAATTGTACTGTTTTGCTCAATTGTAATAATTGCTTGATTTTTATTTTGTTTTCTTACCTTTGGATATAATAAAGTTTTTATAGGCTTGTGTTCTTTTCTTATTATTTTTCGTTTAATTGTAATCATGGCTTGTTTAACCAAAATAATATGTCATAAATATAGCCTAAACTGTAACATTTACTAATAATTTTACTAATTTTACTAATTACTAAATTATTTCTTGCGTCTTATACACCCGTGCGTCTTATATGCCGTAATTACGGTAATTAATAAGTAGGGTGAGAAGAAATGGATTTATGATTTTCCCAAGGTTAGTAATGCAAGATGTACGCTGTAGATTTGTTCGGAATTTGAACCCCGCTAACATATTCTACCAGCCGGTAAACGTATTCTACCCGCCCATTCAACGGAGTAAGTTCTTTAAATTAAATCATTTTCATTGTTTTTCACTTATCTTATTTGCTACCTCTTCGTCACCGAGGCCCGTTGGAACAGTTGGTATGGCGTTGTGCTTGATAACTTAACTGTCAGGGTTTCAATTCTCGGTAGTGGATGCACACTGCTGATGAGTCCCAAATATAGGACGAAACGGCCGTCCAGTGCTTTCTGCATTCTGTTGAGGTTTCTTTGAGACTCGATGAATTACTTAATTATAATTATCAAATCCTCCTAACAATTTCTATTATATATATATATATATATATATATATATATATATATTACCCGTGTTTGAACATCAACGTCAGACGGCGGTAGTATTGACGTAACTACACTTCAGCCAAGAATGCCAAATAGCGAGAAACGGTTTATAGATTGAGATTGGTTGTACCAATTCTACAAGGAGAGGTAGTTTGCTTCTCTTCCTTAAAAATCAGCATTTCAAATTTGCGCTGTATCTGAATTTGAACCCTGACTTGAAGAGCTGAAAGAAACTTGTTTTTTTTTTCTGATATAAAGGGTACAGAAGAAGCGCCTCTCACATATACCACCCAGAAATGACTTCCACATGATGGTAAGACATAATCTAGATGAAGACACCGTTTGCCACTGATGTCTCACTATTTTGTGATAGATATTTCTGTGGAGGGTTATGTGGGAGAATTTCTGCCGCACCCTGTTTAATAAGCTCAATTCAGTATGGGAGAATTTTTCAAAAAAAACGTTTTCACCTCATAGAAGACAGTAAAATAATAAAGCACAAGAGGTCGTGGAAGAATGAGTAACAGAAGAAAATTAACAATGAGAAGAGAAAAGATGGATGAGGAGGACAATAGATAGCGATTGACATTGCATTTAAATTTTCGCAGATTAAACTTGGCTGGGAAGCATGGAGCCGGAAGGAAGTTCCACAAGCGAGGAGTGAGAGAAAAGAAAATGCTAGTATAGAATTTACGGTTACATTTAGCTAGCTCAAATATAAATTGATGAGATATCTATGCCAGTCTAGTACTGAGCTTAAATTTAAAAAAAAAAGTTTAGATACCCTACCGAAGAGAACATCCGAACAAATACGATTTATAGAAATAATACAAAAAAGCAAACTTGCGACGATGGAAAAGTGACTAGAGCCGAGGGGCTAGATCAGGGCCAATAATATTGCTGATTTTAATCTTGAGATTTTATCAAGAATCTCACCATAAGTAGGAGGAGCACTAAAATTATATGTGACAGAAATATTCTTAACATGGACGAACAGTAGATTTATAGAAAGAGCTGCTTCGACACCGCCATGTTTTCTCGCTACTCCTCGAGCTATGAGTGATGCGTGTGCGTGAAGCACTCATATATGTATCATATATTTTTTCCACCCGACGTAAAAAACGGTAATGATTTGTTTGGTTAGCTTATATGGGCACCAACAAGAACGTTCAATAAAAATCATTGAATATATGTCTGGCGGCATCACAAAACATCGCAAATGCAGGAAAAGTAGTTCGAAAATATATATCCTTTAATGGAGTCAATAAATAAACGATGACATACCTTTAGAAGATCATTTTAACATTACTGTCTAATCAATATGATATGGTTAAAAGCCTTTATATGGTTAACAGTTATAAATTTATATGTCTATGGTTCTTATATTTATATGGTTAACAGTTATGAATTTATATGGTTAAGATTCTTATATTTATATGGTTTTTGTTATGAATTTATATGTTGCATTTTCATGTAAAACCTAATTTTATCAATTACCTAATTACCCAGTAGATCTTTGAAAATATATTGAATTAAAAATGTTTACTGAATCCGCATTGGTGATATGATTTCTTTCGAAAAAAAAGGTACCTAGTAGATTTTATGACACGGCCCCGGTAACTGCAAAATTTACGGGTTAAGAGAGTGAGCAAAAGAAAGAAGGAAAAAAGACAGAAAGGAGAGAACAATTATGAAAAAGGGAGTAAAGAATAAAGGATAAAAGGAAGGAAAAAGAATGAAATAAAACAAAGAAAGAAAATAGGAAGAAATAATGAAAGAAAATAGGAATCAAGTAAAAGCTAAAGAAAATGGCGGAATGGTAAGAGTGGGGAACGAAAAAGGATGAAAAGAAGATAGAAAGAAAGAAGAAAAGGATTTAAGAAAGAAAGAAAAAGAAAAAAAATGAAAGAAGGAAAGAACGAGAGAGAGAAAGAAAGAACACGGGTGAAAAAGAAGCTAAGAAAATATAAAGGAAAGAATATGTAAAGAAAAGAAAAATTAGAGAGAAAGAAAAAAGAAAAGAAAAAGAGAAAAATAAGGGACAAAGAAAGAAAGAGAGAAAGAAAAAACTCGGGTGAAAAAGAAGTTAAGAAAATAGGAAGGAAAGAATATGGAAAGAAAAGAAAAATTAGAGAGAAAGAAAGAATAAATGAAAAAGAGAAAAATAAGAGACAAAGAAAGAAAGAGAGAAAGAAAGAACACGGGTGAAAAAGAAGATAAGAAAATAAGAAGGAAAGAATATGGAAATAAAAGAAAAATTAGAGAAAGAAAGAAAAAAAAGAGAAAAGTAAGACAGAAAGAGGGAAAAAAAAGAAAAAGATAAAAGTAAGAGGGAAAGAAAGAAAACTGAATGTAAAGAAAAAAGAAAGAACTAGGTAAAACAAAGAATAAAGCAAGGAAAA
This sequence comes from Acanthosepion esculentum, assembly GCA_964036315.1. Classification (NCBI taxonomy): domain Eukaryota; kingdom Metazoa; phylum Mollusca; class Cephalopoda; order Sepiida; family Sepiidae; genus Acanthosepion; species Acanthosepion esculentum. The sequence goes on from OZ038499.1 coordinate 18,657,000, forward strand.
AATGAAGAAGAAAAAACGAGCTAGAATGCGTTAGAAACGAGAGGCCCTTGCAGATTAAAACTTCTGATCACATCCAAAAAAGAAAATGTCGGTTTGAATAAAAAGTCAAACCGGTAAAAAACGCAACGAAATAACAAAATATTCAACATAAAAAGTTGAATGCAAATAACAGAAAATTCACAAACAGGTATTAAAAACAAATAAAAGAATTGGTGACAGACAGAAAGGAAGGAGCGTTTCATTAATTTTCAGAATCGCATTACTTTATGGCTGCCGGCATTATTACTTTTTCTCTTCAATTGGTTGTTTGCAGCCTTCGAAATTCTCCGCCTCCATTACCACTTACTTCTCATTACGTCACCCCTCTGTGCTATTGCCTCGTCGGAGCCATTATATTCTCATACTGTTGCCCGTCATAAAAAAACGGGAAGGTTTTTCGCTGAGGCAGTCGGTAACTTACCTACGCTAATCATTGATTTTGCTCGGAAACAAAGTAAGTAATCGGCGAGGAGAGACGGTTTAGGTAAAGAAGTTTTAAGGGAAAACGTTTGACGAAAGATTGTGATTAACTAAATCGCGTTCAACATCTCGCGAATCAGCGGCACGAGATTTTGGCTTCCAGATAAATGGGGTAATTCGATACAATCCATTAAATTTCCGCCATCTTTTTTATGGATTTTTTTTTCTTTTTAAATTTTGTTTCTTTTTTTTTCTCTTCTTTTCTCTGATAGAAATAGAGATTTGAATAGATCTTATGAGACTATATTACTGGGGCGCGTTAAACAGCGTATCTCTAATCTAGGCCGAGAAGGTGGGTGGTGTTTTGATATTTAACAGAGAACATCTGAAGCTCTTTATACGTCTCAAAGAACTTCCCGAATTTCGGTTCAAATATAAATTTTGTTCGTAAATAGAACAACGATTTACGATGTCTGTTTCAAAAATTTCGTGCCTTTTAAATTCTTTTGGCAATGTGGTAAAAAGTCACTTTGCAGAGCGTGAAGAATCATTGTTTTGCAATCTGTCATCAGTTCCCAAGTCGGCATTTATGCAGATGACACTACCATTTAGGTCTGTTTCAATAGCAAATCCGTCAGAGCTGAGAAACTAAACCTGGCTGCTGCTCTTTAAAAGGACCTCCAATCTGTGGTTAACTGGGGCAGGAAGAAATAGCTTGTAAATTTGACCGCATCCAAAACAAAACTGCTCTCATATAATCAACGTAGAAAAACATTTCCGCCTGTCATCAGCATGGCTGATGCTAGACTCCTTGAGAGCGACACACTGCACCTTCTTGGCTTCCTGTTCTCAACCGACTTGAAGTGGAGCGACTACATTGAATCTATAGCTGTATCTACTGCAAGGTAAATTGGATCACTGTGCCAGAAAATTGTTCTAATCAGAGTCCATCTTGCAAATTTACAAATCTACAATTCGTCCGTGCATTGAATACTGTTACCATATCTGGTCAGGTGCTTCCGCAGTTTATCACGAGATTCTTGATAAGATCCAACGAAGGATCTGTAATGTAACTGATCCTGACATAACATATCGACTTCAGTCATTAAATAATCTTGCCATATCTGGTCTGGTGCTCCTGTTGTATATCTCGAGATTCTTGGCAAAATTCAAAGAAGAATCTGTAATGTAATCGATCCTGACATAGCATCTCGAATTCAGTCACTTTCTCACCGACGTATCTTGGCGTCTCTATGACGTTTCTACAAATATTTTCACGGCAACTGTTCCGACGAGATTTCTTTCCTGGTACCCCGAATACATGAATTTAAGCGTATTACTAGAACTTCTGAGAGGGTGGGCGGGATAACTTCAACATCTCCGGTGCAAAAGGAACCGGCAAGCCATTTTACTATTCTACCTTGAATGCCACTATTAATTGAGTAATGGAGGGGAGTGGTGACCACAGCGGCGGTGCAAAATGCTTAAACTGAATAAATAACTATTTGAACGATTGTTACATTCTTTTTTTTTTTAACTCTCTGCAAATGGAGTGTTACTGTTTACTAAGTTCCTCCACAGCATAACACAAAGTCATGTATATGGGATAGCCATCAGGCATCAGGAATTGATTCTCATTTTTCACTGAAACATTACTCTTGATATCAGACTTAGTCCTGCTTCTCAGTATGAACGACCTTTTGGTTTTTCTATCTAGGATTAGAGACTGTGATCCGTTTGACGACCATCTTTTCTGAAGTGGAGTTAGTTATGCTTTCTGAACGAGAAACCTGCACAATAATAAACATGAAGAACTTGAACGCACTGCGTCCGTGTATTAAATAATCTTGCCATATCTGGTTTGGTGCTCCTGTTGTATATCTCGAGATTCAAAGAAGAATCAGTAATGTAATCGATCCTGACATAACATCTCGACTTCAGTCACTTTCTCACCAGTGTGACTTGGCGTCTCTATGACGTTTCTACAAATATTTTCACGGCAACTGTTCCGACCAGTTTTCTTCTCTGGTACCCCGAATACATGAATTTAAGCGTGTTACTAGATTGGCATCAATCTCACACTCTTTTAATGTCGAAATAGTTAAAGGCAACTCACGCCTCTCCTCCAACAGGTTCTTTCGTCGATCTTACCTATAGAACTCCCTCCTGTTTACTTACTCTCATGATAACTACAATCTTCAAATATTTAAATGCAATGTCAATCGCAGTCTTCTTGAGTCCTGTTTCCTCTATTTTCTTTATACTGAGTCTTTTCTCTCTCTGGAGACACCTGAGTACTAGTGGCATTCCTGCTTTGCTTGTGGTGAAATGATTATTTTTTTTTAAATATACGGTTAAGTTTAATATTTTCTAACATGAAACTAAACCACTAAAAAAAAACAACAACTTTTATTCACGAACGTACAATATTCTGACCTACGTTAATTATAGCTAACTATATGTTGTAACCTTAAAAGGGTACTGAATGAGGAATAACCAAAACGGAGGTTGGAAATGAAATGGTAATCTTTATAATATCAACAAAATGCAATACTCGCCAGCAGCGTGAAGTAGGTAAACCACTGCCAGTGGTGGACTACTTAGACAGCATATGTTGAAATCGAATCTTGTTAACTATAAAGGTGACTATCGACGTGGCTACCCTTATGGAAATGTAAAAATCCATAAAATCCTATCATTTCACAAATACCTACACCAGTATATTACCTTTCAAACCCCTTAATAAATTAATTACTCTCTACCTCGCAAGTAAATATTGTATTAACTTCACAAATGAATTTATACAAATTCTTCATGCTGTAAAACCAAACAACCAAATAATCGCATCTTCGGATGTAGGCAATTTATTTACTAATGTCCCCATCCATGAAAAGACTGACATCATTATCCGTGATGTTTACAATCACACTTCTCTCCCATCCATATGTTAACCCACTATTAAAAAAATTTTTTTTTGCACGTTCCACTCAAGTACCTTTTCATGGCCCCTAAGTAATATTTATACTCACATAGACGGTATTGTGATAGGATCTCATCTAGGCCCCCTTTTTTCTAATTATTATATGACAAATTTAGAAAATAAAATAATTAATGACCCTATTAAAACCCTATATATATATATATAGATGACATTTTCGTTTTAGCTAAAAATATTGATTAAATTACAAAACGTTAAACAAATTTGAAAGTCACACCGCCCTCAAATTTACGCTAGACCTTAATAATAAAATTCCATTTCTTGATGTACTTATTGATTCCAGCACAGATAAATTTACTACTTCTCTATACAGAAAACTCACTAGCATTAACTCGTGTCTTCTTAATTATAATAGTTTATGCATCCAATAATATACGTTAGCTGTTATAAAAGACTTAATCCAACGCACACAATTGATATCTTCTTCCCCTAAAAAACCATATTCTATAAAGAATTACATAACATTAAACAATCTCTTGTTTCCCTATGGATTCCCTAATTCCGTTATTGATCAACAAATTACAATGTATCTCAATAAATTTAATAATACCTCTAACAAAATTGATAATATTAATAATAAACTTAACCATAATAATGGACATCAAAATAAACATAATACTATTACCTTATATTATTGTTACCAAATGCATAATAATTACTAATATGATGAAACATTCCTCAAAAACATTATAGGTTAAATATTAAACCGATTAATAATAATAAACAAGCTTATCATATATTATAAAAAAATTAAAACAATTGACCTTAGAGTCTCTAATAACCCTACAACCACACAACAAAATCCTATACAAAAGAACAATATAGTGTATCAATTTACATGACTGTTCAGAGTTTGTATCTCTGATACTAATAAAAAACCCACTACATATATTGGTTTTACTACAACCACGCTCTCCGGTGGATTCACCTGCCACCTTTCTGATCTTAGTTCTATTAAACAATATTCCTTAGAAAAACATAAATATGTACGTAATATTAGCTATTAGTTGATAACACATTAATACTCACACATACACACAGTAAAAAGAACATTCAGATATGGGAGGCCATCTACATTAAAATAAAGCAACCCGCACTCAAGAGAATTACATTTCAAACTAGTCACAGCACATTTACTTGCATCTAAACATATCGTTCTGTTGGTAATTTTTTGGTCTCTCACGTGACCCGGCTTCATATAACCGCATCATGAATTTACGACCTGCGTCTGCTATTCTGCGATCGTTATCCTCGCATAGCAATCAACTAATAGAATGTCATGTTTGATGGTGAATATCTTTGTTTAAATGTTCATTTAACCACTCTGAAGATGGCTCATGAGACCCGAAAGCTTAGATCAAGAAACACCTTAATAAAAAGAATATCCAAATGCTGGACAGTTTTTCTTTTTATTTTCTCCCGAAATTAAATTAAATTAAATTTACGACGTTTAGAACGGCTCATGATCAAACATAACAGACATTCGTTGTCTGTTATATTTAACAATATATGTTTGAATAATGATCTACTGCCCAATACACTATATATATATATATATATATATATATATATATATATATATATATATATATATATATATATATATATATAAAGAAATATAGTCTTAAAGTGTGCTATATTTATAGGATAAAGTGCTCAATATCAGAGATAGAGCGTGTGTAAATATAAAAGTGAACATAGAAGTCAACACTTAGAGGGGACAGTCTGTTTCATGCTAGATGCAATCATCGGAACTCGGGTGCTGTTATTTTTCTCGGCTATTTATATATACGGGTCAGTGGTGCATTATGGGTAGTCATTTTTGGCAGATATTTTAACAGAAGTCGTTTATTTGTTTATTTATTTATTTATTTGTGTCAAATTATTTTACTTGTTTTTATTTAATTTTATTTTTGTTTTTGATCCGTTATATTTATTTTATTTTTATTTATTTTTTTATTTATTTATTTTGATCGGTGTTTTTATTAACTTAATAAATATTTGTTTATATAGCTTATTGTGCGTAGTCTATTATGGCGGCTATTTTACCGGAAGTCGTTTGTTTATTTATTTGGGTCAAATTATTTTGCTTGTTTTTAATTATTTTTATTTTTTATTTTTTATCTTATATATTATATATTATTTTTATTTTGATCGGTGTTTTTATTAACGTAATAAAAATTTGTTTATATAGCTTATTTAATAGTTTCGTTTGTGTTTGGGAAGATAAAACTATTTGTTGAATTTTGGGGTTGATTGTTGTGGTTTGTTCTGACTATTATTTTGGCGGGAACAATTTTTTATTTATTTATTTGGATTGATTATCTTTATTTGTTTTTTCTAAACGGCTAGTTTATCGGTATCAGTTGTTAGTTTATTTATATATTTATTTAGTTTATTTATATATTTATTATATATATATATATATATATATATATATATATATATATATATATATATATGTGTGTGTGTGTGTGTGTGTGTGTGTGTGTGTGTATTTGATCTTAACGTTTATTCCAACTTAATTTCAATAAAAACAAAATAAATCTAATAACATGTATTTTCTCTTTTTTCCTCAGTAATTTTATAATTTTAAACTTAATATAGATGAAATTTAAATTTATAATGGGTAATTTTTAATTTCAATTTTTATCGTATAATTTAATAATTATTAGTGAGAATGAATTCTATTTTAGTCTAACCCAACATTAAAGCATTAAATAATTATTATACCTTAGTTCGTTGTCAAGTTTTTTGAATTCTCGTATACTTGTATTTTGATTGTTCATTCAAGCTTATGTAACAGCGTTTCCTCTTAGCGAGGGATGTTTCATTGATTTGAACCTTTTAAATCCTACATACAACACCATCACTTGATAAGACACCAGAAGTGTTGAAATAAAATGGCTATTTTTGTAGTGATTTTATAACATATTTATGTTATAATTTTCGAATAAATACTTATATTTGCTCTACTCTGTATTGATCACTCTTTTAAGAATAGTATTTGTTGGTTATTTAAATTTATTACGTATACACCAATCCTATACTTGGATATATATATATATATATATATATATATATATATATATATATATATATATATATATATATATATATAAGTGAACATAGAAGTCAACACTTACAGGCGACAGTCTGTTTCATTCTAGATGCAATCATCAGGCCACCCCTGGTCCCTGACGATTGCATCTAGCATGAAACAGACTGTCGCCTCTAAGTGTTGATTTCTATGTTCACTTCTATATTTACACACCCTCTATGTCTGATATTGAGCACTTTATCCCATAAATATAGCACATTTTAAGATTATATTTCTTCATATATATATATATATATATATATATATATATTGGTTCTCTGTAATTTGGATCTTGTGTGTAAATCATTATTGCTAACAATGAGGTTGTTTTATAGTAGATAATTAATTTTACTGGATTCAATTGCGTTCTCAGGAATATTTTTATACCGTCTAAATTATTTCTAAGAGGACATTGACTCATAAAATTAAGGTGGCGACTTAAGGAAGAAACTATTTCTGTCTTAATTTTTACTACTCAGTGTACTAGATATACTACAGGCGTTATAAATATTTCATCTTGAGAGCACATAAGACTCATTCTCTGGTCCACTTATCATGAAAGTGTTTAACAACGTAAAACGAATTTTAGTTAATAACAGTTTTCTAAATTATCTCATAGATCCCAATATTAGATATTTTCTCTCTAAGGTAACAAATAGCAACACTGAACATACAGAAAAACAATAACATTAAGATATTCTATAAAAACCAAATACATGTTATCTGCAAGGAAGTTGAATCTTACCTTAGAAATTAAAAATAATTATCGAATATATATATATATATATGTCATGTAAATTGAACTGCACCACATACTTGATATATATATATATATATATATATATATATATATATATATATATATATATATATATAGCAATATATTATTATTATTTTTATTATAAGAGATTATAAGAAACATATTGAATTCACAACTCTGGGTCTAGTCACTGGATGTAACCAATGTCTTTATCCACTGGGCTATGTGTTGTAAGTTCAATACCAGTTCACAGCAGTGGTAAACCAAAACGTGGAGAATTTAGTTAAAGGGAAATAACTGAGACATCCAAAAGAGGCATGCCACGTGGAACTAGAACAATCTACCCCGGTGGACGAAATAAAGGTTTC
>OZ038499.1:18667184-18699684 GCA_964036315.1 Acanthosepion esculentum
GAGAAACTGAGCGATTGGGTATCGAAAACCAGGATCTTGGTTTGCTGCTAAACATTTTCAAAATTCGGGACCAATGGCGCAGTTTCGAATCTGGGTTATCTATTCAACTGGTCGGCTTTGGGGGGCGTGTAGGAAAGCCACACCTCTAATTTTGACATAGGGTAATTGAGTACTTGTTCTAATTTCTTAGTCTCATAGTTCAAAGTGACCTGCAATCTGTGCTCTCCGCTGAAGAAGGCAGAGAACCGTAAGTGCGACATTGCAATCCGTAGACATACTGGGAAGGCCAAAGACGAATTCCAAAAGCTAGGCAGAATATTACGAGACAGAAGGACTTCTTTAGTAACAAAGAACAGAGTACTGAGCTGCTACGTGAAAACTGTCTTCTTTTACGGCAGCGAATGTTAGGCGGTCTCCTAAAAGATGAAGAAGAGACTCTGATCAACTGGGGTATGGTTCTACAGAACTATGATAAGGACATCATAGACCTAGTGTGTGAGAAACGATGAGGTTTTGGAGAGGATGAAAACAAGGAGGAGGCTTATACTTAACATCAGGAAGAGGCAGCTGAAATCTGGGACACTTAATGAGAAATGAGGGCTTGGAGAATCTGATACTCACAGGTCGAATAGAGGTAAAGTGAGACAAGGGAAAGCAACTCATGACATACCTGGCGAGCTTAAGGAAGTGGATAACAGAATATAGCCTGGGTGAAGTAGAAAAGGGATAAAACTTATTGAGAGCTGCAAGAGATAGGAGGAGGTGGAGGGCCGTGATCGGTTATGTCCTGAAGGGACACAACACATAAAAAAAAAAGAAGATGAAGCAGGCATGACCGGCTGGACGGTCCACCGTGCGCGCGTCTTCTGCTCGTCTGTCGGACGGAGGCGAGGTAATGTTGCTGGTCACTTTGCTATTGTTAAAGGAATGGCTTGTTATTCTAAAGCCTCCGAAACGAAACTGCTCTCTTTATTCTCTCAGAAAACACTTTTTTTAAAACTTCCATCATCATGGCTGGTGCTAACCTTTATGAGAGTGAATTATTACGCCTTCTCGGACTAACGTTTTTAGCTGACATGAAGTAGAAAGAGTATATATTGGATCAATTTCTAGCTCCTCTGCAAAGAAAGCTTTATCGCGCTAGACGATATTTCCCGCCAATATCTCTATATGTCTACCATTCGTTCATGCTTAAGTATTGGCACTATCTATGGTCTGGTTCTCCTGTTACATATTTAAAGAACATTGATGAAATCCAAAGAAGAATCTGCAATGTTATAGGTCCTAGTCGGGTATCTAGGATTCTGTCATTTTCTTGTGGCTTTTTATATAAATACTTTTATGGTAATTGTTCTGATAAACTTTCCACTGTCCAATTTAATCGCAGTACTAGATTGGCGGCAAGGTCCCATAATTTTACATTTGAAATGGTTAGATGTAACCGTAAGTTCTGTGCTAACAGTTTCTTCTATCACACTTCTCGCTTGAGGAGCTCATTTCCAGCTTCTTGCTTCCCAGTCAGTTTCATGTTCAAAATTTTAAATTCAATGTCAATCGATATCTTCAATGTTTTAATTCCTGTTCTCTCACCTTGATAGAGGTTTTTCTCAGATTCTCTAACACTCGGTAACCACTTGCGTCTTAGTGGCTTTATTGCCCTGGTTGGAATAAAATGATTTAAATAAATATATATTTAGATATTTCTATCATTGCCCTTTGTTGAATTTGAAAGTTGATAGATTGATTTGTTTTTTAGAGCTTATCAACATTTTGTAAGTTACTTTAAAGTCAGAAAATATTTTTTAGATGATAATGATTTTACTGATACAAGTCTTACTATTTACCCCATATCAGGAGGTAGAAGAGGTGGATTCCAACGTTATTAACGTGTAGGTGAATATAACGTAGCCAACTTCCTATTCTGAGCCGTTCGCATTACAGCAACAACCCTTCTAAACTTACAGCTCTTGCAGTCACCCATCCAGATAATGACTTTGGTGAGAGTCTTGATCAAGTATCAAGACGCGTCGGACTCTCGGCTTTCGGGCAGAGAGGAACCCTGACGAGGCCATGCCGAAGGACAGTCTCGTCTAGGGAGGTTACCAAACCCGACCCCATGTATGCGGGGTCTTCGGGGAAATTTGGACCGATCGGAGGGGCTTGTATCGACCTACATAAAAAAATCGGCCTTGTTTTATATCCAGACGAGGCTATGCCAAAGGACAGAGTCTCGTCTAAGTAGGTTGACAACCCCGACCCCATGTATGCAGGGTCTACGAGTAGATTTTGTCTACGGGCTTGTATCAAACTACATAAAAATCGGCCTTGTGCCACATCCTGCTACGTAAGGAGGTCGTGTAAATACCGGCTTGATCAAGTGTCAAGCAACTTCACAGCCGGACGGACGAACGAGAACGAAGTTTAGCAATATGTGTGTGAAAAAGAAAAGATAGTTAAAAAAAAAAATTCCCCCAAAACGACAAAGGTGCTACAAATGAATAGATTTGAAAACAAAAAAAAAACTGACAACGTTTTACATCTGACCGAAACGGACGTTAAACACACGGCCCCGATCGAGGGAAAACCGAACTACGCGAGACGAAAACGAGCGGCTACCTTCGACCCATGCACCACACGTCCCGAAGCCGTTTACTTGCGACGGGATTCGGCGTTGGGCTTCTCCCGGTTCACTCGCCGTTACTAAGGGAATCCCGGTTGGTTTCTTTTCCTCCGCTTAGCGATATGCTTAAGTTTTTCTCACTAAAGCCAAATAGTATCTTTGATATATCTATTCTGTCTTTTGACGCAATCATAACGAAATAGTTCCTTATACATGAGATATTGGCAAGGCGTAAATGGTTGTGCAAACTAAGGCAGGGAGAAGCAAAATTACAATAAGATGATAGCAGGAACATCCATTTGCAAAAAGGACAGGGGGAAACGCGATTTAGAAATAAGAATCACGTTTTATTATCCGATATTGTTCAGCGCGGACCGGTATTGATTTATGTAACACTTCAGTTGTTCGTACAAGTCCGTGACCCCTTCTCTTCGAGACTCGTTTTATTTCTTTTTTTTTAAGCTTGACTTGTATGCCGTTAATCTCATTTCATCTCGTTATTTATGAGTTTCTTTATGTATCTAGGTGGTCCACAGTGCTGGTCGTTTTAACAGAATTGGGTACAATAGAGGAAGATCGATTTCGAGTGGAGCGAACGAAAACAACTGAGTATCGATGTCGTCTATAGCAATTACCGCGCGTGTATAAACCTTTATATGAGTGACGAGATTTCGAGACTTTCATACGCCTTCAAAACTATAAATCAAAGCCTTCGTTGCGAATATATATATATATATATATATATATATATATATATATATATATATGCATGACTCTTCGGTAAATCGAATTGAGTTCTCTCAGTCACTGTGTGTTTATCTAAAAATAAATACGCTTAAATTCAACTTCTTCCCTGTCGTGTGCCAACGGCTTAGGAGTAAAATCTCTGACACCAATTCAGCCGGGTTTCAATCCTAGCTAGAGGCAACCGGACGTCTAGCCACACTGATGAGCTGTCATACGGCGAAACAGTCTGTCTGTGGATGACAATATATATAAATATATATATATAGTGTATGTGTGTGTTAACGGTTTTGTTGTCCATTTGTTACATTAAACTCTGGACTGTTGTATTTTAGAAATGATTAAAGATATCTTACTGGAATTCTCCGAGTTTTTTATAACACTAATGGAATCTACTTTAAATAATAAGTTCAAAGATATATATATATATATATATATATATATATATATATATATATATATATATATATTATTCCATGATCATTTTTCAACTTATCTAAAATCATCTTCGCTCTCTCTAACCTTCTAACTTTCTGTCTTTGAGTAACAAGTTGTCTCATATGTTTCACGTACGATTTAATTTTCAAATCTTTTTTACCTGATCTTTGGGCTGTCATGGCTGAAACTCATCTCTCACGTGCCAAAAGACTTATGGATTGAGTTGGATCTTTTCTAATTGATCTCTTTAGCCCTAAATTAAGATGATTATTCCTCTTCCTGTTGTGACCCCCTGATCCAGTATACCTCTATACTACTTCCTTTTTTTAAAAAAACTTATTGACCGTTCACGTCATGGTTCTTGAATGGACTTTGAAGATGGAAACTAGAGTATTAATGCTAGTACCATTACTGGAGACCGGAATGATTTTCTTTCATCGCACCATTGCTTAGGTGAGAAGACAGTGGGGCTGACACAAAACGATTTTACCCTGTTCTCTTTCTAGAATAACTCGAAGGGTTTTCAGTGATTTTTACGACAAATGGTATCAAGATGGCTTAACGTCATATTTGAAAACCTGAAAAGGAAACTAAAATAATTAAGTGTTTTTTTTTTAGATATTAAACATTTTGTAGGATGGACAATTATCGCATGATATTACACGATCTGGACAATTTTGCTGTTACACTCGATATATATATATATATATATATATATATATATATATATATTAAAAGACATTTTTATGTTTAACATTCTTTTCATAGATACAAGCATTTAAGTAAATGCTCTGTTGATATATATATATATATATATATATATATATATATATATATATATATATATATATATATATATCAGAAATAAAATTACTAGACATATTAAAAGCGAAGCAAGCGGTTTCGCTCCCACTCTTCAGGCCTCCACGGCCGATTTAACTTAAATTAAAAACACTAGAAAATGTGCAATGAGAAGAAAATGGGGAGGGAAAAATAAGAGAACAAGGAGCTAGAGACAAATTACAGCAAGTCCCAACAAACACTCACGCTGTTTACACAGGGAAGGCTTGCGGGACCCCATATAAAGTGCCTCCAGTACCTTGAGGTGAAATAAAGAGTGTGACCGGGACAACACAGTGAACCCTTCCTCACTAAAGGTAGCCGCACATCTTTTCTTTTCTTTTTTAAGCGTATCACCCCAAGCAAGGCTGGTGGCCACTATCACGCATTGGGTTACAGAAGGGTTGGAGGAAGAGCAGATAGGAGTGGTAAAGGAAGGGATGTGAGGAAAGAGAAGGACGGAGGGTCGATCAAGGCAGGGGGGTTAAAGAAGATATAGAGCGAGAGCAGACAGGAATGAAAGATGTCAGGAAGTGGAGAAGGGAAGTGGATAGATCAAGGCAATTGGAGATGACGATTGACGCTACACTTAAACCGTTTGAGATTGTTTTTGTCAGGAAAACAGTAATAGGGAAGAGAGTTCCATAGGTGAGATGTACGAGACATGAAGCTATTGGAGTAGAAAAGACGTCTACATCTAACAGTTTCCACAGTGTAGGGGTGGGAACGGGATGCCAGCCTCGTAGGACGCTTAAATTCACGAGGCTTAGGGACTAGCGAAAGCAACTCCTCGGAGCAATTACCGTGGAAGTACTTGTAGAAAAGGCAGAGCGATGCAACATTGCGTCTGTGAGAGAGCGACTGCAGACTAGATGACAGATCAGGGCCAATCACATTGCATATCCGTCTCTGGATCTTATCAAGAACCCTGAGGCAACACGCAGGGGCCCCAGACAATAAATGGCAGCAATACTCCATGCAAGGGCGAATGGTAGACTTATAGACTTGGAGGATCGATTCAGGGGAGAAGAATTTTCTAGCTCGGCACACGGAATCAACTTTTCTTGCGGTGGATGATGCAACTGACTCGATGTATTTGTTCCATCTCAGATCAGCGGACAGCGTGAGACCGAGCAGCCGCAGAGAGGAGCTCTCGAGAAGTTGGTCCTCAGACATTCTGATGGGATGCAGGGATGGATCCTTGTGGTGGTTAATGGAGAGCAGTTTTGTTTTAGAGTCGTTAAAGTTGACCATCCATTTCTCTCCCCAGTCCACAACCGATTGGAGGTCCTTTTCAATTTGAGCTGCCAGGTTAATTTTGACCGCCTCACTAGATTTTTGCTTGAGGCAGGAGTAAATAGTAGTGTCATCAGCGTAGATACCGACTTGGGAGTCTATGGCGTCAGGAAGGTCGTTTATAAATATGAGGAACAGAGTAGGGCCAAGGATGGAGCCTTGAGGAATACCAGCGTTAGTGGGATAGGAGTTGGAGAAGAATCCACTGAGAACAACCTTCAAATCCCGGTTTGATAGGAACGATTGAATTAGGTCAAACAATCGACCTGTGATACCATAACCCCGGTGCTTGCGAAGGAGGCCGGCATGCCAAACCCTATCGAATGCTTTATATAAAAGAGAGAAAAAGCCGCAAACATTTTTTGTTATAATGTATATTTTTCATATATTTTATTCTATATATTTTTCTGCAGGTGTTTTGGCTTCTGTGACCTTCATCAGGCAAAGAATGGTTATTTCTACGTATTATTTGAAGGAATAAAGTTCTTCTTGTGTTAAACTTTTTTTTTGTCTTTTGTGTGCAATAGTAGTCGCCGGAATCCATTTTGGACTGGATGAAAAAGGTTCTTTGTTGAGGCATAATGAAACAATTAAATTTGGCCAGAGAAAGGGAAAGAAATGAAAATGTCGTTGTTCTCATCTTTTTATCTCCCCCCCCGGGTGTCTTCGTTCATCTATTCGTGTGTATCGTGTGTGTGTGTATGTGTTTTGGCTAGTATGTGTATATATAGTCTTTCTCCATACATATATATTGTATTATTACAAGGAAACACACACACACACACACACATACACATACACATACACACAGACATATATATATATATATATATATATATATATATATATATATATATATATATATATATATATATATATATATATATATATATATATATATTATGAAATGGACAAAGTCCGACAATTATTTTTAAGACATTTTTATGTTTATACATTCTTTTTATAGACTTTAAGGTATAAGAAGAATGTATATCTCTGGCTCGATCGGTAAAAGTACGTCAGGCTATATGACGGTTCCATACAGGATACAGGCTCGATTCCTGTCGGAGGACGAATATTTTCTTTGAAAATTTCTGACATTCAGGCCGGTAAATGTTATAAATACTGTTTATTATAAAACAGTGCATTTACTTAAATATTTGTATCTATAAAAAAAGAACCCAGAACGCTTCCCCCCGAGATAAGATATCTTACGCCCCCACCAATCGCTAACAGGAACCCACTCCCATTAACAAGACGCCTACCAGAGACTGGCGTTGAAAAATACATAAATAAGCGCTCCGAAGACAAGTACTTCGTGGCTGAGGAAAGCCGTTAAATGACGGATTGAAATAGTCTATACCGATGTTGAGGTAATTTCCTTACTGTAAAAAATACATATGTCAGGCTACATGACGGTTCCGTATAGGATACTGGTTCGAATCCTGTTGGAGGACGAATATTTTCTTTGAAAAATTTCTCCGACATTCAGGCCGGTAAATGCTATAAATACTGTTTATTATAAACAGAACATTTACTTAAATACTTATATCTATAAAAAGAATGTACAAACATAAAAATGTCTTATATATATACATACATATACACGCACACTTTGTATGGTGTGCAGATCGTGTATGCTTATTTGTTTTGCCAGTATGTGTATATATCCGTTCTCCATACATATATATTATATTATTATAAGGAAGCCTATTTTGTATATACATGTTTTTGTATGATATTTTCGTATGTGTGTGTATATGTGAGTGTGTGTGCGTGTGCGTGTGCGTGTGTGTGTGATCCGACTAGTGTGTTTTGCCACGATGTGTATATGGTGTGTGTCTATTTGTGTGGGTTTATTATTTTTTTTTAGTGCTTGTTTAAATTTGTCTATGAACTTTCGTTTTCAACAATAAAATACACTGGGTTGTATATTAATATTTTGTGTTTTATTATTTCACTTACGTTCCTCGGCTAGTTTCGGCCAGCATGGCCATCATCATAAAGAAAAAATCCCTGCTTGTTAGTAGCAGGAGTGAATGTTTGTCTCGAAATAAAAGTGAACTTTATCTGTAGATTTCATTCGTTTTTTTTAATCGTTAATTTTGTTCAGACCTTGTATTGTTTAAATGACCTCTCTCAAGTTGCTTTTAACATAATTCCATATAGACACATGGCCCAGTGGATAAAGACGTTCGTTAGATCCAGTGACTAGAGTTGTGAGTTCAATACCAGGCCACAGCAGTAGTGTAACAAACTTGGTGAGTTAAATGGAATTAACTGAAACATCGGTCGAAACGTTGTGAATATGACAATGAAGATGAGGATAAGAGTTCGAATAAATTAAATAATGCAAGTAATCATAATACCTCATCTCAGAGATATAAACAGACAAAGCTAGTCTGATATATATAACAAAAAATCTTAAAATATGTTTCACTAACGGATGAATGGGTAGTAAAATTTAAGATATTTCGCTATGTAACTTGTAAAAATATAAAATGGCCACAATTTACTCATCACGCCCTGAAGATTTATTTGACTAGACGTTGCTGTTTTCGTTTCCGTTACAAATAAGTTTTTACAAGTGAATTAGCCAATTTTGAATTCTGTTGAAAATATTACGAAAGAAATATATTCCAAATAGTTGAAAAGAAAACTAGTCCAAATTATTTCCAATACAGATTTCTGTAAACGATTTTTCCGTTAATATTCACCTTTGTATGGAAAGAAAATGGCGTCATCAATGGAAGTATGGTCGTTACGGCGAAACAGTTTCATTTTTAATAATGAAAATCGAACAGCTTTGAATTTCATCCTACAACTTAATATTTCCTTTTATAATTTTAAACGCGTCATAATCATTTGTCGAGATTTTGACTCCTCGTTTCATATCGGACAACTTTTCTCGACAAAATCTATCTTGCACATTCATAAACCTACCATTCTCCTATGCACTAAATATTGCTGATCTGAGTCTCCTGCTACATACCCCGAGGTACGCGACTAAATTCAAAGAAAGGTCTAGAATTTCATCGCCCCTATCCTGGCATTTAGACTTTCCTCACTGTCCCACCGCCATAATCTAACTTCCTCTTTGTCTTCTCTACAAATATTGTCACAGGAATCGCTCTCATGATCAGTGCTCCTTAGTACCTCGACCGCACAAATTTAATCAGACTACTAAATTGGTAACTAGGTCTCTTTTTACTATTAAAATAGCTACTTTTATTTTTATGTGCCGTTTCCCTTGAGAACGTTGCCGATCATGACTATCCACTTCCTCCTATCCTTTGTAGCTCTCATGTTTCGTCTCTCTCTCACATCCGACGGACCACGTTCTGTCATCCATTTACAAGGTATGTCATGCGCTGCTTTCCCTTGTCTCTCTTTCCATCTATTCGAACTGTGAGCATCACAATTTCCAGGCCCTCTTTTCTCATTAAGTATCCCAGAAATTTCAGCTGCTTCTTTCTGATGTTAAGTATAAGCCTCCACCTTGTATGCATCTTCTCCAAGACCTCATCGTTGCTCACACGCTCGGACCATGATATCCTCAGCATTCTTCTGTAGAACTTCATCACCGTCGTCTCGAGTCTCTTCTTCATCTTTGAGGAAATCGTCCAACATTCGCTACCGTAAAGGAGGACAGATGTCACGTAACAGCTCAGTACTCTTTTCTTGGTTACCAAAGAAATCCTCCTGTCTCGCAATACTCTGTTTCAATACTCTGCCCAGCTTTTGGAATACATCTTTGTCCATCCGAATACGTCTACGGAGCTTAGTGTAACACTTAACGTTCTCTGTCAAAACATTTCCCAGATATTTACTCTACCGCACCTGTTTGATTTTAGAGTCCCCGACCTGCAAATCGCATTTCGGTCTCATCCTTTTACTGAGTGATTTGGGATTGCAAACGAAATATTTGTCGCAGATTTTTTCCACAACGCAGAGAATAAATCACAGACTCGAACATCGGGGGCAGAAAGCAATGCCGAAATCTCGATTTGCAGGTCCTATCTCACAAATCACAATGCACGCAACCAGTCAGAAAAATAAATCACTCTCCGACAAACGCGGTAGCCAAAATACACGACTTCCCTCCCGATTCGAGAACACCAACTGCTTTTATCGGCCGAGCATTTTTTCCATTCGTCGACAACTGGTAGAGGACGTTCAATTTTTGCAAATCAAAATACTTTTATAGCGACTCCTGCGACGGACTTGTTTTTTAATTAAAATATTCCGTCTTCAGCATGTCATGCTGAATACGTGCCCCCACTTTTTTTTGGCAAGTAATATTCTTTTTTGCCATATTTTCCGTTGTAGGATACACGCGACGCGCTGTCGCTTGGTTTGACAAGCTAAATCGCCGTTTTCTTCGCTATAGCCAAAACATTTCCCAGATATTTAATCTACCGCACCTGTTTGATTTTAGAGTCCCCGACCTGCACATCGCATTTCGGTCTCATCATTTTACTGATGACCATACATTCTGTCTAATGTAACCTTAAATTTTATACAAGAGTTTCCTTCCTCCCACTTCTCGCTTGTGGAAGTCTCTTCCGGTTTCTTGCTTTGTTTCTTCCTGTCAAAAATACAAATGCAACGCCAATCGCCATATTCGGTCTTCTTGAGTCATGTGCTTCTATTGTCATTTCTCTTCAGTTAGGTCTTCTCATTCTCTTCCATTTTAAATAAACCCTTGCGTCTAATAGGGATTATCGCCTTTCTTAGAGTGAAAAATAAATATTATATCCATTCATTAAGTGTTATTGTTGCCACTATAAAGTTTCGGCTCAGGACTTCGTCAGGGAAAAGATGGTTCCGATTCCGTTACAGATTCGTGAAGATTAGGAGTTGGTCGTAAATATAACGTCCGGCGTAACAAATTACAATGGTACCAACCACTGAGAGGATTTAACACGCTTACATTACGCTTAACACAGGTGATTCAGTATTTATACGTCTAGTTGATTTACAGGTCACTCCCCGCTGAACAATGAAAGCCACACTGCTCTGAAAGAGACACGAACTTGATGAATACACATGTCTTTTAGATTGATAGCACTTTTGTCGCTTTTCCTCTTATTTGGATCTCTTCCAAGAAAGAGTTATAAAAATGTCATTTCTTTTCTTAAGATCTCATACGAGACTTGTCTTTCATGTTTTGATATTGTAAAGGTAAAAAAAAAATATTGTAATGATGACTGTAACTTCGAGGAAGAAACGGAGAGCTGACGTTCCAGCCTTCTTTAATGATATTATAAATAGTATTTGAAAGTATTTAACGATGTATTTACGTCATTTCCCTGCTTCGATCGCCAGTACATTTACTGAAGACTAAACACAGCTTGCTTCTCCGTGATGTCGTCGATTGACGCCGCTTGGAGATTGTGATGATGCGCCACTACACATAGGTTGAAATGTAGGATGCTGGCGGAAAAATCTCATTAGGGACATTAACCGAATGACGATTTGTCGCTGGCTCCTGGAGAGAACAATGAATCAGCGGAAAAGGAACAAGCGATTGGCAACAACCTGCCTGGGAAATTTAGACAATGTTACAACCGCAGAAAATCAGTCATTCGAACGTACGCATAAAGAAGTTAACAAATATAATAATATACATTATTAATATATATATATATATATATATATATATATATATATATATATATATATATATATATATATATATGTATATATAAATAAAAAGGAAAGAACAGTAAGATATAAAATCCGGTGTTCTTATAGATATTTTTATTTTTACACAATATCGGTAACCTTGGAAACCCTCAAACTATGAATCTTTCCTGTGCCGTTAACAACCGTAAATTTTAAAAAGTAAGTTACTCCAAAATTCGCTTGATGAGGAAATGGAACTAATGTCTTTGGTTTAATAACAAAATTAAATTCAGGGGCTTTAGCTTCCATTTCTGAAACATGGTCATCACTGTGTAGCGGTAAAACCATATTTTAAATCTATTAATTTATAATATATATATATATATATATATATATATATAGATATATATATATAACTATGAACCTAAAGAGCCAGGTAAACCTACCTAGGTTTCACCAGCTTGCCCTGATGATCCGCATAGGTGAAACCTAGGTAGGTATACCTGGCTCTTTAGGTTCATAGTTAGATTTGCTCTACTTAGTGTATTGAGGACTTTACTTAGTTACTTTTGCTTTACTCGTGTTGGTTTTTTTTCTTTGGACTCTGAGCTTGGATTCTGGACGATTGTTTTCGCCTCAATTTCATGTTCTTAGTTCTTTCTTTTTTTATCCCTTATTTTCCCTTCGGCATTGGTTTGTTCAAATACAACTGAAAATACCTAAATTTTTTGCAAACGAGTATAACTATATATATATATATATATATATATATATACATACACAAATATATATATATATATATATATATATATATATATATATATATATATATATATATATAGGTAACTATACTCGTGTCGAAAAACCTTCGAATTCTTGATTTAACCAAATTTAGGGAAAAAAGGTTTTAAAATGTGTGGGTCATTAGGTTTCACTATATATATATATATATATATATATATATATATATATATATATATATATATTAGGTTGGTCAGAAATTTCTGACTCATTGACGAAGTGAAAAGAAAACCAAAAAACTTGATCTCTGTCTGGTGGAATTTCCAAGGAGTACTGCATTTCGAGCTTGTTCCACAAGGTCGCGCCATCAACGCTAAATTGTATTGCCAACAGCTACACCGCGTGTATGACAATCTAAAGAAGGAATATCCTGTTTGGTCAATCAAGGTCGGGTCTTGTTTAAGCAAGACAATGCGAGGTCACTCACTGCCAGGATTGACGATGAAGTTCAAACTGGTGGACGGTGTTGAGGTTTCTTCCACATCCACCATTCAGTTCTGATATTGCTCCGAGTAACTATGGCCTGAACCGCAAAATGGCGCACTTCCTACGCGAACAGAAGCTTATTTACAGTTTGTTTTTTAATCCAAACCCAGGTAATTGGTATCTGAGACAGATTCCGATGCTGGCTCAACCCTGGCAGAAGATCGTTGAGAACAATAAACTTTATTTGTAAAAATAAATGTTGGTGTTGTGCCATCAAATTTTCTTGTTCTCTTTCCGCTTCCTACGTGAGTCACGACTTTCTCGCCAACCTAATATTTAGAGTGCGATGGGAAAATTGTCGCAATTTTATATTTTCTAATTCTGCGCATGTGCGTTGTTTGTTTTTGATTTTGTCGACCGCGCAGAATAGTAGGGTCAGTTGGACACCATCTGTGAGAAAAAAGTGCACCATAACGCAATTCACTCTGCCAGAAATTGGGAAACGACATGCTGTTCTGTTTTGGCATTCGCAAAAAAAGTTCTAATACGATCATTTCAGAGTGTCTGGATGCCAATGACAGTGCAGAGGATTCGGAAAGAGTTGACTGAGTCTAATGGGGATTACGAAGATGTTTGGAGTGATCACTAGCAATCGTGACGTTATGCTTCCATTCATTTTCCCACAGTGCCTCAGACACAACACGGAGGTTTCCTTGAGGAGGTAGTGCTGGCCTGAGTCACGAGGGTGGCTGCACGAAGACCCTAAGTCTGGCATCAGGACTCTGCACCATGTCACACAAGTATGAGAACCAAGTCATGGCTGTCAGACAATTTCTGCGATCACGTCACCCCTTACATTGGGCCACCTAATACGGCAAAGTGCAACTTCCTTGGTTATTACGTGTGGCGCGCAGTTGAGCGAGAGATAAAAAAAAAACTCTTTTAAGGAAGAAAAGAAAGTTACCATGTTGATGCATATTCATTTTATTACGAGTATTTTCGACATTATCACAATGTCTTCATCAGTGTCTTGTTTTTTCTAAGACAAAAAAATTGTTGTGTTCATTTGTTGTCTGACAATTTTTTTTTTTTTTTGCATGTGAAGTGAGAAAAACTAAGGCAATGAACTGTACAATTAAACATTTTATCATGTGGTCTCACGTGCAGACGTCAGGGGAGGTAACTAAGTTAAACGTAATTTTGAAATATTTTTTTTTCAGAATAAAAGCACTATATAAGTCTATTAATTTAATTAAAACCTAGATATTTCAACTATCTTCGCTAAAAAAATTTTTCTTTCTTCTTTTAATAAGGATATCAAGAAACTTGTCGGAAATCGCGAGAGGATCCTATTAAAATTAAGAAAACAAAACTTGTCTAAATTATTTTATATATATATATATATATATATATATATATATATATATATATGCTGGTATTAATAAAAAACTGGTGGATGTAATACAACAGAGCTATTAAGTATGTTAAGAAATATACATATTCTTCACGGTTGGCACGACTCGAAGTTTCATGCAAAACGCAATCTTCTGTAAGAGCCAGTCTAAATTCAGCATCTGATGACTGCGTCATGTATATTTATTAATATATATATATATATATATATATATATATATATATATATATATATATATTAATTTTTTTTAAGCGTATCACCCCAAGAGCAAGGCTGGAGGCCACTATCACGCAAGGGGTTAAAGAAGGGTTGGAGGAAGAGAAGATAGGAGTGGTAAAGGAGAGGATGTGGAGAAAGAGAAAGACAGTGGGTCGATCAAGGCAAGGGGGTTACAGAAGATTTGGAGTGAGAGCAGATAGGAATGAAAAATGAAAGGATGTGGAGAAGGGAAGTGGATAGATCAAGGCAACTGGAGATGTCGATTGACGTTACGCTTAAACCGTTGGAGATTGTATTTGTCAGGGAAACAGTAATAGGGAAGGGAGTTCCATAGGCGAGATGTGCGAGACATGAAGCTATTGGAGTAGAAGAGATGTCTACATCTAACAGTTTCCACAGTGTAGGGGTGAGAGCGGGATGCCAGCCTCGTCGGACGTTTACGTTCACGAGGCCTAGGGACAAGCGAAAGCAGCTCCTCGGAGCAATTACCGTGAAAGTACTTGTTAAAAAGGCAGAGCGAGACAACATCGCGTCTGTGAGAGAGCGACTGCAGACGAGATGACAGATCAGGGCCAATCACGTTGTCTATCCGTCTCTGGATCTTATCAAGAACCCTGAGACAAACAGCAGGGGCCCAAGACCATATGGCAGCAATACTCCATGCAAGGGCGAATGGTCGATTTATAGACTTGGAGGATCGATTCCGGGGAGAAAAACTTCCTGGCTCGGCACAGGGAACCAACTTTCCTTGCGGTGGCTGATGCAACTGACTCGATGTATTTGTTCCATCTCAGATCAGCAGACAGCGTGAGACCGAGCAGCCGCAGAGAGGAGCTCTCGAGAAGTTGGTCTTCAGACATTCTAATGGGATGCAGGGATGGATCCTTGCGGTGGTTAATAGAGAGCAGTTTTCTTTTAGAGGCGTTAAAGTTAACCATACTGCTTGTCTGAGAGCAGATCGTGGGATATCTGATAATGGCCCCGAAGACTTTGCCAAAGAGGGGTAGTAGACTGATAGGACGGTAATTGGAAGGGTCGGAGGGGTCACCAGAGTTCTTAAAGACAGGAACAATGGTTGAGGACTTCCAGCAGTCAGGAAAACAGGACTCCTTGAGGCAGCGGTTGTATAATTTAGAGAGGGCAGGCGCCAGTTCAGGTGCGCATTTCTTCAGGACAATGGCTGATATTCCGTCACCACTAGTAGCCTTGTGGTGATCTAAGTTAGAAATAATGCCCAATACAGACGACGGGGTTATGTGCAATCCGTCCAAGAGAGCCTCAGTTCTGGGAGGGAAATCGGGCAAGGGTACCCCGGAAGAATCTAGCGTAGAATTGGAAGAAAACTTCCAAGCGAAGCATTCGGCTTTGTCGGCAGAGGTGGTCAGTACCTCAAACTGATTGAACAGGGGAGGAATGGAGGGTTTGTTATTGTTCAGAACGCTCTTGCAGAGGCGCCAATAATCTTTGGAGCCAAATATATATATATATATATGTGTGTGTGTGTGTGTGTGTGTGTGTGTGTGTGTGCGTGTGTGTGTGTGCGTGAAAAACCAGTTGGATGTTTACTTCTTTATTTTGTTTTCAACGTTCCGCTGTGTATTAGAATTTACAAAAGAAAATTATGTAAGTAAAATTGTTACTATGGTAATCTTGCTACTGCAATATATGTCTCTAACCAAACTTGTATCAATAAAAACCTCTAAAAGAAATGTATTTAACCAAGCTTGATTAAATAAAAACCTTTAAGGAACTGAGTTTAGCCAAACTTGTATAATGACTTTCCAAACGCAGCTTAGATGTGGAACGAGACCGAAAGTAGGGGCCAGCCAGTAAGGAACGAACTCACTACTCAGTCGCAATAGCGAGACAAGCTTGCTAACCATTACACCGCTTCGATGCGCCCTTAGCCAAGCTTGTATAAATTGAAGACTGCTACTCCAAAATGAGATTTCACTAATAAGCATCTACGAAAGAAAATATCAAAGGAAAATACATTGACAGTTAAAATACAATGACACAGTATGAAGTCAATAAACTCAATAAGAACTCAATGAGATCGAAAAACTAAAAGCCAAAACAGAGGTAACAAAATATAATCAAATTCAAACGTTGAAGAAATCATTAAAAATGAGAAAACGTCAAAGAAATCTTGGTTTTACATACATTACTTATTTCAAATTATTCTTCTTGATTATTAGATATTATATATCAAGAAGAATATTGGGGAAATTCTATGACAAAGCGAAAATGTTTATTTATGACGCGCTCCGTCCTTCCCTACTTCATCGGGCAAAATTTGTTAAGTTCGTACGCCTACACATCGACACGAACGAGGGGTACAGCGGAATTTAGAATTTATTTAGAGCCTTTTTCTATTTCTTTCCATCACTTTTGTTAGAGGTATATGATGTAATGGAATAACACGTCACCCAGATTAGTAACTACAGTTTAAGTAGTAATTACCTATAAGTATCGGTAAGTCAACGAACTACAGAGACTAGCTGAAATCTTTTCAGCTATAAAGTCGAACTATCTGCCTTCGGGCAGAGAGGAATCCGGACGATGCTCTGCCGAAGGACAGAGTCTCGTTCGGGTAGGTAGACTGACCCAATCCCGTTTATGCGGGTTCTACGGGGACTTTTTGCCCGAGCCTAGGCGCTCGGATAACTTCGTTAAATTCGGCCTTGTGCCACATCCGACCGCGTGGGGAGGCTGGCAATTATACTAGCTGAAATATTTTCAGCTATACGGTTGCACTCTCTGCTTCGAGGTCTACGGAGATTTTTTGGCCGAGCCTACGATCTCGGGAACCCCACATTAAATCCGGCCTTGTGTCACATGTGACTGCGTGGGTCAGTTTTAAATACACTAGCTGGGATCTGTTGAGTACGACTCAGACTTACGCGAGAACTACCGATCTTCCAGTAGTATCACTCACTACTGGATCGACATGAGACGACCGTGCGCATAACTGTTCCCTATTTCTTATTGCACTGGTTTCTACATTAAACCCGTACTTATTTTATCCACCGTGTTTGTCAAGTATATATTCCTATTAGCACGGAATATAACAGTATCCCACACTAGATAGAAGATCTGCTAGGAATGGTGAAATGTTTTAAGAGAGAGAGCGCAAATTTATTGTAGATGACCTTGCGATCAAGGCACTCTTAAGATACATATGTTTGCGTGTGTGCGTTTCCGCATGTGCGCGTGTTATGGATTGGTGTTTGAAAACTCCGGCACCGTTCGAGCCCACACAGATTACGCACCTCTTCTGAGAAGAAGGCGTTGCACCAGCAGCCCTCCTAGGGGGTTGATATTTACTAAAATTAAACTGTGAAAAAGAGAATCGATAGACTTATCGATTATTGATTCCAGTGCAGTAGGCACTTTTTTTTTTTTTTTTTTTTTTACTCCAATATTACCTCTGCTAAATTTCACTATTTGTATCGCATGCGATTTCTATTTTCAGCTTCAACTCAACTTACCTCGGCTTCAAGTCGAACTTCCTTCATCGTTCAAATTATGCAATTTGCGTTTTCATTCACTCTCCAGCAGCGAACATTTATGATTTGGTAAAACGTATGTTGTAATATATGGAGTGTAACAGCAAAAGTGTCTAAATCGTGTAACAGCGTAATTGTCCATCTCATAAAATGTTTAATATCTAAAAAAAAAAAACCACTAAACTAATTCAGTTTCATTTTTGGCAGGTTTTTAGGTAAGACGTTTAGCATCTTGGCACCATTTGCCGTAAAAATCACTGAAAACCCCTTTGAGTTATTCAGCTAGAAAAAGAAAAGGTTAAAATCGTTTTGTATTCGCCTCACTGTATTTTCAAGTGAGTAATGGTGAGAGGAAAAAGATCATTCAGACCTTCAGTAATGGCACTAATATTCATACTCTGGTTTCCATCTTCAAAGTCCATTCAAGAACCACCAAGAGAACGGTAAATAAGTTTTAAAAAGAGGGAACAGTAGAGAAGAAAAATGGATCAGCAAGTCCTAACAGAAAGAGCGATCATCATTTCAACTTAGAACTAAAGAGATCATTTAGAAAAGATCCAAATCAATGCATAAGACGTTTGGCACGTGAAAGAATAGTTTCAGCTATGACAATCCTAAGAGTAACGAAAAAAGATTTGGAAATTAAATCGTACGTAAAACCTGTGAGCACCTTGTTACTCCAGCACAGAACGTTAGAAAGTTAGAGAGGCCAAAGATCATCTTGAATAAGTTGGAAAACGATCCTGGAATTATATATATATATATATATATATATATATATATATATATATATATATATATATATATATATATATATATATATATATTAGAACTTTATTTCAATCCTTTATGAATTTCCGATCCTTAGCTATGGTTAATTAATGATGAACATATCATTTTCGTTTATGATCGATTCTTTTGTTAAGCTCGGAATGTAATTATACATTCTTTTGCATTCTTTAGCTCAAAGTAGATTCCAATCGTGGCCAGACATTTGGCCGACGGGCATTTGGCCGACGGACAGTTCAGCGAAAAGTACAAGCAATACTTGAAGTATTTTAATTAACAGTATTATAAGGTAGAATCGGACTAATAATTACCACTGAATTTTAAGTGACTAAATTACTAAATCTAAATTTAAAGTTAAAAGTTTTCTTATTTTAGTATTTGTTTATTGAAATTAGTACTTTTAAAAATACTTGATTTTATTTGGGTAAAAAGTACCCCTAAATATTTAACTTTGTATTTAATGGTAAGATAAAATCTAGTTCATCCCTTTAAGATAATGATCATTAAAAGCGAAATTGAAAGATCTTTAATATCGCAAAAGCTTAAAATCTTTGCTGTATTAAAATGTGCTTTTTCTCAAAATACTTATCATCTTACAGTAATATTTGAAGTCAAATATAATATATACAGAATAGTGTTAAAAAAAGCCTATAAAATACGAAAAATTATAAATTAATACAGTAAATAAATATAAATATATGTAGCAATATATTTCGGAAAATATTTGCCGAACAATATTTTTTAGGAGTAAGCCAAATTTGACCGCTCTTGGACGGGAAGGGACAACTCAACACCGCCGACTCAATACCACCGACTCAGCACTGCCGACTCAACACCACCGACTCAACGCCAGGAAAACTCAGGACCGAGACAACACAGCACCAGAAAAACATAACATTTTTATAACCGAACAAAAGTAATTTATTAAGGATTAAAGCCTTTCTTAGTGAATATTTTTCTTCAAAACAGGTATTTGATAAAGCATTATGTAAAATATGAACCAGTGACAAACCGGAACTAGAACGATCTACCCCGGTGGACGAAATAAAAGGTTCGGTTCGAAATTCCAATCACATGAAAAAGGCCGGAGCGTACAACGGCTGAAACGTCGTGAATATGACAACAAAGATGAGGACAACAGTCCGAACAATGTAAATAGTGTAAAATGCGTAAATCGTTACAGTAACTCATCTCGGAAATATAGACAGATACAAAATTAATTCATTGATTGAAGGCAACGAGAAGATGATCTTTCATCAGACTGGGTAGATTGACGCAAACGAAGGTGTATACCATTTTCACAAACACCACACCACTTGTACATTTCTAAATGTAGCAACAAGAAAAATTGTTAGTAGACGTTACTAAAAGACAAAATACTGGTCTAATCAAGCTGTTAACTTTCTACGTAACCAAAAAAAAAATGTTTGGAAAGAAAACGCCATCTGTATTAAAGAGATGTGTAATTTCCTGAAAACGTCCTTTTAACACAAAGAGATTATAAATTTCAATTGACAGGAAGACTGCGTTTGGTCAATAAATGCCAAACCTTTCCTGTATGCAAACGGTCCATTCCTCAGTTGCCATTAACCGTGCGTCATGTGTGTTGTTGAAAACGACATAAAACTATTATTTACAGGTCTTTAACAAACACACACTGCAATACGATTAGAAAAGACTGAAGGCGACATGAGAGTTCTTCTGTTCATTCTGTTAAAAACTGACAACGTCGATATTAACGGTTAAGACAGCGCCCATGAAAATGGAGCTTTGACATTTAGGGAACGGAAAAGGAGAAGATGAAATAATTTGAGTAGGCATACAAATGTATTTATCGACATGTTTAAAAAGCATTTAAACCCATAGTGAAAATATTCTTAGTGCTTTTTCGTCGATGATGACGGTCGACAGCGCGAAATTAAAACCCAGGGCCACTCATGGCTAAATCAATCAATGCACTGTCGGCACAATTTGACAACGACCACAGAGAATCTACGAATATTTTCACTACGGTTTTAAATTTACGAGTCATCATTATTAATATTTAGTGATTGTTTGTTTTGTTTTACGGCATATCAATCTCAATGGGTCATTTAATGCCGACAACTTGTTTTTTTCCTGATAATATTTTTGTTTTGTCAAAGATCTATATCTGGTACTAATTTTTTCCTCAAAATTGTATAGCTGGTAATAATATTTTTCAAAACGCATTGCTGGAAATATTTTTTTTTTCAAAAACGTATTGATGGTAATTGTTTTCTTCCTTCAAAAATTTATTTCTGGTAATAATTTTTTACAAAGTATTTCTGGTATAAAAACCTATCTTTACACTTTCATAATGCTTTTTACCTCAATTTCGGGGTTAACTATTTGCCCATAGCTGGGACCCTAACAGGTGCTATCACCCCGGGTCAGGGTGGACCTGGGAACACCAGCAATTAAGAGGTGGTTCCAATATTTAACAACCCTCCCACGTGGGTCGAATGTGGCACAAGGCCGGTTTAATGTGGGCTACCCGAGCCCATAGGCTCGGCCAAAAATATGCCCATTAGAACCCGTATAAACGGGTTCAGGGACTCTCTACCTCCCCGGACGACACTTTGCCCTGCGGCAAAGCCTCGTCCGGGTTCCTCTCTGCCAAAGCAGAGAGTTCGACAGGAGTCGCGCACAGTCTGAGACTGCGACTCGACTCGTTCCACGCTACTCAAAGTCTTCTCATCAGAGGCCTTGCTGTTGGACGTGGTTTATCGTCTTAACCTGGACGCGGATGTAGGTTATCGTCATACCCAGGAGGCAATATTTAGTGAGTTCAATTCTCACCGGATGCCTCAAATTTGTGGATATTAAAAAAAAATTAAGCTTATCTCTTTGTGTAATATTAAGTCCTTATTCGAGTGGATTTGGATCCTCATAGGACGACTTATATCTGTAGTCTTTGTTCGACTAAATCAAATTTAGCAAATACTTATTCACCGTGGAGAAATGATTATGAAACTACTCTAACGCACTGTCACTGACGTGAAGGGTTCGATTCTTACAGAGTGTCCTCTGTCTGACGAAGCTAAGGTACGTAACTCTCTATGGGCACCTCTCCCTCGGGTAATGGTTAACGAACTGGTCAAGTAAGCCATTGGTACGGTGTAAAGATTTTGAGCCACACCAAGTACTTCAAATGTGTTAGATTTATTTAAATATTAAAAAAATATTCTTCGTGCTGGGACAGAGAAGGCAATTAGATTCCTTTTGACATGAAAATTTACAGATGTCTTGAGGAGACATTGAGACTCACGTGACAGCCCACGAGGAGAGAACGCCAATCCGATGCAGACTGAAGTGAAATCGAAATATTAACACGGGGCTTGTCCTTCTTTTTTACGTAAAACATTATCTCTCTCACTCTCTCTCTCTCTCTCTCTCTCTCTCGCTCGCTCTCGCTCTATCTATCTATCTGTTATGGTCCAAGTTCTTGTACCACGGTGATGGTCCAAGGTAGAACCAATGAAGAATAACTCGAACACAGGTACGGAATAACACAGATATATTACAAACAGAAATATATACAAAGAAGTAAAATACAATAATCCTCTCTGCTCCCTTTTGAGGCGCAGTATTTATAATGTCCGGAATAGTCCATTATTATTATGGCTAAGTACCCATAACATTATCTCTTATGTATATCATAGGTTTATAAATGTAAAAGACAATAGGAAAACTGTAATGGTTGTCGACGCGTTTCGTACAATATAGGCTTTTTCAATGCAAAAAAACGAAATGAATTTATTAAACAAGTAACTAATAATAACAAAACAAAATTTCCTTAGCAACTGGAAGAATTTAGAGAACGCTATTTTCATACTGTTAACTGAAAATTACGTCAATTACTGTGACGTGTGGAGATATTGTTTTTATTGCTGTGTTGACGGATTCAACCATTTTCTTTTGGTTTCTTGATACTGTTCTGTACGTTTGTTCGTGAGAGTAGTAATTCTGTTAAGAAAGGTGAAATAGGGAAAAAGCCTGGGCCTCGATTAATATTTGGATAATATCCAATGGCGGCACTCTCGAGGATTCTTCTTCTAAATGAGTTATTTTCTTTACATATATATATATATATATATATATATATATATATATATATATATATATATATATATATATGTATATGTATATATGAGAGAGATTTAAGGATAGAAAAAAAGAGAGTGATAATAATGATATACGTCCAAAAGAAGGACACGGTACAGCCCTGTGATATTTTATGATTCCACCTGAGAATGCATAGGACTGGCGTGCTCCTCCAATGTGCTGTCACGTGAGTCTCAAAGGTCCCTTAAGACATCTGTAAATTTTCATGTCAAAAAGAATCTAATTAACTTCTGTACCCCAGCACGAAGACATTTTTAAAATGTAATTAATTCATGCATATGTGAAGCACTCAGTATGGCTCAGAATCACTACAAAGTAGCAATGACCTACTTGAGAAACACGTTAACTGTTACCCCACGGTGTGATGCCCATAGATAGTTACGTAAGCTTCGTGAGACAAAAGGCATTTAGTAAATAAGGGTTAAATAAAAGAGTAGAATAATTTGTGTGTGAGCCAGTCTAAAACTCTGTATTCCCAACAGTGGAGAAGCTAGCGAAAAACCACCCCACTATCTCTTACCAAACATGAATGGCAGTTCATGGATCGTAACGAAATGGAATCTGTGGAGAGACATGATCGTCTATACCGTGAACGGATAAAGCATTTTGAATTATTCCGTATCAAGACTTTCGGACATATTTTCTTAATGGGTGCAGTTAGGTTAAGCGAAAAGGTTTTGGAATCAATACGAATTTACGAATTTACCATAATTTTTCCTCGAATTGCCGGGGGCGGGGTGGAATAATGCTCCAATTGATTTCAGCTAAAAGAAATGGTCATCACGTCCGTGTACATATGTCTGCCACCACCAAGTCGCGAAATGATGTACGGCGGACGTATTCGCCGTTACGCATTCGTCCAGGTATCGATTGAGGTCATCGGTAAGATCACCCATTAAACTCAATTGATCTGTCAGAAAAGATTACGATAATGAAGCCTTGTTAGTGATTCGAACAAAATCGAACGAATCTTGTACAGGTGTTGAGCAATTCAAATCTATAATAGATGGCTTTATGGAACAGTCCATGTTCCTTGAACGCTATGGAAACGCGGGCTTTTATCTCATGCTCATCATTTTGTCAGAGAACACTGGCAGGTGAGTCAAAAGGGCACTGATTCTGACCTGAAATAACAGCATTGCACGATAACCAATATGGGAGAAGAATTAGATTTCGAATCTTTAGAAGCACAGATTTTACAAGAATAAATTTGCACATGTCAGGGTAAAAATCTTTACTTCGGTAAAATTCAATATTATATTATTCTTTAAGTTATATATTCAAAACAACTGGACAATCTACTTATCTATCTATCTTCTCTCTATCTATGTCAGTCTGTCCATATCTATCTATCTATCTATCTATCTATCTATCTATCACAGTCTGACCATATCTATCTACCATCATATATATATAAATATACATATATATATATATATATATATATATATATATATATATATATATATATATATATTTCACCATGGTCAATTTGTCAGTAAGGAGACGTCCTGATGTTATCGGACTGGAGGGTTCGATCCCAGCGCGCTGCAACTTTGGAAAGTGCCTGAAAATCATATCACGCTTAGACCCAAGTCTTTTGAGTGAAATTGCGTAAACTGAAACCTTGGGGTCCGTCGATAGCTGTGCTAGCAAAATGTCACAAATCATCAAATATATGCGAAAATGATATATATATATATATAAGCAAATATGAATACATCGGGATTCAACACCATCTCTTGATAAGACACCAGAAGTGTTGAAACAAAATGACTATTTTTGTAGTGATTTTATAACATTTTATGTTATAATTTTCGAATAAATTATATTTGCTCTACTCTGTATTGAGCACGCTTTTAAGAATAGTATTTTTGGTTATTGGATTTTATTCCGTCTACACCAATTGTACACTTGTAGTATATATATATATATATATATATATATATATATATATATATATTTCTAAATTTACATAATAATTAAGTAATTTATATAATAATTAAGTAATTATATATTTAATATCTTAACAATAATTAATTATAATATATATAATATTATAATTAAGTAATTCATCGAGTCTAGAAGAAACGTCAACAGAATACTGAAGGTACTGGACGGCCGTTTTGTCCTATATTTGGAATTCATCCACTATCGATAATTAAAACACGACAGATACGATATGAGGAAAATGTCATACCAACTTTACCAACGGGCCTCGGTGACGAAACGTTACCGAATCAGACTAGTTATATTATATATATATATATTACTAAGGTAAATATACGACGGTCATTCAATAAATAGGGTGAATTTTTCAGTATAAGGACTAAGGTATAATACAGATAGAAATTTACTCTTTTTTATTTTTATTTTTTTTGTTT
This sequence comes from Acanthosepion esculentum, assembly GCA_964036315.1. NCBI lineage: Eukaryota > Metazoa > Mollusca > Cephalopoda > Sepiida > Sepiidae > Acanthosepion > Acanthosepion esculentum. The sequence goes on from OZ038499.1 coordinate 18,692,439, forward strand.
TACTTCTTTTTCGCATGGATTTAATTTCTTTTGCAGATTAAAAAAAAACTTTGAGTGTTTTGGCGATTAACAAAGATGGCCGACCAAGAAGCATGCTCCAGGATTGAACAGCGGTCAGTTATCAAGTTTTGGGTTGCTGAGGGTGCAAACCAGTTGAAATTCATAGGAGAATGTCAACTGTGTATGGTGCCACATGTTTCAGCCAGATATCTACAAGTGGGCTAAATTGTTTAAAGAAGGACGGAGCAGTGTTGAGGATGAAGACAGGCCTGGGAGGTCTACAAAAGTGAGGTCTCCTGAGTTGATCGAATCAGTCAGTGACCTCATTCAGTCTGACAGAAGGGTGACAGTGGATGACATTGCAAGGACTTTATCTGTTGGGACAAACGCAGGGGTCATCAGTCAGAAGGAGTCATCCTGCATCATGACAACGCAAGGCCTCTCACAGCAGCCCAAATGGTGCAGACCATCAACGAGCTGGGCTGGGAACTGCTCCCTCATCCCCCTTACAGCCCAGACCTTGCCCCTTCAGACTTTCACCTGTTCGGTCCCTTGAAAGCGTTCACGAAAGGCACTATGTTTAAAAGTGACGATGAAGTCAAAAGTGTTGTGAGCGACTGGCTGAGACATCAGTCCAAAGATTTGTACGCTGACGGGAATACGGAAGCTTGTGCACAGATGGGAAAAGTGTGTGACAGTGCTGGGAGACAACGTTGAAAAATAAAAAAAATAAGTAAGCTTTTATCTGTATTAGAAGTCCTTATACCGAAAAATTCAGCTTATTTTTGAATGACCCTTGTATGTATTTTTACTAAGGTTAGCTGACATAGTAGGTAACTGTTGGGATAAGAGCCAGTTACCCTCCTTACCATCATGAGTGGATTGATCCATTAATGATAACTAGTCCGAGGTAATTGTCTAGAAAGAGAAGATCATGCTTTTGCAGTGATTTCTCTAGCTGAGTATTGAATACTGCTATCACAACTGACTCGGTCGAGTTAAGCTTTGCGTCTTGCCAGACCCCACATCCCAACAGTAACCTTCTAGGAACGTCGAATGAAACACTTTATTCAATTTATGGGAGTGTATTCTTACTTCCAGTTCTTATTGCTAATGGATATCTTTTCTCAATTAATTATTTCTAGTAATTCGGCCTTAATTGGAGACACACAACAGCCGATCTCTATTAAATCTAGTTAAAAAATTAATAAATATCTCAGGATATGTTTTGTTGATCATTATCACCAAATTGGTTGCAAAAGCTATTCATTGATAATATAATAATCAATTTTCACTGTATGTAATCCCAAGAAGAGTCCTTGTAGCAGGCTTGGCTTATCGTAATGAATATCTAAATATATATTATAAAGCGTGTCCATAAAGTTCGTGTGCACTTTAAAAAATTTATAAATTTAACGATAGAAATAATCTGTAAAAAATGTTATAAAGTTTAATGTACCTAGTTTTAAGTATAGCTAAAATAGCTAATGTGATTTCATGCATTACTGTAAATCAGTTGGCAAATGGTTTCCGTGAACTACAAAATCGTATTACCCTTTGTATTGCTAATGATGGTGGACATGTGGAAAATAAAACCTTAAAAAAGATAGATTTACTTCTTTCTAATCCTTTTTACAAATTATTTCTATCACAAATAGAAATAAAGTTATAATTTTTTTAAAGTGCACACGAACTTTATGGACATCCTGCATATTAGATTGTTCGAATTGGTGTATTGGTTAACAAACTTGTGCCGCTAGAACTCTTATGACTCTTATGACTGAGTAGTGAGTTCTATCTTCACTGGGCGCGCAATAATTTTGGACTTGTGCCACATCTAAGTGACGCTTAGAAAATCACTCTATGTCAGGTTGTTCGGGAAATAATGTCCGATTTTAGAATCAACTTTTATTCCTGAATTAATCTGTTTTGTTTAGTCAGAATATAAACCCTGGGCATCTATACTATATCTGCCATCCAGTTACAAGTGATTTATGCATTTACGATAAAAGTCTTTGAGGTTTGAATGCCAAGTAATACAGTTTATGCATCGTTACAACGGAATGTCTTTTGGCTTAAAAGATGTCAAGATGATGGGAAAAGTCGTAGTCAGTTGGCAAGAGATCAGAGGATGTTGATGGATGTTTCCGGGTGAAGAAGTTGCTCCTCTTTTGAGCGGCCTTGGAACAGTGACAGAACCGAGATACTTTATTTAACCAGAAAATGTTTATTATTTACATTATTCGGACTATTGTCCCCATCTTTGTTGCCATAATTATCATCCTTCAGTATCTGTCTATATTTCTGAGATGAGGTATTATGTACACTATTTACATTATTCGGACTATTGTCCTCATCTTTGTCGCAATATTTATTACAACGTTTCGGCCGTTGTACGCCCCGGCCTTCTTCAGGTGGTTGGAATGTCGAACTGAACCCTTTAATTCGCTCACTGGGGTAGACTGTTCTAGTTCCACGTGCCATGTTTAATGGATGTCAGTTATCAGTTATCTCCTGTTAATTTCCCTCTGAATGTTCTCCACTGCCTTAACCGGGTATTGAACACTCTTTGAGTCCTGTCACTGGATAATAACAACAAAAGTTGCAATATGAGCTCTGGTAAAAACATGATATGATAACAGCAAAAAAATTGCAATATGAGCACTGGTTGCAACGGTTGCTGAAGACATTAGGTTTATAGCACCCAGAAATTCATACACAGATGTCGTCAAGGACACATGGCACAGTGGATAAAGGCGTTGGTTAGATCCAAAGATGAGGACAATAGTCCAAATAATGTAAATAATGTAGACAGAGAGAAATTGTTTGCTACAAACCAACTGAAAATAGAATACATGGTCATTTGATACGGCATTTTTCGTCAAAATATGGCATCAAATATGCTAGATATACCCACAGAAATAACAAGATAGCGACATATGTGCACGGGACGATATGCAAAAAGCACGAAATCGAAATAACTGAGAGATGCTATGAGCACCAACGAGACAGAGCTACCTAAAATAACGATGTAACTATCCTCTGGGACATGCCAATTCAAACTGACAGGGAAATAAAAGCCAACAGATCTGATAAGTCTATGCTTATTGACATAACAGTACCATCTGAGAAAAACACCTTCATGAAAATTATCCAGAACTTGTCCAAATATAAGGACCTGAATATGGAGATTAACAGGATGTAGGGAAGACAGAGACTATAGCAATACTGATTGGAGCTCTGGGCCAGGTGAGAAAAAGAATGGGAAGTTTTAATAATGATGTCCCAGGTAATATCAACATACAAGTTGCCCAGAAGATCGCCCTACTAGGAACATCCCATATACTTAGAGAATCATATCAGTTAAATGACAATTCTTAGATAGGGCCTAAGGACCATAGTGTGGACCCGGCTCAACAGGATACAAAGCAGGAAACATAACATACACAAGAGATAATAATAACTACTGCATGAATTCCTGGGATGAGAAATTGTTAATATTTATAAAAGGTTTATTATCCTCCCCTTTGTTGTTTTTTTTATCACAACGTCGACTGTTGAGTCGCCCTGCTATTTCGATAACGGAAATATTGATCCGAGTACAGGGAATTCGTTATTTAATCTGCTTATGTGCAGGAATATCTTATCTATTTTTTGCTCGGTCTGTTTCACCTGTACACACTGTTCGGGCCAGGTATTAAACTCAAAATCACTCTCAGCAAATGAACTAAACCTTTAATACAGGAGGCAATTGTCTTCTATATTCTGTGGAGAATTTGGAGCCTTAAACCTAACCTACATGCTGATGACTGCACGTACTTGTCATGGTGTTGCATTGCAAGCAGCCGGAGGGAGAAACGGTCGAAACGTCGTGATAACAACAACAAAGATGAGGACAATAGTTCGGTTCTCAAATAGTGTAAACAATAACGCCATTTGTGTTATTGTTTCTACTAGATGTATCTGATATTGATTTCTGTTTCTTGCTTATTTTTCTTTTGTTTTCGTTTTACGAACACTTCCACATTCGACGAAGCATTCCACGTGAACACACAAGATTAACCTTTCAGTGAGATGGGTTTATCGTAATTCTAGAGCGAAGAATATGATCGACAGACAGGTGAGAGTCCAGTGCGTTGCGCCCGAAGCCCAGAACTGTCGACTTTGTTGATCGCCTTAAGATATCAAGTGTCATTTTGGTCGTCTTAGAATTGCATCGACAACCATTTCCCCAGAGCGAATAAAACAGAAGCACCATCTCGACATCCAAGCACAAAGTTCGTCCGAATAGGGAAACAAAAAACTTTAATGATTAATCCCTTCTAAATTATCACTAAGAACAGTACCAATAAAATATGTTGCCCTAATATATATATATATATATATATATATATATATATATATATATATATATATATATATATATTATACATTAAGTGATTCAAAATGTTTTTCGCTACACAGTAATAAGCATGTTTAAAAAATAGAAGCTAAAAAAATTTAATTTTTAATTAAATTAAAAAAAATTAGTTCCATTTCATCTTCAAGCAAATATTGGAGTAATTTATTTTTAAATTTACTGAGTTTTAAAGGCACACAAAAATTTATAATTCACTATTTCCAAACACACAGAGAAAGCCAATCATTCAGACAAGGGGTGGTAGCGTGTTCATTTTTATTAACCTTTGTTGTATCAGTTATTACATTCGAAAAAGAGGTTAATTTAGTAAGAGTAGGGATGTATTTTTCAACGAATTCTGATTTTCGTTGAATGCATGTCGCCTTTCGGCATTTCTTGCTACTTGTATTCATAAAGATTTTTTGGGGGAGGGATGTTTAGGTTAGATTACGTTTTATTTAACTACAATTTTAAAATATTTTCACTTTTAATTATTAATAGACTATATTTCTTTTTAAAACAAGTAAATGTAATAGAATTACTTAAATTATATAAAATTATTTTTTCATATCGAATATAAGTATGTATATTACCAGCTCCCATTTTTTTAAAATTTATTTTCAAATTTTATTTAGGGAAAAGTTTTGACAATGACGGCAAAAATAGCTATTTTATTTCTCTGATTCAGTAACTTTTTATTTTTTATAAACTTAATAATATATAGTTTCTCATGTATACACAAAGAACATGGGTCATTTAATGACCTACATATTCTAGCTTTTCTTATTAATTTCCATTTTACTGTAGGTGTTTTATTGGATTCTTTTAAGTGCCAGTTCTTTCTTTATACACACACACACACACACACACACACACACACACACACACATATATATATATATATATATATATATATATATATATATATATATATATATATAATTATTTATTTGAATATTACAACATAAATATGTTATAAAATCACGAAAAAATAGCCATTTTGTTTCAACACTTCTGGTGTCTTGTCAAGTGATGATATAGAATATATTCTATATTATCACTTGACAAGACACCAGAAGTGTTGAAACAAAATGGCTATTTTTGTCGTGATTTTATAACATATTTATGTTGTAATATTCAAATAAATAATTATATCTGCTCTACTCTGTATTGAGCACTCTTTAAAGAATAGTAATTATTGGTTATTGGAATTCACTCCGTATATACCAATCCTAAACTTGTATATATATATATATATATATATATATATATATATATATATATATATATATATATATATATAACAAAAAAGCTGAAACACTAATATTCCATGGTTATAATTTATTACATAGCTCTGGGTATAAAAAACAAAATTTTAGTGAGAGTCTATGTGCGGGGGTGGGAAACAAGTTTGAAAGTGATATGTTTGAAAGCTTTAGAGAGCGGTGTAATAGAAGAAAGAACAAGAAAGCCCGAAAGGTGAAGGTGGTCATTAAAATGTAGTGAATTATGCATCGAAAAATAATTCATATATATCTGTATCTCACTCATTTAAACCGTTATTTAACTCCTCTCTTTAAAACTTCTCACTGTCAAACAAACTAATATAGACATTTTAAAATATTTCTGGAGGATTCATAATTAATTTTATTAAGTTTTGATTTCAATTTTTTAATACAGATATCTTCAAGAATGTTTGCTTATGTTTATTCTTTTCGTGAAAAAGTATATATATATATATATATATATATATATATATATATATATATATATATATATATATATATATATATTTGTGTATTTACGCAGTAATCCTTCTTTCATGCACATTTCATTGAATACGACAGACAGGGGGCTTTTATTTAGTTTTTTATATAATTTCTCGTGCGATCTAATAATGTTTCTCTTTTCAGATGATAAATTATATAATCCTTGAAAATGGCTAAATGTATAGCCGAAAGTGCTCGGATAAAAAGAACATTCGGACAATTTTTATATAATTTATCATCTGAAAACAAAAACATTATTAGATCGCACGAGAAATTATATAAAAAACTAAATAAAAGCACCTTGTCAGTTGTTTTTAATGAAATGTGTGTATATATATATATATATATATATATATATATATATATATATATATATATATTTATATATATATATATATATATATGACTTCCGTTAAATATGATGACATCTCACTCCCACTATCAACTTCACTATCAACTTCACTTTGTTTAACAATGGGACTAGCCCCGGTATTGCACACACAACTCTTTGGGTCAAGTCTGTGAACAAAAAATTAGATATTTAAGTTAAAGAGCGATAACTGAGACGTCAGGAAGAGGCATGGCACGTGGAGCTAGAATCATCTACCCCCTGTGGACGAATTAAAGGGTTCAAATCGAAATTTCAATCACCGGAAGAAGGCCGGAGCATAAAACGGCCGAAATGTCGTGAATATGGCAATAAAAAAGAGGACAGTAATCCGAACAATGTAAATAATTACAATATCTCATCTCAAAAATATAGAAAGATACCGAAGGAAAATTACAATGGAAACAAGGAAAAGAATACTTATCTGTCATGTAATATGACTCATCCTATATGGTAGTGAATGCTGGATATTCTCATAGATGGAGAAGAGACTTGGAGCAAAGAAATGTAGTTCTACAGAAGGATACTGAGAATATTTTTGACTGAACACATGAGCAACGTCGAAGTTTTAGGGAAAATGGAAAGAATACGGACATTTATACGTAGCCTCATAGAGAGAGAGAGAGAGAGAGAGAGAGAGAGAGAGAGAGAGAGAGAGAGAGAGAGAGAGAGAGAGAGAGAGAGAGAGAG
>OZ038499.1:18704684-18737184 GCA_964036315.1 Acanthosepion esculentum
TAGATATGAACAGACTGAGATAGATAGATAGATAGATAGATAGATATGAACAGACTGAGATAGATAGATAGATAGATATGAACAGACTGAGATAGATAGATAGATATGAACAGACTGAGATAGATAGATAGATAGATATGAACAGACTGAGATAGATAGATAGATATGAACAGACTGAGATAGATAGATAGATAGATATGAACAGACTGAGATAGATAGATAGATATGAACAGACTGAGATAGATAGATAGATAGATATGAACAGACTGAGATAGATAGATAGATAGATAGATAGATATGAACAGACTGAGATAGATAGATAGATATGAACAGACTGAGATAGATAGATAGATAGATATGAACAGACTGAGATAGATAGATAGATAGATAGATAGATATGAACAGACTGAGATAGATAGATAGATAGATAGATAGATATGAACAGACTGAGATAGATAGATAGATAGATAGATAGATAGATATGAACAGACTGAGATAGATAGATAGATAGATAGATAGATATGAACAGACTGAGATAGATAGATATGAACAGACTGAGATAGATAGATAGATAGATATGAACAGACTGAGATAGATAGATAGATAGATAGATAGATATGAACAGACTGAGATAGATAGATATGAACAGACTGAGATAGATAGATAGATAGATAGATAGATATGAACAGACTGAGATAGATAGATAGATAGATAGATATGAACAGACTGAGATAGATAGATAGATAGATAGATATGAACAGACTGTGATAGATAGATAGATAGATAGATAGATATGAACAGACTGAGATAGATAGATAGATAGATAGATATGAACAGACTGAGATAGATAGATAGATAGATAGATATGAACAGACTGTGATAGATAGATAGATAGATAGATATGAACAGACTGAGATAGATAGATAGATAGATAGATAGATATGAACAGACTGTGATAGATAGATAGATAGATAGATAGATATGAACAGACTGAGATAGATAGATAGATAGATAGATATGAACAGACTGTGATAGATAGATAGATAGATAGATATGAACAGACTGAGATAGATAGATAGATAGATAGATAGATATGAACAGACTGAGATAGATAGATAGATAGATAGATAGATAGATATGAACAGACTGAGATAGATAGATAGATAGATATGAACAGACTGTGATAGATAGATAGATAGATAGATAGATATGAACAGACTGAGATAGATAGATAGATAGATAGATATGAACAGACTGAGATAGATAGATAGATAGATAGATATGAACAGACTGTGATAGATAGATAGATAGATAGATATGAACAGACTGTGATAGATAGATAGATAGATAGATATGAACAGACTGAGATAGATAGATAGATAGATAGATATGAACAGACTGAGATAGATAGATAGATAGATAGATATGAACAGACTGTGATAGATAGATAGATAGATAGATATGAACAGACTGAGATAGATAGATAGATAGATAGATATGAACAGACTGTGATAGATAGATAGATAGATAGATATGAACAGACTGAGATAGATAGATAGATAGATAGATATTAACAGACTGAGATAGATAGATAGATAGATAGATATGAACAGACTGTGATAGATAGATAGATAGATAGATATGAACAGACTGAGATAGATAGATAGATAGATAGATATGAACAGACTGAGATAGATAGATAGATAGATAGATATGAACAGACTGAGATAGATAGATAGATAGATAGATATGAACAGACTGAGATAGATAGATAGATAGATAGATATGAACAGACTGAGATAGATAGATAGATAGATAGATATGAACAGACTGAGATAGATAGATAGATAGATAGATAGATATGAACAGACTGAGATAGATAGATAGATAGATAGATATGAACAGACTGAGATAGATAGATAGATAGATAGATATGAACAGACTGAGATAGATAGATAGATAGATATGCACAGACTGTGATAGATAGATAGATAGATAGATAGATAAATAGATAGATGTGAACAGACTGTGATAGATAGATAGATAGATAGATAGATAGATAGATAGATATGAACAGACTGTGATAGATAGATAGATAGATAGATAGATAGATAGATAGATAGATAGATGTGAACAGACTGTGATAGATTATATAGATAGATAGATAGATAGATAGATAGATAGATAGATAGATAGATAGGAAATATTACCAGCAATAAAAATCTTGCTGGCATTAAATAATCCATTAAGGTTGATATGCCGTAAAACAAACCAGACCAAACCAATATTTAGTGAAATAGATAGATAGATAGATAGATAGATAGATAGATAGATAGATAGATAGATAGATAGATTGATTGAAAGGAAGAGATTTAGATAGATAGATAGATGTGAACAGATTGAAAGGAAGAGATTCAGATAGATAGATAGATAGATAGGAAATATTACCGGCAATAAATAATCCATTGAGGTTGATATGCCGTAAAACAAACCAGACCAAAGATAGATAGATTGATTCTATTTATTATTGTAAAATACAATAATTGTGGCATATGGCCTGAAAAGTGGGGAAACAGGTTAGAGGTTAGTCATCCTTACCTATCCTATATCTAGCTAACCCTATTCACGACCCATTCATTCAATACAAATAAACCATTCACCGAAAGAATTCACCCTTCACCTTTTTCTCCTACATATTAGGAACCTAAAAATTTACCCCATGATTTAAAATTTCTTATGTACAAATGTTCATAATATATATATATATATATATATATATATATATATATATATATACGACGATAATGTGAAATGATGGGGAGTGTTCTAAATCCCAATACAAAAATTATATATTAAACAGAATCTAACGGAATAATTGATGTTAGTAGGACCCGTCCACCCGACAAAAAATCAGATTTGTTGCTGTATTCTGTCATCAGACAGAATCAAGAGGCTAACTGTCTAACGGAATGGAAGGGCGTGACAAATAAATATAGGGCATGGGGAAATCATTGACTGAACCAGTCGATATGAAAATGGGGGCTAAAACAAACTGGGGAGGTTGGGAATCTCAACTTGGTTCATAAACGAAGTAAGGAGCCGGGAACAGTCCAGGAACGACACTCACTCACATTAACTAGGTACACAAGAAAGGGTTCTACCTTAACCAGGCGGGGTCGCAGGAAACCGCCCCGTTGTGACGAAAGAGGACTTAAAAAAGGAACTCAAGGATAGCCCATTTCACGTGAACCAAGCACGCTACTTTTACCCACCTTTCTTTGAAATCTGTCGACACCAAACGTTTTCTATCAGTTCTACACTTTCACTTGACTTTCAGCTGATGCTGAAACTATCTGATCAAAACCTGATGAGAATAGCGTTCCCGTCGAAAGATCACCTCCTTCCGCGTCATCCTGATCACCATTTTTGCCACGGATAGCAACGTTAGAAACACCATTCGTTTCACCCCAGAATACGGGGGCGACACATTGTCGCACGCGTATGCAAGATCGATGAACATAATCGGGAGCGATACAAGCCGTCAACCCACAAAAAGGGCGTACATAAGGACAATGGTAGGCGTGCAAAGCCGTTTCCTCTAAACCAATGTCACACCGGTTACAATCGGTAAAATCAGCCCAGTCCCATCTGAAGGCCATGTTGTTGAGAGATAGTACGTTATGGATCAATCGCCAGGTAAGAGGAGTGATAGTAAGGCTAGGGAAGGCGTCCCTAACACTCCCCACCAAAATCGAATCCTCTGTCAAATCGCGGCGTAGTAAAGCCAACCTCGAGTCGTGTCGATGACTCACAAAGTGCGGCAATCCCAGCCCCCCCCCCCATGACACAGACTTTGGACACAAGTTTCTTTACGGACCTTCTGCTTGCGCCCACCCCACAAGAGGGTGAACAACAAGCGCTCGATCACCTTCCTGTGGCCCCTGCAAAGAGAAAGTACAGCCAAGCGGTAAAGGACGAGAGGAAAGATGTAAGTGGCACAGCCTCAGCTCTACCCTTCAAGGACAACCACCTTCGGAGCCAAGTCCGGACCGACGCTCCGACCTTTGCCAGTACTTCTGACCAGCTGGTGGTCGGGTCCAAGCCACACTCCGAGAAGGGTGAAGGGTCCCGGAAGAGAGTACTCCTTCCAGGCACCTAACTGCAAGCCGGAAGACTTGTTACGGTTAATCTTGGCCCCTGTGACATTTACGTACCGTTCAAGCGCCTTCTGTACCACCTCAATGTCGCTGCGGCACGACATGAAAATGGATAGGTCATCGGCGTACGCGGAAACCCTGGCACGAACCCAACCAGGAAGAGCGATTCCACGTAGGGACGGACTGCACGCCCCGTCCTTCAGCCGGCGAGGGAGAGGCTCCAACGCCAAAGCGTAAAGTAGGAGCAACAGTAGGCAGCCCTGACGTACCGACCGAGACAGCGCAAAAGCGCGCGACTACTTTCCGTTCACCTGTACCATATCACTGGGGGAGCGATACATGGGGCTAATCTACTTGCAGGACAGCAGCCAGATACCGATGGTCGACCCAATCAAATACCTTGGACTGATCCAAATTGATGAGTGTAGCTTGCTCGTCGTCTTTTACACCCTCTAGGATCGTGCGGATCAGATGCAGGTTGCTCTGAATTGTTCGGCCCTTTACAGCAAAAGTTTGATCGAGTCTCAACAGACTCTCGGCAACTGACTGCAAACGATCCGTCACGATCTTGGCCAACATGTTTAACTCTGTGTTTAGCAGAGTTATGGGCCTGTAATCATCTAAATATCGCCCACCACCCTTGCGCTTTTTCGACAGTGTGATCACACCCCTGCTGATCCGACTGGGTTAAACCCCTGCCGGAACCAGTTGTTGAACACGACAGTCAAAATCGGCACAAAGATGTGCGACAGCCTCAAATACAATTCATAGGGTAAACCATCAAGTCCCGGAGACTTGCCACTGCCGGCCCTCTTCAATGCCAAGCAGACTTCGCCCTCCGTGAACTCACCCTCGCAGCTAGCCGCTTCAGTCGGCGAAAGCCGAGGAAAGTCAACCAAATAGCTGCGAAACTCATCGCCACTGAGGCCAGGCTCCTTGGTAAATCGGTTCTCGAAATGCCGCCGAAACACCTCACATATATCGTCAGTCGACCTCAGAGTACGCCCCTCCGGGGTTTTCACTTCACGAATGTAACGTTCGGAACCTCGACGGATCTCTTCCTTGCGCAATTGTGAGTCCATGTTCACGGCTTCGTTAGGCATCTTGTTTAACCTATGTCTAACTAGCTGACCCAGGTATCGCTCGATGGCCGCGCGATCCACGACCTGCTTAGCTAAACTATCTCTAGGGAGTCCCCCCCCCCAGCCTCCGCCCGGACAGACTATTTTTAAGTGTCTTCACGTTTTTAGCCTTATCTAGTGCGAGCCGCTGGCTATATTCGGTAGTGAAGGACCTAATACTATCCTTCAGCCTTTCCCACCAACTATTCCCAATAACCGCCCCTACTAGTTCCCGCTGCACTAGTTTAATTAGCTGTTGCTGGAAGTCCCGCATGTTCAGTAAAGACAGATTGAACTTCCAATGTCCAGCCATTCCAGGCCTAGAATCTAACGCTATCCGGGCACAGACGAGTCTATGGGCCGAATAGCCTAACCAGTGGGACGTTGGAGAATGTAGCAGGTCTACAGCAGCCCTTCTCACTATCATTCTATCCAGGTAACTGGCTACCTGGGTAGACGGCCATATCTCCCGCCTGGGGTGATCGACTCGGTATCTATCGACGAGACCGAAATTGTCGATCAGATCAACCAGGCTACGATCACCCAATGACCTCCCGCTAGCTCCCCGCCCCCTGTCTATCTTGGGGTCCAGGATGGCATTCCAGTCCCCCACTAAGAATAAGCGCGAAGAATCGACCAAAAACGGCCCCCACCTACCGAAAAAACGAGACACGCTCCCTCAGATCGTTGGGTGCATAAACCGCAACGATCCGAATCGAACCACTGTTCTGGCAATAACATGCCACGAGTAACCGGCCACCCGCATCGACGTGGACAAGGTCCACCCTCGCATCCAAGGTACGTTTAAACAGTAAGGAAACACCTCTGGTCGGCTGGTCCACGTATGTTGAATAGACAACATAGTCGCTAGACAGCACACGCGCATCTCCTGGATCGCAGCTACATCTACACCGAAGGACAAGAGATCACGAAGCAGGTGGACGGCCTTACTCAGATCCCTCAATCCCCTCGCATTAAAACTAGCTATCTTGAGAGACATTTTTCAAGTTGATTCCCCTACTCACAGACTGGACGGAAATCTGCGGATGAAAGGACCCCGATGGATTGTCCCAGGCTCCCTGTCCCTATCTCTGTCGTCATACGACCATCTTGGACAATACTGCGAACGTCCGAGAGGTACGTTAGTTTTAATGTCCTGTATAATGAAGGATGGAGATTTACTGGGACCCTCCCTGCACAATATTTCTGTAGCTTTCTCAGTTCCGGAGTTCCTATTTCCGCCATACGGATCTCCGGAAAGGCATCCTTCGCATCGTGAAGGTGATCCCACGGTATTAGATTTCGGCCTGTGCTCATTATTCATGTTATTGCGCTAGCGGCCTTGGGGAAATTTCGGGGATCATCTGTAGCAAGTCCGTCTACTGGCGCCATTTTTAACAAGGGCTTCAACAAAGCTCTTTTTTGCTTCGACATGCCCGCTTCTATTGACTGCTTATCCACACAGCAAGACATTACCCTACTCGGGAATTTCTTCTTACGAGAAGAATACCTCTGCTGGGAGGTGCTGGGTTTTGGGGATTTGGAAAGTGGGGTGCTGGGAGGAGTAGAAATATCATCGGTTGCAGTGGTATTGGGAGTGGGTATTTGATGAGGAGGTGTATTGCGAATGGGGGACAGTGGTGCTTTCAGGGGGGAGGAGGAAGACTTCTTGTGGTATTTTCTTCAGGCTTTTTGACTGGCGGAGTCGGGGCTGATTGAGACTTGGTTTTGGCAGAGCCTTTGTTGGCTTCAGCTTGCTTGTCTTTTTTTCATTATTTTCCTCCTTTTCTTCTTCTGTTTCCTCTATCCCTCTTTTCAGTGAAGATGAGCGAAGTGGGGGCATCTCCTGCGTTTCTACTTCCCTTACTTGCTGGTCCTCTGGATCTGGTTGGGGACTCTCATTCTGCTGCTGAAGGGAAGTGGTGGTACTTTTGGATCCCTTCTTGACGACTTCCGTCCACTCTCCAGTTTTCTTGGTTGTCTGCGCTGTTGCCTGTGAAGTCGCCTGTGACGTTGCTGCTTCATTTTTCTTTTGGGGTTGTGGGGCAGGATTTTGTCCCGGGCAAGCCTTCGACAAATGCCCCGCAGCCCCACAAGCCCAACAAAGTGGCCGACGACCCTCCACAACGACATAGATAAGTCTACCCTTACACATTAACGTGTTGGATGTTTCCTTAAATTGCTTTCGATTTAATGTAATTGAGATTTCAATATCGCCTGTGGCATTTCCGGCCTTACTTTTAATAGGGCAGACGTCGGAGACCTCCCCATATTTAGAAAAGAAAAACCGATATGGTCTTCAGATATGTAGAGTGGCACCCTATGTAGAGTCACCTTTGCCTTTCTTGTCCCCATATATTCAGTCTGAAGCCTGACTGTCGAAGTAGTTAGAATACAGCCTGCCAGTGATTTGGCTTTCAATAAGATGTCGGCAATAAGATGTCCCACATTGACTTACTTCTTCTTGCTAGAATTTGGGCTGCAATTTGAAGACTTTTTAGGGCCTCCTCCATCACTACCCTATTCATGATATTTAGCTTCCGGGTCTTGGGGTCCGTTGTTACTAACGAGATTGTCCTTGTATTCAATATTGTGTCCAATACAGACGCCACCGGTAATAACTCATTTCCATTAACATATGGATCACACTTCTCTTAAATTTTTGAAATATTCTTACTCTTTTTGTGGGGGTCTATCCATTGCCCATGCCGAAGGAGTTACTTCTATAGGGAAAGCAGGAAGAGATTTGGCCTCCGACGTGATGTCGGCGTACCCTCGTCACCCCAACACAGTTCGAAACAATACACACAATCCAGACGACAAAGAAAGACAACAATGGATACACAAGATGAGGGGGGAGGGAAACAAAAATAGCACCGAAGAATATCCAACGAAAATGTCTTGTACAGCTCGCGGTAAACTCGGTAAGATAAAAAGTCTCCAACATAGATAGATAGATAGATAGATGTGAACAGATTGAAAGGAAGAGGTTCAGATAGATAGATAGATAGATAGATAGATAGATAGATAGATAGATAGATAGATAGATAGATAGATGTGAACAGATTGAAAGGAAGGGGTTCAGATAGATAGATAGATAGATAGATAGATGTGAACAGATTGAAAGGAAGGGGTTCAGATAGATAGATAGATAGATAGATAGATAGATAGATAGATAGATAGATGTGAACAGATTGAAAGGAAGGGGTTCAGATAGATAGATAGATAGATAGATAGATGTGAACAGATTGAAAGGAAGGGGTTCAGATAGATAGATAGATAGATAGATAGATGTGAACAGATTGAAAGGAAGGGGTTCAGATAGATAGATAGATAGATAGATAGATAGATAGATAGATGTGAACAGATTGAAAGGAAGGGGTTCAGATAGATAGATAGATAGATAGATAGATAGATAGATGTGAACAGATTGAAAGGAAGGGGTTCAGATAGATAGATAGATACATAGATAGATAGATAGATAGATATGAACAGATTGAAAGGAAGAGATTAAGATAGTGTTATGGTCCAATATCCTCGCACCACTGTTATGGTCCAAGGTTAGGACCAAGGAAGAACAACACGAACACAAGAGTAGGAATAACAAAGATATATTAAACGGAATAATAATACAAGATGTGGAAGGTGTTAGTATGACTGTCAGTCTGGTTTAGAGTGAACTACTATTGTTATGAATCGCTCTGTCTCGACTCGTTCCACGTTCCGTTCTAACGTCTCTCTTTAGAGGCGCAGTCTTTATAGTATCAGGAAGAGTTCATTGTCGTTAAAGGTAAGCTCCCATAACAGATCGATAGATAGATAGATAGATAGGAAATATTACCAGCAAATAAAATCTTGTCGGCATTAAATAACCCATTGAGGTTGATATGCCGTAAATCAAAACAAACCACCTTTCTTCAAAATCAGATAATAGTAAATACCCATAATGCTTTGCTTCTACTGTCCTCAATGTTCCGGCATCTGTTGAACGCAATATAAAAAGGAAGAAAAATACAGGCAAAAAAAGCAGGAAATAAAACTTTTCGATTTAATTTCTATGATAAGTTAATTTCGATTTCCTACTCTATTCTTCTGAGAATCCATCGACATAAAATGTTGAAATATAATCAAGTGTTAAAAAAAAAGTTCATATCCACTCATGTTGTAGGAGATCAATATTTGCCAGAGAATGCATTTCTTTATTAACAGTGAAGTGCCATGGCTCCTTGGGATAAGACAGGTGAGTGTATCCCATTTGTCATTGCCGCGTTTTTCAATCCAGTGTTTTTCTTCTTAACCAAGTGTCTCAAGACGCTGGAGATCTCGAGCTACCCTTCTATTTATCGTATACTATGTTGAAGATGGGATGGGTTCAGACCTCTTGAAAGGGTTTTTACGCTAAAGTTAGTACAACAGACGAACCCAGAATTCGAAATCGACACGCCGATACAACATCGCAAAGAAATAAATGTCAAGAAATCTATACAATCTTTAAATCTTATATATATATATCTATATATATATATATATAAATCTCTCTCTCTTTCTCTCTCTCTCTCTATACATATATATATATATACGCAGACACGCACATACACATAAACATACACACAAACGCACACAAACACACACACACACACACACACATATATATATATATATATATATACATATATATATATACATATATATTTATATATATAAATATATACATGCACATTTCATTAAAAACGACTGACAAGGTGCTTTTATTTAGTTTTCTATACAATTTCTCATGCGATCTAATAATGTTTTTCTTTTCAGATGATAAATTATATAAAAACTGTCCGAATGTTCTTTTTATCCGAGCGCTTTCGGCTATACATTTAGCCATTTTCAAGGATTATATTTCAACTGATAGAATTAGAAATAGTTTGTAATATGTATGTTTTATAAAATGTTTTCATTTTTTTGTTTCAAAACACGGTCAAGATATTAGGTCCATGTTCAAAGTTAATATTATTAAGTGTTGATTTGTTTGTTTTTATTAATAAGGCTTCCATTATTTTTAGCCTTTTTTTTTGCATGTGGATGATGCTATTATATTAGTGTTGTCGACAAGTATGTTCCGAATAGTGTCCGGTAGGTCTCCATGAATATTTAAATGAGATCTAATTGAGCTATTGTCAGAAAGGTGTAGAGGTAGTCTACCTGTTAAACAGTTTGTAGTGTTGTCTATATAATTATTTACGAAAGTTATGTTCATTCTTGAACGGAACCGTTATTAGTCCTACAGATGGGCTGCCTGCGTAATATTATTAAATTGTTTTTGGATTCTGAGATGATTCCTTTATTCTGTCTGTCTGTATGTATAAAAGCAAATGGTTAATCTCTAACACCTGGGAAATGAAGTAAAACATTAAGGGGATGTAAAACAATGGAGAATCAGACGTTCAACAGAATCAACGCACATGCTAAGCTCTATGGACCTCCTCAGTAGGCCTAGCGTAGAAATTCATGCAATAATGGTCGCTAATAACTAATTTTTTTAGTTAATTTAAATATAATAAATATATAAATCCCTGAAATTTTCAAACTGTTTGTCCTCGTCAATCGCACACGTCTCTTTACCTGCAAAACATGTATTATTATTTATCAAAATATTATACTAAAAATTATGAAAATAAAAATATAGAAAATGATTTTAATGAGTAAAGGAATAACTATTATAATACTAGAAATACTGTATAACTACTTTTGTCGCCTCTTTTTCACTCTCTCTCTCTCTCTCTCTCTCTCTCTCTCTCTCTATATATATATATATATATATATATATATATATATATATATATATATACAGTCTGTCTGTGGATGACAAAAATATTGGCTCCTGATAAATTAATTTCGGTTGAGCTCTGTGGGTGTAAGCGGTGCGTTTGTAAACCGTGACTATTAAAGCTAATATAGCATGACTCTTCGGCAGAATTGAGTCACTGTCAGTCACTGTGTGTTTATCTAAATCTAAAAATAAAACACGCTAAAATTCACCTTCATCCCTGCCGTGCGCCGACGGCTTAATGTAGAAGGACGTCTAGCCGCAGTGATGAGCTGTGAAACAGCGAAACAGTCTACCTGTGGATGACATATATATATATATATATATATATATATATATATATATATATATATATATATATACAGACACACATACACACACACACCCACACACACACACAAAAACACAAACCGGGTGCGATGGATAAATTGTCGTCCAAATTTCGCGCGCGCGCGCGCGCGCGCGCACACACACACACACACACACACAAAAAAAATGAAAATAACACTGACAACCCATTTTCACAGATATATCAACCAAAATTACAAAATACTACTTTGAAATACTAAATAGTACATTTATTCAATGAAATCGGCATTGGCTTCAACCTCGGCCTACAGGCAACTTCGGAATCTCCTTCAACTCTTCTGGACGGTCTCCTTGTTTAAGTTGCTGAATATTGCCATAATCTTTGCCTTCAGTTGATCATTGGTGTTACAAGGAGTTTTCTTGGTCTCTTGTTCAAATGCTCCCCACACAAAATCAAATGGGTTGAGGTTTGGGGAGTTAGGTGTCCAGACGTAAGAGGTTTTGCGGTCGCAGAAATTGTCTGAGAGCTATGACTAGCTTCTCCTGCTCGTGTGACACAGTGCAGAGCCCTGTCGTCAAACGTGGGGTCTTTCAGCAGCTACCATCTTGACCAAAAGCAACACTACCTCCTCAAAGCACTTGATGTAGGCCTTCGTGTTGATTCTGAAGACCTATTGAAAATTTACATTTGCGAAATAAAATTCGATTCATGATGACGATTGATCATGCCACAGTTTATATACAGTCAACGATGAAATTTTCGGTACACCCATTAATTTTTTATATCTTTATCCATTTCTCAGAATCTAATGCCTGTATGTTTTTTATATGTCAATAAGCAAAGAAAAGGGAATAACAAACTCAATTTTCAGAACAATAGGTTAAATACAGCAAATTTGACAGACGAATTATGCAAAAGAGCAAACGATAAAATTATTTAGAAACTAAAAACTATCGTTTGAAACTGAATGATTCGTGTAAGTATAAGTAATTTGCATAATTATTTTATCAGTGAAGCCTTCTAGACTATTTATTCGGGAGAATATTTGTGATAATTCCAGCAAAGAACATCACGTGGTGCATAAAGTGTCAGCATTGTTATTCTTACGTTAACAACACGATGGGGAAGTCAAAGAGGCTTAGCGTTGACTTGAGACAGAGAATTAGTTCCACAAGTCGGGAAATAGTTACAGCGCAAATTCAAAGCGGTTAGCTATCTATAGATCTACGGCACAGTACGTTATAAAGAGGTTTATGCTGTTTGGCAGGAGAGAAAATGTGCCTGGGCGTGGAGAAAAACCAAAATTTTCACCGAAAACTGTGTTGCCAGGTTAATATAAACCCAAGAGTTGTTTTCAAAGACATCGCCAAAAGTTTGGATGCGATGGGTATCATCGTAAGTACTCGCTCAATACAACGTTGTTTAAATAGAAATGGGTTGTATGGAAAGCGACCACGACGAGCCTCTCTTCCCCAAACATTCTACTCTGTTGTTCGGTTTAATTTTGCCAAAACGTTCTTGGACAAAGAGAATTGCTTTCAGGAACAAGTACTATGGAGTGATGAAACAAAAATTGAGCTTTTTGGACATAATGGTGTACGGAAGATTTGGCGCAAGAAAGGTGAGTCTTTCTTCCGAAAGAACACAGTGAGAACATTAAAACATGGTGGTGGCTTGATGATTTTTTTGGATTGTTTTATCTTAAGTGGGGACTGGATAATATAAATTGCAATAAGATGAGCAAAATCTTCATCTAGATCGACGATTTAATTTCAAGCAAGACAATGATCCCAAATATACGTCTAAATCTGTGACTGCGTGGCTTCAGAAAAAGATTTTATTTCTACCATGGCCTTCAAAGAGTCCTGACTTGAATCCTATTGAAAATCTATGGCAAGTATTGAAAGTTCGAATGGATTTTCGGTCACCAAAAGCCTTCAGGAATTAAAAGGTGTACCGATTGAAGTATGGAAGAAAATCCCATGAAAGACTTGTTCAAATCTGATAAAAAACTCTTTAGAAAACGATGGCAGCAAGTTATAAACATTAGAGGCCATGCTATAGATTATTAATATTGTGAAAATGGTTGAATTGTTTGTATTTTTCATACTGTACGAATAATTTTGACTTTGGTATTAAATTTATTAAAATTTGTTTATTTTTAACATTTTGTTCTGAAAATTGAGTTTTATATTAGTTTTTATTGTGATTATTTTTGTCCTTATATAAAAAAAAATCTTGGCCTCATACGAACAAATGCATATTTACTTTTAGTATGAATTTTAAATCGTGTATTTTGCATCGAGCACCATTTTTATTACTACCAAAGCTCACTGAGCACTATCATATATATATATATATATATATATATATATATATATATATATATATATATATGAGTGAACATTGAAGTCAACACTCAGAGGCGACAGGCTGTTTCATGCCCGGAATGTTTAATTTTTCCTCGAATATTCATATATATGGGTGAGTGGTGCATTGTGGGTAATCTATTCTGGCAGTTATTTTTGCGTGAGAGGTTTGTTTGTTTATTTATTTGTGATTGATTGTTGTAGGCTGATGATCTTTTCCTTATTTCCTATAATATTTTTGGTGCGTTTGTATTTTGTTTTCACTTACCCAGATATACTTAGAAAGCATTGTGCTGTTCGCGTATTTACTATTTGTGAAAGATGATTTGTGTGCATAGTTTCTTTGTTTCCAGTGTCCTTCAATTGCTCCTATGTGTACTTTTTCTTCGTTATCTGGTGTTCTTACCGTGGCTTTCGTTGTTTTGTAAGCAATTACCGTTTAAAGGACACTCATTCTTTATTCTACAGTTACACGTGAGTTTAATTTGTCAGGGTGGATTGTGGATAGTTTCGAATTTACTGCCTTTAAACTTCAATCTTCCATGAATCTCTCACGTACATTCATATCTGCTCAAAGCGTATCCAAATGTAAACAAATGACGTCACACATTATGAAATGGACAAAGTCCGACAGTTATTTCAAGACATTTAGCCGGAACCGTCATTTACCCTGGCGTGCTCCGAACCGAGACACTGAGGATAGTTCGATTAGCAAGGTCGAATTTATATAAAAAGATTGTACACCTTTTGAAGGGCCGAATACAGAGACTTGGTGCACTATATATATATATATATATATATATATATATATATATATATATATATATATATATATATATATATAACCTTTTACGAAAATCCATCACTGACAGAATTTAGCTGAAACCACCCCCAACTCTGTTCGGTTCATCAGACTTCTGCCCAGTAGTTTGCCGTTTTAGGCCAGCCTACGCAGTCTGTAACAAGTCTTAGTGGTCGCATATATTTAATATTTTATGCTACAATACAATTGAAAAAGGCCAAAAATTGTCTTTTTGTTCCTTTAACAGATTTTAATGTTTAACGCCTAACAAAAGACCTGGCCTTCCTTCTTTCTCCGTGTACGGATGTAAACTAACTTTTAACTCCAGTTCTTTGAGAGTATTCGTCGTTACTTTTGTTTCATGATGCAGGAGAAGAACCGTTTCTTCCAGCACTTCTTTTATCGACATAACAGGCGCAACCAAAAGCAGAAAAAGTGAAAACGTTTTGTTGCTAAAAAAATGTATTGAACATTCCAACGGTTCTTTTCTTCATAGCCAAAACAGAATGGAAGCCGCCATTTTCTTGTAGAAGCTGAGAAAGGCAGTCGACTTCGACGTCTTTATTTTCCGTTACCTTCTACAACACTTCAATGCACTGATGTGAGAGTTTTCCAGGCCTTTCTAAATTTAAACTCGTTTTGCACATGATAGCGTTTTGTAGTGTCGAAACTAAAAGGGAAAGTTATCGAGACAAAGACATTGTACCAACGTTCGGCTGAATTTATCAAGAAAAAAGCAAATTTGAGGATAAATCCAATTTTAATTGCTTGTTTTTTTTTTTGTTTTTTATTATTATTACAAGTAGGCTGGCTACCTCGACGTAGTGTAATGATTAGCAAGCTTATCACGCTAGAACAATTTTGAATGAGTAGTGAGTTCGATCCTCACTGGGTTCCCCATACTTTCAGCCTTGTGACACATCAAAGCTAAGCTTGGAAAATTGCTGGGAAGTTTTATAAAACAAAGAAGTTAAAACGTTCATTTAATACTATTATCAAATATTAAAATTTCCAGTGTATAGCTATTTTAATACAATAATTAGCGTTACTATTATGACTTACAGAAAAAATAGCGCTGATTTACCTAAATGCCGGTCTTAATTTCTAGGGAATAGGACGTTTCGGCGCCGCTGATTCGGCGTGGCCGATTCGACATAGGAATTTTTCGGCAGAGGTCGATTAGGCGTCAGATTACTACTTCGTCGTAATAGTCAAATTTACTCACTCTCTCTCTCTCTCTCTCTCTCTCTCTCTCTCTCTCTCTTTCTCTTGTCTAGTAATCAAATTAGTACTTCGTCTAATTTAAGAAAAAGAGTAGTTGGAGGCATTTTTATATTTAAGATAAAAAGTAGTTGGGGGCATTTTTAAATTTAAGAAAAAAGAGTAGTTGGAGGTATTTTTAAATTCAAGAAAAGGAGTAGTTGGAGGTATTTTTAAATTCAAGAAAAGGAGTACTTGGAGGCATTTTTAAATTCAAGAAAAGGAGTAGTTGGAGGTATTTTTAAATTCAAGAAAAGGAGTAGTTGGAGGTATTTTTTTTAAATGAAAAAGAACAGTTGGAGGTATTTTTATATTATATTTCCTTCGGTACAGTTTCATATTATTCAGTCGTCAAGGCCATTTTATTCCAAAATGGAAGCAAATATTTTATCAAAAAGTGTAAAAAACAAAGTCATCTACGATGGATAATTTTTTTTATTTTTGAAGCAACCAGCAAGAGGAAAGTTTTGGCGATGTGAACAGAAAGATCGATGTAAAGTGAAATTACATAAATCCTATTAAATTCCTGAAGGGTTTTTGCTCATAATTACGAAATGAAAAAGTCATTTCTAAGATTAAATAGATTTACTAAGTTTTTTTTTAAAATTTGTTTGAAATGCAATATTTTTAATTTAACTTTTAAATTTGCATTATTCCATCAGTGTTTTAATAGGATCCTTAATTCCCTAAATAAATAGAAAGTCATATTGAAAGTTGGATCTTTTCAATGCTTTTATCCTTTTTTTTTTAGGAATGAGGGTGGGGTGGTGGTGTGTCCCTCCGGTCAAAGACAATGACGTCGAAAAAGTCTGACGTCTAAACGAATGTGCCGTATTGGACAATTATTTTTCTGACGCCGAATCAGCGATGTCAAATGGGCGACGCCGAAACCTACCAAAGTCTAAATTTTAAGTTGTCACAGTCGCTTTCTTCCTGAATTTCAATTCAATGCTATAATAAAATCATATTCACTGGATTACTATTATATAATTATTTAAAATCCAATTCTGCAGCAAAAACAACCATCAAAACTTCTACAAAGCACATATAATAATTCTATTTTCTCCTGAACGCTATAGTTAGTTCCTGACCAATGACAATCTATTTCTTCCTGATTTTCAGTGCATTTCTACAGTGAAATTTAAACAATGCCTTTAAATTATATAAATTTATTTACTTATAAATATATTTATATAAGAAATCTTTTGTTGTGATATTTATTTTAATATAAAATTTGTCAGGAAAGCACACATACACATATGTATAATGATTGATTTATAATAATAATTATTATTATTATTATTATTATTATTATTATTATTATTATTATTATTATTATTAACGTTCTATTTGTCACTACCAAACAGGATAATGGCATCATTATCTTCCAGAAATACCTTCATCGAAATTTACTTGGCAAAACATAATTTTTTCATATATATATATATATATATATATATATATATATATATATATATATATATATATATATGAAGAAATATAGTTTTAAAGTGTGCTATATTTATGGGATAAAGTGCTCAATATCAGAGACAGAGCGTGTGTAAATATAAAAGTGAACATAGAAGTCAACACTTAGAGGCGACAGTCTGTTTCATGCTAGATGCAATCGTCAGGCCACGAGTGCTGTTATTTTTCTCGGCTATTTATATATGCGGGTCAGTGGTGCATTGTGGGTAGTCTATTTTGGCAGATATTTTACCGGAAGTCGTTTATTTGTTTATTTGTTTATTTGTGTCAAATTATTTTACTTGTTTTTATTTAATTTTATTTTTGTTTTTTATCCTTTATATTTATTTTATTTTTATTTTTTATTTTGATCGGTGTTTTTATTAACGTAGTCAAAATTTGTTTATATAGCTTATTGTGGGTAGTCTATTATGGCGGCTCTTTTATCGGAAGTCGTTTATTTGTTTATTTATTTGGGTCAAATTATTTTGCTTGTTTTTATTTATTTTTATTTTTATTTTTTATCTCATATATTTATTTATTTGTTATTTTTATTTTGATCGGTGTTTTTATTAACGTAATAAAAATTTGTTTATATAGCTTATTTAATAGTTTTATTTTTGTTTGGGAAGATAAAGCTATTTGTTGAATTTTGGGGTTGATTGTTGTGATTTGTTCTGACTATTATTTTGGCGGGAACAGTTTTTAATTTATTTATTTGGATTGATTATCTTTAGTTGTTTTTTTTCTAAACGGCTAGTTTATCGGTATCGGTTGTTAGTTTATTTATATATTTGGATGTATTTAGATCAATTTATTATACTTGTCTTTATTTATTTATTACACTGTATATTTTCTCTTTTTGGTTTTCGATTTTTAAGTAACGCAGTATATTATTTTCTATTCATTTTTTTATCGTTATATAACACTTAGAGCTATTTTTCGTCCGATTTTTTGTTTTGATTTTTTATAGTCTAATATTTTGGTCATAATAGTTTGCTAATTTGTTTATTATTTACTTTATTTATTGATTTTGTTCCTTATTTTTTATTCTATTTCGTCTATTCTAACAGGTATGATTTGGTAATTTGTTTGGATTAATTTATATATTTTAATAAATGTGTTCGCAGCCTTATTTGAGACAACAGCAATATACGACAATATTGTTTTCCCGAATTCCACTATCATTTTGACGGCTGAATATTATGCGATTAGCGAGGACTACATACAGTTTTGGGGGTTTTATTTTTTAGATCACCGCAAGAGAATGGTGTTACTGGATGAGGAAGCGTTAGAAACAGAAGCAGCGCTAAAGCACGAGAACAGATTAATCTGGAGGACAGTAGATAGCGATTGACATTGCATTCAAATTTTTGCGGATTAAAGGTGGTTTGAAATCATTGAACTGGAAGGTCGTTCAACAGGTGAAAAGTGCAAGAAAAGAAACTGTTAGCATATAACTTACGGTTGGGTCTAGCCAGCTCAACTGTAAATTGGTGACACCTCGGCGCCAGTATAATACAGTGAATTTTGGATTCAGTTTTTTCCACATTCTAGACTGATTGCCACCCACTGCTAGAGAGCCCCCTGATTGCCCATATCTAGGAAAAAAAACTTTATGTCTATCTCTCCTAATAATATATGTTTGGTACCCACCAACGTAGACTCAAATATACATGGTTAAAAATAATTGCATTTATTCTTTAGAAATTGTTTTGCTTAGGTTGCAGTTATTTAACTAAGCAGATCTGTACATTCGAGAAACCCCATCTGAATGTGGGTGATGTGCTTTCCTTAAAAAGGAAAACTAGAGCCTTGTTGAAATATGATGTTCTCTGTAGCCGAATATCTTTGTGCAGAACCAACCACACTTTTATCTATATTTTGAACAATAAAAATATTATTATTCTTTCGTTTTTATTATTTCAATTAAATTCTTCGAGTAGATTCGGACAGTATGGTCATCATCAGAAAAAAAAATTCTGCTTGTTAGTAGCAGTGAACTACAGAAATGAATGTCTTGATGGAGAAAATGAACTTTATCTGTAGTTTTCATTTTTATTTTTTATCATGAATTTAGGTCAGTCCTTGTGTTCGCCAAACAGTCTCTTTTAAGTTGTTATTTAAGAGAACTGGATAGATTCGTGCTGCTCTGAATTCCCTTGGTCATTTTGACAGTTTTATTGGTTCCTGGAAAGGAGTTATGTCTCTCTTAAGTGTGTGTGTTATTTGGTTCTTAGGAAAAGAGTGAGTATGATGTGTGTATATTACTATGACTCTGTGTTATCCTTTTAGCTCATTAGGGAGTGACTAAATATGATGTGTTTGTGTATTAATATGGGTGTGTGTATAAATGTGAGACCTCAACATCTGCGCAAGCATGTCTGTCTTGTGTGGGTGAGAAATGTGGGTAGAGCCTGATTTGTGGGGTTATATATTAATTTTATGTTGTTAATTTGTGATCAAGCCTGTCTGGACTGAGCGTTTTTAGGCGCAGGATTCACTTATCTTCAGGTTTTTCAAAAATTTTTCTAATGTTATCAGCTCTGAACTTTTCTGTTTCCTGAATTATACTGAATTTGTCTGGGTTTTAAAATCGTTTTTTATAGGTGAAAATGGTGTTCTACAGGTAATAATCTGCTATAATATATATATATATATACATATATATATATATATATATATATATATATATATATTGTATATTTAGGCAGCAATCCTTCTTTTATGCAAGTTTCATTAAAAATGACAGACAAGGTACTACGGTTAAGTTTTTTTATTTAATTTTTCTTGTGTACGAACAAGAACTTTCTTTGCTGGACAAAGAGTGTGTAAGAACTGTCCAAATGTTTTATTTTTCCGAGCTCTTTCGGCTATACCTTTAGCCATTATCAAGGATGATTTGATTTTTCTGCTTAATTGAGTGTGTGCATTATGTATATGTCTTAGTGTGTAGTAGTGGTGTTTTAATTTCCAAATACGGTTAGCACGCTGTGGCTTTGTTCGTACTTAATATTGTTAAGGGTAGTCTTTTTCTTTTTTAATATTAAAGCCTCCATTATTTTTAAACTTTTTTTACAGGTGGAAGCAATTAATATATTTGTGTTGTCTACTAGTATATATATATATATATATATATATATATATATATATATATATATATATATATATATATATACAGGGTGTGCATAAAGTTCGTGTGCACTTTATAACTTTATTTGTATTTGCGATAGAAATAATTTGTAAAAAGGATTAGAAAGAAGTAAATCTATATTTTTTAAGGTTTTACTGAAATTTTATTGAAGTTTCCACATGTCCTCCATCATTAGCAATACAAAGGGTAATACGATTTTGCAGTTCACAGAAAACATTTGCCAACTGATTTACAGTAATGCCTGAAATCACATTAGTTATTTTAGCTATACTTAAAACTTGGTACATTAAACTTTATAACAATTTTTGCAGATTATTTCTATCGCAAATACAAATAAAGTTATAAAGTGCACACGAACTTTATGGACACCCTGTATATAAATTAACCGCATTTCCGGCATAACTTATTTTGACAACACACTGCCTTCCGCCCTTTCGTGCTTTTAGTTGGTATTATTGTGGTCACATGATCGAGGTTTGGGCTTGATTGTTCCAATTGTTTTTTTTTGCTGCTGCTGTTACAGTGTAAACATGGTCACCCCGCTAGAAGTATGCACAAAGGAGGTACAAAGAGTAGAGATCCGATTTTTCTGGTCGGAAGTTGTGTCAGGGGCTGTAATGCATTGGAGGTTTTTTTTTTCACAATTTTAATAGTGAATAGTGAACCGACGCCTGAATAGGTACCTCGTTTTTCAGATTTTGTGCCACAAACAAGCTACGTTTCTGAATTATCTCGGCACCTCGTGTTGGTGATTTTATTGTGAGCATGATGGTCTCGCGGATCCTTGTGGATAATTCCCATGTTGCTGATTAAATAAACAATTTTTTATTCATAAATATTTTAATAAAACCCCCTCTATCTTCAAGACGATCTTGGCACAGCTTGAAATTTAAAAGTTGGCATCTGATTTAAAAAAAAAACAAAAAACAAAAAGACAAGAAAAAAAATAGGCAATTAATGTTAATAAACTTTCCCAGAGAAGAAATCTTCATATTTCTTAATCTTTCGTCTCCTACATTAACGCATAAAGCAAAAAAAAAAAAAAAAGAAGCTTGCTTGTGTTCACTTTTGTTTTTATCGTCTTTTTTCTCTGTGCACGCTATAAATTTTGAAATCGAATTTATGGCTGACGTCAAAATAGAAATAAAAAAAAATAAAACAATCTGCTCAATACAAAATTTAAATTGAAGTCTTCGTTTTTTATGCAGATACGGCGACAAATTTTATTCAGTTTTCTCACATCTATAAAAAAAAAGGAAATGTCATTCATGAAAAAACAAATTTCTGCTTCGTGTGAATCACAATCATCCATTGTTTTACCGTTAAAAAAGCTGAAATATTCAGTCTTAATTAGAAAGCTCGTTGTAAAGACGAATCCATAAAGAGTTCTTGCCATCATTGATGTTTTCCGATAGTGGGACAATTATTTGCGACATACATAGTATTGTGATTACGGATTATCTCCCCTTTGATAATCCAAGCTATAAAAGCTGTACATTTCCGCTTGTCAAGTAGACGAGTAGTAAGATTCTTAATTGAATAAATTGTAATGAAAACAGGACAAGAGATTCTGTCTAGTTTATTCAATTAAGAATCTTACTACACGTCTACTTGACAAGCGGAAATGTACAGCGTTTATAGCTTGGATTATCAAGGGGGAGATAATCCATATTCACAACACAGTAAAAAATGTACTAACTACTTGAGAGCGGCGATTAGTAAGTTTACGAATAGCGTTGAGACTGACTGAGGCAAGATTTTATTCCTGAAACGCAGCTTGGTACAGGGACATCGCATCAAGTAAGAATCAAAGTCACTAACCAGTACTAAGGTTCAAATTAAATACATCGTTAACCATTTTCCCACGCTGAGGAAATCTATATATATATATGTATATATATATATATATATATATATATATATATGATCGACTCTCCAGTCGAGTTCAACGTATGAGTGTCAGGTAGATCAGTTCTTAGAAACTGAAAGCCCGACACCGACACATGAGATTTGATTATAGTGGTGCAGGGCCCTCCACACGTTTTGGGGGGACGAATACAACGACCTTCCGCAGGTTTTGAATTCAGAGTTGTCCTTCTCCGTGACCAGTTGCCATCCAAGGCTATATAGAACCCTGTCTGTCCTGCTATTTACCCATAGTTGGAGGGAGAAGAAGAGGATTCACACCTTTCCCAAGGTTATTAGCACGTAAGTGAATGCAATGGATTCGACTGGAATTCGAACTCGGCTGTCCGATTTCTCAATCCAAGCCGTTATCCATTACTCCACCGTGCCTCTCTCTCTCTCTCTCTCTCTCTCTCTCTCTCTCTCTCTCTCTCTATCTATCTATCTATCTATCTATCTAAAAAAATAAATAATTATATATATATATAATTATTTATTTAAAAATTATTACATCAATATGTTATAAAATCACTACAAAAATAGCCATTTTGTTTAAAAAAAAATATATATATATATAGTGATCAATTCGGTGCGGTTTTACTATAGTTTGACACAAGGCCACAACTATGGAGCATCCAATGAGGATCGAAGTCACTACACAGTAGTCAGAATCACTCAGATTATCCTTTTAGTTTGGCACAAGGTCATAAGTATGGAGCCCATAGTGAGTATTGATAGCACTACTCAATCATAAAACGTCAAATGGAGTTGCTCGTTATCCAGTACCACATCCCGAGTTTCCCTACTGTAACTTACTCAGCTTAAATTCAATACGAGTAGACCGTCCTGGGTAAGACGATAAACTACATCTGGCAGCAAAGCATCAGAGGTTTTGAGGGGCGAAAAACCACCTCCTAATTGTTGTTGTTCTCAGGTGCACCCTGACCGGGGTGGTAGCACCTGTTACGGTCCCAGTTATGGGCAAATAGTTGACTGCCAAACTGGGTTCAAAAGACAATAAATGTGTAAAAATAGGTTTTATTACGAGTAATACATATTTGAAAAAAATATTGCCAGCAATAAAAATCTAGTCGGCAATAAATAATCCATTGAGGTTGATATGCCGTAAAACAAACTTGACCAAACCAATATATACTAAGATAGATAGATAGATAGATAGATAGATAGATAGATGTGAACAGATTGAAAGGAAGAGATTCAGATAGATAGATAGATAGATAGATAGATAGATAGATAGATAGATAGATAGATAGATGTGAACAGATTGAAAGGAAGAGATTCAGATAGATAGATAGATAGATAGATAGATAGATAGATAGATAGATAGATATGAATATACACAGAAACAGATAGATAGATAGATAGATAGATAGATAGATAGATAGATAGATAGATGTGAACAGATTGAAATGAAGAGATTCAGATAGATAGATAGATAGATAGATAGATAGATAGATAGATATGAATATACACAGAAACAGATAGATAGATAGATAGATAGATAGATAGATAGATAGATAGATAGATGTGAACAGATTGAAAGGAAGATATTCAGATAGATAGATAGATAGATAGATAGATAGATAGATAGATAGGAAATATTACTAGCAATAAAGATCTAGTCGGCATTAAATAACCCATTGGGGTTGATATACTGGAAAACAAAACAAACCAAACCAAATAGGAGTAGATAGGTTTGCCTATCGCACGGTCCCCACACCTCCCGGGTCTTTTGAACAGGAGTAGATTTTCATTCCTTGTTTCCTGTTTAGGATTAGGTTTCCGGCTCCCTCCTAAAATCTCATTCCCTTTCACTTCTAGTCGCCCCTTACGTCCTCGTGGCATTATCCCTTGATTGGTGTAAACTAATTAAAAAAAAAATTGACGCAAAATTACAAGTATAGAGCGACAAGAGAGGATCGAATACCTTTACTACGGATTTCTCAGTGTGAGCGCCTACCTAATCCTCTCGTTCCGGCCTTGAGAGATGTCAAGACCGTTTACGGAGCCTTGTAGCTGAGGAGTTGTTTCTCACTATACAACTCCTTTCTCTTGATACAACGGCGCGTGTCTATTGCTATTCTTCTTCTTCTTCTTCTTCTTCTTCTTCTTATTATTATTATTATTATTATTATTATTATTATTATTATTATTATTATTATTATTATTCTAATTCTTCTTCTTCTTCTTCTTCTTCTTATTATTATTATTATTATTATTATTATTATTATTATTATTATTAATCTAATTATTCTTCTAATTCTTCTTCTTCTTCTTCTTCTTCTTCTTCTTCTTCTTATTATTATTATTATTATTATTATTGTTATTATTATTATTCTAATTATTCTTCTTCTTCCAATTCTTCTTCTTATTATTATTATTATTCTAATTATTCTTCTTCTTCTAATTATCCTTCCAATTCTTCTTCTTCATATTATTATTATTATTATTATTATTATTATTATTATTATTATTATTATTATTATTCTAATTCTTCTTCTTCTTCTAATTCTTCTTCTTCTTCTTCTTCTTCTTCTTCTTCTTCCAATTCTTCTTATTATTATTATTCTTCTTCCAATTCTTCTTCTTCTTCTTCTTCTAATTCTTCTTCTTCTTCTTCTTCTTCTTCTTCTTCTTCTTCTTATTATTATTATTATTATTATTATTATTATTATTATTATTATTATTCTAATTCTTCTTCCAATTCTTCTTCTTCTTATTATTATTATTCTAATTCTTCTTCTTCTTCTTCTTCTTCTTCTTCTTCTTCTTCTTCTTCTTATTATTATTATTATTATTATTATTATTATTATTATTTGCATCATACCCGTTCATGACGTTGGGGAATCAGGCTCTCCACAATTTCCTATAGTTTGTAAATCTTAATAGATTTTTTGGTATCTCTTGAAAAGCCCGGTTCTGCCATACATTTACTCAAGCTCTAGCGAAGTAGAAAGCACCTGCGGAAACAGTTCTATCCATATGTGCTGCAT
Source organism: Acanthosepion esculentum (assembly GCA_964036315.1). Lineage (NCBI taxonomy): Eukaryota > Metazoa > Mollusca > Cephalopoda > Sepiida > Sepiidae > Acanthosepion > Acanthosepion esculentum. The sequence continues at coordinate 18,730,059 of OZ038499.1, forward strand.
TCCTTAGTCTCGCCGCTTCTGACGACCATTTCCCCGCCTGGTGTACCGACGGCACGAATTTAAGCGTACTAATAGATTGCAATCTAGATCCCACTTTTTCTTACTGTCGAAATAAAAACTGCCATGTCTACTCCGACAGATTATTTTCTCACACTCCCCACCTGTGGAACTCTTCCGTTTACGTGCTTCCCAGATAACTATAGTCTTCAAAATTTTAAACGAAACATCAATTGCTATCTTCCGTCTTCATGAACCCCCTTTCATCTTTTGTCCTTTCCTCAACCGACCTTATTCGAAGTCGTCTCTTTTACTTTCTCTCCCTGTAATCCCTCTGCGTGTTTTCATTCCAATCTTGATAAGAGTGACATGATTAAAAAAACAAAAAAATTCAGACCTTTACGCCAAACACCCACAATGATATTTCCACGGGGGAAAACCACATTTTCCCCCTTCGTATTCTATTGGAATGAAAGGATGCTTCATCGATCACTACGGACCCCCTCTTCAAGTCCAGGATCGTCCGTTTTCTTACATGTCCTCATAAGATGCACTTACTTCCCACTCCTGTATCTATGGAACAAGCTCATTTAACTTGAGTGGCTCTTAGGCCATGTACTGAGTGACTAATAGTCTAAAAACTGTTTTCGCAGGTGCTTTCTACTTCGCTAGAGCTTGAGTAAATGTATGGCAGAACCGGGCTTTTCAAGAGATATCAAAATATTTATTAAGATTTACAAACTATAGGAAATTGCGAAGAGCCTGATTCCCCAACGTCATGAACGGATATGATGCAAATAATAATAATAATAATAAGAAGAAGAAGAAGAAGAAGAAGAAGCAGAAGAAGTAGAAGAAGGAGAATTATAATAATAATAAGAAGAAGAAGAAGAAGAAGAAGAAGAAGAAGAAGAAGAAGAAGCAGAAGAAGTAGAAGAAGAAGAATTAGAATAATAATAATAATAAGAAGAAGAATTAAAAGAAGTATTAGAATGATAATAATTAGATGAAGAAGAAAAAGAAGAAGAATTAGAAGAAGAAGAAGAAGAAGAATTAGAAGAAGAAGAAGAAGAAGAATTAGAATAATAATAATAATAATAATAATAATAATAATAATAATAATAATAATGAGAAGAAGAAGAAGAATTAGAAAAAGAATAATTAGAATAATAGTAATAATAATAATAATAAGAAGAAGAATTATAATAATAATAATAAGAAGAAGAAGAAGTAGAAGAAGAATAAGAATTAAAAGAAGAATTAGAATGATAATAATTAGATGAAGAAGAAAAAGAAGAATTAGAAGAAGAAGAAGAAGAATTATAATAATAATAATAATAATAATAATAATAATAATAAGAAGAAGAAGAAGAAGAAGAAGAAGAAGAAGAAGAAGAAGAAGCTAATGATAAATGTTGTAGTGACCAATTGCTGTCTATTATAATGAGTTTGATATTCCCTGAAATAGTTATTTAAAGAAAGAATCGTGAGAGAAAAAGAAGTGAAGAGAAACGGGGAGAGTGAAAGGAATGTGCAAAAGACGGGTAAGAGATACATATAAGTAAGGAAAAAAGAAAGAAAGAAAGACAGCGAGAGAGAGAGAGAGAGAGAGAGATTGACTGAGAGAAAGAAAGAAAGGAGCGTTCGTCTACGTGTTTCATTTTACTTGTAATTATTAAACTTGTCAAATTGTAGCGAAGTCGGTGCCTGTCGGTATTTAACGCTCCAAGCAGTTCAATTCAGAATGAAAACCAAACGGGTCGACACGTGTATTTCAGTGAAAGTTTGACAAATCCATTTAAATTCATTGGTCACATTCCGAATGTAAATGTAAATCTACGCACACATTTCTTATATACACACCTACACATCCATATATATATATATATATATATATATATATATATATATATATATATATATATATATATATATATATATATATATACTATGCCAGAATACTTTTCCCTCTTATTAAAGATGATCTTCACCCTCTCTAACGTTCTAACTTTCTGTTCTGCAGTAACAATGTGCTTCACAGGTTTCAAGTACGATTTGATTTTCATGTCTTTTTTTTCACAGCTTTTTGGACTGTCACAAGTGAAACTGCTCTCTGATGTGCCAAACGTTTTATGGATTGAGTGGGTTCTTTTATTTTATATATATATATATATATATATATATATATATATATATATATATATATATATATTTATATATATATATATGAGAAAAATATAGTTTTAAGGCATTCTATATTCATTGGTAACAGTACTCAATATCAGGGATAGAGTGTATGTAATAATAAGTGCCGACACTGAGTGTCGTCACCTAGCAGCCACGAGACTGTTTCTTACTTGAACGCAATCTTTAGATAAACAGAAGACTGCGTTTAAGCATGAAATACCTCAGGTTCACTGTGTTGAGCCTGAGATGTTTTCAATCTTCAGTTTCCATCTTCAGTTATTTAATAAGTCTATATTAGTTTTAGCACAAACCAAAAATATAGGTCATTCAGTAATGGCCAATTTTAAAAGCATAAACAGTTTCGGAAAGGAATATCTTTGTATGACGTCGTATTATCGAAATATCTCATTCCCCGCTTACAGTTAACATTGTTGCATTCACTGCCTTCATCCCCACCTAAAAGATTCTTGAATCAATATTCAGTTCCATGACAGATTAATAACACCCAGGACAAAGAATTTTTTAGTCAGACATCACGTCATCTCTTCCAGGTTATTCATTGCTTCCAATGCCTTTATTCTCTGCGAAATCTCTTTAATCAATATCCTATTCTCCACCAGAGTAGGAAGGACGAGGATAAAGAATTTTTTTAGTCAGACTTTACATCAAATATTCCAGGTTATTCAGGTACATCTACTGAAGTTGGTTCACTGTGTCGGTCCAGAAAGTCTTTCTTCTTAGAGTCTATTCTACCATTCGACTGTGCATAGAATATTACTGACATATCTAGCCTAGTGCTCCCGCTGTTCATCTTGAGGTTCTTGAGAAAGTCCAAAGAAGGATCTGTAATGTAATCGATCCTGACTTGACATTTCGATTCCAGTCACTCTCTCATAGACGTGATGCGTCTTCCCTCTGTCTTTTCTACAGTTATTTTCTTGGCAACTGTTCTGACGAGCTTTTTTCCCTGCTGCCCCGACTACACGGATTTAAGCATGCCACTAGATTGGCATCTAGGTGCTACCAGTTTACTGTTGAAATACCTAAATGCAACTGTTACTTGTACTTCCACAGTTTCTTTTCTAGCCCTTCCCACCTATGAAACTACCTTCCCATTAGTTGCTTCCCTGATAACTACAATCAAAATTTTAAAAGCAATGTCAGTCGCTATCTTCTAACTTCTGGCATCCTGTTCATCTTTTGTCCTTTCCTATACTGTCTTTTCTCTCAATTTCAACCGCTGTAAACCACTGTGTACAAGTGGCATTCCTGCCTTGCTTGGGGAGAGATGATTTAAAAAAAAGAAGAAAGATGCATTTACTCTCTACGATTCGTCTTCAATCAATATCCTATTCATTGATAAAATAAGAAAACCCAAGACAAAGAAGTTGTTTATACAAACTGTTCTCTCAATCGTTTTAAGGCCAACATTCCTTTTATTGTTAACATCAACGAATTGTCTTGAATCAATCGCCAATTCATTGATAGGCTAAGAAGACCAAAGAAAAAGAAATTTCAACACGAGATATCATCTCAACTGTTATAAGACAAACATCGTTTTCACTTCGTACGAAGGGTCTAGAATCAATCGCCAATTCATTGCACCCAAGACAGAGTAATTACTTCACGCGATGTCCTTCCAACCGATCTAAAAGAAATATGGCTTCCACTGTTTTCATCGACATCTACAAACTGTATTTGATCTCTATCCGATTCGCTGCTAGTGTGAGAAGACGCAGAATAAAGACATTTTAACACGAAACGTCCCGAGAAAGAAAAGCATTATTTCACGAACTCTGGATATAAAAAAAACAAACTCCTCTCTTTAAAACTTCTCTCTGTTAAATTTTTACCCCCACCGTCACATTTAGGCTTACTTGTTCTTCTGTTACACTTCTCTCTAGAGCATTTACATTAGTCGGACTATTGTCCTCATCTTTGTCGCCATATTTGTCACAACGTTTCGGCCGTTGTACGCTCCGGCCTTCTTCAGGTGGTTGGAATTTCGAACTGAACCCTTTATTTCGATCACTGGGGTAGACTGTTCTAGTTCCACGAGCCATGTTTGATGGATGTCAGTTATCAGCTATCTCCTGCTAATTTACCCTCAGAAAGTTCTCCACTGCCTTAACCCGGTATTGAACTTACACTCTTTGGGTCTGTCACTGGATCTAACCAACGCCTTTATCCACTGTGCCATGTGTCCTTGAGGATACATGGCACAGTTAGCAGGAGATAACTGATAACTGACATCCATCAAACATGGCTCATGGAACTAGAACAGTCTACCCCAGTGATCGAAATAAAGGGTTCAGTTCGAAATTCCAACCACCTGGAGAGGGCCGGAGCGTAAAACCGCCGAAACTTTGTGACAAATATGGCGACAAAGATGAGGACAATAGTCCGACTAATGTAAATACTGTACATAATACCTCATCTCAGAAATATAGACAGATTCTCTCTAGAGCTTTCAGACATTTCCCTCTCACACTTGTTTCCCACTCCTACACATACACTTTCACTAAAATTTTATTTTTCATACCCGGAGTTATATTTTCCGATTTCTTTTTGAACTTGTAGGTCTGATGAATTGGATCGTGAATTAAAACCATGGAATATTACTGTTTGAGCCTTTTATATTATATTATTACTCTGTCCTGGACATTGATTTCTACCTAGAGTCTATCCTCTTGGGTATATATATATATATATATATATATATATATATATATATATATATATATATATATATATATATATATATATATATACCACGAATATTATATATATATATATATATATATATATATATATATATATATATATATATATATATATATATATATATATATATATATCCGATGCCATGAGAACGTAAGTAATATATAAATTCCAACGCTCGCAGCGTTAATTCAAAAAAGAGCTCGATACAGGTAGTAGAGCGAAAATTATTTATTTATTATAATTTTATCATATAGACAAAACCATTTTACTCACTACAAAGATGCAACTGCTATCAACAACCACTATTGTTTCACTTAGATACTTTATGTATATTTTGTAAGTACATTTTTCTTCTCAAAAAATCGAAAATAGGAAGTGACATTTTACATCCGGGCTTGCCTACAAACAGGATCGTTCATAACCATTTTCGACCCTCACTCGTAGAGGTCCAGTTAAAATGCACTGAAACCAAGTTGCATCTTTGTTGTGAGTAAAATGGTTTTGTCTATATGATAAAATTATAATAAAATAAATATATATATATAGATAGATAGATAGATAGATAGATAGATAGATAGATAGATATACGAGCTTAGTCAGTCTCCAAATGTATATTCAGATGGTCAACTGAATTTTTTTGCTATCCTCTGCCAGCCGCAATGATAGAGAAAGCATTACCCCACACGATCACCAGTGAGACACGCTGCAAGTGCCACTCCGTTTCGAGAGGCTCTTTTCTTAATCGAGACACAATCTCCAAATTAACGGCCAAGCAAGAAAACCCAGGACAAATAAATACCTAAACAAGATATCCTATCGACCAGTCGGTCATAGACATGATTTTCACTATCTTAATCAATGTATAAACATTGTCTTTAATCAATGACAAATTCACTGACTTAGTAAGAAGACCCAGGAAAAGGGATTTCTATGCGAGATTTGGCGATTTTATCGTTGATTGCAATACACTCTGTCAGTTGTTTGGCATCTCTCTCTGCTTCACAGCCAATTAAAGTAAAACAAAAAACACTAGCAAATTTCTGGTGAGAGGCCTTTTCCACTGTTCACCAAGGATTAAGGATAAACTTTCTACTTTATAGATTGTTTAGCAAATATATATATATATATATATATATATATATATATATATATATACATATATAATTATATATATATATATATATATATATATATATATATAAATATAAGTCAGGATGTGTGTGTGTGTGTGTATGTGTGTGTAACGAATGTACGGCCGCAATTTTAGACGGATAGCACCAAAATTTACATGCACATGCTCCAAGTTAGTGGGAAGGCCAAGATCGACATTGCATTTCCCAACTCCCATCGATATTGGAAATAATCGATGTTTTCGTGCTTCTACGGCAGTTTTCATGTAGTTTGCGGCCATTTTCTACTGGCCAGATTGAGAGCCTATAGCTGGCTGTCACGAATAGGCAGGAAGATTCTATTGGCCAGCGTGAGAGCCAACAGCTGACTGACACGAATGTTAACTAACATGCTAGCATGCAAAAAAAATCTATAGGTGCATTCGTCACAAGTGCGAAAAATTTTAATCTGCATGGCACTTTACTCCAATTGGCTCATTCGCTTGCTTAAACTCAACGTTGATTCTGATTCCGCAGAACTGGGTTGGTGTGAAAAAGTATTTGTTGTTAACATTCTTTTTTCATTCGGTTTTTCCAGTTACGAGTCCTTTTTTAAAGCTGATCGTTTTGTGTTCATTTTGTTTAGTTCTTTTTTCGTAACAAATTTAATGTCTAGTATAGAGCTTAGAAAAAAATTCGCAGTGTGAGATAGGCAAGAATTAAGGTATGTAGCAACATCAGCACGGCAAAGGGCACTCCTTTAAAGGCAAGGAAACGCAAATATATTTTAAGTCAAGTGATAGCGATTGCTGTCTGAGTCGTACGATTTTTTAATCAAGCACGGGCAACGCCGGGCCATGCTGCTAGTATATATATATATATTCCGTGTATATTTCAGCAGCAACTTTTCATTAATTCATTTCATTAAATAATATAGACAGGTTTTGTCTATTTATTTTAAGTAAGTTTCTTTCATATTGTCTGATAATCTTAATGACATTATCGTTGAAAGTCGAAACACCATCTAAGCTTTCGACTTACATAAGCTATTATCAAAGATGACAATTTCAATAAATCAAACAACACACAGACGAAACTACAATGATAGT
>OZ038499.1:18742184-18747184 GCA_964036315.1 Acanthosepion esculentum
AATCCACCATTAACACAGATTTTCATAAACCAATAATTCCAGTAATATATTTAAATTATTTTTCCTTTTTTTTTTTTTACTGTAGTTTTATTTTTGGCCAGCGTGACTGTTGTTATTTGACACGTGATATTAACCAGAAAAATAAACGGCGACAGTAATTTCTTTTCCTTTTTATTTATTTATTTTCTTGCTTTTTGAAAAGAATCATAGCGAAGAAGAAAAAAAAGCCTAATACAAAAAGAAAAAATCCATTTTCTTTTCTTTACGGAAAAGAATTTCCAATCAACATTTATTTTCTAAGCGAAGGGGTTCGATTTTCACACGCTTTTATACCTATTCGCCCCGTTCAAAGCATAAAGAATTTAGAAAAAATGCAAGGGCATAATCAATATGAAATCAAATGCATTCGCACACATTTTTTTTTTTTTAAATATAATCAAATATTGATTTACGTAAACAACGCCTTTCAGATTTCATTTTCTTCATTCGATATAGTGGCAGCTATTTAAGACCGAAGTGCAGGTAGTGTAGCGGTGAACGGCTAACAAAAGAGAATCCGATAAGTCGAATGAAATTTCGGTCGGGTGTGTTGCATTCACTTTCAAACAAATACTCTTGGGAAATCTACAAAGCCATCTCTTCTCAACTCTTTAAGCTAGGGGTTAAATACCAGGACAGACTGAACTATTTAGACATGTTTGGCAGCCAGTCTAGGAGAAAGAAATCTCTGAATTCAAATCTGGTTGTTTAAACTGGGCAAGATGCATATTATGCAGCTATTAAATAAAGATTGGAGAGATCGCAAATTAACTGCAGCTGATGGGGGGGGGTCGATGGTCTTGACTAACATCGACCGAAAGAAATATGCATCTCTCCTTCTTTCTCTCACTCACTCATTCCCTCACTTACTCTCTCACTCACTCACTCACTCACTCACTCTCTCTTACACACATGCACACGCACCCTTTCTTTATTTTAATCTTCATTAAAATTTCTCCAGTGCGTGAACCGATAGTTTAAACTAAAAATGGAGAATCTCAAACATAGCTATCCCCTGACAATAACGTTTGAAGCATATATATATATATATATATATATATATATATATATATGTGTGTGTGTGTGTGTGCGTGTGTGCGTGTGTGTGTGTTTCATTAAAAACTGTTCAAATGTTTTATAGTTCCGAGCGCTTTCGGCTATACCTTTAGCCATTATCAAGGACGATTCAATTTTTCAGCTTAATTGAGTCTGTGGATCATGTGAATGTTTTAGTGTGTTGTAAAGATGTTTTTAATTTCCGAATACTGTTAGCACTTTGTGGCCTTGATCATAGTTAATATTGTGTTTTTACACACTCTTTGTCCAGAAAAGAAAGCTCTTGTTTAAACACAAGAAAAATTAAATTAAAAGCTTACCCTACTACCTTGTCCCTCGTTTTTAATGAAACATGTATAAACGAAGGCTTTCTGCCCAAAGATACAACTATATATATATATATATATATATATATATATATATATATATATATATATATATATATATATAAGTATATATATATATATATATAGATAGATAGATAGATAGATACATAGATAGATAGATAGATAGATAATTTAATACCACCGAATGCATAAATTATTTTAAACAAACACTGTTTAGCGTTCAATTTTTTTTTGTATAAGTCTCGTTCCCAAAACCATTTGCAAGTGTTGGAAGCTGGATGTATTACATTACAGAATCTTCTTTATCTAAGAAGAAGGAGAATTTTCTTTGCTCACTTCATTTATCTGGCGGATCGTGAGTATTAATACCTTTCATATTTTACACTCACTATACTCCTAATAGATTTTGTTCAGTGTTGATTGGTTGCTTTTGATATAGAGGGCCTCGAGAAATTGTTGTTTATTATTTTCATGGTGGAGTATACTGGTATTGTCAACAAGTATATTTAAACTAATTAGAGAACCAGAAAAGATTATAAAAATAAACAGACATAATATACCCACATTATACAATGAAACATTGAATAATGAATGAAGATATGCCGCCTAAATATATATATATATATTAATAAAAACACATATACCTACGTTTGTAGTGTATGTATATATATTAAAATAATAGAAAAGAAAAACGAGATTTATAATTCAGAGTTCTTAGCGTTTATTTTTATATTTTAAAAAAAAGCTCGATACAACAGTAGAGCATCATATTATTATTAGATTCTTACTATCGCTTGATAATGGAACGGAACTTTGTATTTTTATTTTAATTATTATAATTATATTTAAATTGAACTTTCAGTTTTGAAACATGGGAATTTCGGTGTTGCGATAGTAGTATATTTAACAAAAAAACAACGTTATTATATTGGTTAATATGTAGTTGAAGTAGACTCCCCATATTTTTTATTAAACAGGGTGTTTTACGTCTGTCGGCTTGCGCATTCGAGAAATGTTAGTAAATAACTTCTGTCCACCTTTGCAGGTGAAACCCCGTTTGATCCAGTGTGCCTTAGACCGCTCGCCCACGAACAACAACACAGTGAGCAACGTTCTATTTTCACTTTTAAAGAAAAATACACTGCATCGAACGACGGTTTCCCTTTCAAAAGTGGAACGCAGGTTCGATTGCTGCCGGGGAACGCATTTTCTTTGCTATGATTTCTCGAAGAATGCAAAGGACGATAGACATTTAATAAACTGGACCGTTTGTTTCAAATATGAAGTATCCGTTGTAATAACGTTTGAAGCGATAACGAGTGTCGGATTGAAAATAATTCAATTATATATATATATATATATATATATATATATAGTAGTGATCTTATAAGTATAAGTAACTACACTCGTTTCGGAAAAACTTCGGTTTCATGATTTTTTGGCTAAAATCAAATTAATATCGAAGGGAAAAAAGGTATAAAAAAACAAAGAGCTGAGAAAATGAACGCCTGTCGAAAACAATCGTTCAGCATGCGGGTCCAAAGCCCAAAGAAAAAAAACCCGATACGAGTACGCAACTAAATAAAGTGCTCAATACAGTAAGTAGAGCAGACCTATTTAAACCTAGAGAGCCAGACAAACCTACCAAGGTTTCACCTAAGCGGATCGTCAGGGATGGCTGGCTAAAGCGGTAAAAAAAAAGGAACGGTATACTTATAGTCAATAAACTAAAGACCAAAACCACGTGACCAAAAAAAAAAAAAAAAGCAACAAATGTTCGTCCCCAACCCTCCCCTTTGTTGTTGTTTGTTTTTTTATAGTAGGTTTGTCTGGCTTTCCTCGAACCTTTCAGGGCATATCAAGCAGTGAACTCGTCGCATTCTTTTGGATTGCTTCGACGTCTGCAGATCTTGTTCCTTTCAAGTGGGATTTGATTTTTGAAAAGGAAAAGGTCTCAACGACCGAGAACATGGTGGCTGGCGTACCTGGGAAATGTTATCCTGGCCATAAACTGTTGCACAAGCCATGGTCCTCTCTGGTTTGGTGAGGGAACCACACTCTACACACTTCCCTTCCAAGTACTGCCAAAAATAAAGAAAGCGATCGAGAACGTCGTAATTTAAGTTGCAACCGAGACAGCGTGCGAGGAATATTAGTGTTTGAGCCTTTTCTCTTCTTACTCTCTCTCTCTATATATATTGACCATCAATATTATCAAATTATGTTAAAACTAGTATAGAATAGAACTTACGGTACATCTAGATATTTCAACGGTAAAACAATGAAATCTAATGTTAACACATGAGAGTATGAGTCAAAATTATGTCAACACTAGTATGAGAGGATGAGTCAAAATTTTGTTAACACTAGTATGAGAGTATGCGTCAAAATTATGGTAGCACTAGTATGAGAGGATGAGTCAAAATCATGTCAACACTAGTATGACAGAATGAGTCAAAATGATGTTAACACTAGTATGAGAGAATGAGTCAAAATTATGGTAGCACTAGTATGAGAGCATCAGTCAAAATTATGTTAACACTAGTCTGAGAGAATGAGTCAAAATCATGTCAACACTATTATGACAGAATGAGTCAAAATTATGTTAAAACTAGTATGAGAGATTGAGTCAAAATTATGGTAACACTAGTATGAGAGCATCAGTCAAAATTATGTTAACACTAGTATGAGAGAATGAGTTAAAATCGCGTTAACACTAGTATGAGATGATGACTCAAAATTATGTTAAAACTAGTATAGAATAGAACTTATGGTACATCTAGCTATTTCAACGGTAAAACAATGAAATCTAATTGCCAATTTAGTATTACGCTTAAGTTCATGAAGTCGGGCTACTACGAGTGAGAAGTCCTTATTTTACGTGGCTGAAACTACCCAATGAATCCATAGGCATGGTTTCAGCACCTTAACAGGTACTGCCAGTACGTTACTGAACACTGCCACAAACTGCTCAAAAGATTCCGACATCAGATTCATCAGAATTGTTTACGACCAAACCTTTTTTCTCAAGTGGGAATTTGGAATCAAATTTTCCCATCTCTTAAGTAAAATGCCCTCCGAGGATAATGAGTTAACCGATGTTAAACTACGGCATTGGGAGTTTCCCAAAAGGTCTCTCATCTAAGTATCGACTAGGCTCAACGTTTCTTAACTTCGTGTATAGGTCGAAAATATGTGTATTTTTGGACATAAGTCATTACTGTCTACATTTATTTATATGGTGAACAAACCTAAATACACATTAAAACCTCGCAGCACGAAACAGGTTACTGTAAACATGTCTCATAAATACAGATATTATAATATAAAATTCACATGATAAATTTATATTCATATATATATATATATATATATATATATATATATATATATATATATATATATATATATATATATATATGTTAATAATAATATTTTTTTCTCTCCGGTAGCACGAGTCTGAAATTGAGACAGTTACATAATTTAAATTTTGATGTATATATCGGATTATCGTAATATTGGAGTTGGAGCAGATTATCTTATTAATGGGGATTGTTG
>OZ038499.1:18752184-18767184 GCA_964036315.1 Acanthosepion esculentum
TGTTTGTCTGGTTTTCGGCGACATCGTCGTTGTAGTATAGACTGTTATCTATAATATAACTCCTGGTTACGCTCGCCTATCTGCAATCAGTCTAGTATCTGTTCGACATCAAACACTTGTGATGAAGAAACAAGGATTTTGGACAATAATTTCCACATCACCTTGCTCACGGCCATATCACGTTGAAACACCGCTTTCCGTATGATCAGCAAATTGAAACGACGACGAGTCTGGTCAGTACCTAGACGGGTGACCACTTGAGAATATCAGGTGATGCTATCTAGGCTGCGCAGTTGGTTAACAGCTCAGAATTAAAAATCGGAGAGCCGAGTTTCAATTCCAGTCGGGTTCGTTATATAGTCTTGGGAAAGGTATGAACTCAACTCTGCTCCCCTATTTATAGGTTAATTAGTGGGATTTGTATCAGTAAAAGTATTATTATCACTCCACAATTCTTAGAATCGAAAATATTTTCTGACTTTAAATAACCTGCAAGAGTAACCTTCTTTATGTAAGCAGAAGGAGAATTTCCTTCGGTCACTTCATTTATTTGGAGGATCGTGAGTATAAATTGCTTTCATATTTTACACTGACGCTGAAGTATTTACAACTCTTGAATTTACGTATATTTTAATGGTTAATTCACATGTTTCAGACCCACTCCAAATCTTCCTCTATCTTATCTATTCATACCAATTTTGATACAATAATTTTGCCAACGTTGGTCCCTGAGAAAGTGTTGACCGAAAGGCCCCTTGATTCCCACAAAAAAGAACACTAAACAGTGTTTGTTTTAAACAGTATATATATATATATATATATATATATATATATATATATATATATATATATATATATTGCCTTGAACGTTATAATAACAAAACTGTGGAGAAGATTCTTAGTGCAAATAATAATAACTCCACATACCACAATTTCAGACAGGAATAAACCTTTACCACGGTGCAGGCGACAGTTGTTGCCATAGAATTCTCTCCCTTATCTACTCTGTGCACATTCTGACGCCTTGAGACAGCAGCTATAAATAAACTCTGGCCAACTGTTATTTTCAGTATTTTAAGCTGGAAATCGCCTACTACTGCTTTTGAAGAAGGTTAAACTTCCATTTTCCTACGCCATTTTCAATTCTTCTAGACTCTATATGAGGTGTAACACCAATTAAAGCCATGGCCACATCAATATCCAACAAAGCCTTTATTCAGGAGTTTTTCTTTGATTAGGACTCCAGTGATGATTTTGAAGGCTTTACTTGAGTGTTTATTGACAGTGAAGTGACATGGAGGAAAACGATGATGACCACTAACAGCTACTATCATCCATGCCTGACTAATTTTATGGAAGCTACGCTATTTTGAATTCTTCTAGACCCCACATGAGGTGTAACATCAATTAAAGCCACGTTAATTTTTTCCACGATTTTTTTTGTAAACAAAAATAGCAATTATACTGGTTAAAAATATAGATTAAATAATTTCTTTTTTTAATTTTGTTAATGACATTTCATTACAGGATGTAGGTGATCATGGCCCTCCACAGATTCCTTTTCTTTATTATCTGTGATTTGCTTTGACTTCTTGGTAAAGATAGTCGAGTTGTTTAAATTAATCCAGCGTTAAAATTTCTGGAGTTGCAGAAAAATATACAATTTTTGCATCGCTAGAAATACGAATAAATTCTGCATAAAGCGTCCACAAGAAAACTAATTTATATTGTTTTATTAGAAACATATTCTGAAATGAATAAAACTTTAACCATTGGTCTTAAACTTATTTTTGCCAGTGTATATGTAAAACTGTATTTGAACAAAATGGCTCATTTTTTAAACAGAGGGGTTGCTAATTCAACAGGAATCTTAATATAAAGAATACACAGGAAAATCTTGACACCAAAAACTGAGTTACATCAAAGGCAGCGTTCTTAATAAAAAGGTCAAAGTTATATTATTGACAAACAACAAACAACTTAATCTTTACCACACTGCAGGCGACAATTGTTGCCATAGAATTCTCTTGCTACTCTAAGTGCATTCTATCACCTTGAGACGGTTTCTATAAAGAAACACTTGTCAACTGTTATTTCTGGTATTTTAAGCTGGAAATCACCTACTACTGCTTTGGAAGAAGGTTAAACTTCCGTTTTCCAACACCATTTTGAATTTTTCGTTAGTTTTTTCGTGATTTTTATAAACATATATGTTAGCGTCTATATCCAACAAAGCCTTTAATCAGGAGGTTTTCTTTTATTTAGAACTCTGATGATGATTTTGAAGGCTTTACTCAAATGGATGTTGACTATGAATGGTCAAAGATGACAACCTAGTGACATGGAGGAAAACGATGATGACCACTAGCAGCTACTACCAACCATGCCTGACTAATTTTATGGAAGCTAATTGTGACTATCGATATACCTGATAGTATTTCTCAAGGTGAATTATTTTGTCTATAAACAACGAAATAATAATATTCTCTGTAGGTTATACGAGTCAGCATACTCATGATGAAGGCCGGAGGACACAGCGACTGAAACGTTGTAACGACAACAACATAAATGTGGAAATGTAAGATCTTAAGTGTAAATGCCCCTTTACAGATACCACACTTTGATCCAAAAAATACCATAGACGAAATAAAACTTATTTAGACTATTGTCCTCATCCAACACAGAATCTCTCTCTCGCATGAAAACACACGGTGTTCTGCGCTGTTGTTATCGCCATCTTGCTAAACATGAACCATGTATCGAAAATAAATAAATTAAAAAAATGCAGTTCGTCAAAACCAAATGGCAGGGTCGACAGTGCAACAACGAAGTTCTCCCTCGCTTAGAAATTCCGGGCATTGAAGCCGCCATCCTCAACAATAGCGGTCAGGACATGTCACCTGAATGGCCCTTTCAAGACTCCTGCGGACAATTCTTTACAGTCAGCTCGTCAACCGCAAACAATATTACGGAGCAACAAAATGCAGATTGAAAGACCAACTGAAGTCTTGCCTCCTTCAAACTGGAATCAACCTTCACCCCTGAGAAACAGAATCCACCTACCGTCCATACTGACGAAGAGCAATTCCTTTTGGTTGGCCCGTTTTGAAAGAGACGAAAAAGTCTGAGTAGGAAATAAAAAGTAACAACACAAGACCCGTTAGCCCCGGCCATGATCCTCACCCACCCGACGCCCTACCATATAACCAATACCTAAGACAGTTCTATTCCAGTCTTGGCCTCTTGAGCCATGTCAAACTCAAGCACAGGGTTTACCAAACTCGGACCCATGTGGTGCTGACGACGACGACAACGAATGTCTCAATCTTTGTTGTTATCACAACGTTCCGACCATCATGCCCTCCGGCCTTCAACATGTTTATGCCGATCCCGGTAACTTACAGGAAATTTAGAACTGAGCCATTTATTTTATTAACGAGGGTATAATTTTCTCGTTTCACTGCTCATGCCTACGGATATCTCGTCTAGTTTTTATTTTTGTAAAATACCTTTTTCAGTTTGAATTTATTTTATTTCCGTCATTTTCAATTTAATCCAATTAAAATGAAATTGAAATCTGGTATAATTAAATAATTATTTAAAAAATAATAATTGAAATAAATTAATATTTCTATTTAAAATAATACAAAATATTACTGTGTTCATGATGGCTTAAATAATTACATACAATTTTAAGAAAATCTAATTTACCTGGATATTTGTACTCAGATAATTCTCTAATTTTTTTTTGTAGTATTATGAAATGTCAGACAACAACAATCGTTACTACAAACGCTGCTGAATATAAGATCTTATCTAACGTTGCTGAACCTAAACATCTATAAAAAGGTTAATATTATATTTAAGTAATGCAAAAACAAAGGAGACGTTATTTATAGAAGACAAGATTACGTTTAAGGTAAGGTTTCTTTAAATGTAAATACCTTGACATTTTTCAGTTTTATGACTTAATTTCCACAAGGGTTGGTTTGGTTTATTTTGTTTTACGGCATATCAACCTCAATGGGTTATTTAATGCCGACAACATTTTTAGGATAGATTCGTATGAATAGAATATGTATTCTTTGGTTTAGATTGGTTTAGTTTATTTTGTTTTACGGCATATCAACCTCAATGGGTTATTTAATGCCGACAACATTTTTAGGATAGTTTCGTATAAATAGAATATGTATTCTTTGGTTTAGATTGGTTTGGTTTATTTTGTTTTACGGCATATCAACCTCAATGGGTTATTTAAAGCCGACAACATTTTTAGGATAGATTCGTATGAATAGAATAATATGTATTCTTTGGTTTAGATTGGTTTAGTTTATTTTGTTTTACGGCATATCAACCTCAATGGGTTATTTAAAGCCGACAAGATTTTTAGGATAGATTCGTATGAATAGAATGATATGTATTCTTTGGTTTAGATTGGTTTAGTTTATTTTGTTTTACGGCGTATCAACCTCAATGGATTATTTAATGCCGACAACATTTTTAGGATAGATTCGTATGAATAGAATATGTATTATTTGGTTTGATTGGTTTGGTTTATTTTGTTTTACGGCATATCAACCTCAATGGGTTATTTAATGACGACAACATTTTTAGGATAGACTCGTATGAATAAAATATGTATTCTTTGGTTTAGATTGGTTTGGTTTATTTTGTTTTACGGCATATCAACCTCAATGGGTTATTTAATGCCGACAACATTTTAGGATAGATTCGTATGAACATAATATGTATTCTTTGGTTTAGATTGGTTTGATTTATTTTGTTTTACGGCATATCAACCTCAATGGATTATTTAATGCCGACAACATTTTTAGGATAGATTCGTATGAATAGAATATGTATTCTTTGGTTTAGATTGGTTTGGTTTATTTTGTTTTACGGCATATCAACCTCAATGGGTTATTTAATGCCGACAACATTTTTAGGATAGACTCGTATGAATAAAATATGTATTTTTTGGTTTAGATTGGTTTGGTTTATTTTGTTTTACGGCATATCAACCTCAGTGGATTATTTCATGCCGACAACATTTTTAGGATAGATTCGTATGAATAGAATATGTATTATTTGGTTTGATTGGTTTGGTTTATTTTGTTTTACGGCATATCAACCTCAATGGGTTATTTAATGCCGACAACATTTTTAGGATAGATTCGTATGAATAGAATATGTATTCTTTGGTTTAGATTGGTTTGGTTTATTTTGTTTTACGGCATATCAACCTCAATGGGTTATTTAATGCCGACAACATTTTTAGGATAGATTCGTATGAATAGAATATGTATTCTTTGGTTTATATTGGTTTAGTTTATTTTGTTTTACGGCATATCAACCTCAATGGGTTATTTAATGCCGACAACATTTTTTATTGCTGATAATATTTTGTTTTGTCAAAAATCTGTTTCTGATAATATTTTTCTTTCAAAATTGTATTGCTGGTAATAATTTTTTTCAAAAAAGTATTGCTGGAAATAGTTAACTATTTGCCCATAGCTGCGACCCTTACTGGTGCTACCACCCTGGGTCAAGGTGGACCTGGGAACACCAGCAATTAAGAGGTGGTCCCACGCTCCTCAAAACCTCCTGAACAGAGGCCTTTCTGCTGGATGTAGCAATTTCGACAAGGAACATATAAGTTCTTTCCAAGCAAACATGATAATTTAAAAAAAAAAATTATCAACATAAAAATTTTTTGTATATTGAAAATTTTGAAATTTACATTAAATATAAACAAATGTTGAAATAAGCTTTTAAAAGTCTTTTAATTTTTTAATTATTTTTGTACAATAAATCCACTAATACTCAAGGAGTTACTAAGAGTGACAGAATATAAGAAAAAGTAAACGCTATTAAAGAAAGAGAGCAATGAAAAAACATGAATTAAAAAGACTTATGATAATAATTGACATTGCATTTAAATTTTTTTAAATGAAATTTGACTGGAAATCAAGAAGCCTTGTGAGAGTTCCAAAAGTGAGAAGTGCAGGAGAAGAAACTGTCAGCATAGAACTTACGGTGATATCTAATCATTTTAACTACAAAATGATGAGAGCTTCCCACCAATCTAGTATTACGTCTAAATTCGTCGAGTCTAAGTACCAAATTGGAAAGCTTATCAAAACAATTTACCATGAAAATATTTATAGAAAAAGGCACAGAGTAAGTATGTTGCAGAGCGTGTGGGGGAACAGATGTCAAGATGCCAGATCAGATCCAAAAACATTGCAGATTCTTTGTATATCAAGAATCAATAGATACATAGAAGCACCAGACCAGATGTGACAATATTCAATGTACGTATCTTAAATGTTACTGTTTATGTTGTAAACGCTATTTGTGAGTAATATATATAAAAATCCTATTGCAACACATTCTTTAACGATGAGCTATGTTTTGTTCTCCTCATGTCAGAGACATACAAATTTTAGTCCTCTGCGAATTTATAAAAGGTAATAATTTTATTAATTTAGGAAAGATATAAAATGTAAAATTTGTTGCGTTCTGTGTCGTCTCCGGTTCCCCACGCTACTCTTTAAACGGTATCAGCGAAAAGGGTAATTTAATTTTGTATTCGTTTTATTAACATTGGCAGCTTGGATTCTAAGATACAATAGGAGAAATGACGTCACAGGAACTCATGTCACATGTTGGTTCAACGTCTCTCCGCTGGTGGTAATAGCCGGTCGCAAACCAGGATGTGGGAGGCATATTGGCGCTTCAGAATTCTTGAGGCCCACTGTTGAATTCGCGTTGTTTTGGACTTATAATCAAAACCCAGGCAAAGGCAATCACAGTCGCTCTCTCACAGACGTGCCGTTGCCTCCCTCTTTCTTTTTTACAAATACTTTCACGGTAACTGCTCCGATGAGCTGCTTTCGCTGATTCCCAGACTTCATGAATTTAAGCGTTCAACTAAGCTGGCATCTCGCTCTCACCATTTCACTGTCGAAAGTGTTAAACGTAGACGTCTCTTCTACTCCAATAGCTTCATGTCTCGCACTTGTCGCCTGTGGAACTCCCTCCCCTTTTCCTTTTTCTCTGATAGCTATAATCTCCAACTATTCAAATGTAACGTCAATCGACGTCTCCAGATGCCCTGATCTATCCCCTATCCTTCTCTTCATCCTTTCCTCTATCACTCCTATTTGCTCTAGCTCCAATTCTCTGTAACACCTTGCGTGCTAGTGGCTTCCCGTCTTGCTTGGGGTGAAATGTTTTAAAAAATGTAGCAACAACTAAAATGGACAGCATATGCAAGTCGAAGATAATATAATGACATAATCAAGCTGATGACTTTTCATATTACTTTAAACAAAAGATCGGGAAGGAAATCCCCATTAGTGCTGGAAAGAACGATAACGTTTAGTTGACTGGAGAAACGCATTTAACTGAAAGCCTGTTTTAAGAGAAACGCTTAATAAATCTCAACCTACAGCAATACTTCCTTTGCTGTCAATGAATGTCAAATGGTTCCCTCTAAGGAAACGGCCATCCACACCATCGCTGTTACCCTGTACTTAGAAAATTTTTCTTACTTGGAAGAATGACGTAGCAGAATCTTCCTTCCGAATTGATATAACAATGAGAAAAATCCATCATTGTATATGAATCAATATGGAATATTTTTTTTAGTATGAGGGAAAAATAATAATATATATTTATACTGATTTAAATAGCCATAAGCAGATTGAGATAGATAGATAGAGAGATAGATAGATGAAGAGAGTGAGATAGATAGATAAATAGATGAAGAGAGCGAGATAGATAGATAGATAGATAGATAGATAGATGAAGAGAGTGAAATAGATAGATAGATAGATAGATAGATAGATAGATAGATAGATAGATAGATAGATGAAGAGAGTGAGATAGATAGATAGATAGATAGATAGATAGATGAAGAGAGTAAGATAGATAGATAGATAGATGAAGAGAGTGAGATAGATAGATAGATAGATAGATAGATAGATAGATGAAGAGAGTGAGATAGATAGATAGATAGATAGATAGATAGATAGATAGATAGATAGGAACAGAATAAGATACACAGAAATATTTGAACAGAATGAGATAGATAGATAGATAGATAGGTAGATAAATAGATAGATAGATAGATATGAATAGACTGAGATATATATGAATTGAGATAGATAGATAGATAGATAGATAGATAGATAGATAGATAGATAGATAGATATGAACAGAATGAGTTACATAGAAAGATTTGAACAGACTGAGATAGATAGATAGATAGATAGATAGATAGATAGATAGATAGATAGATAGGAACAGAATAAGATACACAGAAATATTTGAACTGACTGAGATAGATAGATAGATAGATAGGTAGATAAATAGATAGATAGATAGATAGATATGAATAGACTGAGATATATATGAATTGAGATAGATCGATAGATAGATAGATAGATGGATAGATAGATAGATAGGCTTCCATGGCCTCTAAGATGGCTCTTAAGACCAACATTCGATATAAGGCATATATGACAGATCAACTCTGTAGCCTTGATTGGGTTGATTGAATACGACTCTCCTGTGTACCACGATGCGCCTTTTCAGTCCAGATGACGACCTGCAAACCTTGCTGCAAGCAGCACAGATATTTCTGTAAGTCAGATGTAGCAGTTTAGCATAGTTGACTTGCTCCCGACTCTTATAATGACCTTTCAGATGGTTTGTGTAACCTTCCCTCGACAACAGCATGCGCTCACGCACACCACATTTCAAATCAAATGGTTGGCAAATCAGAGTGAGTGCCTCTCAGTAGATCACGCTTGATTCTGAGGAGACCTAGGACATTCGTCATCGGGGGCATTGCGCATTCCTACCTCATAAAGTGCCTGCAATCTACACGATTTATAGTTCTTTCCATTGCTACCCCTCCATGTGTATTACGTCCAGATCATCCTTCAGATTATTTTTAAACCGCTTCCTAGGCTTGTGTTGTGGACGCTTTCCTGCCTTCTGTCCCTTGTTTGGGAACACTGCTATTCCCCTATTCTTAAAACGTGTCCATTATTTTTTATAGATACAAATATTTAAGTAAATGCTCTGTTTAATAATAAACAGTATTAGTAACATTTACCGGCCTGAATGTCCGAGAAATTTCCAAAGAAAATATTCGTTCTCAGACAGGATTCGAACCTATATCCTATACAGAACCGTCATATAGCCTGACGTGCCTTAACCGATTCGGCCACTGAGTATCGTTCGGTTGGCAAAGTCGGATTTACTGCTTATAGACTTCAATTTTCCATGAATCTATCACGTACATTCATATCTGCTCATGGCGTATCAAATGTAAACAAGTGACGTCACACATTATGAAATGGACAAAGTCCGACAATTATCTAAAGACATTTTTAAGTTTATCATGAGAGATTGACGTATAAAGGCAGTAAAATCGACCTTGCCAATCAAACGATTCTCCGTGGCTCGATCGGTTAAGGCAGCTTAGGCTAAATAAGGGTTCCGTATAGGATATAGGTTCGATTCCTGTCGGAGAACGAATATTTTCTATGAAAGTTTATCTCTCTCTATATATATACATACATACACGATTAATATATATATAAATATAAATGATCAATAGATATATATAAATCGTATATATATGTATATATATATATATATATAAATATATACGATTAATATATATATATGATTAATATATATATATATATATATATATACACGGTTAATATATATATATATATATATATATATATATATATATATATATAGAGAGAGAGAGAGAGAGAGAGAGAGAGAGAGAGAGAGAGCACAAGTAAACAAAGCGATCTGCATTAGTGATGACTTCGAGCATCACTGGTAACCGTGATAGATAGATAGATAGATAGATAGATAGATAGATAGATAGATAGATAGATAGATAGATATGAACAGACTGAGATAGATAGATAGATAGATAGATAGATAGATAGATAGATAGATAGATATGAACAGTCTGTAAGAAATAAATAGATAGATAGATAGATGGATAGATAGATAGGAACTGTGATAGTTAAAATAGATCGATACGAACAGAGATGAGAGATATGGACTGCGATAGATAGCTCGATAGATATATAGATAGATACGAACTGTGATAGATATATGCGAACTGAGCTAGATATGAACAGAAATAGATAGATAGATTCGAATGGATATATATATATAAATATATATTAATGTATACGATTAACGTATATATTTATACGATAAATATATATATATATAAATATATATAGGTAATATATATATTAATCGTGTATAAATATATATACATATATATATATATATATATATATATATATATATAGATGCGGGCGCGCGTGTGTGTGTCTGTGTCTGTGTCTGTGTGTGTGTGTGTGTGTGTGTGAAATATATATGTATAGATGCGCGCGCGCGTGTGTGTGTCTGTGTCTGTGTGTGTGTGTGTGTGTGTGTGTGTGTGTGTGTGTGTGTGTGTGTGTGTGTGTGTGTGTGAAATATATATGTATAGTATCCGTAGGGAAGTTTTGGGATGTGCCCGACTTCAGAATTAAACCAAAAATAACAGAAATTCTTTCGCAAGTGGTTTTTGGATTTATATATTTTCATCTGACATCATCATATATACATGTAGATATAATGACACACACAGACAGATATATATAAGGACATAAATAAAATATGCTTCTATTCATCTTTGCGTACACCCACACACATATGAGATGTATATAAGACCTATATATATATGTATGTGTGTGTGTGTGTATAAATAAAAAGAAAGAACAGTAAGATGGTTATCACTGTGTAGCGAAAAAACATTTTAAATCAATTAATTCATAATATATATATATATATATAATATATATATATACATATATAAGACCTATATATCTATATATATATATATATATATATATATATATATATATATATATATATTGGCATATATTGTGTATACGCGTATAATAATGCATACACCATACTCGCATTCACTCGCATGTGCGTATATGTGCAGAGTCTTGATAATTGTTAGATCAAACAAAGTGTTTCATCGACTAATATACGGAGAAATTGACTGGTTTCATTCTTTACTCTGTCTCTCCTCTGTGTGTGTGTGTCCGCGCGTGCGTGTGTGTGTGTGTGTGTGTGTGTGTGTGAGTGCGTGTGTGTGTGTGTGTGTGAAATAAGAATCCTAATATTAAAAATAAAAATAAAAAACGTATGAAATGAAAAATATCACAAATACAGGGAAGACACCTACGAATATGTATACACGCACAAACAGACGCTAATGGTGGAATATACTTCTCCGTCCTTCTCTCTCTCTCTCCCTTTATCTCTCTCCCTTTCTCTCTCTCTTCCTTTCTCTCTCTCTCTCCCTTTCTCTCTCTCTCCCTTTCTCTCTCTCCCTTTCTCTCTCTCTTCCTTTGTCTCTATCTCTCTCCCTTTCTCTCTCTCCTTTCTCTATCTCTCCCTTTCTCTCTCTCCGTTTCACCCTCTCCCTTTCTCTCTCTGCCTTTCCCTCTCTCTCCCTTTCTCTCTCTCTCCCTTTCTCTCTCTCCCTTTCTCTCTCTCTTCCTTTGTCTCTATCTCTCTCCCTTTCTCTCTCTCCTTTCTCTATCTCTCCCTTTTTCTCTCTCCGTTTCTCCCTCTCCGTTTCTCTCTCTGCCTTTCCCTCTCTCTCCCTTTCCCTCTCTCTCCCTTTCTCTCTCTCTCCCTTTCTCTCTCTCTCCCTTTCTCTCTCTTTCTTCCTTTCTGTCTCTCTCTCCTTTCTCTCTCTCCCTTTCTCTCTCTCCCTTTCTCTCTCTCCCTCTCAACTCTCCCTTTCCCTCTCTCTCCCTTTCTCTCTATCTCTCTCCCTTTCTCTCTCTCTAACTCTCTCTCTCCCTTTCTCTCTCTCTCTCTCTCCCATTCTCTGTACACAATATGTACATATTGTATATATATATATATGAATATTTTCTATGTACGCAATACATACACACACGTTCAATTCTTCTCTTTCTTTTTTCTTCCCTCTTTCTCTATTATTCACACTTTACTATCTCTCGTACTCTCTTTCTTTTTTTTTTCCTTTTCACTTGCCGACTATCTCCAATCTCTGTCTAATTGCCTTTATGTGTTTAAAGGCAGCGACGACCTCAACTCGAATGTGCATTCATTCGAATGCGGACAATAACGTCTTTCATTCGCGCTAAACAGAAAATGCAAAGAGCACAAGTAAACAAGGCGGTCTGCATTAGTGATGACTTCGAACATCACTGGTAACCGTGATAGATAGATAGATAGATAGATAGATAGATAGATAGATAGATAGATAGATAGATAGATAGATAAATATGAACAGTCTGTAAGAAATAAATAGATAGATAGATATATAGATAGATAGATAGATAGATAGATAGATAGATAGATAGGAACTGTGATAGTTAAAATAGATGGATACGAACAGAGATGAGAGATATGGACTGCGACAGATAGCTCGATAGATATATAAATAGATACGAACTGTGATAGATATATGCGAACTGAGCTAGATACGAACAGAAATAGATAGATAGATTCGAATGGATATATATATAAATATATATATATATATATATATATATATATATATATATATATATATTTAGATATAGATATATATAGATATAGATATATATAGATATAGATATAGATATATATAGATAGATAGATAGATAGATAGATATAGATATAGATAGATAGATAGATAGATAGATAAGAACAGTCTGTAATAGATAGATAGATATATAGATAGATAGATAAATAGATAGATATGAAAAGTCTGTAATAAGTAGATAGATAGATAGATAGATAGATAGATAGATAGATAGATAGATATATAGATAGATAGATGGATGGATAGATAGATAGATAGGAACTGTGATAGATAGATTGATACTAACAGAGATAGAGATATGGACTGCGATAGATAGCTCGATAGATATATAGATAGATACGAACTGTGATAGATATATGCGAACTGAGTTAGATACGAACGGAAATAGATAGATAGATAGATAGATAGATAGATAGACCGATTCGAATGGATATATATATATATAAATATATATATATATATATATGTATGTATAGATAGATAGATAAATAGATAGATAGATAGATTTCAATGACTACAGAATGTACATTTAGTCAGTAAATGTTGGTATTTGTTATTTTAGTGATCGTAGTGAAATGTACAATGTTGAAAGTTAGACAATTGAACAGAAACCTGCTTTGTACTGATGTCGTGCAAGGGACAATAATTGACAAAGAAAAATACGACGTTTTTCCTTTTATATTCTATAATTATGACGGGAGTTGTTATTATTTGCTCTTTCTATGATTTGGCTATCACAAACACACGTACAGATTTCATTTTTATCACTTTTTCTCCCTTCTGATATAAATATACTATATACAATATATATATATATACATACATACATACATATATATATATATATATATATATATATATATATGTATATATATATTTATATATATATATATATATATATATATATATATATATATATATATATATATATATATATATATATATTAGGTTCGTGCAAAAATAATGTCGTTTTCTCACATGAAGTTGAACGTCAAAAAACGTCATTATTTTTGCACCAACCTAATAGCTATGTGGACAGATTATTTCACTTTAATCTGTTTGTTTCTTTTGTTATCATTATTAATAACATTAAAAATATGTCGCGGATTGTTTCTGATGTATTTTACGCCAGACTTACACTTAAGCCCTGCAACTTTACGTATGCTGAGTTAGCCACTAGCTTACATATATATATATATATATATATATATATATATATATATATATATATATATACATATATATATATATATATATATGTGTGTGTGTGTGTGTGTGTGTGTGTGTGTCTGTGTTTGCATATATTTATATATATATACAAATATATATATATATATATATGTGTGTATGTATATATGTGTCTGTATGTATAAATATATATATATAATGTATATATGTATATATATGTATGTGTGTGTGTGTATTTTTTTATGTGTGTGTGTATGTGTCTGTGTAAACCTATTCTTTGAATCCATATCTGTAGGAACATAGCAGCCTTTTAAAAAAATGCAAGGATAACTATTTACATATCTGTAAACTCGCACATCTATACACACAAACACACACATACAAACACACACACGCACACACACACACACAAACGCGATATATATATATATGTATATATATGAACATATATATATACTTACACACACACACACACACACACACACATATATATATATATATATATATATGAAGAAATATAGTCTTAAGGTGTGCTATATTTATGGGATAAAGTGCTCAATATCAGAGATAGAGCGTGTGTAAATATAAAAGTGAACATAGAAGTCAACACTTAGAGGCGACAGTCTGTTTCATGCTAGTGCATTCGTCAGGCAACTAGTGCAACTATTGTTTATATATATATATATATATATATATATATATATATATATATATATATATATATATATATATATATATGTATATGTATATACACACACACAAGGAGTTCGTTGGGTCAATTGTCGTCATTTTATATTTTTTAATTTCGCGCATGCGCGTTGTGTGTTCGCGCAGACAGCTCCAATACGAACATTACAGAGTTTTAGGGTTTCAGTGTGAGGACAGGTCAGATGTTCTGCCTTCATTCATCTTCCCACGGGTCTTCAGACTCAACATGGAGGCTTTCATTAAGTGCCTTGAGGAGGTAGTGCTTCATTGTGTCAAAAGG
Organism: Acanthosepion esculentum; assembly: GCA_964036315.1. Taxonomy (NCBI): domain Eukaryota; kingdom Metazoa; phylum Mollusca; class Cephalopoda; order Sepiida; family Sepiidae; genus Acanthosepion; species Acanthosepion esculentum. Next base: position 18,767,037 of record OZ038499.1, read on the forward strand.
GTAGCTGTTGGAAGATCCCGTGTCTGGTAGAAGCTCTCTGCACCGTGACACACAAGGAGGAGAACATAGTCATTGCTATCAGACAATTTCTGCAACCACAATACCTATTACATCTAGCCACCTAATACCCCAAACTTCAAACCCATGA
>OZ038499.1:18774684-18777184 GCA_964036315.1 Acanthosepion esculentum
TATATATATATATATATTTACACACACATATGCATAAATACACGTACTCGTATATGTGTCTGTATGCTTCAATTTAGGTTTAGATATTTCTTTTTTTCTTTTGTTTCTTACCTCCGTTTTCTCTATTTTTAAATATATATATATATATATATATATTTGGGTACTTACCTGTTGTATATGTATAGACCGTCAGGACATTCTGTGTAAGCAGCAAAATTAGGTGTAAGCCCATCACTCGGGTAAGTTTGTTGTTCTTTCTTGAACAGGTAGTCCCCTTGCCGGGGTACATGGTAGATATACCCAGCATTATTATCATCCATCAGATGTGCCCTGTCCTTTTAAAATAGTTGTGCGTTGGGTGGTAAGCATCAGGGTGTACGTGTATTTTGGGGGGAGTGGAAAAAGAACTGCTAAGGACAACAAGCGAGGGACGACAACGACTCCGATGGCAAACCATGCACAAAACCTCACACGCGCGTGCGGGAGAAAAAGCAAGCGGTCGGGCGGGCACACACACACATGGACAGAAGCTACACACGCACACACGCAAGGGTTGTATGCCGGGAACGGGGAGACGGTGAAAGATAGTTGGTTTGGGATCTGTGAGTTTTCTAATTTCACCGTTTGTGTTCAGGAAGAGAGTGAGTGCTCGTGCATATGGGCGTACGTGACGTTGAACCAAATGTAAACATGCGTGTGTAATTTATTTGTGTGCACAAACCCGTGCTTACATAACCGTGTGTACGCGATTGTGTGACTTCTTTTTTGTTTATCAATCTTTGCTATCTAGTATCTTGATACTGTTTGTTTACAAATGTGAAATTTTTTTTCGAGTTCTATTTTAGTCAATCTCGTCTCGCAAGAACATGTAATGGCTCGACCCTAACGATTGCTTTTCTTACACCAGATTCTATATATATATATATATATATATATATATATATTGAACAATAAAAATTATGAAAAAATTAAAAACCTTCAGACACACTGGGTTTTATATTAATATTCCTTCGTTTTTATTATTATTTCATTTAGATTCCTCGACTAGTTTCGGCCAACATGACCATCATCAGGAGAAAAATTATTTTCTGCTTGCTGGTAGCAATGAACTACAGAAATTAATATATATATATATATATATATATATATATATATGATTGAGTTTGTTTAGGCTACCACTCTGAATTTTACCTTCAGCGAAACTGATTGACAGATGTTTGTACACACGTGCATACAAGCGTATGTAATTATTTTCCTTGCTGCCTTTGTGTACACGCAACTAGACTACACGTGTGTGCATAAGTGTTGTTCTGTTGCGATATGTTAAATTTCAGTGTTGGCGTACACACACCTATGTTTTCATTTGACAGTGCATCTTTAGATATATACACGTATACTTAAACACCTGTGACTTATATATACCTACGTGGAAGTATAATTTTACAACACGTTCTTCTCTACTTGCATTGGCGTGTGCACCTCTGCTGATTGCACTTTTTCGAGTCTAACCGAAGACGTGTTTTGTTATTCCATTATATGTACGTAATTTTATCGGAAATATTTTGACCTCTCCATAAATATAATTGTTTTGTGAAATTATTTATTTTTATATTCGATTCGGCGTGTATCTATTAATCTTGCCGTATTATCACTTTTAAATATTTTTTAGGTTATTACACCTATCTGGAATTTCTGCGTACGCATATAAATATTAGCGTGTTTTCACGAGTAACTTGTATGTGTGGGCACACAACTTCTTTTCCTCTGACTGAATCAGTTTTACTTTTTTTTTATCTGTAGATTCACACATTAAATTGCACGTGTACAGTAGTAGTAAGTATAAGAGAGGCGATGAATTATGTGAATAAAATATATTCTTATTCAATCTCCGGGCATACAAGCGCGCAGAGCTTATAATTCGGTCGACATATATATATATATATATATATATATATATATATATATATATATATATATATATATATATGCAGAGAGAGAGAGAGACAAAGACAGAGAGAGAGGAGAGATACAATAGAGACGGGAGAATGATTTGTTATACAGTTAAGCTGGTTGAGAATTAATCAATGGATATATCAATAAAGTGCTAAATAGATATGTAACGCTTGAGATAGATAGATAGATAGATAGATAGATAGATAGATAGATAGATAGATAGATAGACAGACAGACTGACAGACAGAAATGGTGAGAACGAGATAGATAAATCGGTTGATAGTTTGCTGACATACATATATATATATATATATATATATATATATATATATATATATATATATATATAATTGGGAGATCAGCCGATTCCGCTACCTTGGTTTCAAACTTTCGGTATCTTCAGGCGATTTTAATGTGTATACACCACTTTTTTAATACTACTGTTTCCTGTTCAACACTGACCATTAACTTTTTTATTATATATATATATATATATTATACATATATATATATATATATATATATATATATAGATAGATAGATAGAT
>OZ038499.1:18784684-18794684 GCA_964036315.1 Acanthosepion esculentum
CTCCGTCTCCGGTCCCGACAACTCTCTTATATCCGAGTTACACTGTCTGTATATATATATATATATATATATATATATATATATATATAACGGGAGACTCTACCATGTGTATATATATATATATATATATATATATATATATATATATATATATATATATATATATATATATATATATATATATTATCAAGTTTGATTAAAAAGAACTGACAACAAGGTCTGTTATTCTTTTTCAATTATTTTTTCCCAAATTTCTCATAAGTTGATGAGTATTGTGTTGGAATCACACCTCAACCAGCACATTATGAAAGACCAAAATATATCTATGAATATAAGACATATACTAGTAGATAACACGAAAATACTCATAAGAAAATTTTTATTTATATTTATTATATTTTGTCATATTTTTAATCTCGTTTTATTATATTTTTATATAATATAGAATAGAATATTTATAAAATATAATAAAATAATAAATATAAATAATAAATATAAACATATATAATATGGAAATATAAATAAAGTAAAAATAATAAATATTTATAATAAATAAATAAAATATTATATTTTTATATAATATATAATATAATATTTATAAAATATAAGTTTTATAAAATATATGGTTTATGAAATAATAAATAAGTATAAATATAAATAATAGATATAAATAAAATTTATAAAATATAAGATTTCCAAAATATAAGATTTATAAAATATAAGATTTATAAAATAATAAATAATAAATGTAAATATAAAAAATATTTATAAAATATAATATTTTATTATATTTTTATTATTATATTCTATATTATATTTTTCCAATGTGAGTTGCGTAGATAACACGAAAATACTCATAAGAATAAATAAAAATAAGAACGCAATTCCAAAAAATATACCAGAAGATATTATCATACAAAATAAACAGACCACATTGAATAAAATATTCAACATGGGAGAAGGTATCTTGAAGTGGATTATGACAGAATGAATGTGAATCTTTACACATGCCGCTAGACCATTTCAAGCGTACCACTTCCCCAAAGAATATCAGGATGTAGAGAAAGGAATTCTACTTGCCACAAAGGCACCGCATTAGTTCTTGATAATGACTACGATACACGAAATTTCTTGGACAATATTAAGAATCCACAACTCAACACCTTATCTGAAAATCGGTTCTATTTAATCAAACTGGTTTGGATGAATACTTGGTGCCTAAATACACCTTATATTTGGTACTTCCAAACTTTTCCTAAAAAAAGATCATACCATGATGAAAAAAGGCCGCAAACTTGATAAGACAAAGTTTATTGTGAAAAGATTCATATTAATACTAGCAGCTGGTCGATGACAAAAAGCGGTCAATTAGAACGGAGCAAAAATTGCATTATGTTTAGATGTAACAGTGTCTATCTTATTCACTTACTTTAAAGTACTTTCATTAAAAAACATTTTGAATTAATGCAGTTACTGTTATAACAGAAGTAGTCTGTATTTATTCAATCGAAGTTAGCTGAGGACATGAAGGGGTAAAATAGGCAACATGAAGACCTACTTCAGACCACAATTATTTTGGAGTTTTTGAAATTCAGTTTGTCAGTGTGTTACCAACAATGTAAAAGTAGATAGATATATAAATCAGTTGTTAAATTTGATGAAAATTGGTTGAAAGATCAACGAAAAGTACTTTCATTAAAATATGAAAGATTCCATTCAGACGAAATACAGAGCAAATTTGGCGAAAGCAGTATGAATAGCGTCCAGGAGTCAGTAACATCTGCTGCTGATTCGGTGAAAGACAAATGTTTAAAGTAAAATTACTTATCTTTTTTTCCCATAAGAGTTTAACTATATTTAAAACTAGCAGCCATACCCAGCTGGTCGATCAGAAAAAGCGTTCAATTAGAATGGAGCAAAAACAGTATCATGTTTAGATGTAACAGAGTCTATCTTCTTCAATTACTTTAAAGTACTTTCATTAAAAAACATTTTGAATTAATGCAGTTACTGATATAACAAGAGTAGTCTGTATTTATTCAATCGAAGTTAGCCGAGGACATGAAGGAGTAAAACAGGCAACATTAAGACCCACTTCAGACCACAGTTATTTTGGAGTTTTTGAAATTCAATTTTCCATTGAATAGATAACTATATATAAGAGAACCGAACTATATTAACTATATTAAAAAGAACCGGTTTTCGGATAAGCTGTCGAGTTGTTGATAAACTGTTCATATTTTCCTAAATTTTTAAGATTACTGAGTACTTAATAATTATATAAAAGGCGCTCACGTCATTTTCCTAAATTACGTTTTACAGATAAAGTCTCCGTAGAAAAATAACAGCTCTAACATTGATGTAAGTAACCTACCTACCGAGTTTTTTTAAAGTATCGATTTTTTTACGCGAACATAGTTTCAAATAAGATTAATTATACTGTAAATCACCTAATCAAGCGATTGGAATTTCAAAGCGAACCCTTTATTTCGTCCAACGGGGTAGATTGTTGTAATTTCACGTGGCATGCCTCTTCCAAATATCTACGTTTCAGTCATTACCCTCTTGTTTTCACCTCTGAACTTTGTGTTAAGTCAGAGATTACTCCCAACACTTTTATCCTCTTGGCCATGTGCCCATGAGGACATCAGTGTACGAATTTTTGCAACTTCTAAAACTAACGTCTCAGTATCCATATTTTTTTTGCCAGAGCTCAAAAATCTGCGGATTTAGGTTATTAAAAGGAAATGTATGAAACTATAATATCCGGAAGACACATGGCACGTGGAGTTAGAGCAATCTACTGAAGTGGGCGAAATAAAGGGTTAAATCTGTTACGAAAAAAGAACTAAACAAAATGAACACAAAACGATCAGCTTTAAAAAAGGACTTGTAACTGGAAAAAACGAATGAAAAAAGAATGTTAACAACAAATACATTTTCACAACAAACCCGAATCAGAATCAACGTTGAGTTTAAGCAAGCGAATGAGCCAATTGGAGTAAAGTGCCATGCAGATTTAAATTTCTTGGCCTTCCCTCTAACTTGGAGCATGTGCATGTAAATCCGTCGAAAATTGCGGCCGTGCATTCGTTGCACACACACACATACATCCTGCCTTTATATATATATATATATATATATATATATATATATATATATATATATATATATATATATATCAGGCAGGGTGTGTGTGTGCATTTGTTGCACACACACACATACATCCTGCCTTTATATATATATATATATATATATATATATATATCAGGCAGGGTGTGTGTGTGTAACGAATGCACGACTGCAATTTTCGACGGATTTGCACCAATGTTAATAAAATAGTGCTCGATCGTATAAAACACAGCTATTAAGTATATATCAATAAATATACATATTATTCCTCACCGGCAGCACGATTCGGAGTTTCATGCACAACGCAATCTTCATATGCTGAGTAGAGACTGACCGTTACAGTCAGTCTCTACTCTTTAAGCATCTCAATGACATATATATATATATATATATATATATATATATATATATATTTGATTAATGTAAATACAATTTGTCACTTAGTTGATTTAAGTTATATTCAGCACCTCGACTCTGGAGTTTCGTAGAGGAAACGTTTAGTAATCCTTCTGTTCACCTGGTCAGGAGGCATATAGTATTTCGTTTCTTCGCCATCTTTAGACAATTTTTTTTTATATCATACAGGACTCGTAATGCATTCTTAAACGCTCTCGGCTTCTAAAATTGAAAGTGATATTTGGTCATTTGTGCAGATTCTGAAAGTTGATCGGGCAGCAAAATTTTCAGCACCCGCCATTTATAAACCATAACTACACATTAGCATATAGATGCCAAACATTCCTTTTCCACCCCTTCAAAAGAAAAAAAAAAGAAATTTAAAAATGAATCTTTGGTTCTTAAACAGAATAAAGGATTCTTTCAACCGTAGTATTTAAGTATGCATAAGTGAAAAATATTCATATGAATTTGATCTTGGAAGGTCATCCGAGTAATTTCATGCGCATATCAACTGAAACCACCTCAGACGATATATATATATATATATATATATATATATATATATATATATATATATATATATATATATATATATATATATATATATATATATATATATATATATATTGCGGCAAAAGTGACGCCTTTTTTTATGTATTAAGTTTATTGGACAAAAATAAATTCGAGTAGTTTTAGATGGCTTAAGATTAACTAAGGCTTACACCTTCGGAATAGATTAATATTAATTTCAAGTTGACTCGAATAGGGCGACGCCATCACGATCACCATCAGACTTTTACTTGTGGAGTGTGCTGAAAGATCTTGTTTACAGGCTCAAATAAAGAATTTCTTATTTATTTTTCTGAAATTAATGTAGAAATGTGTCAAATGGTTTGTAGAAGTATTGCTGATAGGGTTCGGCGTTGTATTGAAAATGATTCGCTCCCTTATGGATATTATGAAATAATATTGCTCTATGACAATTTTAATAGTTTTTTTAATACAAACACCCTTGGAAAATGAAATAGTATTAACCTGATTTTATAACATTCTAAGAGGTAATGAAGAAAACAATATGAGTGTCGCATACTGCGATAACGCATTCGTTCTACAAGCATGGCGAAAACAAGAAGTTCCAAATTAAGATAGTTGACACCTACAAACAAGTTAATGGATATACAGCACTTTCCAAGCAGTTAAATGTTCCCAGATAGACAATTCCGTAGCATTATCAAAAAGAACAACGAAACTCATTTTTTTAGAATAAATTAAGGACTGACAGAAAACGGTTCATTTCTGAGAGAAAGGAAAGGAAAATTGTTAATAATGTCTTGTAGAATCCTCGCTGAACGACAAAGAAATGCGTCAATGATGTAAATACATAAGGGTTGATTGTATCGATGAAGACAGTCGCTGAATGCTTTCATCGAGCAAGACTTCGAGCTTGTTGCCTAAGGAAAACTCCCTTGCTTTAAGGCTAAACACCTAAAATGCAGATTAGCTTATTCTCGAAGTCATCTAGAATATGGGATTAACTATTGGAACCAAAATAGAATTATTTGGTCACATGAACCCCCGTTATGTATGGAGGAAAGTGAAGAAGCTCACAAACCAAAAATGCCCTCCATCAGATTAAGAACGGTGGTGGGAGCATTCTGCTTTGGGGATTGTTTGCTGCTTCTAGGCCAGGGGAACTACTGAGAGCTGTATTTGGCTATTTTCTTCCCACTGAAAAATGTGCCTCACAAATTTCTTCTTGGCTGAAACCTGGCGGTGAGGCTTTTGTGCCTTCACATATATCAGATATCAGATAAAACCATAATGTTCTTGGTTGACACTTTCTTGTTCGGCCGCTATAGCCCACAGGAATCACCTTTTTTCTGGCTATGTCAACGTGATAGCTCTGATTACAATAGCCGCCTCATTGTGTCCGCTCGTAGGAAATGCGAACGTATACTCAAAGAGTTTGTTTGCTTATAGAGTGAGGTTCTGTATAAGCCCTCACAATTTTGGTTCACAAACAAAGAACTCCACCAAATAACAGAAACCGAATCATTTCTTGACTTTCAACAGCAGTACCAAGTAAAATGGACAGCACATGCAAGGCTAATAGAAAATAATGGTATAATCAAACCGTTAGCTTTCCACACAACGAAAAGCAAAAAGGTGGGAAGGAACTTACCTCATTACTAGAAAGCGAAACAACAGTTATCGGACATGATAAGCTTATTTTCCTGAATAACTTTTTCAATGAAAAATTCTTATAAATTATAACCGACAGTAACTTTGTTCCGTCAATGAATGTTTCCTTGGAGGGAAACGGTTAATGTCACTATCAACATTACTATGATTTAGTCTAAAAAATACCACCTGAAGACGTATAGTTTGCGATCAAGTCATGCAAAATATCACTGAGGCATTGGTTTCACAACTGATTTTCTAATAATATCACTATATTTATGAGGTATTCCCTGAAGAAGAAAATCACAGACAATGGCTTAAAAAGCTGGCAAGCTAAATAACCTATTGAAAAAATTATATACATAATTTGCACTCAAACAGCAAAACGGACATCAGTTTTTACTAATCACTATTCACACTTGTTTCATTCTGTTATCACTCTGTATATATAAATATATATATATATATAATATATATATATATATATATATATATATATATATATATATATATATATATATATATACAGAATGATAACAGAATATATATATATATATATATATATATATATATATATACAGAATGATAACAGAATATATATATATATATATATATATATATATATATATATATATATATATATATATACATATCTGTGTTTATGGATTCAACCATTTTCGTTTTTGTGTACATTTGTTTGTGAGAGCAGTAATTTGTTTAGAAAAGGTGAAATAGATAAACAGTTTGGGCGTAGATTAATATTTGGGTATTGTTCTATGGCGGCACTCTCTAGAATTTTCCCTCTGAGTGAGTTATTTTCTTTTTGTATAAGTATAGAATCTTTAAAATCAAAATTATGGTTGAATGTATTCCTATGTATTACTAAGGCATTATTTAAGTTGTTTATTCTAAGGTCTCTTTTGTGTTCATTGATACGTTTTTTTATGTTTCTGCTTGTTTCTCCAATATATTCGGAGGAACAGTTTTGGCAATTTATTTTATAAATGTCTGCTTTAGAAATGCTATTGTTGTTTGAAGATCTTATTATATCTATAATTCTTTTCGAGGTGTTTGTGAATATTTTAAGATTATTTAGATGGGATAGGTTATTCTGGATAGTAGACGTGACTATATATATATATATATATATATATATATATATATATATATATATATATATATACAGTGAAAGGTACAAGGTATATTTAAATCATTTTTTGTTTAGTTTTGCCAGGTTCTTAGATTTTTCATTTGATGAGAATAAGGGAATGCAAAAATTGTCCATTGTCTCTAGAACTTTCAGCCACCTCTTAACAAAGCCCCTTGAAATTGGCTAAAGTATTGGCCAAAAGAGCTTGGGACAATGGACAATATAGACAATTTTTAAAATTCCTTACTCTCACCAAAGGCAAAATGTATGAATTCTGGGAGAACTAAATAAAAAATTAAATTTTCCTGCTATATTTAACGGAAGTTGTTTAAAGAAAGGTTTTCTGCTCAAATAGACAATCATATACATAAATACATAGTTTCTTTAAATCATATATATATATATATATATATATATATATATATATATATATATATATATATATATATATATATATATATATATATATGTGTGTGTATATAAAATATATAAAAATATTTAAAATATATAATATATATAAAATATTATATATATATATATATTAAGTTATATATATATATTATTATTATCATATATATATATATATATATATATATATATATATATATATATATATATATATGCAGAAATATAGTCTTAAAGTGTGCTATATTTATGGGGTAAAGTGCTCAATATCAGAGATAGAGCGTGTGTAAATATAAAAGTGGACATGGAAGTCAGCACTTAGAGGCGACAGTCTGTTTCATGCTAGTGCAATCGTCAGGCGACTAGTGCTGTTATTTTTCTCGGCTGTTTATATAAGGGTCAGTGGTGCATTATGGTTAGTATATTTTGGCGGTTACTTTTACCGGAAGTCGCTTATTTGTTTATTTATTTATGTCAAATTATTTTGCTTGTTTTTTTGTTTGTTTTTTTGTTTGTTTTTTTATTTTTTTATTTTTATTTTTATTTTTTATCTTATATATTTATTTATTTATTCTTTTATTTTGATCGGTGTTTTTGGTTATATATATATATATATGTAATAGATGCCGACTCGCATTCGAGGACACCCATCTAATTAAGCGGCTAGCCTATCATTATTGCAGACGTGCGCTAAGGGCTAAACTGTCGTTTATTCTGCAAATATGGTGAGCAGACCTTACTTACAGTTTCTGGGAGAGAGCGTGTTATCTAGCATGATGAACAATCTGAACAACACTAGAACACTCAACCACGATGACTTGTGACTTCGTGCTAGGACAGCTATGGACGGCCCCCAAGACTTGCGTCTACCCAATCACTCACAAGGCTTGGGCCAACGTGTGGTATGGTTTTAAGACACTTTTCAAAGGTACTGCATGCTGGGAACTTCGCTCTCCACACTGATAACGTCAGGAAATATCCTTACTGACAAATCAACACGCATACATATATATATATATATATATATATATATATATATATATATATATATCACACGCCTATATATATATATATATATAATATTTTTATTATAATAAATTACAATAAAAAACATTTTACATCGATACACAAAAGCTTTCATGTTTCGTTTCTAAGATGGAACTTCTTGAGGCGATGGGAGACAACTAATGATAAAAATGATTTATGAAGAAAATCTAAGAAACAAATCTTTACTGCTGTCTGTAAGTTAAAAGCGTAAGGTGAGAATTAAAAATATACTTATGGGTATGTCTAGATTAACCAGTGTCCCGTCAGGTCTGCGCTAAAATATAAAAATAAAGTCAGAGGGTGGAGGTGGCTGGGTTATTTTTTCATGTCAAGAACACTGATACTTAGACATGTCATTCAACGATACCAGGGAGCAATTTCAGCGACAAATGTATTATCGGTGTATCCAAGTATTATTTGCTGATTTCTTGAATTAGACATAAATTTATCAGAAACGAAATATTTTTAAAAAATATTAAAAAGGTGGAACCAACTATATAGGTTGTTAATTATACTGAATAGACGGTAAAACATGGCAATATCATAGAATAAATCAGATAAATATTGAGTGGAACATTATATACTAATAAAATAATCGCTATACAATTATAATAGGTAAGTAATTTTGAAAAAATTGTAACTGTATTTTAAGGGTAAAGGTAGACAATGCCGGCATAGCACCGTTATTTCATTTCTTTGGTTTAACAGATTTTATTGTCAGGAAACTTTATAATATGCCATTTTTCTTGTAAACATAGGGGACAATGTACGGATTTAGGGGATAATGTAAGGAATTAGAGGTTGTAGTTATTTTTAATATTTTCCATTTTATCGTAGTAATTTATATATATATATATATATATATATATATATATATATATATATATATATATATATATATATATATATAAACTTCTAATAGATATGGAAATATTTAGGTATATATATCTGTATATATATACGTACATATATATATATATATAGAGAGAGAGATATATATATATATATATATATATATATAGAGAGAGAGAGAGAGATAAATAGATAGACAGACAGACATGGAAAGATACACACACATATATATATATATATATATATATATATATATATATATATATATATATATATATATTAACAGATAGATAGATAGATAGTTAGATAGATAGATATTAACAAACTGGGGCTTGATAGATAGATAGATAGATAGATAGATAGATAGATAGATAGATAGATAGATAGATAGATAGATAGATATATTACGTTGTTTGTTACTTCTTAGAGTTTATTTTTATTTTGTTTTGTTACGTTAAGTGCATTCGTTTGACAGTCCTTGTGTTAGTAGGGTTGCCAGGGCAGGTTTTAATAATTCTTTGGTTTGTGATAGATAGATAGATAGATAGATAGATAGATAGATAGATAGATAGATAGATAGATAGATATGAGTAGACTGGGATAGATAGATAGATAGATAGATAGATAGATAGATAGATATGATAAGTTCTAGGTATATATATATATATATATATATATATATATATATATACACTCCTTTTCTAAATTTCTTATTCATCGCTTGCGGGTAGTATAACGTATACCGGTGTGGATAGTGGAATCGGCGAGGATCGATCACTAATCATGGGAATTCATAGATCACAAAGAAAAGGAAAGATGGAGAGCCATGACCAA
>OZ038499.1:18799684-18842184 GCA_964036315.1 Acanthosepion esculentum
CGCTCCGGCCTTCTTCAGTATCTGTCTATATTTCTGAGATGAGGTATTATGTACACTATTTACATTATTCGGAATATTGCCCTCATCTTTGTCGCCAAATTTATTGCATCGTTTCGGCCGTTGTACGCTCCGGCCTTCTCCAGGTGGTTGGAATGTCGAACTGAACCCTTTATTTCAATGTAGACTGTTCTAGTTCCACGTGCCATGTTTAATGGATGTCAGTTATCTATCTGAAAGTTCTCCACTGACATAACCGGGTATTGAACTCACACTCTTTGGATCCTGTCACTGGATCTAACTAACGCTTTTATCCACTGTGCCATGTGTCCTTGAGAGTGTGAGTTTTATCATTTTTAATTATTTTGAATAATCAGACAAACAATGGACACCTGATGAGATCCAAAGTGTAACTGACCGAAACGTTGTCACTATTTTTAACAAATCAAAATGGAAAACAATAGTTCGAGATAATGAAAGTATATTGACAACTGTGATTTGATCTGCGGATAAATCAACTTTTAAAATTTCTATATGAAAATAAGCGGGTAGTGCCTGACAGCTGATCTCTCATTTAAAGAAGTTCTGTCAGCTCAACGGCGGAATAACTGGCTGACAGCATTCAATACTTCAGAAACTAAAGTAATAACGCTTCATGCTCATCGAACAGATTCTGAACTTTTAATGATTGATATATTTGTTTGTTTAACGGTATATCAACACCTTATGGGTCATTTAGTGATGAAAACTACTTTCTTGAAAGCTTTCAAATAATTTGATAATTTTACTATAAATATGTATTTATGGTACTTATATAAAAATGTATTCCTGTTATTTTTATACTTTCATAGAGTTTTTTCTTTGTTTGGTTTGGCTGAGTTTGGTTTGGTTTGTTTTGTTTCGTGGAATATTAACCTCAATGCTGACAAGATTTTTATTGCTGGTAATATTTTATTTCAAAAAATAATTTACGTTCAAAAATTTATTGCTGGTAATAATTTTTACAAAGTACTGGTATTAAAACCTATTCTTACACTTTCATAGTGCTTTGAAGCCAGTTTGGGGGTTAACTATTTACCCATAGCTGGGACCCTAACAGGTAATAACATCCAGTGTCATGGTGGACGTGATAACAGTAGCAATTAAGAGGTGGTTCTACGCTCTTCAAAACCCCCTGATCAGAGGTTTTACCATTGAATGTAGTTTATCGCCTTACCCAGGACGCGGATGTACTTTATCGTCTTAACCAGGACGTGGATGTAGTTTATCGTCATACCCAGGACACGGATGTAGTTTATCGTCTTACTCTGGACGCGGATGTAGTTTATCGTCATAACCAGGACACGGATGTAGTTTATCGTCATACGCTGGACGCGGATGTAGTTTATCGTCTTACTCAGGACGCTGATGTAGCCTATCGTCAGACGCAGGACGCGGATGTAGTTTATCGTCATACCCAGGACGCGGATGTAGTTTATCGTCTTACCCAGGACGCGGATGTAGTTTATCATCATACCCAGGACGCGGATGTAGTTTATCGTCTTACCCAGGACGTGGATGTAGTTTATCGTCTTACACAGGACGCGGATGTAGTTTATCGTCTTACCCAGGACGCCGATGTAGTTTATCGTCTTACCCAGGACGCGGGTGTAGTTTATCGTCTTACACAGGACGCCGATGTTGTTTATCGTCCTACCCAGGACGCGGGTGTAGTTTATCGTCTTACCCAGGACGCGGATGTAGTTTATCGTCATACCTAGCACGCGGATGTAGTTTATCGTCATACCCAGGACGCGGGTGTAGTTTATCGTCATACCCAGGGCGCGGACGTAATTTATCTTCCTACCCAGGACGCGGGTGTAGTTTATCATCTTACCCAGGACGCGGATGTAGTTTATCGTCTTACCCAGGACGCAGACGTAGTTTATCGTCCTACCCAGGATGGTATTTGTTTGGTGGTTTACTATTTGCCCATATCTGGGACCCTAACAAGTGCTACCACCCCAGGTCATGGTGGACATGGAACCAAAAACAGCAATTAAGATGTGGCTCAACGCTTCTCAAAAGTTTCATTCGCCCGATCAGAAGCCTTGATTCCGGATGTAGTTTATGCCCAGAACTTATTAACTTTTACCTATCACGATGGACGCTCGTTCTCTCAACGATGATACCTGCCTTGAACACCTGCTTGAACTCAGTTTCATTCCACATCTGGAGTGGATGTCATATCTTCGATTTGTGACTGATGATGATAGAGAAATGTTCGGTTCCATGTAGTGCTCCAGGAAGTACTTGACTCACTCCGATATATCAGCCTTTACAAGAGACAAATCAGACAAAAATAGAGTATTGCTTCCATAACTGTGGATGATGAATTATTATCTACAAAACCTTTCCCACTGCCAAAACTACACAATCATCTCGTTATTTCCATCACAGTTGCTGTGATGCTGTCACAGATTAGATTACTGCAAGGCAATCTTAGTCATATTATCCTATAGTTATCCTTTACTATTTTAGTAAATATCGGTAGGTTATTTGTCGTTCAAAATCGGAGATTTTCGGTTTAAATTTCATCTGAAAAAATATATTGGATGAAATCACAGCTGCTGGTAGGGATTCACAAATCATTTACGAAAAAGTCATCAATCAAGCCAATGACGTGCTAGTAATGATTAAGCCGAGAATCTTTTAAGAAACGGTAAGAATCTCCTAAAGCATTGCAATATCATTGGCGTCGCCATCTTTCTTAAAACACGTGAGAATGTCTGCGAAAGACTATCGGATTAGGACTGGATTATGTGTTACTATCTATAGTTATTGATATGCAGGGCACGTGATCATCTTTCAGATTTATTTGTTTGAAAGATTCGGTTTTTTTTTGTTTTTATTATGTGTGTGTCAAGTAAGCTTTTCTTTTCGACGGTTCCTTCGTCAAATACAAATGAAGAGAGACGAACAGACAGAAAGATACAAAGATGATGGTCGAGTTGTATTTGGTTGCTTATAAATTGAAAGTCCCAGGAATTTTAAGGCCGCATTACTAGAGGGTAGGTTAGTAAAGAGAGGACATAGAAATTGACTCTAGGTGCGACAGAATAGGAGATCCAGAGATAGGGATTCAAAACAGAATAGGGCTCTTTAGCTGAGGAGAGACAGAAAAAAGGAATTATACACAAGACAGTTAAAAAGGAGCTGATAGAGAAAAATAGACATACACACAGGAGTTAATGACAATTTTTTAAATGGAATTTTACAATATATATATATATATATATATATATATATATATATATATATATATATATATATATATATATATATACAGTGCTGTTCGATAAAATTGACTCACCTGATTTTTTTTTTTACTAAATGTTCTCTTCTCCGATGAAACGAAAGTTGAGCTAAATTCAAAGGATAAGCGATCTAAAATCCGAAGAAGAAGCTTTGAAAGCTCTTTGAATTTAGCAGTAACTACTGTCAAGCATCCGTTCACTATAATGTTCTGGGGATGCTTTTCTTTTCATGGAACTGGTTTCTTAAAACCTATTGAAAAGACCCTCAGGAGCGAGCAGTACAAGAGAATTTTAGAATCTTGTCTTCTCCCTTCTGCTGAAAGGATGCAAATCGACCCCACCAAGCTCATTTTTATGCAGGATAATGCTCCCTGTCACAAATCAAAATTGATGAAGGAATACTTTGATTAGAAGCAGGTGAGTGTTATGACATGGCCGCCCCAATCTCCTGACCTCAACCCCATAGAAAACTTATGGAGCATTATAAAGTACAGGCTCTCGAGAAAGCGGTTGAGCAACAAAGAGGATTTGATTGTGAATTTCATATCCGAATGGAATTCAATACTTGGAGATGAGATTTGCCAGAACCTAATCAAGTCAATGCCAAAAAGGGTTGAAAAGGTTATTCAAAATAAAGGAGGACACATAGATTATTAAATATTTCGAACTATATTACCTATTATAAATAAATTATACCTCTATTATTCTTTATTTAAAGCTGTTCGGTTATGTTTCTATTGATTACTAGTTGCAGGAAATAAGGGAGTCACTTTTTTTGCTCAGAGTTTTTCTCTAAATCTCATTTATATCCAAAATTATAATTATCAATAGAATACCTTAGGGTGAGTAATTTTTTTTAACTTGGTGGTCGGGAATGGTCTTTATATTAGTAAGATTAAAAATTAGTTTGACCCCAAAAACAATAGGAGACAAAATTTTTAAGTAAAAAAAAAAATCAGGTGAGTCACTTTTATCGAACAGCACTGTATTAATCCGAGCTAAACGGTGGTTCACTATACCCTAAGGGACCCAATTTCGATTCCTGCCGACGAACGCAATTCTTGTTTTAATAAGATTTCTCGAGCATTCAGGCCGGTAGCTAAAACAAATAAATATTCTGTTTGATAAATAAACTGAACGTCTACACAAATACGAGTATCCACAAAAATAACGTTTTATGTGATAAAAAAAAATCTGTCGGATTGATAAAAATCCATTCTGAAAAATTCTCTTTGTTCGCAGATATGAAAAAACTTCGAGAGATCATAGACAGGAGAAATTTCGCTTGGAAACATGAAATTAGCTTAGCCTGGCCGTCTGTCACTTCGTGGCCATGTGGTAAGACGTAGCAGCTAAACGGTGATCCTTCGACCCTGAGGGACGCATATTCGGTTCTGCGGGAAAAGTGCAAATTTTTTACTTAATCAGATTTCTCGAACATTCAGGCCGGTAGGTGAACATTTAAGAATATACAGTTTAGTATATAAACGGGCGCTTACTCAAAATAGAAGTATCCACAAATAATAATGTTTAAAGTGATAAGAAATGTGTATATATATATATATATATATATATATATATATATATATATATATATATATATATATAATGCATTGGTTATGTGGATAATATAATATATGAGAATAATAACAAATGATACAGAGCAATAACATTAAGAGAAATTTCAGTTTACAGCTGGAAAATTCATATGTAAGGTTTTTCTTTGAAATTTCTCTTAATTAATTACACACACACACACACACACACACACACACACACACACACACACACACACACACACACACACACACACACACACTAATTCAAGTATACAGAGTTATCCAGAGTTCCCAAATATCGATGGGTATCGGTGAACGGAACTGAGTGAGTAGCGGAGCTATATCGTGTCTAGTTTATGTCTTCTTTGTCACCGAGTCCAGTGGTGCAGTTTGTATTACGTTTGCGTTATATCTAAGCGATCCGAGTTCAATTCTCGGTAGTGGATGCGCACTGCTGATGAGTCCCAGATAGGACGAAACGGCCGTCTAGTGCTTTCTGCATTCTGTTGAGAATTGTAAGCTCGACGAATTACTATAATATATATATATATATATATATATATATATATATATATATATATATATATATATATATATATATATATATATATATATGCACACACTAGCTTAAGAACCGTCCCATCGGACGGCATTTAAGCTATTTCCTGCTTGATTTTGCCTGCGTCTTGTTCAGGAGTTTGAGAGTCCCTCAGTCTTTGTATATTTGCAACATTCGGAGCTCTCCAGGCGGCCCTTTCATCTGGGTTTTTATCTGCACGTGACTTTCCGTTCCTTGAATTGTAGCCTTGAATGTTTTTATTGCAATCTGGTCCTCTGTTGGCGGAGATTTCTTTTTGCGATGCATACTGTTGTCGGATGCGATTGGGCAACAATAAACTCCTGGACTCAAAATTGATCGCTACATTTAAGTATTTAAGCTTAATATTTAAGCTTTTAAAAAATACAATGCCAATTATTCTGCTACCGCCACTTAATGTAAAGACAATTTGATGTACGTAGGTCCTTGCTTCCCGTACAAACAATTATTTTTATTTCATGGGTTTCGCTGGATTTCGCAATTAATTTCAATTTCTTTTTTTTTAAGCGTTTCACCCCAAGCAAAGCGGGAAGCCACTAGCACGCCAGGGGTTACAGAGCAAATAGGAGTGATAGAGCAAAGGATGTAGAGAAGGATAGGGGATAGATCAAGGCATCTGGAGACGTCGATTGACATTACATTTGAATAGTTGGAAATTATAGCTATCAGGGAAACAGGAAAATGGGAGGGCGTTCCACATGCGAGAGGTGCGAGACATGAAGCTATTGGAGTAGAAGAGACAGCTATATTAAACAATTTCGACAGTGAAAGGGTGAGAGCGAGATGCCAGCCTAGTAGAACGCTTAAATTCATGAAGTCTGGGAACCAGCGAAAGCAGCTCATCGGAGCAGTTACCATGAGTGTATTTGTAAACAAAAAGGCGACGGCACGTCTGTGAGAGAGCTACTGCAGACGAGATGCCAGATCAGGGCCAATTACATTGCATATCTGTCTCTGGATTTTATCAGGAACGTTGAGACAAACAGAAGGGGCTCCAAACCATATATGGCAGCAAGGGCGAATTCGTAAATTTATTTCCAAGTTATAAATGTTGTTATCGTACAAAAAAATTCGTCGAAAAAAATCACGTAAAAGATCTACGAAAACAATGGTAGTAATGAAAACTTGGGAAACCAAAATTTTAGGATTGCAGATCCGGATCCGGCCCGGAATGTTTTAATTTATTTATGGAGTTGTTTCGTTTCCAAAATGGTGTGATATGTTGGGCTGCTGCCTGTATAGTTGACATACCGACATTCGCATTTATATATATATATATATTATCCCACACCGGTAGCCCGAAAAGCTGATACTGGTGAGCGATATTCATGTATATTTATTAATATATATACTTAATAAATCTGTTATATTACATTGAACACTATTTTATTAATACCAGTAATCAATGTGCGATATATTCATTCATTGATATATATATATATATATATATATATATATATATATATATATATATATATATATATATATATGTGTGTGTGTGTGTGTGTGTGTGTGTGTATGTGTGTAAATAAATATAGTTTTAATGTGTGCTATATTTATGGGATAAAGTGCTCAATATCAGAGATAGAGCGTGTGTAAATATAAAAGTGAACATAGAAGTCAACACTCAGAGGCGACAGGCTGTTTCATGCTGGACACAATCGTCAGGCGGCCGCTGAGTGTTGACTTCAATGTTCAATTTTACATATATATATATATATATATATATATATATATATATATATATATATATATAATTACCATAAACTGGTGAAATGCATAATATATATATACATATAGGTACCAAGACATTGTGCTTTTGTGATAGACGTATATATATATATATATATATATATATATATATATATATATATATATACATATATATTATTTACGAATTCACATGCCCATTAAGGAATTGTATTCCTCAAGAATCAACTTTCGTAAATAATTATATAGGCCACACTACAAATTGTTTAACACGCAGGCTAACTCTACACCTTTCTGACAATAGCTCAATTAGATCTCATTTAAATATTCATGGAGACCTGCTGGACACTATTCGGAATATACTTGTCGATAACACTAATATAATAACATCATCCACTTGCAAAAAAAGGCTAAAAATAATGGAAGCCTTATTAATAAAAACAAACTAACCAACCCTTAATAATATTAACTTTGAACATGGACATAATATATTGACCGTGTTTTGAAACAAAAAAATGAATCATTTTATAAAACATACATATAACAAACTATTTCTAATTCTAAATTTTGAAACTGGCTAAATGTATAGCCGAAAGCGCTCGGTAAAAAGAACATTCGGTCAGTTTTTATATAATTTATCCTATGAAAAGAAAACTTTATTAGATCGCACGAGAAATTATATAACAAAACTAAATAAAAGCACAGTGTCAGTCGTTTATAATGAAATGTGCATGAAAGAAGGATTGATGCCTAAATACACAAATATATATATACATATATATATATATATATATATATATATATATATATATATATATATATATATGTGTGTGTGTGTGTGTGTGTGTGTAAACTATTTACATTTAATCTGTTTCCATAGGCACAACATTAGTAATAAATCCATATGCACATACATACTTACACTTTGAATCTGAGACGCGTGTTTATGAAGTGTTCGCCCGTCTACATGTTTTTGTTCCCGGAGGCAATTGGATAGCCTTGGGTAAGGCAGTCTCCTCAATTTATTTCCGCAAACACGCACGGCCTTTTGCGAACGCAAGGCCGGATACTTTGAAAATCGATGAAGCTGTAATTTAGTTCGGTAACATCTTTCAATTGGTTAATAGCTTTCAAAATCTATTATGGAATTATCATTTAATTATTCTTAATAGAACAGTCAATTTCGACTCGCAGTCATTTTGCTAAATTCATTTTCATGAAATCGAAACTGTTTAAAGCAATTTGTGTCCGGGGGTGAAGACATTAGCCCATACGAATCCTTGAATTGCATTTGACTTCGGGGTCGGTCGGTGGAATACGTTTCACGATTAATACTCGACGAATAAGTGCCGCGTATTCTGTTTCGGGTTTTTCTTCTCGTTAATGTTTATTTTTTTATTGATCGAATTCAATCAATTCCGATGACCTGTGTTGCCGACAAACCCCCCCCACCCCCTCCGTCAACACGTTATTGGTCAAAGTGGTTGATATGTTCCCGAAAGGGATATATTTGTTCGAAGTAGCTAAGTGCTTTTGGCTACTCTAACTGGGTAGAACAATCTAGCAGGTAGCCGTAATGGACTGGTACTCGTCGTAGTCGTAGGCAACAGTGATTTTCCAAGCGTGCACTCAGTCGTAATTGTTCTAGCGAGACGAGCTTGCTAACCATTACACCACCTCGAGGTGCCCAAGGCGTAGGCAATAGGCGTAGTCAATAGGCGTCGACCATATACCTCCACATCAGTCTGTATTTATGGCAGACACCAGCCAATCATATTACTGTGAGGGGGAACCCAGGTGTATGCATATTCATTACATCAGGGCTCGTGACAAAATATTTTACCATTATGTCTACCGATTTCTCTCTATGGATTTTCTTTTTATGTCTAACCAGAGTTTATTTTTTCCTTTTAAAGAAGACTTGAAGTCAGTCTAAGAGTAAATAAAATCACCCTGTCAGTTATCACAATAATCTATTTCGGGACAAAATTGCTTTTCTTTTGGAAAAGATTTATATTGTGGGTAAAATTTCAGGTAGAATATATGTCTGTAAAGGACAAGATGAATCCAGACAAAAGGAAAATTTATCTTAGCCGAAGCTTTACGTCCACTGGAGGACTTTATCAAGGCAATTTTTTTAAGCGTTTCACCCCCAAGCAAAGCGGGAAGCCACTAGCACGCGAGAGGTTACAGAGAGTTGGAGCGAGAGCAAATAGGAGTGATAGAGGAAAGGGTGAAGAGAAGGATAGGGGATAGATCAGGACATCTGGAGACGTCGATTGACATTACATTTGAATAGTTGGAGATTATAGCTATCAGAGAAACAGGAAGAGGGGAGGGAGTTCCACATGCGAGAGGTGCGAGACATGAAGCTATTGGAGTAGAAGAGACGGCTACATTTAACAGTTTCGACAGTGAAAGGGTGTGAGCGAGATGCCAGCTTAGTTTTTAGGTATAAGAGAATTCATGAATATTCATAGGTTAGCAGAAAAGTCAAGCAAGTTTAAATTGGGCATGATGTGGTACAGTTCAATGTCCAATAAAAGAAAGTGAGTAGGTGATACACACGCACACACACACACACACACACATATATGTGTGTGTGTGTGTGTGTGAGTAGGTGATATATATATATATATATATATGAATATGATACATATATATATGTATAAAGATAAAAAAAACAAATGAAAACTACAGACCAAAGTTCATTTTCTCCATCAGGACATTCATTTCTGTAGTTTACTGCTACAGCAAGCAGAAACATTTTTTTCTCCCGATGATGGCCATGTTGGCCGAAACTAGTCGAGGAATCTAAATAAAATAATAATAATAAAAACATCAGAATATTAATCTACAACCCAGTATGTCTGAAGATTTTAATTGATTTTTTTAATAATTTTTATCGTTCTAAACATATATATATATATATGAATATATATATATATATATATGGCCTGACGATTGCGTCTAGCATGAAACAGCCAGTCGCCTCTAAATGTTGACTTCAATGTTCACGCACGCACGCACGCACACACACACACACACACACACACACACACACACACACACACACACATATATATATATATATATATATATATATATATATATATATATATATAGTTTTGAGGTATGCTAAATTTATGGGATAAAGTGCTCAATATCAGAGATAGGGCGTATCTAAATATAAATAAAAAAGTGAATATTGGAGTCGATTGCGTCCAGCATGAAACAGCCTGTCGCCTCTGAGTGTTGACTTCAATATTCACCTATATCTATCTATCTATCTATCTATCTATCTATCTATACGTCAAAACAATCCTTATTCCCCCATAGCTGAACTATTTAATCAACCAGGACACTCATTAGAAAACTGTAAATGTGTATTGATAGATTCTGATTTCAGTTCCACATACACACGCAGAAAAATACTGGATTTTAAAGTTAAATACATATAAACTAGGGTTAAATAAAGACTTGGGTATTTTAAATCTTTATAAATATTTCAATAGTTAAACAAATCATTTTTGTTAGATAGAGTTAAAAAAAATTTTAAACAACATCTAAAATATTACTACAGTTAGAATTACGTTTGAAATATTAAAACACAGTTGCATTCCATATCACATGACGTCCGCGTCTCGCGACGGACGCTACTTAATGTAAACAAACTTCTGAAAACAGCCATTTCTGAAGAAAGATGGGGGCCGATCTGAAATATCAAATATATATATATAATAAAATAAAAATAAATACTTTCACAAAAAAAAAATTCTATTTCTTTAATTTGCAACTTTTTAGTTGTTTTACATATATATATATATATATATATATATATATATATATATATATATATATATATATATGCAGATACGATGAGAACGAATAGTGTACACTTCCAACGTTCGTTACATTTAATTTAAAAGAGGGCTAAATACATTTTAGGGTACCTATAATGTGAGAGGATTATAAAGTTACACAATAATAACATTTTAACCAGTTTTAATCTGGATCGTAATGTACGTTCCTAGATAAATATTACTAATGATACTAGTCAATGTAATTGTAATAATTCAGAACAATGTCCATTGCCAAACAAATGTTTAACTAATTTCTTGTTTGCCTAAGTACTCTCCCTACAATAGAGAATGCGACGGTTGAACATTTCTATATTGGTAGTATTAAGAATGGAGACACGATAGCGTAATTAATAGCGGCTCGGATTGAGGAATCGCAGATGGCAACTGATCTACCTCAGAAAGAATTGGAAACCTACTGCGAGAAAAATGCCTCGTCAGTCATGTATCGAAAGATACATGATCGCCTAAGCGTGTATCACGCATGGCAAATAACTGACTGAGTACTAAGAATACTTTTAATACTAAGTGGTATCAACATATCTTGTCAATTACTAACAATAAATATAGTAATAATTCATCACTTTCTAAATAATTTTCGAGTTTAAAAAAATGGTAATAAAGTTCCTAAGCGGACATGAAAAAATTTTAAAATGACAAGGGTTTGTAGATCATTATATGAACCCTATTTTCTGTGTTTACATGAAATTTGGAAATTATCAGGTTCTTTTATGAAATATTCCAATTAAATCAAAGATCCGAATTAACGGTAAATTGTAAACACAGTCTAGCATTTACCTTACAATTCAGTTAAACTTTGGAATTTGAAAATGTTTTGCCTTAGATTTTTGTTGAACTGTGTTGCACTAGATATAATTTATCTTTCTATTATCTGGTAGTATTATTGACATCTTATACGTAAGTATTGCTATTCAGTATTTTTGACATTTTACATTGATTGGTTGATGTTATTAACATCGTATATGGATTATATTTATTTAACGGTTGCAATTTATTTACCAAATAATTCTATATGTTTAGATTATTTTCTAGTTTCTTAAAGAGGCCTCTATCCAACTACAAACAATTATGTAGGAAATCCACAAACCATATATCTACCTGAGCATTCGGTTAAATTACCACTCTACCACCCACTACGCATTTATTTCTTATGAAAGTTGACTGTCTGGTATGTGTACGTTTATTGTAACCATCTGTAACAGTCTGCTTACTGTTAGATGTAAACTCCTTTCTAAGATAATAATTTCTAATTTTTTTACTTTTTTGCTTAGATTGAATTTAACATAAGTCATATGCAATTGGTTGATCTGGGTAGAAACCCCAAGTCTTAAATTTCTTTTTCAAAAAACAGGATGTATTTTGCCTTTGAAACCAAATTAATCGTTCAATCGCCAGTAATTTACAATCGCCTGAGGAGGCGCATTTTTATAGGTTGAAACACGACAGAAATTGTGTAGCGATTCTTACATGTTTTTCTGGCAATATTCTAATATATATATATATATATATATATATATATATATATATATATATATATATAGAGAGAGAGAGAGAGAGAGAGAGAGAGAGCGAGAGAGAGAGAGAAAGAGAGAGAGAGAGGAACATATTTGTTGTGGCAAAACACTAACTACTTGTATAAAACTGAAGAATAATAATTCGGATTTCTGTGCAGGTGAGACTCATACAAATGTGCGACAAGTGGATAAAAGAGAAAACCGAGACATCTTAAGACATCTGCAAAAGAAAGGTATGACACCCAAGGAAATCCATTTATTAAAGAATCCCCTCCCTATGAAATTATGCAGAAGTGCGTTGCGGACAGCACAGACAGATCGTCCAAAACATAAACCACTAATAAACAAGTTGATGCCATTTATTGTATGGTTTGGAATGACAGACGTCTTACTGTCCAGGTGATAGATAAGTTCATAGGGATTTATTGGTTCGTTCCATACTGTTTTAAATGAGATCCTGGACTGTCCGCAAGATGGGCCCCAAGAATACTGACGTCTTATTGTCCAGCAGTTATATAAGTTCATAGGGATTAATTGGTTTCTTCCATACAGTTTTAAATGAGATCTTGGACTGTCTTCAAAATGGGCCCGAAGATTACTGACCAGTTATTGTCTAGCTGATAGATAATTTCATAGGGATTAATTGGTTTGTTCCATACTGTTTTATATGAGATCTTGGACTGTCTACAAGATGGGGCCGAAGTATACTGACGTCTTATTGTCAAGCAGATAACTAAGTTCATAGGAATTAATTGGTTCTTTCCATACTGTTTTAAATGAGAACTTGTACTGTCCGCAAGATGGGCCCCAAGAATACTGACGTCTTATTGTCCATCAGATAGATAAGTTCATAGCGATTAATTGGTTCATTCCATATTGTTTTAAATGAGGCCGTAGACTGTCCTCAACATGGGCCCCAAGAATAATGGCGTTTTATTGTCCAGCAGATAGATAAGTTTATAGGGATTAATTGGTTCGTTCCATACTGTTATAAATGAGATTTTGGACTGTCCGCAAGATGGGCCCCAAGAATACTGACGTCTTATTATCCAGCAGATAGATAAGTTCTTAGGGATTAATTGGTTCTTACAATAGTGTTTTAAATGAGATCTTGGACTGTCCTCAAGATGGGGCCGAAGTAAACTTACGTCTTATTGTCCAGCAGATAGATAAGTTCATAGGGATTAATTGATTTCTTCCGTACTGTTTTAAATGACATCTTGGACTGTCTTCAACATGAGCCCCAAGATTACTGACGTCTTACTGTCTAGAATATAGATAAGTTCGTATGTATTATTTGGTTCGTTCCATACTGTTTTAAATGAGATCTTAGCTGTCCGCAAGATAGGCCCCAAGAATACTGATGTCTTATTGTCCAGCGTATAGATAAATACATGGTGATTAATTGGTTCGTTCCATATTATTTGAAAGCAGATCTTGGACAGTCTGCACGATGGTCCCCAAGAATACTGACGTCTTATTGTTCACCGTATAGATATGTTCATAGGGATTAACTGTTTCGTTCCATACTGTTTCAAACGAGGTCTTAGAATGTGCCCCACAATTACTGACGCCTTATTTTCAAGCAGTTAGATAAGTTGATAAGGATTAATAGGTTCGTTCCATACTGTTTTAAATGTGATCTTGGAGTGTCCGCATGCTAGGCCCCAAGAATACTGACGTCTTATTGTCCAGCAGATAGATAATTTAATAGGGATTAATTGGTTTGTTCCATACTGTTTTAAATGTGATCTTGGACTATCCGCAATAAGTGCTCCACGATTACTGACGTCTTATTGATTAGCTGATAGATAATAGTTCTGTGTTGCATGAGATCTTGGACTGTTCCCAAGATGGTTCCCAAGAATACTGACGTCTTATTGTCCAGCAGATACATATGTTCATACGGATTAAATCGTTTCTTCCATACTGTTTGAAATGAGATCTTGGACTGTCCTCAACATGGTCCCAAAGATTACTGGCCTCTTATTGTCCAGTATATATATAAGTGCATAGGGATTAATTGGTTCGTTCCATACTGTTTTAAATGAGATCTTGGACAGTCCGCAAGATCCTCCCCAAGAATACTGACGTCTTATTGTCCAGCAGATAGATAAGTTCCTAGGGATTAATTGGTTCTTTCCATACTGTTTTAAATGAGGTCTTGGACTTTCCGCAAGATGGGCCGCAAGATTTCTGACGTCTTATTGTCCATCAGATAGATAAGTTCATAGCGATTAATTGGTTTGTTTCATACTGTTTTAAATTAGATCTTGGACTGTCCGCAAGATGAGCCTCAATATTACTGACGTCTTATTATCCATCGGATAGATAAGTTCATAGGGATTAATTGGTTCATTCCATACTTCTTTAAATGAGATATTTGTCTGTCCGCGAGATCAGCCCGAAGTATACTGACGTCTTATTGTCCAGCAGATACATAAGTTCCTATGGGTTAATTGGTTCGTCCCATACTGTTTTAAATGAGGTCTTAGACTGTCCGCAAGATGAGCCGCAAGAAAACTGAAGTCTTATTGTCCAGCAGATAGATAAGTTCATATGGATTAATTGGTTCCTTCCATAAAGATTTAAATGAGGTCTTTGACTGTCCGCAAGATGGGCCGCAAGAATACTGACGTCTTATTGTCCATCAGATAGATAAGTTCATAGTGATTAATTGGTTCATTCCATATTGTTTTAAATGAGGCCGTAGACTGTCCTCAACATGGGCCCCAAGAATAATGGCGTTTTATTGTCCAGCAGATAGATAAGTTTATAGGGATTAATTGGTTCGTTCCATACTGTTATAAATGAGATTTTGGACTGTCCGCAAGATGGGCCCCAAGAATACTGACGTCTTATTATCCAGCAGATAGATAAGTTCTTAGGGATTAATTGGTTCTTACAATAGTGTTTTAAATGAGATCTTGAACTGTCCTCAAGATGGGGCCGAAGTAAACTTACGTCTTATTGTCCAGCAGATAGATAAGTTCATAGGGATTAATTGATTTCTTCCGTACTGTTTTAAATGACATCTTGGACTGTCCTCAACATGAGCCCCAAGATTACTGACGTCTTATGGAGCCGAAGTATACTGACGTCTTATTGTACAGCACATAGATACGTTCATTGCAATTTAATTTGTTCATTCCCTACTGTTTCAAAGTAATACGGAGGTCTTGGACTGTCCGGAAGATGGTCCCCAAGAATTCTGACGTCTTATTGTCCAGCAGATTGATAAGTACATAGAGATTAATTGGTTTCTTCCGTACTGTTTTAAATGACATCTTGGACTGTCCTCAACATGAGCCCCAAGATTACTGACGTCTTACTATCTAGAAGATAGATAAGTTCGTATGTATTATTTGGTTCGTTCCATACTGTTTTAAATGAGATCTTAGCTGTCCGCAAGATTGGCCCCAAGAATACTGACGTCTTATTGTCCAGCGTATAGATAAATACATGGTGATTAATTGGTTCGTTCCATATTATTTGAAAGCAGATCTTGGACAGTCTGCACGATGGTCCCCAAGAATACTGACGTCTTATTGTCCACCGTATAGATATGTTCATAGCGATTAACTGTTTCGTTCCATACTGTTTTAAACGAGGTCTTGGAATGTGCCCCACAATTACTGACGCCTTATTTTCAAGCAGATAGATAAGTTGATAAGGATTAATAGGTTCGTTCCATACTGTTTTAAATGAGATCTTGGAGTGTCCGCATGCTAGGCCCGAAGTATACTGACGTCTTATTGTCCAGCAGATAGATAATTTAATAGGGATTAATTGGTTCGTTCCATACTGTTTTAAATGTGATCTTGGACTATCCGCAATAAGTGCTCCACGATTACTGACGTCTTATTGATTAGCTGATAGATAATAGTTCTGTGTTGCATGAGATCTTGGACTGTTCCCAAGATGGTTCCCAAGAATACTGACGTCTTATTGTCCAGCAGATACATATGTTCATACGGATTAAATCGTTTCTTCCATACTGTTTGAAATGAGATCTTGGACTGTCCTCAACATGGTCCCAAAGATTACTGGCCTCTTATTGTCCAGTATATATATAAGTGCATAGGGATTAATTGGTTCGTTCCATACTGTTTTAAATGAGATCTTGGACAGTCTGCAAGATCCTCCCCAAGAATACTGACGTCTTATTGTCCAGCAGATAGATAAGTTCCTAGGGATTAATTGGTTCTTTCCATACTGTTTTAAATGAGGTCTTGGACTTTCCGCAAGATGGGCCGCAAGATTTCTGACGTCTTATTGTCCATCAGATAGATAAGTTCATAGCGATTAATTGGTTTGTTTCATACTGTTTTAAATTAGATCTTGGACTGTCCGCAAGATGAGCCTCAATATTACTGACGTCTTATTATCCATCGGATAGATAAGTTCATAGGGATTAATTGGTTCATTCCATACTGCTTTAAATGAGATATTTGTCTGTCCGCGAGATCGGTCCGAAGTATACTGACGTCTTATTGTCCAGCAGATACATAAGTTCCTATGGGTTAATTGGTTCGTTCCATACTGTTTTAAATGAGGTCTTAGACTGTCCGCAAGATGAGCCGCAAGAAAACTGAAGTCATATTGTCCAGCAGATAGATATGTTCATATGCATTAATTGGTCCTTTCCATACTGTTTTAAATGAGATCTTTGATTGTCCGCAAGATGGTCCCCAAGAATACTAACGTCATATTGTCCAGCAGATAGATAAGTTCCTAGGGATTAATTGGTTCGTTCCATACTGTTTTAAATGAGGTCTTGGACTGTCCGCAAGATGTGACCCATGAATACTGACGTTTTATTGTCCAGCAGATAGATAAGTTCATATGGATTAATTGGTTCCTTCCATAAAGATTTAAATGAGGTCTTTGACTGTCCGCAAGATGGGCCCCAAGAATACTGACGTCTTATTGTCCATCAGATAGATAAGTTCATAGCGATTAATTGGTTCCTTCCATAAAGATTTAAATGAGGTCTTTGAATGTCCGCAAAAATGGGCCGCAAGAATACTTACGACTTATTGTCCAGCAGAAAGATAATTTCATAGGTATTAATTGCTTCGTTCCATACTGTTTTAAATGAGACCTGGACTGTCCGCAAGATGGGCCTCAAGAATTCCGACGTCTTATTGTCCAGCAGATAGATATGTGACACCCAACCCTCCTCTGTCCTGGTCAGGGCACCGTTTGTGACACCCGTACTGGTCGCGGCGCACTTGTTACACCCGGTCCTTTGTGACGGGATAACCCTGGGACATCGGTTGAAGTCTTGCTGGGTTCTAGCACCAACTTGTCGTACTCGGCTCGCTTCCAACGCCTGGTCACCGAAGCAACTGCTTTGATCTCGATTCAACCTTCCCACGTTTCTTTCTCCTCTTTCTCTTTTTCCTTCTTTTGTCCTCGCAGATAATTTGGCATATCACACTTCCACGAGAAAGTAAAGTGGTTATCTTGAATCGCACTTGAAAAATGACAAAACAAAAAATCTTTTTTTTTTCACCGATACTCTGTTTAGGAAAACAACAAAACAAAAAGAATATCGCTCAGTATGTCTTTCGTTATATCTATCGGTGTAAGTAATCGCTCAGTATGTCTTTCGTTATATCTATCGGTGTAAGTAATCGCTCAGTATGTCTTTCGTTATATCTATCGGTGTAAGTAATCGCTCAGTATGTCTTTCGTTATATCTATCGGTTTAAGTATCCCCGTAATTAACTTCTGTGGTTAATTAATTGATTAATTAACCTTCCGTTCCTAAATAGTGTTACAGATATGTTCATAGGGATTAGTTCGTTTTTTCCATACTGTCTTAAATAAGATCCTGGAGATTTTCACACTGTGTGGAAGGTGGGCCCCGAGAATACTGACACTTGAGCTGAAGCTGAAAAGTTTTGACATTTCCAGGACTTCTTTCCAAATTGACCCTCTCAATTTCAATAGCAAATTTTCAAATAGAAAATTTGGGTCTACATGGTTCTCCCACCTCGAAGCAGTTCAGTCAGGTAGCGTATGTTGGCAAGGTGTTGGTTTCATTTTTTGAGGTTGGGGGGATCGGAATTTGTAATCATGATATCTGGGAAATGGAAAGACTATTAATAAACAGTGCTTTGCATCAGAATTAGGACAACTGAAGAAATAAACCAAGTCGAAACTTAGATTGAATCTGAGGGCAAGTTTGCTATTGCTCCAGCTTAACGCATGTCCCTTGCCCACCAGACTTAGCTTCATCGGCATATTCGCCATTTTGGAAATAATAACGAGAAGGAATTTTTAAAAAACCTTCTTCTTCCGTGTCGAGATTGTAATGCTTAAACAATCGGACCAAGTGAATTGATGTCAAGTTGGACTATATTGAAAATAGTGAAAAACTGATTAGTTACTCCATTTTCTTTTCTGGCGAGGCTTAAAATTTTTTGAAGGAAGTGGATAAAATTTTGAATCCTGTAGAACGCACACTCTTTCGTTAACAGGGATTCTCAGTTTAGGTTGGGTGATATAAATGTTTTTGAAATGGACAATTATTTTAAGACATTTTTATGTTTATACATTCTTTTTATAGATACAAATATTTAAGTAAATTCTCTGTTTTTTTTTATAATAAACAGTATTAATAACATTTACGGGCCTGAATGTCCGAAAAATTTTCATTGAAAATATGCGTCCTCCGACATGAATCGAACCTTTATCCGTCATATAGCCTGACGTGACTTTAACCGATTGGGCCACAAGGATCGTTCGGTTAGCAAGGTCGCTTTTACTACTTTTAAACTACAATCTTCTATGATTCTCTCACGTACATTCATATCTGCTCAATACGTATCCAAATGTAAGCAAATGACGTCACACATTATAAAATGGACAAAGTCCGACAATTATTGTAAGACATTTTTTATGTTTATACATTCTTTTTATAGATATAGATATTTAAGTAAATGCTCTGTTTATAAATTTATAAATAAATATATGAAAATTTCCCGGACATTCAGGTCGGTATATGTTGTTAATACTGTTTATTATAAAACAGAGCATTTACTTAAATATTTGTTTCTATAAAAATAATGTATAAACATAAAAATGCCTTAAAGTAAATGTTCTTGTTTAAATAATATCTTAAAACAGAGATAGAAATTCAAATACTTGTACCCACGAAAAATTAACGTTCTTAATAAAGAATTATATACATCTATAAATTAAGAAACATAAGCATATTTATGTGTAGGAGTACAGGATATATGTATATATGTAAATGCTTCTCAAAAAAATGAGATTTAACCTGATAAATATAGAGTATAATAAGAAAATAATCATTATTCTGTGGATGAGTAAATCAAATTTACATACTGGATAATTTTAGGATCTTTAAATAATAAATAAATTAATTACGGTCCCTTCTGATTTGATTTTCCAATAACAACAAGAAAAGAAAATCAGGTGACAGGTCAGACTTAAACTTCCGGTTCTAATCCTGCAGATAGAGGAGAGTTACATAAAAAAAAAAGATGGCCGCTCAGTTTCTAAAAACGATATAATGAAAAAAAAAAAAAAAGAAAACTTTCTACAAACTGGGAGAAGAAAAAAAGGTATAAAATCAGAGATATATAATGAGAGTAATTTGTCACGCGACCCGCGTTCTTTAACGCGCCATTCGTGGTCGACATGCATAAAAGAGAATAAATTGAATCTAGGTCTGATATTGGGGGGGGGGGGGGGAATTAGAGGTAGGGATATTGGGAAGGGCTAGATCCGAAATTAGATGAATGCATGATTTCAGCAAAATAGAAAGGCTAAGAAATAATAATAATAATAATCATAATAATAATAATAATAATAATAATAAAGAACAGTTACATAGCCAGAAGCGAGTTTATATTTAGTAGTCCAGATATAATGCGTACAGACCCCACGTCACTTTTATTCACCGAGAGGAGAAAAATGGCGGGCAGTATTTTTTAAATGTTGCATTCAGATCCCATTTATTAAAACAATGATGAATTTACAGGAATATATATATATATATATATATATATATATATATATAATTGCGTATTTGGGCAACAATCCCTCTTTTATAAAGGTTTCATTAAATCCGGCTGACAAAAAGGTACTGCGGTTAAGTTTTTATTTAATTTTTCTTGTGCTTTTATAATTTTCTTCTTTTCTGGGCAGAAATTATGTAGTTCGGCTATACTTTTAGCAATTATCAAGGATCATCTTTTTTTTTTATCTGAATTTATGGATTTTTTTATGTGTGAATCTGGAGTTATAGGAATGTTTTATTTTTCAAACACCGTCAGCACATTCTGGTCGTGTTCATAGTTGATATTATTAAGTGTTGGCTTTTTCATTATTTTTTTGTTATTTTTTGTTAGTAGTGCTTCCATTATTTTTTAGCCTATTTCTACTTGTGGATGAGGTTATTATATTTGTACTCTCAACGGGAACTTTCCGGATTGTGTCTGCTGTGTCTCCATGTGCATCTAAATGAGACTTAATTGAGCTATAGCCGGAGAGATGTAACGTGAGTCTTCTTGTTATACATGTTGTAGTATATCTTATATAATTATTTATGAATTTGCATTGATCAGGAACACAATTCCTTAAGGGACATATGAATTCGTCAATTGTATTGGTTCTCTGTAATTTGGATTTTGTAAGTGACTTATTGTTATTATTGATGATGATGTGTGCCGTTTCATTTTTTATATTAGATAATTAATTTAATTGTTATGCTTTTATCGACTTGAATTGTGTATTTCTTTGGAATGTTTCTAAATAAGTGTTGTGGGGAAGACCCCTTTTACTTGAGATGGACTCGTCCAAAGTATACTTATACTGATAGAGAGAATACCTGCGGGTTGAGATACATTGAGTCAGGGTGAGAGATACGGAGACAGTACACAAGGTGTTCACAGAGAGTTATACGAGAGTCCAGCGAGAGAGATAATTACGGCTTCACTTACAGAGACTTGTACATATACTTTCTACTAACCCGCATTCCTGGACTACTAATCTTCACTTCAAGTCTGTATTCTTACGTTTAATACACTTATTTTTCTATCTCAATTACTGGCGTTGTTTATTTATTTGTGCAGGATTCCATTCCCGGAATCCACAACAATAAGATTCATCATTCTTATTATTACCGTATATTTATTTTTTTTTTGTATAGAAAATATTAATGCTATTGTTTTTTTCTGTGCGTTCAGTTTTGCTATTGGTTACTTTAGAAAGAAAACGTCTAATAGTGTAGTCTATAAGATTATTATTAACTCGAGTCTGTTTCAACTTGTTAAGATCTTTAAAGAAAAGCGGACGAGAAGATGAATTCTCGTGCGTTCTCATGAGAAATCTTTTTATAACACCTAGTTTATATCTGAGAGGACACTGACTCGTAAATTTATATACGCGCAGAAACAGTATCAAAATCTGTTCGTAACATTCTCGTTGATAATAAAATATAATAGCCTTAACCACGTGTAAAATAAGATTCAAATAATGGAAACATTATTAATAATAAAGAAGCCAACACTCAATAATATTAATTATGAACACGGTCACAATGGGCTGGCCGTGTTTAGAAAATAAAATATTCCTTTAATTCTAGATACACACATAAAACAATCCATACATCCAGTTAAAAGTAAAAAAAAAATTATCCTTGATAATGGCTAAAAGGATAGCCAAAAGCGCTCAAACATACAAAACATTTGCTCAATTCCTACATAATTTACGTCCATAAATGAAAAAAAATTATTAAAAAAAGAGAAATTAAATAAAACAAAACTTAATGCAGCAACTTGTCCGTCGCATTTACTGAAACTTTATACATATATATATATATATATATATATATATATATATATATATATATATATATATATATATATATATATATATATATTACAATGAATATTTCATACAAAAAGTAAATTAGTAAAGTTAATTATATAAAATGGCGAAATTCCTTTGTTAACAAAATTTTTAATGACGCATTAAACCACTAATCACTCGATGAATATTAAGATCCTTGCTTTTTAAAATTATAAGATTATATGGTCTTCCAAGTACTTTCGACTGTACATTCAGTCATCTTCAGACATGGAAATTATTTCCATGCCTGAAGATGACTGAATGATTTCCCCATTTTATATCATTAACTTTACTAATTTACTTTTTGTATGAATGATTTATTGTAATATATATTGACCTGCACCACATATGTGATATATATATATATTATCTTAATTAAAGAATATCAAACACTTAAAATTCCATAGGTAATAATTTTAATTTCATGAGAGCTCTCAAAAAGCAGCACTCAACCTACAAACAAATTTTTCAAAAATCATTTCACTCAAGCAAGGCAGTAAAGCCACTAGAACGCAAGGGGTTACTGCGTGTTAGTTTGATTTGGTTTGGTTTGGTTTGGTTTACGGCATGTCAACCTCAATGGGTTATTTAATACCGACAAAATTTTTATTGCTGCTAATATTTTGTTTTGTCAAAAATCTATTTCTGGTAATATTTTTCCTTCAAAAATGTATTGCTGGTAATATTTTTTTTCAGAAACGTATTGCTGGATATAGTTTTTTTATTCAAAGATTTATTGCTGATAATAATTTTTACAAAATATTTCTAGTATTAAAACCTATTTTTAAACTTTCATAGTGTTTTTACCGCAATTTCAGGTTTAACTATTTGCCCGTAGCTGGGACCATAACGGGTGCTACCACTCCGGGTCAGGGTAGACCTGGCAACACCAGCAATTAACAGGTGGTTCCACGCTCCTCGAAACCTCCTGATCAGAGGCCTTGATGTTGGACGTAGTATATCGTCTTACCCATGACGCGGATGTAGTTTATAGTCATATATATATATTTCAAGACATTTAAATATAAGTGAATATTGAAATCAACACTCAAAGGCGACAGGATTTTTCATGCTAGTCGCAATCGTCAGGCTGCGAATGTTGGAATTTTTCTCGACTATTTATATATTTATATATAAGGGTCAATGGTGCATTGTGGCTAATCTATTCTGGCGATTATTTTTGCGGGAGTAGCTTGTTTATTTATTTATTTATTTGGGTTAATTTATTTGTTTTTCATTTTCATTTTGTATTATTTCTTCTTTTCGGCTTTTGATGTTTTATTAACGTAGCAAAAAATAGGGGGATTTGCTTAGGTCGCTTATTAAATAGTTAGTCCTGGTCTGGGAGGATAATTAAGGCTATTTATTCGTTCAAAGTTTAGATTGCTTACCCTAATCTATTCTGTTATTTTGACAGTGGAGAGGACAGTTCTTATTTTATTTGTTTATTTGGATTTACTATTTTTAATAGTTTTTCTTATTTATACTTATTTTTATTAGTTCTAACGGTTATTTTAGCGGGGGCGATTTGTTAATTTGTACATTTATTTAATAATTTGGATTAATTTTTATTTGTTTTTTATTTATTTACTTATTTTTTATTTTGTATATTTTTATTTACTCTATTTGGGTTTCAAATTTTGAGTAACATATTAATGATTTTTTATCGATATATAGTAGT
This sequence comes from Acanthosepion esculentum, assembly GCA_964036315.1. Lineage (NCBI taxonomy): Eukaryota > Metazoa > Mollusca > Cephalopoda > Sepiida > Sepiidae > Acanthosepion > Acanthosepion esculentum. The sequence goes on from OZ038499.1 coordinate 18,823,809, forward strand.
TATAGCTATTTTTGCGTCCAATTTTTGGATTGGTTGTTGTAGTCTATTCTAACGGTTATTTTGGCAGGATTGGTTTGTTCATTTGTTTATTATTATTTACTTTATTTATTTATTTGTGTGATTACTTTTACTTGTTTTTTATGCATTTTTTTTTTATTTTTTAGGTTTTTTTTAAGCGTATCACCCCAAGCAAGGCTGGAGGCCACTATCACGCAAGGGGTTAAAGAAGGGTTGGAGGAAGAGCAGATAGGAGTGGTAAAGGAGAGGATGTGAAGAAAGAGAAGGCAAGGGGGTTACAGAAGATTTGGAGCGAGAGCAGATAGGAATGAAAGATGAAAGGATGTGGAGAAGGGAAGTGGATACATCAAGGCAACTGGAGATGTCGATTGACGCTACACTTAAACCGTTGGAGATTGTATTTGTCAGGGAAACAGTAATAGGGAAGGGAGTTCCATAGGCGAGATGTGCGAGACATCAAGCTATTGGAGTAGAAGAGACGTCTACATCTCACAGTTTCAACGGTGGGAACGGGATGCCAGCCTCGTAGGACGTTTAAATTCATGAGGCCTAGGGACAACGGGAGTGATTTGTTAATTTGTTAATTTGTTTTTTATTTGTTTGGGTTAATTTATTTTATTTGTTTGTTTTATATTATTTTGTTTATTTGTATTTATTCATTTCAGTTTTTGATTTTGAAGTGAGTTAGTAAAAATTTGTTTTCATGTCGGCATTTTGCAGGTTTTTGATTGATTGTTGTAGGCTGATGATTTTTTTCTCAATTAGTTTAGTGGTGTTTTAGATATTGAACATTTTGTGAGATGGAAAATTTTGCTGTTACACGATTTGGACGCTTTTGATTTTACACCCGGTATCTATATTATGTTTTTTACGGGACAACCGAATTGATAAACTCCTTTTGATGCCTAACGTTTATGTGCCTGCTTCTAATTTTCTAAAGCAAGTTTTACATGGAGGATTTTATATTGTATGAATAATCTTCTGTTTTGCAAGTGAATATTACATTAACAATTTTGAGGGTATAACAATGATTTTGCCAGATGTAAGTTCTACTATTTAACTCATTGCTTGGGGGTAAAAGAGATGGATTTTTACCTTTCCTAGAGTTATATACGCGCGTTATTGAATGCAATGGTCTCGACTGGACTTTGAACTTGGCTTTACGAATCATAATGCCGAGCCGCTATTTCTCGACGAGTATATTCGCATAGAATGCAGGAGGATTGGTCAGTTGAACCATTGCGTTAGAATCAAAAACAAAAGACAAAAAGATAGAAGCTTATGGCCCCATCATAGGAGACATCGGTTCCCGTACGATCACCAAAGCTAAGCAGCTTCGAAACTTGTCAGTACGTCGATGGGTGACCACTTGGAAATACCATGTGCATGGACGTGCGGCTGGTGTAATCGATAACGGCTCGGAATTGTTAATTGGAGAGCCGAGTTCCAATCCCAGTTGGGTTCTCTATATTCACTTATGCGCAAAATACCCTCGCGAAAGGTATGAATCCATCTTTTCTCCTCCAGATATGGGTTAATTAGTAAGTATCGTATCATTAAACCATTATTATCACTCCCCAACAACAAAAAATGTTTACAATCTAATTTTTTTCCCTTCTTCAAATAACATGGAAAAGGTTGATAACCCGTAGAAAATGAGTCATTCAATCCAAAACAAGAAGCAAAAAAGAAATACGCATTCAAAATATTACGTGGAATAATAATATTCCATCGCAAAACAAAGACCAATTTTCATAATTCTTACATTCCATCATCGTATTAACATCTCTTTGTAAAAGCGACAGTAAGATAAGAAAGGTAATATAGCTAATTCAATTTATTGCCTCTTTCAATGGCTTAAACCAAAAACTTTCTCTCTGTGTTCCGATCTTGCTAGCTGAATGCGAAAGGCCAGGCTTGGATCAAAGCCCACAGAAGATAATTTTAAAGAATGCGATAAATCAAGGTTATTTATTCCAGTTAGAAGCGGATTCCAGTATGTTCTTTCGAGTGCGTCGTATGGATTTATCCCGACAGTCGCTCTCACGGGGGTTCGATAAGCAAACCTCGAATTTCTGTCTTATCAATAAAATAGCCACTGAGCTTTTGATGAATCACGTTTAGGGAAAACGAGCAATCTTTATTAAAAAAAGATAATAAAAAAAAAAACGAAAAAAAAAACTTTCCATCTTGCTCGCCCCGTTTGCATTTTGCGTAAAATAGTATCAGATACTTTAAATAATACGGGATAATTTGCTAACCGTTTGTGGATAGCGATTTCGTAAAAGACATTGCCTCACTACTGCGTCATTCGTTCTCTATGCCATGCGCAGTTTTTTCTCTGTCCCCCGCTAATTACGCAATCGCGTTCTCAGCTGAAACCAGCAACTGCGATGTCGACCTGCGTACATGGTGTCGCTATCGAATGTCACTGAGGAAAAATAACCTTAGCTGGAATGCGCAGTGTTCCTCTAAAAATGTACAGCCATGATTCAAAAATGACATTTACATGGAATTCTTAAGCACACTTCTACCAATGTTGGTCCAAATGCGTCCGTCCTGGTTAAGACGATAATCTATGTCCAACATCAAGGCCTCTGATCAGGAGGTCTTGAGGAGCGTGGAACCACCTCTTAATTGCTGGTGTTCCCACGTCCACCTTGACCCGGGGTGGTAGCACCTGTTAGGGTCCCAGCTATGGGAAAATAGCTAACCCCCAAACTGAGGCCATAACATCATAAATGTGTAACAATAGGTTTTAATACCAGAAATACTTTGTATAAAAATTATTACTGGCAATACATTTTTGAAAAAATATATTACCAGCTAAACATTTTTGAAAAAAAATATTACCAGCTATATATTTTTTTAACAAAAATATTACCAGCTATCCATTTTTTCAAGAAAAAAATATTACCAGATATAGATTTCTTGATGGAAACAATATTACCTTAAATAGATTTTTTAAAAATATTACCAGCAATAAACATTGTCGGCATTAAACAACCCATTAAGGTTGATATGCCGTAAAACAAACCAAAACAAACCAAATGTGTTTGCAAATGCTTTCATATAATATACTGTGTTAGTCCCGCCATTATGAGGAACTTTTCTTCTAAGAGAAATTGACCTCTGATAAACCTAGTATATCCTGAATTCCCTTTCGACTCAGTGCCCCACCGGAACATCAGAATATATAGGATAAGTTGAACTAAACGTTCTTTTGTCTAACACACTAAGAAAACTGTTATATACCGTATCTATGAACACTAATAGGTATGTCCCAATCCTCATAAATACGTTGAACACTAATGTAAGTGGGAGTAAAATACTGTCTAAGTAGTCCACCACTAGCAGTGGTTCATCTTCTTCATGCCACTGGCGAGTATTGTATTTTGTTAATGTTATAAAGATTACTATTTCATTTCCAACCTCCGTTTTGCTTATTCCTCATTCAGTAACCTTTTCTAGGTTACAACAAAAACAAAAACAAAAATATTAACATGAGAACTCGATTCATGTACTTAAATAGACTGGTCAGATGTAGGCTGATATGTGGATGTCATGCATAGCAACAACCCAGTTCAGAAATGTGCAAACGATGTATACACAACGGTTTACTCAGATCAGTGATTGAAATGGCTTGAAGTAAATGAATACTATACGTCTCAAAGAATTAAAACTGGCACCAAACCATATATGAAATGTCCAAACGATGTATACACAACGGTTTTCTCAGATCAGTGATTGAAATGGCTTGAATCGAATGAATACTATAGGTTTCAAAGAATTCAATCTGGCAACAAACCATATATGAAATGTCCAAACGATGTATACACAACGGTTTACTCAGATCAGTGATTGAAATGGCTTGAATCGAATGAATACTATAGGTTTCAAAGAATTCAATCTGGCAACAAACCATATATGAAATGTCCAAACGATGTATACACAACGGTTTTCTCAGATCAGTGATTGAAATGGCTTGAATCGAATGAATACTATAGGTTTCAAAGAATTCAATCTGGCAACAAACCATATATGAAATGTCCAAACGATGTATACACAACAGTTTACTCAGATCAGTGATTGAAATGGCTTGAATCGAATGAATACTATAGGTTTCAAATAATTCAATCAGGCACCAAATCATATAGATGGCGCTACAGAATCAAATAACGAAATCAGTTGATGACTTCCAGCTACGACAGATAAAATGGGTAACACATGTAACTAGAATAGAATACGCTGATATAATCAATATGTTAACTTTCAACACAAAAACTCCCATCAAAACGAGATCGAGCAAAAATAGTAGACTTGAGAAGAAGAATGTCCTAAAACTGCTATAATAAAAAAGATTTTATGAATTTCAATTGACATTACGGCCAACTGTTCTATCAATGAATGCCGAGTGTTTCCTGAACAATGTTATTTCTAGGTTTTATGTTGCCGTGTTAAGTGAATGTGTCTTATGTTGATGAAAAAATATTAAAAGTGTTGAATTGGCTGAGAAATTCGATAAATAAGTGCGTGAAACAAAACGAGATAGAATTTTTTATACTATCGAGATCTATTGTGTGTAGAGAAAATTTGAAGAATAGTTCCTGAAAGAGAGTGAAAATTCAAAAGGAATGCTCTTTGGAGAGTCTCTGTAAAAATGAAGAAAATGTTGAACGTTGTTGGTGTGTTAAAGAGTGAGTGTGAGGTGTAATGTCTATGTCATTTGCGTATATTACACGGAGCGCTGACTTTAGCGTCCTACCACGACCTCGGCACAAAGTGATAGTAAGCGATAACCTCTTTGGATTTACAGCACGATTGCCCCCAGATTGTTTTTTATGCATATACTAAAGCTGTTGATGATAATATCGACTTGCAGGCTATCTGTCAGCTACAACTTTCTTCATATTTAATCACGCACTGCAACTTCTCTTGGCAATTTATAGCCAAATCAAAGTTAACTTCCGGTACACCAGCAATCTACACTCTTCCATAAAAAAAGAAGAAAACCACCACAGAAAGTGCTCAGACGAATTACATTCCTTAGTTCAGCCAGTTCTAACTTTTACGGCTGAGACACGCCATGATAAGCACATTCTAGCGAACCACCATCATACTCTTCGTATTCCATCGGTGAGAAGTAAGTTCCACTCGAGCAGCTCCTTTCCGCGAACAAGCTGCTCTGTGGAACAGATCCCCCAAGAGGATGTTTCTCTGTTCACTACAATCTTGATCTGTTCAGGTCTAGAGTTAACCGCTATCTTCCTCTCCTTTTCATATAAAAAACTCCTTAACGTAACCCTCTACTTCGAGTGTCCTCGGGCCTTGGACACGGTGACCCTTACTGTAAAAAAATGCAGTAACGGTTTCGGTCTGGTAAGGAATATGCATATATCGATCATTTTTATTTCTTTAAATATTTCTTTATTATTTATGAAGATGAGGATAACCGTCCAAATAATGTAAATAATGCAAGTAATCATAATACCTCATCACAGAGATATAGAGGCCGAAACGTTGTGAATATAGCGATGAAGACGAGGATAACAGTCCGAATAATTTAAATAATTCAAGTAATCATAATACCATATCTCAGAGATATAGAGGCCGAAACGTTGTGAATACAGCGATGAAGATGAGGATAACAGTCCGAATAATGTAAATAATGCAAGTAAACATAATACCTCATTTCTGAGATATAGAGACTAAAACGTTTTGAATATGGCAATGAAGACGATGATAACAGTCCAAATAATGTAAATAATGCAATTATAATGCCTCATCTCAGAAATATAGAGGCCGAATCGCTGCGAATATAGCAATGAAGATGAGGATAGCATGTCGAATAATGTAAATATTGCAAGTAATCATAATACCTCATCTCAGAGATATAGGGGCTGAAACGTTTTTAATATGGCAATGAAGATGAGGATAACAGTGCAAATAATGTAAATAATGCAATTATAACACCTCATCTCAGAGATATAGAATCCGAAACATTGTAATTATAGCACTGAAGATGAGGATAGCATTTCGAATAATGTAAATATTGCAAGTAATCATAATACCTCATCTCAGAGATATAGAGACTGAAACGATTTTAATATGGTAATGAAGATGAGGATAACAGTCCAAATAATGTAAATAATGTAAGTAATCATAATAACTCATCTCAGAGATATAGAGGCTGAAACGTTTTGAATATGGCAATAAAGATGAGAATACCAGTCCAATATAACGCAAGTAATTATAATACCTCATCTCAGAGATATAGAGGCCGAATCATTGTGGATATAGCAATGCAGATAAGAATAACAGTTTGAATAATGTAAATAATGCGAGAAATCATAATACCTCATCTCTGCGATATAGAGGATGAAACGTTTTGAATATGGCAATAAAGATGAGAATACCAGTCCAAATAACGCAAGTAATTATAATACCTCATCTCAGAGATATAGAGGCCGAATCATTGTGGATATAGCAATGAAGATGAGAATAACAGTTTGAATAATGTAAATAATGCGAGTAATCATAATACCTCATCTCAGAGATATAGAGGCTGAAACGTTTTGAATATGGCAATAAAGATGAGAATACCAGTCCAAATAACGCAAGTAATTATAATACCTCATCTCAGAGATATAGAGGCCGAATCATTGTGAATATAGCAATGTAGATGAGAATAACAGTCCGAATAATGTAAATAATGCGAGTAATCATAATACCTCATCTCAGAGATATAGACAGATATTGGATTTATTGAGTTTAAATTTTTTTCCAAATGTTTGTTCGATTCCGATCGATTTCGGATAATCTGTTAGCCGTTTCCGATGATTTTAATTATACCATTATGATAAGTACTTTGTAATTGGAATAGTCTTCCATTCTTCTATCTACTCGATGTGGACTCACATGGCTCTCCACAATTTATCACCTTTATAGCTCTTAGCAAATTTTGTCGTTTTTGCTATCTCTCCTAAACTATTCTACCAACACAACCTCCTTGTATGTCCATTCAATAAATCAAGAAGCATTGATGTAACTGTTTCCAGTCCTGCTAGGCCAAAGTAATTACCGGTGTGTGTTTGTGAGACATTAATGAAATCTCATTTGTCGTGGCAATTAGTTGTCTAGTGCAACATGTCTGCTACTAACATTATATTTTCTTACGTGCGTCTAATTAACATTAGTAATTACATGTTGTTGTTTTTTTTAATTAATGCTACAGACATCTAATCTAATCGTCTGAGAGAACCTTTCTTTACAACCCATCAGCATGGCTAATGCTAATCTCCTGGAGAATGAATCATTGGGCTAACATTTTTACGCTGACGTGAAGTGAAAAGAGTTTATTGAATCAATTGCTCGGTCACTTATTAGAAAAGCCGGTTCACTGTAACTAAACTTTTTTACTCGTCAGAATCTATTATATATTTATAAATCTACCAGTCGCCCACGCATTAAATATAATTGCCACATCTAGTTTGGTGTTACTGTTATGTATATATAAAATACAATATATAGATATAAAATACAAATAAAAATCTTAAATTCTGTTGTTACTGACTTGGCATCTTGGCTTCAAACATTTTACACCGCTTTACCGTAACTTCCCTGTACTATTTCCATTTTCACGGTAAATGTTCAGTTGAGCTTTCCTCTTTGCTACCTAGCCTTTATGAAAGCCTTCCTACTATGTTGGCCGCAAGTTGGTACCTAGACTTTATGAAAGCCTTCCTACTATGTTGGCCGCAAGTTGGTACCTAGATTTTATGAAAGCTTTCCTACTATGTTGGCCGCAAGTTGGTACCTAGACTTTATGAAAGCTTTCCTACTATGTTGGCCGCAAGTTGGTACCTAGACTTTATGAAAGCTTTCCTACTATGTTGGCCGCAAGTTGGTACCTAGACTTTATGAAAGTTTTCCTACTATGTTGGCCGCAAGTTGGTACCTAGACTTTATGAAAGCCTTCCTACTATGTTGGCCGCAAGTTGGTACCTAGACTTTATGAAAGCTTTCCTACTACGTTGGCCGCAAGTTGGTACCTAGACTTTATGAAAGCTTTCCTACTATGTTGGCCGCAAGTTGGTACCTAGACTTTATGAAAGCTTTCCTACTATGTTGGCCGCAAGTTGGTACCTAGACTTTATGAAAGTTTTCCTACTATGTTGGCCGCAAGTTGGTACCTAGACTTTATGAAAGCTTTCCTACTATGTTGGCCGCAAGTTGGTACCTAGACTTTATGAAAGCTTTCCTACTATGTTGGCCGCAAGTTGGTACCTAGACTTTATGAAAGCTTTCCTACTATGTTGGCCGCAAGTTGGTACCTAGACTTTATGAAAGCTTTCCTACTATGTTGGCCGCAAGTTTTCCTCAACTTACATTTGAAATGGCGAGATGTAACCGTAAGTTCTATCCTAACAGGCTCTTCTGCTTGTGAAGCTCTCTTCCAGCTGTCTGTTTTCCAGTCAATTTTGATCTTCAATATTTTAAATGCAATGTCAATCGTTATCTCCTGTCTTCTTAATTCTTGTTCTTTTATCGTTCTCTCTCCTTAATGGTTTTTTTTTCTTCACATATTCTCTAACACTCGGTAACCCCTTGCATATGGCTGTATTGCGTTGTATGGTGTGAAGTGTTTAAAAAAAAAGAAAAAAAAAGTTAGCTGTTTTATGTCATATGACAATATCAACTTTCGTGCCGAAAACACTATCATCGAAAAAAATCATAATAGGAACTAGCGTTTCTTTAAGATTGTAGCAGTTGAAAGACAAGAATAAAACTGTTTTTGCCGGCATAAAAGAATGTTCTCTATTTCGTAATACACAGCGTTCTGTCAGTTTATATTCATGTCGCAGGTGTTTGATGAGGCGAGAAAGTATTTCATTGCAGGCGATCTTCCAATCCTCATGAGACGGGAAATAGCGTTTATAAAAAAATAGTTGCGAAATCGGAGAGCCGAGTTCGAATTCCATTCGAATCAATTACATTCACTTATCTGCTAATACTCTTGGGGAATGTATGAATCCTCTTCTTCTTCCCCCCAGCTATGGGTAAATAACACGACATACCGGGTTCTATAGCCCTGAATGGCCACTGGTCTACCACAGGAAGAAATGGCAACCTAATGCAGGAAAAAAATCTGCCTCGTCAGTCATGTATCGAAAGATACATGATCGCCTAAGCATTTATCACGCATGGCATATAACTGAACTGAAGTTGCGAAAATTAAAGCACATTAGTACGTACTACACTGAGATTGAACAACTAAAAGGTAAGCTGTCTTCATTTCTCTTCTTTATCTGCCTAATCTATGCTGATATATAACGTTCTTACGATCGATATAAAATATGTACTCTGCATCCCTTTTGCAAAATCTGTCTCATCACAAAATCTCGTCCAGTTTCTAGATTATATTCCCTAAATTCATTTCCCTTGTTTGCTGTCCATGTTGGTAGCTTGAATCACATGAGGCGGCCATTTCTAATCTCATGAGTCCAATAGATAAAAATGAACATGGAAGATTTCAAAAAGAGGACGACAAACATAAAAATAGGGAAAGAGAAAAGTGAAAGGAGAACGAGTCATAGTGAAGAAGAAGAGGTAAAGAGAAGGAAAAGGATTTACAAGAAAGAAAGAAAGAAAAGGTCAATATAGGAACAAAGAGATAAGATAAATGAATGAAGAAAGCAAAGAAGCAAAGAAAAGATGAAGAAAAAACGGTTCAATGGGTAAAAGGGACAAATGAGCGAAAGAAAATGAATCACAAAAAGAAAGTAGAAGTAAAAACACAAACAATAATTGAAAGGGTCAAAAGGAAAATAGTCAATAGTGAAAAACAGAGAAGGAAGTCAAATTGAAAGAAACGTATAAAAAAATATAAAGGAATGAAAGTAAAAAAACGTAGGAGAAAAATAATAGGAAAGTATAAAAGAAAATGGATGAAAAATAAAATAGGGAAAAAAGAAGGAACAGTTTGTAAAGATAGAAAGAAAGAAAGAATGAAAGAAAGAAAGAAAAAAGAAAAAAAAAAGAACGAATGAACGAAAGAAAGAAAAAAGAAAGAAAGAAAAAAAGAAAGAACGAATGAACGAATGAAAGAAAAAAAGAAAGAAAGAACGAACGAACGAAAGAAAGAAAGGGTGAAAGAAAAAAGAATGAACGAAAGAAAGAAAAAATAAAAGAATAAAAGAAAGAACGAAACAAATGAACGAAAGATAGAAAAAAGAAAGTAAGAACGAATGAACGAAAAAAAGAAAGAATGAAAAAAGAAAGAACAAATGAACGAAAGAAAGAAAGAATGAAAAAACGAAAGAAAGAACGAACGAACGAAAGAAAGAATGAAAAAACGAAAGAACGAACGAATGAACGAAAGAAAAAAAAGATAGAAAGAACGAACGAACGAAAGAAAGAAAGAAAGAATGAAAGAACAAATGAACGAAAGAAAGAAAAAAGAAAGAAAGAACGAACGAACGAAAGAAAGAAAGAAAGAATGAAAGAAAGAATGAAGGAATGAACGAAAGGAAGAAAATATAAAGAAGAACGAATGAACGAAAGAAAGAAAGAATGAATGAAAGAAAGAACGAATGAACGAAAGAAAGAAAAAAGAAAGAAAGAAAGAAAGAACGAACGAAAGAAAGAATGAAAAACAGAAAGGACGAAACGAATGACCGAAAGAAAAAGAAAGAAAGAAAGAAAGAACTAACGAATGAACAAAAGAAAGAATGAAAAAAGAAAGAACGAAACGAATGAACGAGAGAAAGAATGAAGAAAAAGAACGAATGAACGAAAGAAAGAAAAAGGATAGAAAGAAAGAACGAATGAACGAAAGAAAGACAAAAGAAAGAACGAAGGTACGAACGAAAGAAAGAAAGAATGAAAGAAAGAAAGAAAGAAAGAAAGAAAGAAAGAACGAAAGAAAGAAAGAATGAAATGTGAAAGACAAATTAATAAAACAAAAAACAACAAAGAAAAGACAGGATTAATATAAAAAAAAATGATAAATGTCTGACAGACTGAATGAATGAATGAATGAATGAATGAACAAGCGGAAAAGAGAAAGAAAAAGAATGATATAAAAGAAAGAAAGAAAACAGTCCCAAACAGTCAAAAATAAAGATCAACGGGATAAACGTTGAAGAAAAGAAGAAAAATGAGCCAAAAGAAGGAAAATAAAGAAAAAATAAAAAATTAAAAAACAAAAACAAACAAAAATGAATATTGGATAAATGAAGAGAGAAGTAAAGAAGGAGAGAGCAGAACGAAGAAGAAATAAAAGAAACATTGAAATGAATGAAAATAAAAAATAATAATGAGAATGATAGAAAAATATAAATAAAAGAAAGAAAGAAATTAGAACAATGATTAAAGAACATCTATCGAATTGAGGGAGAAAGATAATAACGAAAAAAAAAAAAACAGGAATAAAAGACGAAAGAAAATGAAATATAAGAAAAAAAGGCTGTTAGTATGAGAGGGAATGAAGAAAACAAAAAACTAGATTCAAGAAAAGCATAAGAAATGAAATAAAATAAAAAACATGTCCGAAATACAAAAGAATATGGCAGACTAAATTCAACAGCGGCCCAGGGTCAAGTAGCTTTAATTATGTAGCCAATGAATGGCGAAGGTAACGAGCGCCCTCTGGCGGAAAGATCAACTGTGTGCGACTGCACTTGTCGGTGATGGTACCAGAAAGAAGCACATTGGCGAGAGGTCAAGCAAAGGTCAAGAGTCACGCGATACTTCAATATGCTATGAAGCAGCCTGGTGTGGCTGTCAACAACAGAGTTGGAAGCCAAGGAGCGTAACTGAAACATTCCTTGGAAGAATAAGTGCAAAACAATGGCGTGGGCTAACGCGATTTAAATCGGGAATAGTTGAAATCAGGTGTCAGTTCTCAAAACAGCTTCTTAACATGGTCAACTCTTAATGAATGTTCTAGTTTCAAACACCTTTCAAGTGCGATTTTCTTTTCCTAATAAAGACATCATATAAATACACATTCTCGTTATTGATATGATTCGTATCGTTAATCTTGAATATGTAAAATAAAAAAAAAGATTAGGATTTAGATTGATTTGTTATAAAGCTCGTATAAACTCAGTTTCTGGTTTATAATGTTGTAAGGAAAATAATAAAATAAATGATTAAAGAAGAAAAGGATTTAATGGATTGATTCATTTTTCAGTTTAACGGCAGATCAACGCATTATGTGCCATTTAATGACGGAATTTCATTTTCTTGTGAGCTTTGAAGTAATAAAAATATGACATGTTATTCTGCTTCCACAGTTGAATACATGGTAGATGATACTCAGCTTTTGAGCATATACATGTTGGTGTGAACATGATTACCAGAGGTAGATATTTGTGCGATTTATGTTGTAGTTTTGTTGAAGTTATATTTTGGAATACAGTTTGATTTCTTTAAGAAAGTGTACGATATATATGGATTAATGTTACGAAAGAGTTCTTACAAATTGATTGATATATAGTTAGTAATATATATATATATATATATATATATATATATATATATATATATATATATATATATATATGTATGTATTACGCGAATCATTCATGCGAAAAGCAGATAATGAAGTTAATGATATGGCAAGAATCACTCTCGCAAACAATGATCCTTGTTTATTAATTCCGGTTTTATCAGTAAAAAAAGACCTGATGAAACCGGAATTTATAAACAAGGATCAAACCATTCATTAACGGATTCGAGGTTAATGTATTTTATTATTAAAAATTGTAATATAAATTGAACACACACCACATAATTGACATATATATATATATATATATATATATATATATATATATATATATATATATGTTATGAGTCCTTACCTACAACTATAGAATGAACTCTTCTTAACAGTATGTATACTACGCCACTCAAGAGAGAGAGAGACGAATTGAGTCGAGCCGATAGTACTTCACTCCAAACCAGACTGACAGTGATACTAACACCTTTCACATCTTGTACTATTAATTGGTGTAATATATCTTCGTTATTTCTACTCTTGTGTTCGTGTTGTTCTTCCTTGGTCCTAACGTAGACCATCACAATACATATATATATATATATATATATATATATATATATATATATATATATATATATATATATTGTGTGTGTGTGTATTTAGGCAGTATATTTTTCATTGATGCATGTTTCATTAAATAATATAGACACGCTTTTTCTATTTAATGTAAATTCTTTTCATATCTTCTGATAAGCTTAATAACAAAGTCAAGCCCTCGGCCACGATGATATGTGGCTTTGTGCTAGAACAGCTCTCAAGAGTTCAGTCTACCCAATATCACTCATAAGGCTTGGGTCAACCTGTGGTATGGTTTTCAGGCACTTTCCAAGATGCCGCACGCTGGGACCGACCTCAATACATATATATATATATATATATATATATATATATATATATATATATATATATATATATATAATTGTTTATTTAAAAAATATATATATATATATATATATATATATATATATATATATATATAATTGTTTATTTAAAAATTATAACATAAATATGTTATAAAATCACTACAAAAATAGCCATTTTGTTTCAACACCACTGATGTCTTATCAAGTGATGATGTTGAATCTTATATATATATATATATATATATATATATATATATATATATGCTTGGAGGTACAAAATCTGTATACTATTTTAAAAACATGAAATTTATTAATGGTAATATATATATATATATATATACTTGGAGGTACAAAATCTATATACTATTTTAAAAACAAGGAATTTATTAATGGTAATATTCCCTAAGACCCTCTCGTCCAATATCTCATCAGGAGAAAATCGTTGGAAAAATTTATAAATTAAACGAAAAGAACAGTAACGAAATTGACGAACAAAAAAAAAGGGTGAAAAAACACGCTAAAATCAATAACGTATAAGTATATATACTTATAACGAGGAGAGGGGAAATTACGTGTAAATAATTAGCGAGAGACAGTTAAAATAAAATATCCCCTAACAAATTAAGGGACTTCACAAAATCCTTCTGCCGGCAAAGAGAAAGTTTCCGTAATGCTATACAGATTGATACCCAAATTTTCAAATGATTGTTGGAAACAATTTGGAAACAAGAATTAATCAACATGTACCTTCTAAAATACGACTTGGCAAAATAGATAATATGTATTATCTTCCCTCTACAAATATGGAATCGGCTATTGCGCAACACCTAGTAGAGAATATAGCCTGTGCTAAGTGGTATACGAAAGAGTGGTTAAAAATTATTCACATGGCTGGTTCCAACAATCATTTGAAGATTTTGGAATCAATCTGTATAAGATTACGGAAACCTTCTCAATTTTAAATTTTGTGGGATGCCAATATGATCATGGGATAATGTACTGTGTTGATAGATAAAATAGAAATAGCATGCAACATCGGATACATTGCATGTTCCGCAGAGTAAATGACAAAGAGGCAAGGAAATATATTTAATAGTTTACAATGGTCAGCGAAAAAGTTGTGATCAATGAAGAGAGCGGAAGTCATTCCTTCGTGATTTGTGTTCTGTGCATCATGAATACTGAAATGTTAATGTGGGTGGGAGATGATTGCCTTCAATGTTAAGATTGAACACTTGTAGGTAACTGCTCTCCCTGAGACTGTTTGTATAATCCGAAGAGTTTTGGAAACCTGTAGAAAATGGATAGCAGGTAGTTTGGTTGCATTTCCAGCAAAACTTGTACTGTGCCGGGCCAGGAAATTTTTCTCCCTGGAATCGATCCTCCAAATCTATAAATCAACTATTCGCCCTTGCATGGATTATTGCTGTTTGCCTCAGGGTTCTTGATAAGATCCAGAGACGGATATGCAACGTAATTGGCCCTGATCTGTCATATCGTCTACAGTCGCTCTCCCACAGACGCGACGTTGCCTCGCTCTGTCTTTTTTACAAATACTTTCACGGTAATTGCTCCGATGAGCTGCTTTCGCTGGTTCCCAGACCTCATGAATTTAAGCATCCTACGAGGCTGGCATCCCGTTCCCACCCCTTCGCTGTTGAAAGTGTTAGATGTAGACGTCTCTTCTACTCCAATAGCTTCATGTCTCGAACCTCTCGCCTGTGGAACTCCCTTCCTTATTCCTGTTTCCCTGACAAATATAATCTCCAACTAATTAAGTGTAACGACAGTTGCCTTGATCTATCCACTTCCCTTCTCCACATCCTTTCCCCTTTCATTCCTATCTGCTCTCGCTCCAAATCTTCTGTTACCCCTTGCGTGCTAGTGGCTTCCAGCCTTGCTTGGGGTGAAAAGCTTAAAAAAAAATTGCAGATCAAATAATAAATAATAACAACATCAACAACAGGAATAACAACAAAAACACTAATAATAATAATAATAATAATAATAATAATAATAATAATAATAATAATAATAATAATAACAACAACAAAAACACTAATAATAATAATAATAATAATAATAATAAGAAGAAGAAGAAGAAGAAGAAGAAGAAGAAGAAGAAGAAGAAGAAGAAGAAGAAGAAGAAGAAATAATAAAGAAATAAAGTTAAATTGAGTCAAAGGGATTTAGAATCATATTAAAGTACAGGAAAAGTATAATTGAAAAATGGTACAACATTTACCATTTACATGGAGCATGGCACAAGGGACTTTCCACAAATGTTCAACTTTCCTATACCAATAATAATAACTGGGATTAATACCCGGTTAGGGAGATAGGACCTGTTAAAGTTCTATGGGACTACACAACACACACTGACAGAACAATCAAAGCCAACCGCCTAGACATTGTTATTAAAGACCACAAACAAAAAAGAAAGTGCCTCCTTATTGATATGGCAGTGCCTGCAGACCGCAGTGTATCTTTGAAATAATATTTAAAAAGCTGTCAAAATACAAGGACCTTGAAATCGAAATCTCAAAAATGTGGCACATGGGAACATCAACAAACCCCGTTGTAGTTGGAGCCGTAGGATTGGTTGAAAAAGATACCAAAGACTAATTGAGGGGATTCCGGGAAGCCCATGCCTCAGAGAAATACAAAAAAATGTTCTCACAAGTACAGCCCACACTTTACGAAGGGCTTTATCTATGTAAAATATTTATTATTTATTTTATTTTATTTTATTTTATTTATTTTTTTTGTCAGTGGAAAGTGTCATGATGCATTTTCTTACCCTGGGCGGGACCCGGAAAGAAATGTGTAAACACCAGAAATCAAAGGAAATGAAATAATAATGATAATAATGATAATAATAATAATAATAATAATTGGTATTTTAAAATTCAAACGCATCTCCTAATCCAGACCTGGAAAATAAATCTCACTATCTCAAAAAGAAAATGCTCGGAACAGATAACGGATATTATTGTTTCAGCAGACAAGAGTGAAATTTAAAGAGAATGTAAAGATGGAATAACATGTTCATCTTTCCAAACAACTGAAAGAAATTACGTAATAGGAAGATTACAGTTGTACCTATTTTTATCGGATCACTTGGAATAGCTCCAAAGCGTCAAGCAAAAACATTACAATTTGAAACACGAGGATCAATTGGAAGCAAGCAGACAGCAACATTGCTAAAAATAATTGAGAATGCTGAAGAGACTACAGCGGGAAATTTGTTGTCATGTAATCCTCATTGGGGACTCGAAAGCGATGACCACTGTAAAACCTTTCAAAGGACACATAATAATAATAACTCGATATCAAAATAAATAAAATTCACAACACTGCATGCTTCTTCGTGAATGTGCCGTGTCCCTTAAGGGTGCTGGCGATCATGGCTCTCCACAACATTTCTCTGTTTTAGCACTGAATAAATATTGTCTTTTCGACATCTACCTAAAAACTGATCCACCATCTATTCTATTCAAGCCCGCCAGGTAGGTTATGTTTTGTTTTCCTCTGTCTGTCTCTCCGTCGATCTGCTCTGTGAGTATCTAATTTTCCAAGCCCCCTTTCCTCACTACGTGCCTTATAAATTTCGACTGTCTCTCCCTGATACTAAGTATAAGTTATTAAAGGTAAAATATTGAGTAGTGAAATTGTAGTAACATATGTAAAAGAAACTTGCCCTATTTTGTATACAGTCGAAGGACTACCAATACGTCAGTCGTAGCTCGGCACGGAGCGGTAGAACTTCAACGTCACAGACTAGAAGACATCACAAGAGAAATATTCCCCAAAATTAAAACTTCTTTCAAACTCCTTTTTCTTTTATTGTATCTTTTTAGTGTTTTCTTTTATTCACGTTCTCCAACACTCAGTAATACCTTGCGTCTTAGTGGCTTTATTGCCTTGGTTGGGACGAAATGATTAATATATATATATATATATATATATATATATATATATATATATATATATATATATATTATTGTAATCCACAGACAGACTGTTTCGCTGTATCACAGCTCATCAGTGTGGCTAGACGTCCGGTTGCCTCTAGCTAGGATCGAAAACCGACTGATTTGGCGTCAGTCGGAAATTTGGCAGGGATGAAGGTGAATTTTAGCGTATTTATTTTAAGATTTAGATAAACACACAGTGACTGACAGTCATGGTTTACAAACACACGCTTCACTCCCACAGGGCACAACCGAAATTAATTTTTCAAGAGCCAATATTATTGTCACCCACAGACAGATTGTTTCGCTGTATCACAGCTCATCAGAGTAGCTAAACGTCCGGTTGCCTCTCTCTCTCTCTCTCTCTCTCTCTCTCTCTATATATATATATATATATATATATATATATATATATATATACATATATATATATATATATATATATTGATAATATTAGTGGTCAATAGACATATATATATATAAATAAATTTCCAAGAGGATAGAATCCAGGTAGAACTCAATGCCCAGGACAGAGTAAGGATATAATAAACAAGGCTCAAAACTAATAATACGAACATTCACCAAAGAACAAACACAAACGTTCACACACACACAAATATTATTGTCTATGTCCATTGTAAAATTGTTTTGTTTAATACATACATATATATATATGTGTGTGTGTGTGTGTGTGTGTGTGTGTGTGTGTGTGTGTGTGTGTGTGCAGTTATGCAGAAAAATAGGAAAGAACAGGTTAGGTAAATAATCCAGAGTTCTTTAGTATTTTTGTTTTTATATTGAGGGTTTCGGCTCTCGTTTTAGAACTCTTATGTAGCGAAGGAATCATATTTTTTTTAAAATTATATATATATATATATATATATATATATATATATATATATATATATATATGTGTGTGTGTGTGTGTGTGTGTGTGTGTGTGTGTGTGTGTG
>OZ038499.1:18852184-18859684 GCA_964036315.1 Acanthosepion esculentum
CCGTACTTTCACAGCCTCAGTAAATACGGAAAGTTTAAGCTACAAGACTATCGCCGAGTAAGATATTTCGCTCAACACTGCAAACTACTACAAACCATATCACCGAGCAAAAATTACGAGTCATGTTCTTAAATAGCCTCCTCAGACCGAGGCGTCCATACAGATGTCATGCGTGGTGCCAAAGATGTACACAAATATCTTAACTGTCGGTTCCATACAAGATCGATGGTTAAAATGGCCTTGAGCGCATGATTCCTGTGGAACTTGGTGAAGACCATCCTTCACTGAACATTGTCGATAGGCGCTACAGAATGGCAAACGGATATCATATATAACTCGAAGAGAAAATACTGACATAATAAAGATGTCGGCTTTACCCACAACTTCAAATAAAATAAAAGGAAACCTCACTAATACGGAAGATACTGGACTTGAGAAATCTATTTTCCTGATTTTCTTACACTGTTTATATTATTCGGACTATTGTCCCCATCTTTGTTGCCGTCTTTATCACAACGTTTCGGCCATTGTACGCTCCGGCCTTCTTCAAGTGGTTAGAATGTCGAACTGAACCCTTTATTTCGTTCGCTGGTGTAGACTGTTCTAGTTCCACGTACCATGTCTAATGGATGTCAGTTATCATTTATCTCCTGTTAATTCACACCCCCCACCCCAATTTCTCCACTGCCTTAAGTAGGTATTGAACTCACAAACCTTTGGGTGCTGTTACTGGATCTAACCAACGCCTTTATTCACTGTGCCATGTGTCCTTAAGGGCATCTGTGTATGAATTTCTGGGGCTTATAAACTTTATGTACAGTTTTAACATTATTCGGACTATTGTCCTCATCTTTGTTCAGGTTGGCGACTATTATCCTCATACTCAACAATGATGAGTACAATAGTCTGAATAATGTAAATAGTGTAGATAATGCCTCATCTCAGAAATATAGACAGATACTGAATTTATTTAAGAGGAAGATTTTAAGAATTTCCACGGACAGCAGGAAGCGTCTAATATTACCATTTTCATAAGAACATTGGGGACCCCTATGGAGTATAGGGATGCACTCTCTCCAGACTACATGCTACTGCCGTGGTTTCTGTATCAAGGGATGGATTAGCCATCCAAATGACCAACCGGGCTTGAATTTAGAGTTGCCTTTCTCCTAGACTGATTGCAGACCACGTCTAGATAGCCCAATCAGTTGAGTATTTAATCCATAGCTGGGGAGGGGAGGAAGAAATGGGTCGATACTTTTACTATAAGTATTTATGCGAACTTGAAGTAAGCAAGGAATTGACGTCGGCGTTCCATTTTCCCCGCCTATAATCACTACGCTACCCGCACATTCATTTGCTAATGCCATTTCTCAAAATTATACAATGGATAGAGACGTCAACTGGGTTAAATTTAGTCATTGAATCCTTTCAATTGTATTCATACACAAACAATACAGGAGTATTTCTCTACAATCTTACGGAGTATTTACGAATTCTAGGTTAGTGTGGCACATGGTCATAGAAGTGGGGCATCCAATAATCGATTCCAGAACACAGGGTAAAGATATCCAAAATTTGATCGATAAATATTAACTTCAAATCGGGTACCCATTTGAGCTCGAACACAAAAGTTTTCTCCAGGTGTGATTATTTTCTTTCTTTTGTGAATTACAGAGCTATCTTGATCTTTTATCTCTATTAGTATAACCATATCTATCTATCTATCTATCTATCTATCTATCTATCTATCTATCTATCTATCTATCTATCTATCTATCTATCTCAGTCTCTTCATATGTATCTATCTATCAATCTATCTATCTATCTATCTCGTTCTGTTCATTATCTATCTATCTATCTATCTATCTATCTATCTATCTATCTATCTATCTCATTCTGTTCATTATCTATCTATCTATCTATCTATCTATCTCAGTCTCTTCATATGTATCTATCATTCTATCTATCTATCTCGTTCTGTTCATTATCTATCTATCTATCTATCTATCTATCTATCTATCTATTTAAAACACTCTGTTCATATCGAAGTTTATTTATATTTATCTGTCTAGCAATTTATCTATGTCTGATTCTTTTAATTTGTTCATATCTATCTATCAATCTATCTATCTATCTATCTGTTCATATCTATCTACGTTTATTCATATTTATCGATCTAGCAATCTATTTATATCTGATATTTTTAATTTGTTCATTATCTGTCTATCTATCTATCTATCTATCTATCTCTCTCTCTCTCTCTCCCTATATATATATATATATATATATATATATATATATATATATATATAACTATCCATCTGTGTATGTATCTGAATTTATTCGTATCTATCTATCTATCTATCTATCTATCTATCTATCTATCTATGTCAGTTTGTTCATATCTATATGACTAATTTACCTAGATTTGTATATAAATATCTCAGTCAGATCATATCTATTTGTATACCGAACTATCTGTATTTCCCTCTATCTATATCACTCTATTTATATTTATCACAGTATATATATATATATATATATATATATATATATATATATATATATATATATATATATATGTATATATATATATATATATATATATACCTGTATATACCTATATATATATACCTGTATATACCTATATATATATATATATACCTGTATGTAGCGTGAGTGTGCATGCCTTTGTTTTAGTGTACGTTCTCATCAATATGCACATATATGTCTGCTCTATTGCTGGCTATTAAGTGTAAGTGACGTCAGAAAAAATTCCTCATATCTCAAATTTAAAGAAAAAAACGGCAAATGTTTCATCATGGCTGTTTGTTCGTCTAAATCTCTTTATCTCAATCGGCAAATATCATTAAGACATTTCTCTCCGTGCACGTATTTCAAGTGACGCTCACTCGCGGGCAAAAAAGAACCCAAGCATCTATAATCCTTTTAAACTAACGTTGGAGTCCATAATTATTTTACTAACCGCGTAACTTAACCACATGTAAAGTCGGCTGTTTGTATCTGTCGCAGATAACGACTGTTCGTTCAACCAAAGAAATCATTTATTTACCTTTTTGCGTCGTTTCACAGTTGTAGCGAACTCCGGATTCCTCAAAAGCTTACGATTTTGAACAAAATTGTCTTGCAATTACCATCTTTGTCAAGAGACCAGATAAAAGCACTTTATTTAATTTTGGCTGTATTTATTAGTACGTTTTATTAGTATGTTTTAATAAGAGATATACGTTCGAAAGACGTTAATTATATATATATATATATATATATATATATATATATATATATATATATATATATATATATATATATATATATGTACGTATGTATATGTATATATAAATCTACATCTATGAATATATATGCATCATCCTCATGCAAAAAAGGCTAAAAATAATGATAGCCTTATTAATAAAAACAAAAAAAATACCAACACAGTAATATGAACTATGAATATGGACACAATATCTTGACAACGTTTTGAAAAAATGAAAAACATTATATAAATGCATACATGCAACAAACTATTTCTTATTTAACAGTTAAAATATTTCATCCTTGAAAATAGCTAAGTGTATAGCCGAAAGCGCTCGGAAAGAAAACATTCGGACAGCTTTTATATAATTTATCATTTGAAAATTTTAAAAATTATTAGATCACATGAGAAATTATATAAAAAAAACTAAAAGCACCTTATCTGTCGTATTCAATGAAATGTGCATGAAAGAAGTATAGCTGCCAAAATACACAAATATACATATATACATACACACACACACATATATATATATGTATATATATATATATATATATATATATATATATATATATATATATATATATATATATAGAGAGAGAGAGAGAGAGAGAGAGAGAGATGTACAGTGTTCGATGGATAAATTGTTGTCTAATTGACACCAAAAATGAAAATAGCACTGGCAACTCATATTAACAGATATATTTAACAAAATTAAAGGAGTAAATTTATTCAATAAAATCATCATTGGCTTCAACCAACTTTACTAATGACCATACATTCTGTCTTCTTGTAGCCTATGCTTAATTCCTTTACTGATCATATTTGAAATGTCGATACCAAAACTCGTCCATAAATTACCGCCGACTTCTCGAAAAGATTTTATTCTGCGACAATTTTCAAAATCTCTAACCTGACTATAGCTGAGTACGCCATTGGGTTCCTAGTCACACATTATATTATGTTCACAACAAAAACATTGAGATATTTATTAAGGGACCTCCGCAACAAACGCAATACCTAGGGTTTAAAATGAATTTTAAAAAAATGAAAAATCTCTCTTGAAGCTTTTACTTTATTATTAATTTCAATTTAAATAGATTAAATTTAATATTTCCAGTAAGAAAAATACTTTGCTGTATTTCAAAAACTAATTTAAATTGACTGGAAGGAGGGTTTTTTTTTTCATTGCTAAAATAGCTGATTTGCGCCCTTTTTAGTTTTAAAATAAAATATACTTTTCTAAAACTTTATTTGAGGAATATCAGTCGATTTAAAGTATAATTAATCTGATTTGAAACAGATATTTTCTTTAAGCTTAAAATATCATAGAAATGCACTTTTGACCTGACAGTAGCTGTGTTGTTCTTAATCCGACTGTATTTATATTGACAAGTTGACAGCCTGATGACAGATCTCATGTTGTTCTACGGAGATTTTATCTGTAAAAAAATAATTGAAGAAAATAATGAGCGTGTTTTTTATATATAATTCGTAAGCAATAAATAATCTTAAAAATTTAGGAAAACATTCTCTATAATCTAATGTTTGATTGAATTTTAGAAATGTTGATTTAAAATTTACAAGTTATCGCTGTTATTTTCTGATAATCTCGTGTATGATCAGCCGCATTTACAAAATGGACACGTTTATACACAAACAAAACCATGATGATTTCAATTAATCTTTTCCATTCATTATTAGTAAATATAGTTTTCACTTAATAATAGTATCATCTAAAAGGCTTAAATTAATACAAAAATTCTAGATTTAAAACTTAATATTTTTTCTAATTAAAATTTAAGAAAATGAAAACAGTTCTTGTAAAAATTCATTATTCACGTAAAAAAGATATTTTTAAAGACAATATATCTTAAATATGTGTTATTAAAACAATTAAAAGCTTTTGTAATTAAATCTTGTCATAGTTTTATTGCCTTTTCATTTTAGGATTCAGAGAAGAGGTTTGGTAAATGGTTTTTCTGTGTGACAAAAAGATATTTGATAATTTAAATTCTCCAATTTCAGCCTCTTCATATTTATATTAGTTAAAAAACTAATATAAATATGAAGAGGCTGAAATTTTAATTTCTCGAAATTTCATAAAATTATTTGGAGGTAAAAGAAAATATTTTCACTAAGATTTTCTAACAAAAACATCAGAAATAATTTCATTCATTTGTGAATAAGTTCTGAAAGTTTCATTAAAATCCGACAATTATTTTTATTTTTGCAAGATTTTCAAAACAATGTTTTTTTTATCGCAAAATAAGGACACTAAAACTTTTCCATACTAATCTTAACCCACTGCTGACGCAACAAAAACAAGATATTTAACCAAAATTTCGGATGTATTAGAAATGATTAAAAGTTTTTTTTTATCAAACTTGGAGGTCTTTTTCATCATGGTATACACTTTTGTAAAAAAAAAAAAAAACTTTTATCGGTACCTATCTTTGATAGTACCGCTCAGCAATTTTAAGTGTTTCCAATTGCAGTAGGCGTATGTTTAAATCACGTCGACGTAATCATACGTTACGATATATCTCTTTGTGTGACTAGAAGGGCCAAAAATGTGCACGTGTAAATGAAGGGTTTCCTTTGCTTACAGATGTGAAAGATAATAGAATAAATCTAAAAGGGGAGACATTTTCATGTTTTTATATGAGAGAGTAACACAAAAAGAAAATACGGTAGTGTGACACTGACGCCATGAGGTGCTTAAATTGTTGATTCTGAATAAAAAAAGTTTAAGCCCAAAATGGAATGTAGGCCGGAAGATAGAGAGAGAGAGAGAGAGAGAGAGAGAGAGAGAGAGAGAGAGAGAGAGAGAGAGAGAGAGAGAGAAAGAGGGAGAGAGGGACATAGAGAGACAGGCAGACACACAGACAGAGAAACAGAGAGAGAGAGAGAGAGAGAGAGAGGAGATATTTTCCTTGTTGAAAATGGGAGAGTCTGGAATTTTTTCTCTCCTAATGTTTATTTTTCTTATCTATCGAGGGTCTGGCATTTGGAGAGCAATTTTATCTCTTCCTTGAGAAATTAAGCGTAAGAAATATTTTCATTGGCGAAAACGACTTAAAAAATGAAAACAAGGAACGAATGTGAGTGAGCGTATGTGTGTGTAAGTGTGTGTGAGTGAGCGTATGTGTGTGTGTGTATGTGTGATTGAGTGTATGTGTGTGAGTGAGTGAGTGTGTGTGAGCGAGCGTATGTGTGCGTGAGTGTGTGTGATTGAGCGTATGTGTGTGTGTCTCTGTGTGTGAGTGTGTGTGTGAGTGAGCGTATGTGTGTGAGTGAAAGTATGTGTGTGAGTGTGTGTGAGTGAGCGTATGTGTGTGTGAGTGAGCGTATGTGTGTGTGTCTGTGTCTGAGTGTGTGTGATTGAGCGTATGTGTGTGTCTGTGTGTGAGTGTGTGTGATTGAGTGTATGTGTGTGAGTGAGTGAGTGTGTGTGAGCGAGCGTATGTGTGCGTGAGTGTGTGTGATTGAGCGTATGTGTGTGTGTCTCTGTGTGTGAGTGTGTGTGTGAGTGATGGTATGTGTGTGTGAGTGAGCGTATGTGTGTGAGTGTGTGTGAGTGAGCGTATGTGTGTGTGAGTGAGCGTATGTGTGTGTGTCTGTGTCTGAGTGTGTGTGAGTGAGCGTATGTGTGTGTGTCTGTGTCTGAGTGTGTGTGATTGAGCGTATGTGTGTGTGTCTGTGTGTGAGTGTGTGTGATTGAGTGAATGTGTGTGAGTGAGTGAGTGTGTGTGAGCGAGCGTATGTGTGCGTGAGTGTGTGTGATTAAGCGTATGTGTGTGTGTCTCTGTGTGTGAGTGTGTGTGAGTGAGCGTATGTGTGTGTGAGTGAGCGTATGTGTGTGTGAGTGAGCGTATGTGTGTGAGTGTGTGTGAGTGAGCGTATGTGTGTGTGAGTGAGCGTATGTGTGTGTGTCTGTGTCTGAGTGTGTGTGATTGAGCGTATGTGTGTGTCTGTGTGTGAGTGTGTGTGATTGAGTATATGTGTGTGAGTGAGTGGGTGTGTGTGAGCGAGCGTATGTGTGCGTGAGTGTGTGTGATTAAGCGTATGTGTGTGTGTCTCTGTGTGTGAGTGTGTGTGTGAGTGATGGTATGTGTGTGTGAGTGAGCGTATGTGTGTGAGTGTGTGTGAGTGGGCGTATGTGTGTGTGAGTGAGCGTATGTGTGTGTGTCTGTGTGAGTGAGCGTATGTGTGTGTGAGTG
>OZ038499.1:18864684-18939684 GCA_964036315.1 Acanthosepion esculentum
AACTGCCGTAGAAGCATGAAAATATCGATTATTTCCACTATCGATGGGAGTTGGGAAATGCAAAGTCGGTCTTGGCCTTCCCGCTAACTTGGAGCATGTGCGTGTAAATTTTGGTGCAAATCCGTCGAAAATTGCGCCCGTGCATTCGTTACACACACAAACACATCCTGCCTTTTATAGATAGAGATTTTCATTATCCGTCTTCTGTGTAAACTACTTGGCAAATTATGGTCTTCATCATCTTCCTCTTCTTTATAACTCTTAGTAGTTTTTGTCTTTGCTTCCCCTTATTCTGCCATGCATTCAAACAAACTCCTTAGGTAAGTTACACATTGCTTCCTACTCCTACTCTTTATATGTTTTTTGAGTGCCATATTCTCGGAGCCTGCTTTCCTAATTATTTGTCTCATATAATACAAACGTTTCTTTATATATAAATATAACTTTTGTTTCCACTTTGCTTAAAACTCTATCGTTACTCACATATTGAATTCATGGGATTCTCAACATCTTTCTGTAGAGCCACATTTCTGTTGCCCTGCTTTTCATATATGAGGAGATGGGCCACTACTCACTGCCCTATACGAAGAGTGATATTGTATAATAGTTCAGCACTCTTATCTTTGTTTCCATCGAACCTTTCCTGTCTTTTAATCCTTTGATTATTTTTGACTCTTAATAAATTAATATTTAATACTCTTAATAATTTGTTTTGCTTCCAGAAGCAATACTTCGCTATTCCAATGCGCCTTTGAATTTCATTACCATGATAGATTCTTCTCTTCTTTCTTTCTTTCTTTCTTTCTTTCTTTCTTTCTTTCTTTCTTTCTTTCTTTCTCAGTTTCTTTCTGTCTATCTATCTGTTTCACAGTCTTTTTTTCTTTCTATCTATATATCTATATATCTATCCATTGCACACTCTCTTTTCCATCTATCTATCTATCTATCTATCTATTTCACAGATTCTTTTTTCTATCTATCTATCTATCTATCTATCTATCTATCTATCTATCTATCTATTTCACTGTCTCTTTATCTATCTATCTATCTATCTATCTATTTCACACTCACTTTTCTATCTATTTATCTATTTCACAGATTCTTTTTTCTTTCTTTCTAACTATCTATGTGTTTCACGGTCACTTTTCATATCTATCAATCTATATATCTATCTATCTATCTATCTATCCATTTCACACTCTCTTTTATATCTATCTATTTATCTATCTATATATATATATATATATATATATATATATATATATATATATATATATATATATATATATATATATATATATTTCCCGGTCTATTTTCCTTCTATCTATCATGTATCTATCTATCTATCTATCTATCTATCTATCTATCTATCTATTTCTCAGATTCGTTTTTCGTTCTTTCTATCTATCTGTTTCACGATCTCTTTTTCTATCTATCTATCTATCTATCTATCAATTTCACAGTTTCTTTTTTCTATCTCTCTATCTATCTATCTATCTATCTATCTATCTATCTCTTTCATGGTCTCTTTGTCTATCTATCTATCTATCTATCTATTTCACAGTTTCTTTTTTCTTTCTATCTATCTATCTATCTATTTCACAGTTTCTTTTTCTTTCTTTCTATCTATCTATCTATCTGTTTCACGGTGTCTTTTTCTATCTATCTATTTATCTATATATCTATCTATCTATCTATCTATCTATTTATTTCACACTCTCTTTTCTATCTATCTATCTATCTATCTATCTATCTATCTATCTATGCCAGTCTATTCGTTTTGTTACTTTCTTTCTTTCACGATCTTCTATCTATCTATGCCAGTCTCTTCTCTTTTTCTTTCTTTCTTTCTTACTTTCTTTCTTACTTTCTTTCTTTGCCAGCCTCTTCGCTTTCTATCTATCTATCTATCTATATATCCCAATCTCTTCCTTTTTTCTATGTATCTGTATCAATCTCTTCTTTTAATATTTGCTTGATTTTGACATATCGGATCCGTGACTCGCACCCTGACCTCTTAGTCTTGCTCACAACCATATTTTCTGTCTTTTGGCAGTTGATATTTAGTCCTTTCTTCTGGCTTTCCTTTACTACCGTGTATAGAAGTTCTTGTAGTTTTCTTTCTGCAACCCCGATGATGTTAACTTGATACTAGATCCTGATAGGAATTCTATTTTTTTGTTAGCATAGCCCCGCTTTAATAAATCCGAGTCATTTTTGTCTTCTATTTTCGAGTACTTATTTCATTTTTCTATCTGCTTGTAGTCGTTTGCTACGATTCAATGTTCTGGGTGTCATTTCGAAAAATTAAAATGTAGGCAACGACTTTTTTTTAGACAGCACAAGCAACACTAAAATGTGAAGGTGTATTGGGATAGCCAAGGAAGCATTCCAAAAGCTAAGTATAGTGCTAAGATATAGAAAGCAATAGGTAGGAACTAGTAAAAGAGTATTAAACTGTTATGTGGTGGTGGACGGTGACGATTTCATACCAGATAATTGTGTCCCTGGTTATTTACAGATGCGGCCAAAATGTTCAGAACGGCATTGTTTTCGTCAGAAAAGTAGGTATAAGTTTTTATCAAAGTTGTTTTAAATTCTATAATTTTCACAGACAATAAATACGATATTTGTTATTGTTTGAGATTTTGGTGTAATTTGAGAGAATAATACAAAAGTTATGGATGATTTAGTGATTTACTGCAAAAACCATGGCGGCCAGAATGATGAGAACGGTAGAAAAAATAACAAATAATCAAAAATGACAGAGAATACTGGAATTATTTACTAGTTAGTGTGAAGCCCTTTAGCTTCAATCACAATTTGACATCTCGACTGCATGAGGAAATTAAATTTTCAATTTCTTGCTGGGTGATCTTATTCCATTCTTCCTGAAGGGCAATCCATAATGGCTCAGTTGTTTTTTTTCTTTTGTAAAAAGAAATATTGCCAGCAATAAAAATTTTGTCGGCATTAAATAGCTCATTGAAGTTGATATGCCGTAAAACAAACCAAACCAAACGAGCTACAAGTGATAGGAAGTTATAGAAAACCAGGACCTCCCACGACCTTAGGGGACACAGCACACAAAGAAGTAGAAACGTTTTCTTTTCCCCTTTCGCTCCGATCATTTTTTTACCTCTCTCTCTCGCCGCACTTCTATGCCTATTAACCTTCTAAAAAAATTAATTTTCGTTCCGAACTTCAGTCGTTTCTATTTGCTCATGGTCAGCGTATCTTAACGCCTATTTAAAGAAAAAAGTATTTTTATAACCAAACATACCCAAACCAGAGGAGAATATTTCCGAATTGTCACTATGCAACCAGAAGGGCGGGCCGGCATCTCTGAACTACTGTGATTAATCGCTTCAGTAGCCAAAGCCTGATGTGCTACATACGAACAGAGAGAAATGTGGCCATTCAAAGCCTGTTTTTTTTTGTTTGTTTTTTGCGTGGACTACACCATAGTGAAAAATGATAACTTTTATTTTGCCTCTTACTCAATAATCAATGTCTTGTGATTACAAATGGCGCGACGGAAAATAACTCCGACATAGAATCCCGGACTAAGAAGGCCTTCCGGATATGAGGAATTGGTTACATAGTTCTGATATGGGGGATTCTGGATATGAGGGATTCCGGATATGAGGAATTGGTTACAAAGTTCGGATATGGGGGATTCCGGATATGAGGGATTCCGGATATGAGGAATTGGTTACAAAGTCCGGATATGAGGTATTCCGGATATGAGGGATTCCGGATATGAGGGATTCCGGATATGAGGGATTGGTTACAAAGTCCGGATATGAGTGGTTATATTTAGATTAAAATAAAAGAACTGAAATCAGGTTTAACATTTATTTTCAGTATTCTATAGTAAACAAAATAAGCTAATTGTGAGTGAAATATAACGGAATTGATTTTAAGCAAAAAGAAATAAATTATGTAATGTTAATGAAAATTTACTAAATTAAGTATGCCACGTATGCAAAACAAATAATGTAACGAGGATTTTTTAATCGCTGTTGCATGATGATTCTTTCTCTTCTAATGTCATTCTCAACTTTTTCCGCATTTCGTTTTGCTTTTGTTCTTTATTTTTTTAAAACGAAATACACTTTTTAACTCTGCGTGCGTTATTGCAATGGTCATAGCTGAATGCTGGCTTTCTTTCCATAAAACTGATAACCTTTTCTAGAGCTTTTTTTTCAATTTCAGTCCAGGTTTCATCACAATCATGTTTTTTTCTTTATTTCCTTGTTCCTTGTGAGAGTGTGAACGCTGGAGAACAGTTTCTTTGGAAGATTTTATATCATACAATGTTGACTTTCCTATGTTGAACTCAGCCATTAGTTACAATGAACACTAGCGTCTAGTCTGTTTAAAATTTCCACTTTTTGCGATAACTCCAAAGTTATTCTTTTCCTCTTATTCCCATCATCTTTTGCACCAATACAAGCCATTAGGGTGGAATAAGCATAAAAAAATTCAAATTATTTTAATATCGGTCAAATAGTTCAAATATACACATCAAAGTCATGTCCGGATATGCGAAATTCCGGATATGAGGCACTCCGAATATAAGGGATGCCGGATACGAGGGGTTCTACTGTACCTCCCAAAAATACTCTCCACCACCATAATAAGACCATAACGAGATGAAGACACGTTCTGTTTTGGCTTATGGCAACATCACGTAGGAATACCGGTTCCCGTAAGATCACCGAAGTTAAGCAACTTCGAGCCTGGTCAGTACCTAGATAGGTGATTTTGTTGGGAATACCAGATGCTGTGAGCTTGGATGTGTGAAGGGTGTAATGGATACTATCACGA
Source organism: Acanthosepion esculentum (assembly GCA_964036315.1). Taxonomy (NCBI): domain Eukaryota; kingdom Metazoa; phylum Mollusca; class Cephalopoda; order Sepiida; family Sepiidae; genus Acanthosepion; species Acanthosepion esculentum. The sequence continues at coordinate 18,869,518 of OZ038499.1, forward strand.
AATTGGAAATCAGAAACTCGAGTTCCAGTTCCAGTTCTTCTTCTTTATTGTGCCGTGTCCCTTCAGCACGTAGGCAATCATGACCCTCCGCTTCCCTCTATCCCTTGTAGCCCTCAATAAGTTATGTCCCTTTGCTACTTCCTCCACCCTACGCCATGTTCTGTCATCCACTTGTTTAAGCCCGCTAGGTATGTCACGAGTTGCTTTTCCTTTCCCTCTCTCTAGTCGCCCCGTGAATATTAGATTTTCCAAACCTTCCTTTTTCGTTACGTATCCCAGAAATTTCAGATGAGGAAAATAGCTTAGATCACTACAAACTTACCCAATTCATGTAGAGAAAAATGTTATGTTCCTCACATATCCGCATAAACTGTAACTCTCTACCTCCAGTGGGTTTTGGGCCTTGTCGCTGGTGAAGATTATCGTAAAAAATAGGAATTATTCATTTCTTTTATATAATTGCCAAAAGTCAATATTCATATACGAAATTAATAAAGCTTAATAAAATCACATCGTCAGATCGAGACACTTATACGCGTCCTGTATCGCATTCAGATAGCTTAGAAATGTGTAGACTGTCATCTAGGAGGGTGAGTAAAAAAAAAAGTCCGCCCATTCGCCATGACATATAGCATAAGTGTACGGACTTTCCATCGTATTCTTTCTTTTTATGTGCTGTGTCCCTTCAGGACGTAGGCGATGATGGCTCTCCACTTCCCCCTATCCCTTGTAGCTCTTAATAATTTTGTCTCTTTGCTACTTCCCCTAGACCCTGTTCGGTCATCCACTTGCCTAAGCCCGCTACGTATGTCACGCGTTGCTTTCTCTTGTCTCTCTCTTTCCCTTTATTCGTCCTGTGAGTATCAGATTCTCAAAGATATCCTTTCTTATTACGTGTCCCAGAAATTTCAGCTGCCTCTTCCTGATGCTAAGTTTAAGCTTCCTCCTTGTTTGCATCCTCATCGTTGCTCACACGCTCAGTCCATGATATCCTTACCATCCTTCTGTAGAACCATACCTCTGTTGCCTCGAGTCTCTTCTTCATCTTTAAGGAGACCGTCCAACGTTAGGTTCATTACATTCACTTACGCGCAAATATCCTTGTGAAAGGCATGAATCCACCTTTTCCCCAACCAAGCTATTGATTAATTACTAAGAATTGTATTACTAAAATATTATAATCTCTAAAATAATTAACTTGCGTACAAAATATTTAGATTTCGGCATTAAATAACCAATAAAGGTGTTGATATGTCGTGAAACAAAATCAACCAACCAAGATTCTGTCGTGCCATTATGTCAGAGGTATTTCATGAACTTTGGACAGTTTAGCCACAATTTTGACCCTAAAATACAATATTCGAAAATTGGAAAACTACAATAAAAAGTGAAACAAACAGAACTTAAACAATTTAATCAAACTTGTTTGGATAAATATATATACCCGGTGTAAGTATAATTATTTACCCGCTGCCCCACGCAGCAAGATGTGGCACAAGGCCGAGTTTTAATGTGGGGTATCCGAGCTCGTAGGCTCGGGCAAAAATTCCCTATAGACCACGTAAAAACGTAAATATTTGTATCTATAAAAAGAACGTATAAACATAAAAATGTCTTATATATATATATGTATTACGCGAATCATTCATACGAAAAGCAGATAATGAAGTTAATGATATGGCAAAAATCACTCTCGCAAACAATATTTAATAATAAAATACATTAATCTCAAATCCGTTAATGAATGGTATAATCCTTGTTTATAAATTCCGGTTTTATCAGGTCTTTTTTTTAAAAAAACCGGAATTTATAAACAAGGATCATACCATTCATTAACGGATTCGAGGTTAATGTATTTTATTATTTTATTATTAAATATTGTTTGCGAGAGTGATTCTTCCCATATCATTAACTTCATTATCTGCTTTTCGTATGAATGATTCGCGTAATATAAATTGAACCCGCACCACATAATTGATATATATATATATGATTTCGGCAAACTTCGAATGGACGCGTCGTATGTCTTTAAATAAGGAAGGCCACAAAATATACTAACGATTGTTTAACAAGTCGAAGGCACGTGAAACATGATTAACCAATTGAAATCTCAACCCTTTGGGTTAATTCACTTTTTGAACTACTCAGCCAATGTTTCTATCCGCTGAGCCATGTGTCCCCAAGGAGACATTACCCAGTGGATGTAAGTCCAACACCTGGCCACAGCAGAGGGGAACAAAAACTAAAAGAGATGGGTTACTAAAATGAATTAACTGAAACTGAGATATGATAATAAGGCATGGCATGTGGAATTAGAACAATATACTCCCGTAGACTAAATAAAGGATTCGTTTCGAAATTACAACCTATATCACCTGAAGAAAGTCAGAGGTTGCAACGGCCGAGAAGTCGTGAATATAACAATAAAGATGAGGACAACAGTCCATACAATGTAAATTGTGTAAATAGTTACAATACCTCATGTCAGAAATATAGACTGTGAATATGGCAATAAAGATGAGGACAACAGTCCGGACAATGTAAATAGTGTAAATAGTTACAATACCTCATCTCAGAAATATAGACTGTGAATATGGCAATAAAGATGAGGACAACAGTCTGAACAATGTAAATAGTGTAAATAGTTACAAGATCTCATCTCAGAAATATAGACTGTGAATATGGCAATAAAGATGAGGACAACAGTCTGAACAATGTAAATAGTGTAAATAGTTACAAGAGCTCATCTCAGAAATATAGAATGTGAATATGGCAATAAAGATGAGGACAACAGTCTGAACAATGTAAATAGTAAAATAGTTAAAAATACCTCATCTCAGAAATATAGACAGATTTCCCTTGCTACTTTTATCCAGCCTTGAACTCCAAACTCCTGTGATAAACGCATCACCATTTCACATAGCATCATATTATTCAACGAGTATCATATTTTAAAATATCCCGAATACTATTCTCCTTCTTCGAGATATCTTTGATATGGTTTCGTGCCAGGGTTGACGGAAATCGACAAATATTTACCTGGTATTATTCAAGATGAGATTTTACTTTTTAGAATATAAAACTCGGCGTCTGTCACATCATTAGCTGTAATGATAGTAAGTATGACAGTCGCTTCTGATATCTACGCGGATTTATTCCGAGTAAAGCAGACGACAAATCCCATAATGGAAAACTTTATCTAAAAGGATTTATATTTCATTAGTGCATCAAGACGTATTAAAACGCTATCGATTAATTATTGAATGCATTGACGTTTCAAAAAAATAATATCAATATGAAACTTTTTCAACAAATAGGAAAGAGGACACAACTAGAAAAAATTAAATAAAATGTTAATATTCATCAAAAACATAATTTTATTTGAAATTGTTGCTCGGATAACACCCATAAAAATCGATTTGATTATTTAGCTTTGAATCGTCACTTTAGAGTAAGATCAAAGTCTTAGTACATTCTGATTTGGATCAAAGTGTTGCTTTCCAGCACGTTACATTGTATTATTTATACCATTCTGCCAATAGTATTACACGCAAACAATAATACTAAATAAATAGATATGAAGGGAGATAGATAGATAGATAGATAGATAGATAGATATGAATGGACATAGATATTGATTGGTGTATATTTATCAGGCGTTTTTAAACAATATTTATTATAAAAAAAGAACATAACAATTCAACAAAAACATTTTAAAATGATTATAACGTAGCGTAGTCGCCATCTACTTCAATAATTGCTTCCCCTTTGCTTGGAAGACGGTTGATTCCACAGGCAAAGAAGTCAAGGTTTTTATTAGCAAACAAACGCGCCGACAAAAAACGCCTGATAATTATGCACCAACCCAATGTATATATATCGTCGGCGTTAACGTTGTAGAATATTGGTGTGCTTATCGACATTTCCTTCTATGTAAAATCAGTCCTATGTTGGATCTGAATAGACGTCCGCAACCACTACATAGTAGGGTAGGACGATTTGGGCGATGGAGAGCTCTGGCTTTTCTTTGAGCTTACTTCGTCTCTTTGTCTTCTGACGTTTTCGAAGGAGGTTTTTTCGTGGACTGCTCTTCTTCATTTAGTTCTTTCAGCAGTTTCCGTCTCCCAATTGACCCCCATTGATTTCTGTGTTTTTGAGCTGAACCTTGAATCGAAGATTGTGGGGCTCTGCGTGGCCTTTTTTCCAGACAAGAGGAAGATTTGTTTAGGTAGGCGAATGACTGGCATTCGGGTAAGGTGTTCGGATCCTTAGAAGTCGATAGCGAGTCATGATAGATTCTAAGCTCTCCATCTTTGCGGGAAGAGAACTTCGTTCTTTGTGATCTGATCCTGCCGCGTGCGTCAAAGGATTTGACGAAGGCTATATATATATATATATATATATATATATATATATATATATATATATATATATATATATATATATATATATATATATATATCTTTTAAATTCATATATATATATATTATAAATTAAGTGATTTAAAAATATGGTTTCATCGCTACACAGGAATTACCATTTTTCAAAAACAGAAAACAAAAACTTCAAATTCAATTATATTAAATCAAAAGCATTAGTTCTGTTTCATCTTCAAGCGAAATTTGGAAGCCAAAATTCGCTTGAAGATGAAACAGAACAAATATGAGTATACAATCTATATAAGTAAATTCCCAAGAGGATAGAATCCAGGTAGAACTCACTGACAGAGTAAGAATATAATAGAAAATGCTCAAACACTAATATTCCATGGTTATATTTTATTACATTGGAATCGTAATCACGATCAGACCTACGAATTTGTAGGTCTGATGAATTGGATCGTGATTACGATTGCAATGTAATAAATTATAACCATGGAATATTAGTGTTTGAGCCTTTACACACACACACGCACACACAGATATATATATATATATATATATATATATATATATATATATATATATATATATATATATATACAGCAAAATATATGAATGCTGTAAATATATATATATATATATATATATATATATATATATATATATATATATATATATATATATATATGCACCCTAATATATGAATGCTGTAAATATATATATATATACACCAAAATATATGAATGCTGTAAAAAGTTTATAAGAAAGGTTGCTGCCCAAATATACATTATATATATATATATATATATATATATATATATATATATATATATATATATATATATATATCAGAGTTTATATATATATGCATATATATATATATATATATATATATATAGGCATATGCATATATATATATATATATATATATATATATATATATATATACAGAAATATAGTCTTAAAGTGTGCTATATTTATGGGGTAAAGTGCTCAATATCAGAGATAGAGCGTGTGTAAATATAAAAGTGGACATGGAAGTCAGCACTTAGAGGCGACAGTCTGTTTCATGCTAGTGCAATCGTCAGGCGATATATATATATATATATATATATATATATATATATATATATATATATATATATATAAGAGTTTATGACATTTATTCACTAAGAAATTCACCGTAGAAATTTGAATTCTTGCATTATTTTATTCTATCAATAATTACTACACAGCCTAGTTTGTTTGAATTGTCACTTATCTATTTTTTGACCAATGAGAGCCCTCAAAATTGCAGACGAGATTTTTAAGAAAAATTCAAGTAGCAAATCACTGCAAATATTATTATCTTTTCCATGAATTTTCATCATTTCCCCCCAAGGGAGGAAATAAATTCTCTAAGACGCGAGATTTTGAAAGCGAAAAATAAAAAATAATGTAAAAGAATGAGAACAATTAGCAGTAATTAAGAAAACGGAAGATAACAATTGACATTGAATTTAAATCTGAATCTAGCACTCCGCTTAAATTTCGTCGACATTTCGCAGAGGGAAGCATATTAGAAAAAATTACACTGAAAATATTTTTTTTGATACCACACAGGGAAGCTAGATTACGGCCGTAATAATGTAGCTGAATTCGAGATGCCAGGTCAGGACCAATAACATTACTGTTTCTTCATTGGATTAAATTATTGAATAAAAAATAACTAAAGATAGTTTCTTAGCCAATTTTTAGCCTTGGTTCTGATTGTTTTCTATAAATTTCAATAACCAATTTCATTAAAAACAATTAAATTCTGTTCGTAACTTTAGCGATTACTCCATTTCAAATTTGTTTCATTCTGAGTGGTATTAATACAGGTCTTATAAATATTTTATTCTTTGTCCTCCTTGTTTAGAAAAGAAACACAGAATTAGCATTTTCAGTTGTCGAATTTCACCTTTTGTTGTTTTAATCTTACTACTGATGTCTACACATACACGATTTCTAATTAAGTATACTCACGCTTATCAAAAATAAACAAATGCGAAGGGAAACTCTTTCAACACATATCTTCTTCTTTATGCGCCTTGTCCCTTCAGGATGTAGGCGATCATGGCTCACCACAACTTCCTGCCCTTTGTAGTCTTAATTACCTTTCTGTTTCTTTTATTTCTCCCAAGATCTGTCCCGCTATTCATTTAGTCAAACTCATTAAATATCTGTCTGTATCTATGAGATTAGGTATTATGATTACTTGCATTATTTACATTATTCGGACTGTTATCCTCATCTTTATTGCCATATTCACAACGTTTCGGCCGTTGGATAAAGACGTTAGTTAGATCCAGTGTCTAGCTTATAGTGATATAATGTCTGTCTATATCCCTGAGATGAGGTATTATGATTACTTGCATTATTTACATTATTCGGACTGATATCCTCATCTACATTGCCATATTCACAACGTTTCGGCCGTTGGATAAAGATCTTGGTTAGATCCAGTGACTCGACCCAAATATCTGTCTATATCTCTGAGATGAGGTATTATGATTACTTGCATTATTTACATTATTAGGACTGTTATCCTCATCTTCATTGCCATATTCACAACGTTTCGGTCGTTGGATAAAGACCTTGGTTAGATCCAGTGACTCGACCCAAATATCTGTCTATATCTCTGAGATGAGGTATTATGATTACTTGCATTATTTACATTATTCGGACTGATATCCTCATCTACATTGCCATATTCACAACGTTTCGGCCGTTGGATAAAGATCTTGGTTAGATCCAGTGACTCGACCCAAATATCTGTCTATATCTCTGAGATGAGGTATTATGATTACTTGCATTATTTACATTATTCGGACTCTTATCCACATTTTCATTCTCGTATACACAATGTTTCGACCGTTGTACGCTCCGTCATTCTTCAGGCAATTGGAATTTCGAACTGAACTCTATTTCCTCAAGGACTCATAGCCCAGTGAACATAGATGACGGTTAGATCCAGTGACTAGACCCAAAGTGTTGTGTGTTCAATACCAAGCAACAACAGTGGGGAAATAAAAACTTTGAGAGTTGAGTTAAAGGGAAATAACTGAGACACTCGGAAGAGACGTGGCACGTGGAACTAGAAAACCTACTCTTATTGACGAAAGAAAGGATCGGTTCGAAATTCCAATCACTTGAAGAAGGCCGGAGTGTAAAATGGCCGAAAGGTTGTGTATACGACAATGAAGATGAGGATAACAATTCGAATAATGTAAATAATGCATGTACTCATTAAGTATGTTATGCGTTGTTTTCGTCTGTTCCTTTTGCATTCAATATGTCCTGTGATTATCAGACTTTCCAATCCCTCCATCCTCATCGTATGCTGTAGAAATCTCAACCGTTTCTTCCTGATATTATGTATTAGTTCCTTGTTTTCCTATTTTTGTCCAAAATTTTTCGTTACACAAATGTTCCATCGACAGTATCCTCAGTAGCAACATATATACAGAAAAGTTTTTGACATTTGGATCGCGAAAGGACTTCATGTTTCTAATTATAACACTCTGTTTATATCAACAACGTGATCCTTAGTCAACGTCTGTCCTTCTCTTATTTTTATCAGCGTGATACACGCTTAGGCGATCTTTCGATAAATGACTGACGAGCCAGATTTTTTACCGCTGTAGGTTGGCATAACGTTCTGTGGTAGACCAGTTGCCATCCAAGGCCTGCTCTATCCTGATATTAACCCATAGTTGGTGGGGAGAGAATTCATACTTTTCCCAAAGGTATTAGCACATAAGGGAATGTAATGGCTTCGACTGGAATTCGAACTCAGCTCTCCGATCCTCAATCCGAGCTGCTATCCATTACGCCACCGTGCTTCCTCACTTAGCTATACATTTTATTTCTCTTCTATTTGACATACGCAGATAGGTACATTCTTATTTAACAACCCACCACATAAATATACATTTGTTAAATTTGCTGAAGTGTCTCATCTTTTGTTTTTCCACGATTTTATTCCTCTCTTTTACAATTTATATATGTGGATAGTTGTGTAATTTCATAAATTCTCTCAATTTTAATTTTGTAAATGTGCTTGTATTGTACTTGTAAAATATCAGAAATTTTACATTTTTAAGTACGTTCTTGTTTATTTTCAATTTTTCCTGATTATTAAAATATTCAAATGATATTCCTTCATCATTGAATAATTAAGGCGTTTTATTTAACAGAAGTCGAAGTAGTCAGACACCAGTCGTGATGGCGGGTAAAAGGACGATGAAATAAATATAGAAAAAATTAAATAATTAAGAAAGAAAAAATGTTTGAAGAATAAATTAGAAAGAAAGAAAGAAAGAAAGAAAGAAAGAGAGAAGGAAAATCAATCCAAGAAACGATACTATATTTTATGGGACCCTATTTTCCATCGCTCTATATATGAACCAAAACATCTAAAAAAAAAAAAGAATATCATCCAGGTTTTATTTGTGCAGAGGATTTTCAAAGAAAAAAAGAAAAAAGTAAGAAAAAAGAAAAATAACAAAAAAAGAAAAATAAGAAAAAAATTAAGAAAAAAGAAAAGAAAAAAGAAAAAGTAAGAACAAAGAAAAAGAAGAAAAAAGTAAGAAAAAAGAAAAATAAGAAAAAGAAAACAAAGAGGAAAATAAGAAAAAATAAGAAAAAGAAAAGGAAAATAAGAAAAAGAAAGATAAGAAAAAATAAAGTAAAAAAGAAAAAATAAGAAAGAAAAGAAAAAATAGGAAAAACAAAAAGAGCAAAATTAAGAAAAAAGAAAAATAAGAAGAAATAAGAAAAACGAAAGAAAAAGGAGAAAGGAAAAATAGAAAGAAAGGAAAATAAGGAAAAATTAAGAAAAAATAAAAATAAGAAAATAGAAAAAGTATAGAAAAAGGAAAAGAAAAGGAAAAAATAAGAAAAAAGAAAAATAACAAACAACAAGAAAAATAAGAAAAAAGAAAGAATGAGAATAAATAGAAATAAGAAAAATAAGAAAAAAAAAGAAAAATAAGTAATGAGAAAAATAAGAAAAAAGAAATAAGAATAAATAAAAATAAGAAAAAATAAGAAAAAATAATGGTTATGTGGGACATACAACCTTGCATTTGGAAACAAGATTTAATCAACATGTACCTTCTAAAATACGACTTGGCAAAATAGGTAACATGTATTATCTTCCCTCTACAAATATGGAATCGGCTATTGCGCAACACCTAGTACAGAATATAGCCTGTGCCAAGTCGTATACGAAAGAGTAGTTCAAAATTATTCACATAGATGGTTCCAACAATCATTTGAAGATTTTGGAATCAATCTGTATAGGATTACGGAAACCTTCTCTTTGCCGGCAGAAGGGTTTTGTGAAGTCCGTTAATTTGTTGGGGGGTATTTTATTTTAACTGTCCCTCGCTAATTAATTACACGCAATTCTCCTCCTCCCGTTATAATTATATATACTTTTTGATTTTAGCGTGTTTTTTCATCCCATTTTTTTTGGCTCTTCATTTTCGTTGCTGTTCTTTTCGTTTAATTTATCAATTTTTCCAACGATTTTCTCCTGATGAGACGAAAGGGCCTCAGAGACTATTACCATTAATAAATTCCTTGTTTTTAAAATAGTATATATATATATATATATATATATATATATATATATATATATATATATATAAGTGGACATGGAAGTCAGCACTTAGAGGCGACAGTCTGTTTCATGCTAGTGCAATCGTCAGGCAATTATTGACTGACGATTGCACTAGCATGAAACAGACTGTCGCCTCTAAGTGCTGACTTCCATGTCCACTTTTATATTTACACACGCTCTATCTCTGATATTGAGCACTTTATCCCATAAATATAGCACACTTTAAGACTATATATTCTTCATATATATATATATATATATATATATATATATATATATAAATATAAAAGTGGACATGGAAGTCAGCACTTAGAGGCGACAGTCTGTTTCATGCTAGTGCAATCGTCAGGCGACTCGTGAGTCGCCTGACGATTGCACTAGCATGAAACAGACTGTCGCCTCTAAGTGCTGACTTCCATGTCCACTTTTATATTTACACACGCTCTATCTCTGATATTGAGCACTTTACCCCATAAATATAGCACACTTTAAGACTATATTTCTGCATATATATATATATATATATATATATATATATATATATATATATATATATAAAATATGTGGTGGAGTCGGAACGCTAAGGTTGAATTTTCGGGAAAACAACTGAGACATTACTCTATTTATTGAACAATTTAGTTCATGCCGCATTGATTGATAAACTCCTTCAACAACAAAAAAAACTCAAATTACCATATATATATATATATATATATATCTATATTAGTAAAAAAAAAACGCACACTTTTAAATTTTCAAAAAAATTCAACCATAGTGTTGCGACTGGACACTCCAAAAGTTTGTATGCGTTAACAATAACACATTTCAAAAAACATATTTCGATTCGCATTTAATTTTTTCGTCTCTGATGCTACCTGGATCTTACTAAAAACAAAATAATTTCCATGCCTGAGGATGACTGAATGTACAGTTGAAAGTACTTGGAGATTAAAAAAAATAGAGCTTAGTTATTAAAAACAAGGATCATAACATTCATCGGTTGATTCGGAGGTTAATGCAACTTTCAAATTTTGTTTTCGAAAGGATTTCGCCATTTTACATCATTCACTTTACTAATCTACTTGTATGAACGATTCATTGTAATACATATATATATATATATATATATATATATATATATATATATATATATATATATATATAGCCAGCTTTCCCTAACGATCCGCTTAGGTGAAACCTTGGCAAGTTTATCTGGCTCTCTAGGTTTGACTAGGTCTGCACTAATTTTGTATTGAGCATTTTTTTAGTTAGTTGATTACTCGTATCGGGTTTTTTTCTTTGGGCTTTGGACCTTCATGTTGTACGATTATTTTCGACAGACGTTCATATTCATAGCTCTTTCTTTTTTAAAAACCTTTTTTTCCTTAGACATTGATTTGATCATTGGCAAATCAAGAAACCGAAGGTTTTCTGAGTCGAGTGTAGTTACCGATATATATATATATATATATATATATATATATATATATATATATATATATATATATATATATATGGTTCTGTGTGTACATTGTCGCTATTTTGTATTTTTCATTAAACGCTTGCGCGTTATTTTGATTTTGTCGATTGCACACTTGAGGCGGTTCAGTTGGGCACCGTCCGTGAGAAAAAGAGCACCATGACGTAATTCACTGCGCCAGAAATTTGGAAACTGCATGCTGCACTGCGTGGTATTCCCGCCGGAAGCTCCGATACGATTGTTTTGGTGTTAATCTGACGACAGTGCAGAGGATTCGGAATAAGTCCGATGAGTCTAATGGCGATTACGAAGGTTTTTGGAGTGATCACTAGTGATGGCGACGTTGTGCCCCCATTCATTTTCTCACAAGGACTCAGACCCTACATGCAGGAATACAACAAGTGCCTTAAGGAAGTGGTTCTGCACTGGGTCAAGAGGGTGGTTTCTAGAAGACCCCAAGTCTGGGAATAGGACTCTGTACCATGCGACACAAGCAAGAGAACACAGTCATATCTGTCAATCAATTTCTGCGACCTCATCATCCCTTACATCTGGCCACCTAACTCCCCTGGTTGCAACCTCCTTGAATATTATGTGCAGGGTGCAGGTGAGAGAGAGAGACCAACTAAACTCCTTGTAACACCAAAGATGAACTGAAGGCAAGGATTATGGAAGCATTCACCAACTTAAACAAGGAGACCGTCCAGAAGAGATGCTGAAGATTCTGAAGTCGTTTAGATGCCATGGTTGAAGACAATGGCGATTTTATTGAATAAATGTAATCTTTAGTATTTCAAACTATTTTTGTGTTATTTTGGTAAATGTATCTGTGAAAATGAAATGTCAGTGTTATTTTCATTTTTGCGTAATTTAGACAACAATTCATCTATCGTACTCTGTATTTCAGGCAGACTATATCTGTAAAGGAGAATATGAATAAAGACAAAAGGAAAACTTAACTTAGACGAGACATTATCAAGAGAAATTTGCCTTGATAAAGTCCCCTTAGAGGACGAAATACGGTCGGCTAAGTTTTCCTTCTGTTTTTATACATCTCTATCTATAAAAGGCAGGATGTGCGTGTGTGTGTGTCGGGGCGGGGGGTAACGAATGGACCGCCGCAATTTTCGACGGATTTGCACCAAAATTTACATGCACATGCTCCAAGTTAGCCGGAAGGCCAAAACCGATTTTGCATTTCCCAACTCCTATTTATAGTGGAAATAATCGATTTTTTCATGCTTCTACGGTAGTTTTCATGTAGTTTGCGGCCATTTTCTACTGGCCAGAGTCAGAGCCTATAGCTGGCTGCCACGAATAGACAGGAAGATTATATTGCCAGCGTGAGAGCCAACAGCTGACTGACACGAATATTAACTAGCATGCTAGCATGCAAACAAAAATCGATAGCTGCATTCGTCACAAGTGGGAAAAATTTAAATCTGCATGGCACTTTACTCCAATTGGCTCATTCGCTTGCTTAAACGCAACGTTGATTCTGATTCCGCAGAACTGGTTGGGTGTGAAAAAGTATTTGTTGTTAACATTCTTTTTTCATTCGGTTTTTCCAGTTACAAGTCCTTTTTTAAAGCTGATCGTTTTGTGTTCATTTTGTTTAGTTCATTTTTCGTAACAGATTTAATGTTTAGTATAGAGCTTAGAAAAAACTCGCAGTGTGAGATAGGCAAGAAGTAAGGCATGTAGCAACATCAGCACGGCAAAGGGCACTCCTTTAAAGGCAGGGAAGGACGAAAATATTCTAAGTCAAGTGATAGGGCGATTGGTGTATGAGCCGTACGATTTTTTAATAAAGCACGGCCAACGCCGGACCATGCTGCTAGTTTATATATATATATATATATATATATATATATATATATACATGCTTTTAAACTACATATTTGGCAGGATTTCTCTCGAACGCTTATATCTTCTCGAAGCGTATCTTAACGTAAACAAATGACTTCATATATTATTAAATGGATTAAGTCCGGCAATTATTTTAATATGTATAAAATATATATAATATATTATGTCATTTTTTGTGCGTTAAGACACGCTTTGAGCAGATATGAGCGTTCTAGAGGAATCATGGGAAATTTATAATTTAAAAGCAGTAATCCGACCTTGCTAAACAGTTACTTCCTCTGTAGCGAAATAATATAGTACGTCAGACTATATATATATATATATATATATATATATATATATATATATATATATATATATATATATATATATATATAAAAAACTTGTCTATATCATTTAATGAAACATGCATCAATGAAAAATTGTTGCCTAAATATATACAATATATATATATATATATATATATTTTGAATAGGACATTGGACATTTATGATATGTTTAACGTTCTTTTTTTTCCGTATAGGATACAGGTTCGATACCTGTCGGAGAACGAAAATTTTCTATGAAAATTTATCGGACATTCAGGCCGGTAAATGTTAGTTAATACTCTTTATTATAAACAGAGCATATGCTTAAATACTTGTATCTATAATAATAAAAAAAAAGTTAAACATATCATAAATGTCTTTAAATATATATATATATATATATATATATATATATATATATATATATATAATTTAATGTCGTCCTTATTCCACTTGTTTTCAATTATTATCTCTTAAATATTTATCTATATGGCCACAGTATGGTAATGGTAATATGGTAATGATAATATGGTCAGAGTAGGGTAATGGTAATATATTCAGAGTATGGTAATGGTAATATGGTAATTTTAATGGCAACATCGTAATGGGATGTTAATGATAATATGTTAATGCGGTGGTAATGGTAGTATGGTCACAGTAATGGTCATGGTAATATGGTAATTGTAATAGCAACATGGTAATGGGATTGTAATGGTTATTTAGTAATGGGATGTTAATGGCAATATGATAATTGTAATGGTAATATGTGAATGGGATGGTAACGGTAATATGGTAATATGGTACTAATGTTAACGGTAATATGTTAATGGTATAGTAATTGTAATGGTAATATGTTAATGGGATGGTAATGGTTATATGGTAATGTGATGGCAATGGTAATATAGTCAGGGTAGGGTTATTGTAATATGGTATGGTAATGATAATAATCGATTCTTCTTTTGCATTCATTTACCAAGCAATGCTGGACAACAGTAAATATCTGGTTAGGCACCACAGATTTTTTTGTGAGTCTTCTGACCATAACTATTTGGGCAGGCCTCCTAGGGATTGAGGCACTATAATGAGCAGGAGTATAGGTGGGGTGAATAATTATGGCCCAGTGTCGAGAGAATTGTTCTTATTTATTTTAGATTTAAAGACTAATGTAGCCACACCGACTTGTAAGTCGCATCTAGATACTTGGTAATACCCTTTATCGTTTGAGCGGATAATGTTACCCGACCAGAAGTTATTTCTATCTGGGCCCCACCTGAAAGGTTTTGTTTTGCTTTGTTTCGAAACCTATTACCATATAACGAAAGTTTGGCTGTGTTGCATGTGCCTGTTGTACACATATCAGATTATCAAGATAGGTATATTGGATTTGATGTATTTGTAATCCAGCATTACTTCGCCGGCAGGCTACTCTTTCCTTCAATAATAATTACAACAACAACAACAACAACAACAACAAAAACAACAACAACATCAATAATAATAATAATAATGATAATAATAATAATAATAATAATAACGATAAAATAATAATAATAATATCAATTGATTATAACGCGTTTTATTATTTTCATGATGATTGAAACAACATTTCTAATGATTTTTGACTGGCGACAATAAGACTATGTCGCTGTCACTGATAACGAAAAAAGACGACTTGCCAGTCTATCGATTTTTGATAAAACTGATTAACAGATATCGATACGCTGTCTGAAACTGGGAAACTGGTGTTGTAAATGTCAATGACTTGCGGTTATTATTATTATTATTATTATTATTGCAAATAGGATTACGATTCGATTTTCCATATACCGACTGTTTCCAAGATGCCACATAAAAACCAATGTGATTTATTGATGCCGAATAAGCGTTTTGTGACGAGACGTCACACAGCGGACTCTTTATGGGGCGAAAGATACACAGCAGAAATGGCATGAAACCGACGATGTCCGAGTTGTTAGAACGTAAGCGGGTCGACCATTTGACCAGACACGTCCTCATAATATAATCCTAGACAAACGATCCCAGCGTGCTGCCTCGTCGAGAATGTAATGCAAAATAAACCCACAGGTTTACCCGTGCCATGTGAGTGAAATTGGTTATATGGGATTGTTCACGAGCTGTCGGTGGTTGTGTAAGCAGCGCGATGTAGAAGTCGACGCGACCGATTGTTTCAGCATACGAAAGGTCGCGCTACATTATTTCTCCAAGAAACTGCTGAGTAGACCTTAATTGTATTTTTTTTTTAATATTTTTTATTGTCGGTGATTGTGCAAGCCACATGTAATCAGAAGTCTACGCGACCGATGAATTTAACATAGTTGACTTGATCAACCACAGATCACAGATCACAAATTATTTCTCCGAGAAATTTCTAAGTAGACCTTTGTTTTGGGGGGGGGGGATTAGCAATTGGATTGATTCAGAGCTTGCTGAAGATTATCTTACGATTGAAAGATTATAGCTGCCATATCTGGGCTGAAGTTGTTCATTCCTATATTGCCGATCTCGAGTTCAAAGCCGTTACGTGGATTTGTGAATGAATACTTTTCACTCTATGACCCATCGACACAGTGTTGCATGCCTCTCGCCAGTTTATCGTTATCCCCAAGGCAAATATTATGACGTTATACAGTCTTTACTTCTACATGTTCTGACGTTCGAGGTTAAGACCTGCCGTGCGATATATACAAGGAGGAATCAACTCCATTCCCTTCGTATTTCATTAGTAAGGAGGAAGTTCCTCTCAGATATCGTCTTCCCAAGATATACAAGTATGTGAAACGGACTTGCGATAGGAACAACTTAACACGTGGCAGATAGTTTTCTACTTAGCTCCTGGAGAAAAACCGAAAAGGGAAACCTGAAATACGAGGGTATATAATGTTTTAAGTTAAATTCGGAATTAGACTGATTTAAAATTAACAAAGTAGTCACTTTAATCATTAGGAATAAGCAATATTTTTTTCTGCAACTATTGGAATAATATATTAGAACACAATTAAAAGGGTGATTTTAAAATCGGACTTTATTCTCCACTGTATACACAAGGTGCGTCAAATATTTGAGAACAAAATTATCAAAATGTTGACAGAAAATTAACAGAGAGGGCACTTTAATAATTAGTAATGAGCAATATGTTTTTTGTAGAACTATTAGAATAATATATTAGAACACAAAAAGTTTGATTTTAAAATCGAAATTTATTTTCAGACCAACCTTATTTTCCAGTGTCTACACAAGGTGTGTCAAATATTTGAGAATAAAATTCTAAAAATGTTGATAGAAAACTAACAGAGGACATTTAGATTTGGTTCGGTTTGGTTTGTTTTACGGCATATCTACCTCAATGGGTTATTTAATGCCGACAACTTTTTTCCTGGTAAGATTTTTTCTTTGCCAATTAATATTTCTTTCCTCAAAAATATACATATAGTAATATTATTTTAAAAAATGTATTGCTGGTAATATTTTTTTTCAAAAATATATTGCTGGTAATAGGTTTTTTTGTTTTCCTTGAAAAAAATTATTTCTGGCAATAATGTTTTTACAATGTATTTCTGGTATTAAAACCTATTTTTACACTTTCCTAAGGCTTTTTACCTCAGTTTCGGGGTTAACTATTTGCCAATAGCTGGGACCCTAACAGGTGTTACCACCCTGGGTCAGGGTGGACCTGAGAACCCCAGCAATTAAGAGGTGGTTTCATGCTACTCAAAACCTCCTGAGCAGAGGCCTTGATTTTGGACGTAGTTTATCGTCATACCCAGGACGCGGATGTAGTTTATCGTCATACCCAGGACGCGGATGTAGTTTATCGTCATACCCAGGACGCGGGTGTAGTTTATCGTCATACCCAGGACGCGGATGTAGTTTATCGTCATACCCAGAACGATTAATCATTAGGAATGAGCAATATATTTTTCTGCAAATATCAGAATAATATATTAGAACACAAATAAAAGGTGGGTTTAAAATCGGACTTTATTTTCGGAACACCCTAATTTTCCAGTGTATACACAGGTGTGTCACATATTTGAGAACACCATTCTAAAAATGTTGATAGACAATTAACAAAGACGATACTTTAATCATTAGGAGCGAGTAATATATTTTGGTGCAACTATCAGAATAATATATTAAATGTTTTTATTCAAAATTTGGCCAACATTTTCGGAACCACCTGATACACCCACCTCTGGATTATTGGTAATTTTAAAAATAATTTTATTCCTTCTCAGAATTTTTCCATTCATTTTACTTTAAGTTTTGGGAAAATGCCAAGCTTTTCTCGAATTATTGGTATTTTTAGAATTTACCATTTCCATAATTCTCTGATACGTCACTCGACCTTATTTAATTTTGTATCTCTTTCGTTTGCGCATAAAAGATTAGCACATGGCTTCCAAGGCACGTTTGGTAGTTCAAAGAAGAAAAAAAATATATTGGGGTACAGGTCAAATGAGAAATAATCAAGAAAGCAATGGAAAATTATGGAAAATTTACAGGTCATGCATGGAGGAGACATTAGCGCTGAGGTTATGACAAAAATGTTAATATGAAAAGTAGTTTTCTACTCACGCACTAGGAGCCAGGAAATGGAGAGTTAGAGAAAAATGACCCTCTCCAGCAAGGAATGAGTAAAAGATATGGCCGAAGATATAAAAACGAAAATAAATCTGCCTGAAGATACAAGAGGTGAAACTACAGTAGCTTAGTAAGAAATTTCAAAATCATTTCACGCCAAGCGAGGCAATAAAGACGCAGATATTTACTGACTGTGAAAGAATGTAAAAAAAGAAAGCAATATTTAGGTGTGGAAAATAAAAACACAGAAGATAATGGCTGGCATTTAATTCAAATTTTTGAAGATCAAACCTGACATAAAAGTAAGAAGGTAGAAGATGATTCCACAAGCAAGAAGTTAGCATAGAACTTACGGTTGCATCTAGCCATTCCAACTGTAAAATAATGAGACCTTACTGCCAATCTAATACAGAGCTGAAATTCATAAAATCTAGGCAACATAGAGGAAAGTCCTACTTATTTTGAAAATACAAAATGTTTAGTAAAATGGGAGATGGGGAAGACTGGTCTCCAATCTGTTTTGAACTTATTTAGATTTAGTAACTGATCCAAACATAACAGAGTATTCCTTACAACAAAACAACACTTTCTTACTCGCCGTTCTTTTTACAAGCACCATAATACATAAAAAATCTCTATTAAATCTCTATCTTTGTCGCCATATTTATTACAACGTTTCGGCCATTCAGTATCTGTCTATATTTCTGAGATGAGGTATTATGTACACTATTTACATTATTCGGACGATTGTCCTCATCTTTGTCGCCATATTTATTACAACGTTTCGGCCTTTCAGTATCTGTCTATATTTCTGAGATGAGGTATTATGTACACTATTTACATTATTCGGATTATTGTCATCATCGTTGTTGCAATATTTATCACAAAATTTCGGACTAGGTACGCTCCAGCCTTCTTCAGGTGGTTAGATGTCAGTTATAAGTTATCTCCTGTTAATTCGACACTACAAGTTCTCCACTGCCGTAACCAGGTATTGAACTCACAAATCCTTGGGTTTGGTGGTTGAACAGGGGTATTAACAGGATATAACTGATAACAGACTTCCATTAGACATGGCACGTGGAACTAGAACAGTCTACCCCAGCGAGCGAAATAAAGGGTTCAGTTTTACATTCCAAGCACCTGAAGAAGGTCGGAGCATACATCGACTGAAACGTTGTGACAAACATGGCAAGAAAAATGATGACAATAGTCCGAATAATGAAAATAATGTTCAAATTCAATGCCAATACTTATCTACTGTTCTTGTGATTACTCTTCCTCTGTTCTCGCTCTCTAACAATTATTCCTGTTTTCTCCTCTTCCACACCCGATAAACCCTTATGTTCCAGTGGCTTTACTGCCTTGCTTCCAGGAAACTCGATTAAAAAAAATATTAGGCCGAACATTTTTAATTTGTTCTGGACGATTTCTATATGCATGTAAAATCCTGGCTAGCATCATGCAATGGGAAGCAAATATCTAAATATTCTTAGTCTATGTTTTAGGTCTGTTCTTTTACGTCGAGCTAACACTCTACACTATCGACGTACTGGCATAAAACAAAGAAAAGCGTCAAAGTACTGGCTTAAAGAATAAAGTCAAAAGGCAGGATTGTTGATGTGAGACAAAATTTAATCAATAAATGTGGACTTGCCTTGTGGCTTTCAACTAATTTCTCGTTGGGTTATCGTCAGGACAGAGTCGCACAGCTGTGACTCGTTTGTATCTCATGTTCCAAGAGGTAAGTGGGGGAGGTGCTAGAAGGAAAGATTGTCAATGAGGAAGAGGAAAGGAAAAAAGATGTTCATTACGCAGAAGGAGAAGGGAAGGCGTATGAAAGTCGAGTAAATGAAGGTCAGAATACAAAAATAAGTTTGAAAAATAAGAAAAATATTAAATAGAACCGCGAAAGGTGTTCAGCTAACGAAAAGCTGGGCACTGGAGTCTTCTTCTTACTCTTCTCGATCTTCTTCTCGGTCTATTTCTTCTTCTCAATCTTCTTCTTCTTCTCCTCGGTCTTCTTCTTCCTCCTCTTCTTCTTCTCCTCGGTCTTCTTCTTCTTCTTCTTCTTCTTCTTCTTCTTCTTCTTCTTCTCCTCGGTCCTCTTCTTCTTCTTCTTCTTCTTCTTCTTCTTCTTCTTCTTCTTCTTCTTCTTCTTCTTCTTCTTCTTCTTCTTCTCCTTCTCCTTCTCGTCGGTCTTCTTCTTCTTCTCCTTCTCCTCGGTCTTCTTCTTCTTCTTCTTCTTCTTCTTCTTCTTCTTCTTCTTCTTCTTCTTCTTCTTCTTCTTCTTCTTCTTCTTCTTCTTCTATGAATCACTAATAACCTTCATCGACACCGGGCGGGCTCTGAATATTCACCTATAGGTACTCAAGGAAGCAGACTATTATTTTTTAAAAGAATTTTATTTCCTCTGACTTTCTCATTTTGAACTTTGAGGTCAGACGGTAGACCAATTATAGGCGTATTTATTTTGATTAGCTGAGCCGAACGTAGAATGTTAGAAAGTGTTTTCAGGGAGTTAAGTTTTACACGTCAAACAATGCAGATGTGGTTATTTCGTGTCTCGGGGAACTTTCTCCCCATTCGGACCGATAGTGCGACCTAACTGGCTAGTTAAAAATGTACACGTCGATGTGTTAATAAAATAGATAAGATTTAAAATCCCTTTTGTTGAAGTTCTCACTTATTGCCGGACTAAAAGAACAACTACCGATAATCCGACTGTGAGAAGACGACCGGAAGATGACAGCGAGAAGAAAGAGTGTTTTTTGATGTCAACGAACACTCGTTGCCACTTTCGTAATTCTCGTTGTAGTAGAGACTTTGTAATCGCAGATACAACTATAGTAACGCCATTGAAACATACTAATGTCAGACGCCTTCGGAAAACACTCGCACTAATAGTACTTGCTCGATAATACTCGCTCGAATAGTAACCACCGAATAGTTATCCGAATAGTAATCTGTATAGTGATCAGTATAGAAAAATAGTATAGAGAACAGCGATCAGTTTAGTAATAGAGGATAGTGTAGAAATAGTGATCACTTAGACGCCACGCTAATTCCCATATACACTATCACGTGTACTACTTATTCAAAATGGGATCTCCTATGTTTGCTCTCTGGTGATCTGTGTTCAAACTACAGTGTCGGTAGTGACAATTTATTCCTATATAACAGAGAGGAAGACAACTTTATTATGATCACCTCAAGACCGTCGGCCCAAGGCTACCCCCCGCCAGCAAGAAGGAGATATAGAACACTTGGGCAACTATCGAGACAAGTGGAACTCATACGTACGTTCCATCGCTAAAGATACTGGGAAATTAGCCAGGTCCCTGTATCGCTCCAGTAATTATCTGACTCCTCCTTCTGTCCTCCACCTTTACAAGAGCCAGATCTAGCTGAGTACTGCTACCCTATATGGAAAGGAGCTACACAGTTTTCAATTTCGATTAAGTCCCAAAGTGTCCCCGCCACCTTTTGTATGATTAATTATTTTCCATCCGAAATGTCGCCAGCCTCTCAATTCTCTGTCGTTATTTCCATAAAAAGATTTCGCATGGAATATATTTCTTAGTTCAACCAATTCTAACCTTCACAGCTAAGACCCACCATATCAGGCATATCGTAGCGGACCACCCTCATTCCCTTCGGATTCCATTGGTGAGATTTAACTTTCACTTAAGCAGCTTCTTCCCAAGAACCGCTAATTTCGGGAACCGACTTCCAAGAGGATGCTTCCCAGATCACTACAACCTTAACCTGTTCATATCAAGGGTTAACCGTTACTTTCCCCAAATATCCACATAAACTGTGCCTCTTACTCTGTAATACTCTACCTAGAGTGACCTTGTACAAGACCCAGGTTTCTTTTAACTGAAAACGGTTCTTTTAATTCCAATATATATGATTTTTTTTCTTTCTTTTATAAATGCAAAACGAACGATTCTTTCAGGGAGAGACAATGATTAGATTTATAGCGTTATATATAATTTGTTCGGTTTTTGTCTGTAACTATGTCTACGTAGCGTTGAAGGTTTTATCGGACCGGAAAGTGGAATCTACGAGCCGAGTTCAAATTCCAGCCTACGCTACTGTATTTAGTATTGCACTAGGCAAAGGCATGGATATTTTGTTTTCTTCCTCTGAGGTTAAATAACAATGTAGACTGTTTAGAAATATTACTCTGAATACCGGACCGTGGAGAAGACAACGAGAAATCACTCGACTATCTTTTTCAAGGGGTTATGGTAATTAATAAAGAACAAAGAAAAAGCAAATTATGGAGAGCCATTGTCGCTTAAGTTCTGAAGAGATACGACACTAAGAAAAATGGCGGAAAATTAGGAAGTTAATGACATTACGGCGGTGGAAAACTGCCACTTCAGGACCAATGACACTGCATATTCTTTAGCTTTTATTAACATTCTACAAATATATAGTAGGAGCATTAGACCAGATGTGGCAACAATATTCAAAGCAAAGATGAATGTTAAACTTATAATTATGTAAGATAAATATATAAGATACCTATTCCTGATTTTATTGTTCAAATCAATGTTTTCACGATTAAATTAATATACTTAAATTTATGAAAAATATATCGTCAATTTCAACGTCTAATATATTTTGCTTTGATTTTAAATATTTACGATAATTAATCAGGTAAGAAGGTATTTTTTTTTCTCGCAGTTCAAGAGTTGTTTATCAGAATTCCTCATATTCATTTTGCACTTTTCAGATTTGTTAAGCTTGTTATTAGTCGCATGAAAGATATAACCGCAAAGAGAAACAAAATATTGTAAACTTAGAGGTTGATGGGAACTGGGAATTGTGAAAATGTTGAACGCGTATGGCAGTACAATCTCATATTTAATTCGTCCATAGTCGACTGTCTTAAAAAGCGTTTGTTGGCTTCTTTTCCAAAGCCTTTAACTATATAACACCGATTATGGTTATATAAAAATGTGAGCCCGTGTTAACACTGTTGATCTCGTATCAGCTGAACAAGTCTAAAGCTATCTTGTCTTGTTCATATTTATTACTTTTCAGTTATACAAACTATCTCAGGTGAATCAATAAAATCTGTCAATTTCTTTACGTTCCAAAGGAAGCGAAATAAATTCTACTTGAAATGGATGTGAAAATCCGCCTAGTTAAAGTCTGGGCAGCCTTGAATAAAATGGATGTAATCTGGAAATCTGATCTACCAGACAACCTCAAACGGAGATTCTTTCGAGCCACTGTAGACGCGGTGTATGTTGCCACTGTCTGGACATTAACTAAAACCCTAGAGTCTACGCTTGATCAAACCTATACTTGGATGCTGTGAGCTATAATTAACATCTCTTGGAAAGAGTATATAACTAAATTACAGCGCTGTAACCCCCCCCCCTGATTATGCGATTCCCGAAGGCGCTTTGCATGACAATGCTGACAAACAAAACAAGAACTTGTGAGTGATGTATACTCTGGTGACCTAGCCATGGGTAGAGACCGGTTGGTCGCACAGCAAACACCTTCATTAACTAGCTATGTTATGACACAGAATGCCACCCTAATGACCTTCCGATGACTGGTGGGATAGACTCGTGAATGTCCGAGCTACCTCGACTGAATAAAAATATAAGTTATTGCTCAGCTAGATTCAACTGAGTTCAACGTATACAGTTATTCCCATCCCACAATATATCTAAAAATATCTCGTCTAGTTCTTATTCAGTATTGCCCAATTAATTCTGAGCCGTTTCCAAAGAATCTAAGCCATAAGGCCTTGCGTAGAATTTTTTTTTATGAATTTCAACCAACAGTCACACTAAAGTAGCTGTCTATATTTCTGAGATGAGATGTTATGTACATTATTTACATTATTCGGACTATTGTTCTCATCTTTGTCGCCATATTTATTACAACGTTTCAGCCGTTGTACGCTCTGGCCTTCTTCAGTATCTGTCTATATTTCTGAGATGAGGTATTATGTACAGTATTTACATTATTCAGACTATTGTTCTCATCTTTGTAGCCATATTTATTACAAAGTTTCGGCCGTTGTACGCTACAGCCTTCTTCAGGTGGTTGGAATGTCAAGGACACATGGCACAGTGGATAAAGGCGTTAGTTTGATCCAGTGGCAAGACCTAAAGAGTGTGAATTCAATACCCGGTTAAGGCAGTGCAGAACTTCGAGATAACTGATAACTGAAATCCATTAAACAGGGTACGTGGAACTAGAACAGTCTACCCCAGAGAGCGAAATAGTGTTCAGTTCAACGTTCCAACAACCTGAAGAAGGCCGGAACGTACAACGGCCGAAACGTTGTAATAAACATGGCGACAAAGATGAGAAAAATAGTCCGAATAATGTAAATAAAGTAACACTCATTGCTGGGAATGAACAAACAAAGTTTTCATTTTTATTTTTGAGAATACTCGTGATGAAATCTCTTCTAACTATTTCTTCATTATCTAATAACACAAACAGCAATCGGTTGATCGTAGATTTAAACGGATTAAGATTGTAGTGGTCGGGGAAGCATCATCTCGGGAGTATGTTCTACAAAGTGACAGTTCTCAGGGAAAGGGAAACATTTTCCGTGGGGAACAACTTGCCTATCAATGAAATATGGAGAGGTAGTAGATGATTTGATGCACTGTATATCAAATGGAGGGTTCTAACTGTAAATATCTGAACAGTTGAAACAAAGCTATCTAGCTCGTCAAAAAATCACCATGGTATTAGCGATAGAAAAGCGAGAGACTAATCTGTATGAAAAGGTGTTTCAGGGTGGAAAATAATACATCGCCCACAAATCCGTGTAATCTTTTTTGAATTCTGTTAATCCTTATAGCAAATATGCATTTTAACGTATTTATATATTCTCGTTCTTGTCCAGCATTCATTGGACGGACGATTTTGCATAAGGGTTTCGACGTATTTATATATTCTCGTTATTGCTCTTCTTCTTTGTGCCGTGTCCATTCAGGACGTGGCCGATTCACAATTTTCTTGTCCTTGATAGCTCTTAGTAAATATTGTCTTTCACTATCTCTACTAATACATTTTCTTCAAAATATTTACACAAGCACGTTAGGTAGTAACCTTCCTCTGTTTCTTTTGCCTTTTATATGTCTTGTCAGTATCAGATTCTCTAAGCCCTTTTTTCTCATTATGTACGCTAGAAAATTCAGCTGTCTCTTCCTGATAGGTAATAGTGTCTTTTTAGTTTCTATTTTCTCTAAAACTTCATCCGTGTTCGATCCATGTTTTTTTCCGTTGTTTCATGTCTCTTCTTCATCTTTGAGATTCTTCATAATTCACTGCCGTAAAGGAGGACCGATATTGCAGAGGTGTTATGTAATCTTTTCTTTCTTTCTAAGTTGATTTTCCTGATTCTTCATACCCTGCTTAACTTGTGAAAGGCAAATTTCGCTATCGCATTCAACCGTTAAATTTCGGTGTCACATTATTCGTTCTCTGTTAAAACACTTCCGAGATATTTAAATTTACTTGCTGGATTTTGGATTTAAAGCTACTTATTAAGGATTAAGAGCATCTTGATAAATGAACACCTGAAGTTAAATTTGAATTCATTTTTTTTACTGTAAATGACGAAAGAGTGAAAAACTGAAATGCTAATATTTAAATGAAGATAGTGATTTTGTTCTCCCGGTGGTAAAAATATCATATTTTTCAAAGAACTGTTGTTCCATCCGCATATTCTTTTCACCGGTTTCACCCTATGCAAGGAAATAAAGCCCCTAAGAGACAAGGGGCTACTGGATGTGGAAGAATTAGGAATAGAAACATTAATAATGAGCGGGAAGAGGAAAGAGTAATCAAGAGGGAAGTAGATAGCGATTGACATTGCAGTTAAATCTTTGCAGATTAAAGTTGGCTGGACAGAATGGAGCCAGAAGAGAGTTCCACAAGGGAGAAGTGCGGGAAAAGGAGCTGTTAGCATAGAACATACGGCTACATCTACCCAGATCGACTGTAATTTGATGAGATCTCGACGCCAATCTAGTTCTGCGTTTAAATTCAAGAATTCTAGGTACCATAGCGAATAGCTCATCCGAACAATAAAGTATTTATAAAAAAGACACAGAGAGGCAACCTTACGGCGGTGGGAAAGTAACTAAAGCCGAGCCGTCAGATCAGGACCAATAATATTGCTGATTCTTCTTTGGATTTTATCAAGGAGATCACGCTAAATAGCAGCGTTACCTGTAGGAATATTCTAAGTATGAATGAATGGTAGACTTATAGATATGTATGATAGATTCTGGAGAGAAAAATTATCTCGCAGAACATAGTGAACCAACTTTCTTAGCACGTGATCTAGCAATGTATTCGACTATATTCTAACATAGACAGATTCCAACTGTCATTTGTAACGAGAATTATTCATTCCCACGCTTTTTTTAATATAAAAGATTCCCATAAGGATCCCCGATCCAATAGACTGTCTCACAAATTCTGAAATAGGAAAAGCTATTTTCCTTGTACTTTATATTTTGGCATAAAAAATCTGACTAATCAGGACAAATTCATCACAGACAGAGAAGTACCAAATTTATGGTAACTGTTTAGACTGTAATACAGAGAAGACAAGTTAACTCCAGAGTGAAAATCACCCATAGTTGTCTCCCCTTGGACCAGTTATAAAGGAGTAAGTTCCACTCTGTTGCCGGAATTGAATTATAGTTAAATAAAGACAAAAACGCGTCTTATAAGCATCTGGAAATGATAATAAAGCAGGTTTTCTTTTAAAATTCGAGAAGAGATATTTCCACCGACAGAAAGGCATTCGTTGATATTTAATAAAAATTTGAAATAAATGACTGAAGGAGAGAAATGCAATAAAGTTTCACCTTCGCCATTTTTCTCGTCTGCCGAGAAAATCCACTGTTTTTTTTTTATATCCTGTCAAAAAAATAAATAAATAAAAATTAAAAACAAAGTTAATATAAAATGCACACCTGACGCATTATTAAACATTGAAATATCTATTAGAGTTACCCAGGGATTTTCTCCTCACGGGAAAATAATCGGCATTTACTCAAGAAGGAATAATAATAAAATAAATAAATAAGTAAAAAAAAAAAAGAAAAGATTTTCTGACTGTTTTACTTATTTTTGGCATCAGACTTTCAAATGGGATGCAAACCGACTTTATGAGCTACGTCATCGCTCGAATGACTATGAAAAAGGGAGAAAATAACAGATGAGGGAAGAAGAGTTAAGTAAAATAAATTTTTTCACATTTATAAATCAGTAGATTTCCAAATAAATATGACCAGTGATAGATAGATAGATTGGCTGGGAAAGCAGCTTACAGGGCTTCGTTGCGATCAAGGCTCAAGAATATACAACGGTCGTGAATGAACGCACAGGCTGCAGCAACTGCGTCTGCATCTCGGGCTTCCGAGACTCATCATCAAAGGCTTCTTCGTAACGTCAGAAACGCTGCTGCCACTGCAAAATCAAGGGCAATAGAGACACTTAACCGCTGGCGCGCCCGTCAATCCCGGGACGCTGCTGCAATAGCGCTAGGGGTGATGGAGACTCCGCTCCTTAGGTCTGTTCGAAATGTTAGGAATGCTGCCACCACTGCCAGGTGGAGGGCAGCTGAAACATTTGACTGCATGCGCGCCCGTCAATCCAGGGAGGCTTCTGCAACAGCTAAGTCGAGGGAGTCTGAGACAGATCTGCAGCGGGCAACCCGCAATGCCCGCAACGCTGCAGCGACATCTGCTTCCAGAAACCCCGAGGGCCCACAGACAAGGGCAAACAGACTTTCATGGGCTCCTACAAACATGGCCACTGTGCGCTTATCTCAAACTCCCCAAGCTCGCCGCATACGCTTCGACGGCGACATTCAGCGCCTTGCAGCCGCCCGTGCTGTTACCTGTCCCAGTAGCTCTTTTTGGTCTTCCTTGGCTTTCAATTACGATCCCGGCATTAACTTACCACCGCGTGACGATATCAGTGTAGGGTCCATGACCTGCGTTTGTCAATTCTACAACGCCTGCAAATGGGCCGGGGAGCCTGCTGGTCTGTGCTGCTCCTCCGACAAAGTTCGACTGCCACCTCTGCATGAACCACCTAACCCGTTGGGGAGACTAATAGCCAGCTTCCATCCCGACTCCAACCACTTCCTTAAAACAATTAGGCAATAAATCAACTCCTTTCAAATGACCTCACTTGGGGCTCAGGTGGTTCGAGAAGAGTGTTGGATGCCCACTTTCAAAGTACAGGGGCAGGTATACCACCGCATTGGGTCCTCTGCTGCCTGACGAGACCTCTACGCCTAAATTCCTTCAACTGTACTTTATTGCAGACTACAACCTACAGGCCGAAACCAGGATTGGTATTTTGCCGCCGTCGGGAAGAGTTCCTCGGAGGGACGTCATACTAATACTTTAGGCCATGCTTCACAAGGTTAACAGCTACATTCGCAGTTTTAAATATGCTTTGGAAAATGCTCCCTTTCCTTCCTTCCTTCCTTCAGCATTGTAGTGACGCCGACAAACGGCCTCATGATGAACACGAACGCCGCTACAATGCTCCTGCGTGCAACGAAATGGCCACTATTATACATGGAGAACAAGGCCGCACTCGCGATATTGTCCTCAAATCAAGAGGCGGCGCTCTTCGCAGGATTTCAGAGACCCATCGATCATATGACGCAATGCAGTACCCTTTACTTTTCCCTTATGGTGACGATGGCTACCACTTTGGCATTCCACCTCATACTCCGGGTGGCCAAGCTACAACGTCTTCCAAAGCCTTATCGTGCAAGGTCTCCTATTCATACCGTTTCATGGTTAAGGATGGAGACTTCAACCTGCTTCATAGATGCAAGGAGCTTTTCCACCAGTTTGCGGTTGACGTGGCCGCTAAGATGGAATCTGAGCGGCTTTGTTTTATACGGAATCATAAGAAACAGCTGCTCTCAGACTCCTACTTACACGACTGTCCTCGAAATGAAGTCAATCCCCGCGACCTAAGGAAGCTGTGCATTTTGCCCTCTACCTACACTCGGGGCCGAGTTACATGCATGAACGCACGCAGGATGCTATGATATACGTTAGGCAATATGGGCGGCCAGACTTATTGTTAACGTTTACCTGCAACCCCAAATGGGTTGAGATAACGCGTGAACTTCTATGCGGACAGGATTACATTCACAGAAATGACATTACCGCCCGCGTATTCCACTTAAAACTGGGAAAACTTATGTCTTACAGTGAAAACGCAACCACTATTTTACATTGCCAGAATTAAAAATCTTGACCGATTATGAACGGGTGGCCCTCTTTGGGTAAGGACGGACCAACAACACAGAAGCCACCTATTGCAACCGGTTGCCCTTGAGCTCATTGATTTTGCTACCAGTAAGATTCCCTATCAGTGACTTCAACATCTGCGTAAGTTCAACAATTCAAACCCCAAAGCAATTTAACTACATAAAACCTCGAGCAACGCCGGGCTTTACTGCTAGTATAGATATAAATTTGTGATTATATATATATATTTGTGATTTTATATATATATATATATATATATCGAGAAAGAGAGAGAGAGGAGAATGATAGAGGCTTGAATCGATCGATAGATAGATAGATAGATAGATAGATAGATAGATAGATAGATAGATAGATATTGAATCATGCACGAGTTTCATAATATTAACTTTATTGAATGGTATAATGTAGAAGTGAGTTCTTCCTTCGATAAACTCAATCAGGGAAGATATCAATGCTTTTCTTAAGAATCGAACTGGATTATTTTTTTCATCAGCCAATCAAAAATGACGTATCTACCATCCTAGAGTTTGATGCAACGTTAACCCAATTGTCATAATAGATACTTCATTGCTGTTTTCACATAAAAACGATTACAAAATCCTGTCCACCAAAATATAATTAAAAGTTTTAATAAAATAAAAAAAAAACTTATAAAAGTTTTTTATCCAGAAAGTTTCAGCATGAATTTCTTTTTACTGATCTGTTTCGGATAAAAGAAATCGCAGAAAGTTTTAGTTTACTGATCTGTTTTTTTAGTCATCACTTTTTAAAATATATTCATGGACTTCCATTGTAAATGGGAATCGGTATAACATTGTCGTCAACTGGAACTAAGCGTGTGAAAATTGTGCAAAACGTACAGAAGATAAATGAGTAAGAATACACGTCATGAAGTCAGAACATTTGTTCGTCTCACTTAAACTGGGATTCAACATGTAGAAAGAGAATTGGTTGGAAATATAATCAAGGATAATAATTTTATTACTCGGAATAACTTATATTTTTAAACAAAAGCTACAACTCTATCCAATTCGTTTTTAATCAATTCCCCCCTCCCACAATCAGGGCCATTACTCTACTAAGACACAAGAGTCTACTGAAAGTAAAAGACGTTGTATTTTCACTGACCAGAGTAGATATAGCGACAAGAATAGATACATTATTTGTTGTAGTCTGTTGTTTTGTCAGCTGGGAATTACTAAGTTATTCTTACAGGTAGACGGACTGTTGTGTACTGGACATTTGCGGTACGGACAATTGCGTATCAGACAATTGCGTATCAGACAATTGCGTATCAGACAATTGCGTCCATGGACATTTGCGTCCCTGGATAATAGCGTACCTCTGGTAATTGTTTTAAGTTACTGTTGGGGCGCACCCACCTTCACAACCACAATAGACTGATCCTATTATTATAAATAGAACAGTAGTTCTAGAGACTGTGAGGAGTGTAGCAGTGTAGTGCAGTGCAGAGTGAGACTTCTGTAGTGATCAGTTACACTTCAGTTTCTCGACCGGAAGATACCGTTGGACTTTATTACTATTACTTATTGTTACTACTAACCTACGTTCGTTCTACTACTAATCTCTCTGATGTAAATACCTCTCTGAATATACCAGTATTTTTTCCCTACAACTGTGTTTTTTCGTTATTACCATATACTCACGTGGAAACACTCAACATCTCAACAGTTACCATACTTTCTTTTCTCAGGATTTGAAAATTGCAAACCCAGTTTTAATTATTTTAAACAAGCAAAAATATAGTTAACATAAATTCTGAAAGAAAAGAACATTTTTAAAGAGCTGTTTAATATAGACATTTGCTCATCAATAAATTTAATTACTCTGAAAAAGCAGAAAGGGAATTAACATAAGTAAAAAAAAAGAGGGAGAGAAAAATGTCTTTTTTAAAGCAAGAGAGCATTAAGCTAGCAGTTTCAATTCACCCCAGTAGTGTGTACCACAAACATCAAATGGATTGTGGATTTTATAGATTATATTTTTATTTGGAAGCCATGGATAAGTTCCGGAAATCAAACACAGGTAGAAAAATTTTGTGGACGAGAAGAATTACAACTAGCACTATCATAAGAAAAACGCCGATGAAAACAAAAACATACTGGCGATGTGTAGAGGGATCTTGCAACAATGTTAATCTGTATTTGGATTTTAAACAAAAATATTTTTTTTTAATTTAATTTTATCCTATTTTTAAAAAATTATGATTACTAATTACGATTTTTTTCAAAATTTATGGTAATTGCCTTTAATAGCTTCAAAAAATTACCACTTGTCTATGGATGCAAATATCCAGGGAGGAAATTGTCTGATACGTGATTGTCCGGTACACAAATGTCCACTACGCAACTGTGTTTGAAACAATAAACACATTTGTTTTTAATTATTTTTTAATAAAGTAAATCGAAAAATACAAAAAAAAGAAAGAAATTTTTTAAAATTATTTTTAATAAAGTAAATCGTAATTTAATTTGTTTTTTAATAAGGTAAATCGACAATCTAAAATATTTATAAAAAAATAATTTAATAATTTACGTTTCGTTTGATTGGTTTTGTTTTACGGCATATCCATGTTAATGGGTAATGTCGATAATTTTTTTATTGCTAGTTATATCTTTCAAAAAATGTATTGCTGGTGTAGCGGACCGTGGGGGAGAAGATGTGAAGAGATATCAGATGGTTAAACTTTCCTGCTGGCGGGTCCAGCTACATGAGAAGTATCGGACTTTAATCAAGTCCAAAGACAAAGAAAACAAACAAGACCGATATACATGGGTAAACAAATATATATTAATAACTAAACAAGTTAAACGAAGACATGGACTGTTACATAGAGTTTGTATGGAGAAATTATGTGTGTGTGTTGTAAGTGTTCGTACGTACGTGTATTTGGGAAACTCTGTATCTGTGAGAGGTCACATATTGGAGTTCGCTGAAGAGAGATTTTACCTCGCCTCCGCGCGAGGTAGCGACCCAAGGCCTAAGTCGAAAAAGAGAGATTTTACCTCATCTCCACGCGAGGTGGCGGCCCAAGGCCTGAGTCGGAAAAGAGAGGGTCAGCCAGTATTTATACTCAGGGGAGAGAGACCCCTGTTGAAGGATTAAGGAACTGAAGAGGAGCTAACTGCGACACTGGTAATATTTTTTTTATAAATGTATTGCTGGTAATATTTTTTTCCAAAATGTATAGTCGAAAAAATATTTTTATTTTATTCTTTTTATTCCTAGATGTCTTACACCGTTTTCTGTTTTTATATATTTACTGAATACATTTGCTATCCATATTCAGGGGGTTAACTCTCAATGTAGGTTCTGGATTATTTTAATATCCTTCCAAAAATCTCTAAAATTTAATTCATGCACAGATTCGATCATAGATGCCAAGATATTTTAAATATTTCGAACATCTGTTCTCATCTTGATTGTTATAGATATCTTTATAGGAAGAATGTTTTGGCCAAATACCCTCTGGTTATCATCAGGTTTTCATTGTTTGGCTGATATGAGATATCTGTTGATTACTGAAAATAATTTAAGTAGATTGGCATTTATCTCAATATAAAATCATCTCAAATACACCACTGAAAACATTAGGTGGTGAAGTGGATTAATGACTTGTAGACATGTCGAACTGTTATCTAGTGATTACGGGTTCAATCTCTCGATCACTTAGTGAGACAATGGTTCAGCAGGGACGATCAATAAATTGCATCACATAGATAGAATAACACAGTTATCAACAGATACGGTTAAATACTGAACATCTGATGATGAGCAGAGAGTAATTCGTCGAAACCTTGTGGCTATAATAAACAACTAAAACAAACAAGACGAGAACAAGGGTTTGTGATAATTAAGAGACATTGAGAAATTTTATAGAATAAATATCTACTGGAATTTATTGGACTTATTCAACCTATGCGGTCACAATCTTTTAACAATGTAAGTTATACAGATGACAGTGTTGAGACCATACACAGTCGGGAAACTAGAAGAACTCCTAGAGGAAAGCGAGATGAAAGGACTAATTCTCAATTGCAAGATGTCTGAATATATACACCCCTGTGCAAATTAATTGAATCAACCGCTTTAGTTTCCTTTCTTTCACCATATGGTCGGTTTTAGAACAACTGGTTGTGACCTGGCGTAATAGACTTCTATTTTCTTCCTCATATTAGGTGATTTGCATTGGTTTGCGGTAATATGAATCTATTTTCGGGGTGTATGATGAAATTTGGCCCTGAAGAATATTGCGTTATCCGTGATTGCATCTGATTTTTATCACGCACAGACACTATTGTCTCGACTGTCGATTAGTTAGCCTACGGGCATTGTCTTCTATGGACTTTACTCCAAGGAAGCGTACGAAAATTGTAACGCTGCACGAACACACTGACAAGCCTTACCAGTGAGCTAATCAATGTACTAGAGATTAACACGGGAACTTTCCTGATTTAAATCAAATCGAGAATCTGTGGTCAATCTGCATGGAACAACTTCGTGGAATGCACATACGAAGTACTAACATGTGCACTGGGTTATGTTTCACTGGAAAATACAAAAAAAAATAACGGATTTATTCGTTTTGTTTCAGTTATTTAGCACAAGGGTGTAGTTGTTAGCAAAAAGGACAACCCAACGTGCAAATTACAAATTGGAGATTCCAAAATCATACATCTAAAACAATGAAAATAGTGTCTATTAAACTGTATATTTATTTATTTTCATCTACCTGCCTGAATATAATTTGATGAGACCTCGTCACCTGCGCTTAAATTCAAAGATTCTAGATGCCATAGTGAAGAGCTCCTCCAAACAATTACCATGAAATGCAAAGGGAGACAACTTTACGGTCGTGGGAAAGAGACTGAAGCCGAGATGCCAGATCAGAACCAATAATATCACAGATTGTTGTTTGGAATGTATCTAGCATTTCTAGATATGTAACAGCGGACTATATGTGTCAGCAATACTCGAAGCAAGAATGAATGGTAAACTTATAGATGTGTAAGATAGATAAGGGCTTCGTCTAGAATTTGAAATCGACTCGCCATTTTCTGCACAATGAACTGAAAAGGCAATATTATTGGTCGTGATCTGTCGTAGAATTGGCTCCCTTTGCTTTTTCTATAAATACTTTTATGGTAATTAATGTTAATTAAGGTTAATAATGACCTTTTCTATAAATACTTTTATGGTAATTAATGTTAATCAAGGTTAATAATGACCTTTTCTATAAATACTTTTATGGTAATTAATGTTAATCAAGGTTAATAATGACCTTTTCTATAAATACTTTTATGGTAATTAATGTTAATTAAGGTTAATAATGACCTTCCAGATTACATCAGCTCTCAACTTTCCTTAGAAAAATATGCCCTAGGGGAAAGCAGGTTTGAATCCTGATGGAGAGTGCATATTTGAGATTTCTCGAATATTCAAGCTGGTAGGCGAAAATAAAAAAATATACTATATAATGTTAAATAGTTTTACATCTGAAATCGCCATCAATAATAAAAAAAAGGCAACAACTTCGCTAGCAATCTTTATTGATTTCATTGATCTGGGCTTTTTAACATCGTAAAAACCTGTTCGTATTAACTCCTGCCTCCATAATTATCAAAGTATATGCCCTTCCGGAAACAAGATAGCGGGCATAAAAAATCTTATTATCCGAGCTAAATTAATCTCCTCTTCGAAAACGATTTTCTAATATTAAACAAACACTTAATATTAACGGCTTTCCTAATCGATGATCAAATAAAATCGAGACCAATCGCGATAGCGAACATAAAATTTCTTATTTAAACCACAACAAGAATGCTATTAATATATTTTACTGTTACCAGATGCCAAGCGATAAAAATATCACTCCTAGTTATATAACGCATGCAGACAGTAATATTCGCCTAAAATTAATCATATAATAAAAACAAAAACAAGAAACGAACTTTCAACTTTGTCTTCAGCAATAACATTTCGCAAAAGACCAATATCGGAAATTAATTTCATTCTCCTTTTGGAAACTGATAATAACAAAATCCAAGGTCTGATCAAAAAGTATCGGAACTAGTGCTACAAAAAGAAAACTAAAATTCATATCAATTCGGCACTTAATCTCCTTCGAAATAGTACCCCGTCCTGGGTAAGACGTTAAACTACATCCACGTCCTGGGTAAGACGTTGAACTATGTCCAGCAGCAAGGCCTCTGAGCAGGAGGTTTTGAGGAGCGTGGAACCACCCCTTAATTGCTGGTGTTTCCAGGTCCACCCTGACCCGGGGAGGTAGCACCTGTAAAGATCCCAGCTATGGGCAAATAGTTAACTATTACCAGGAAGTCATTTTTGAAAGAAATTATTACCAACAATACAAATTTGGAGGAAATATATTACCAGAAGCAGATTTTAGACAAAACAAAATATTACCAGCAATAAAAAATGTTGTCGGCATTAAATAACCCATTGTGGTTGATATGCCGTAAAACAAAATAAACCAAACCAATCTAAACCAAAGAATACATATTCTATTCATACGAATCTATCCAAAAATGTTGTCGGCATTAAATAACCCATTGAGGTTGATATGCCGTAAAACAAAATAAACCAAACCAATCTAAACCAAAGAATACATATTCTATTCATACGAATCTATCCAAAAATGTTGTCGGCATTAAATAACCCATTGAGGTTGATATGCCGTAAAACAAAATAAACCAAACCAATCTAAACCAAAGAATACATATTCTATTCATACGAATCTATCCTAAAAATGTTCGCGGCATTAAATAACCCATTGAGGTTGATATGCTGTAAAACAAAATAAACCAAACCAAACCAAAATCTGAAGCCTTCCACTGTTATTTCTATCGATGGAAGCATTCTCGGAATATATTTTAAGGGGGGATAGCGAAAAGTCGCCTCGTTACATTCTCTTGGATTTCTTCGGCGTCTTGAAATCTTGTACCTTTCGATATTATTTTATTTTTGAAGAGGAAAATTTGCAAGGGGTGGTGAGGATCTGGGGGATACGGTGACTATCGGACCTGGAAAAATGATCCACTTGACCAACAGTTGTTGCACAAGACATGTTCACCGTTGGAACATCCGTGGTGTGATGATACGACCACACTCTACGCACTTTCTTTCCGAAGCACCACTATAAACCCATAACCCCGAAAATGAGACTACATTCTCGTCTTGGGTATGACGATAAACTACATCCGAGTCCTGTGTATGACGATAAACTACATCCGCGACCAGCAAGGCCTCTGATCAGTAGGTTTTGTGGAACGTGAATCACCTCTTAATTGATGGTGTTCCCAGGTCAACCATGACCCGGGGTGGTAGCACCTGTTAAGGTCCCAGCTATGGGCAAATAGTTAACCCCCGAAACTGAGGTAAAAAGCATTATAAAAGTGTAAAAATACGTTTTAATACCAGAAATACTTTGTAAAAAATTATTACCAGAAATAAATTTTTGAAGAAAAAAAATCTATTACCAGCAATATATTTTTGAAAAAAAACATTACCAACAATACGTTTTTGAAAATAATGTTATCATCTATACATTTTTGAGGAAAACATATTTCCAGAAATAGATTTTTGACAAAAGAAAAATATTACAAGAAAAAAAGTAGTTGTCGGCTTTAAATGACCCATTGAGGTGTTGATATGCCGTAAAACAAAACAAGCCAAACCAAACCACTATAAACACCGGAACTAAGTGGAAACGTCATAAATTTGTGCGCATGCGCTACCGAGTTCAAGATCAAACTGTGCCAAAGGTGGTTCACTCTGCATACTTTAGATCCGTTATCAAAGGAACAGTCCAGATACTATTTGATCAAATTTCGTATATAATTAAATAGAATGAAATTGAGTCAGTAGTTAAATAATATACAAATAAAGTAATAAAGAATCGATGAGTTTGAATAATACAAAAGAAATTTACAATAATCACTAGAAATTTTTTTTTAAATCCTGTTTATATATTTTCGAAGAAAAAATTGGGTTACTACTACACAGAAAAGAAAATAGTTAAACATCGGATAACAGAGATGCTTTGTGGGGATCAAGTTTAGACATAATAGCAGAAAACATAGAAAGTGCTATACGCATATCAACAGAGATTCAATTCTAAGTGGAAAGTAAGACAAGGATACTCCAGATGAGTCAAGAGTAGAGTTTAAGGATAATTTACTTGTGAAATATTCAGCATTATCAACACAAGATATTAAAAATGATTGGACAGATAAATAGAAACCTTATTCATCTTTAACACATTGTACAGTCAGTAGTAACGAGAGACGAAGTTCAGTATTTACATTATTCGGACTATTGTCCTCATTTCTGTCACCATATTTATTACAATGTTTCAGCCGTTGTACGCTCCGGCCTTATTCAGTATCTCTGTATATTTCTGAGATAAGGTATTATGTACACTATTTAAATTATTCGGACTATTGTCCTCATCTTTGTTGCCATATTTATTACAAAGTTTCGGCCGTTGTACGCTCCGGCCTTCTTCAGAATCTGTCTATATTTCTGAGATAAGGTATTATGTACCCTATTTATATTATTGGGACTATTGTCCTCGTCTTTGTCGCCATATTTATTACAACGTTTCGGCCGTTGTACGCACCGGCCTTCTTCAGTATCTGTCTATATTTCTGAGATAAGGTATTATTTACACTATTTACATTATTCGGACTATTGTCCTCATCTTTGTCACCATATCTATTACAACGTTTCGGCCGTTGTACGCTCCGGCCTTCTTCAGGTGGTTGGAATGTCGAACTGAACCCTTTATTTCGCTCACTCGGGTGGACTGTTCCAGTTCCACCTGACATGTTTTTAATGGATGTCAATTATCATCTGTTAATTCCCCTCTGCAAGTTCTCCACTGCCTTAACCAGGTATTGAACTCACACTCTTTGGGTCCTGTCACTGGATCTAACCAATGCCTTTATCCACTGTGCCATGTGTCCTTGAGGAAAGAGTGTGAGTTCAATACCCGGTTAAGACAGTGGGGAACTTGCAGAGGGGAATTAACTGGAGATAACTGATATTGATTAGACATGTCACGTTCAACTAGAAGTTTACCCCAGTGAGCGAAATAAAGGGTTCAGTTTGACATTCCAACAGCCTGAAGAAGGCCTGAGCGTACAACGTTCGAATAGTTGTAATAAATATGGCGAGAAAGATGAGCACAATAGTTCTAATAATAATACTAATAATAATGATAATGATAATAATAGTAATACTCTAGTATAATAATGTTTTGTTTCGTTGAATAGCTACTTGTTCCAGTGTCTTTTTCCAACGTCATCTCAGAAATATAGACAGATACTGAAGGGCCGAAACGTTGTAATAAATATGGCGACAAAGATGAGGACAATAGTCCGAATAATGTGAATAATGTACATAATACCTCATCTCAGAAATATAAACAGATAGAGCCGAAGTTGTTAGACGCAATAAGGTGTCCCACTCTCTCAGCAAACAGAGACTTCAGTTTACATTTATTGTGTGTAGGTCGAAATAAGCGTCTGTTGTAATGGGAACTGTTATCCTGAAACCAGAAATAGTGTTTTTTGTTTACTTATTTTTGCACTATAGTGGCAGCGCATGTCGGTGTGAATCATGGAGACTGAGGTACCTTCGAGAGGGATTGAAAGCATCTGTGCCGGTTTTGAGTCTAGAGGAAAAAACTCAGTGGCGCAATTCTCAGCATCGAGGTTAAAAATGCCAGACGAATGGGCATCTTGAAGAAAGTGAATTCCAACCAGCATGCTGGTAACGGAAAGATGTTCATTCACACCGGTAACATTTTCTCACTTTCCTTCACTTTCAGTCGCTTTTCATTGGGATTAAATTATTTTAAAAATAGTGCTTGGAGCTTAGAATTATCTTTCGACAAGTTCTTTGCAAGTTTACATTTGAGATTAAGCATCTTGCTAGACAGAAGCCTCAATCAATATTTCAGTAACTATTTGTTTTATTCACACACACACACACGCACGGACACACACACACACACACACACACATATATATATATATATATATATATATATATATATATATATTACAATGAATAATTTATACAGAAAACAGATATAGAAGTTAATGATAAAATGGCGAGTTTACATCTTCGCAAACAATTTACTAAGAGACATTAATCTAAGATGTATTCTGGCCATTTTATCATTAATTCTATATCTGTTTTCTGTATGAATGATTCATTGTAATATAAATTGAACTGCACCACATACTTGATATATATATATATATATATATATATATATATATATATATATATATTTGTGTGTGTGTGTGTGTGTGTGTGTGTGTGTGTGTGTGTGTGTGTGTGTGCGTGTGAATTACAATTAATGAAATCTAAACAATTTACCTCATACAGATGACCATTTCATGGGAATGTAGTTTTTTTTCCCTGGACTTATCAATGCAAATACATTTACTAAAATATATATATATATATATATATATATATATATATATATATATATATATATATATATATATATATATATATATATATATATACATTGATAAGTACAGGGAAAACTGCTTTCCCACGGACGAAATGTTCATCTATATGAGGTAAATTGCTTGGATCTCATTAATTGTAATTCACTTATATGCTACATAAAAAATTAATTGTGGATCAGTTTTAATATTTCATATTATAAACAACTATTTGGATATTAATTACACACGGATTTTTACGTGTCCCATATATATATATGTATATAAGTCCGACAATTTATTTAAAGACATTTATGATATGTTTAACGTTCTTTTTATAGATACAAGTATTTTCTTAAATACTTGTATCTATAAAAAGAACGTTAAACATATCATACATTTCTTTAAATATATATATATATATATATATATATATATATATATATATATATATATATATATATATATATATATATATATATGCATGTATATTTGTGGTCTTTTTTGCAATTCTCGAGCTGTCCTCAAAAGTCATGACAGTCATGGGCATGCATGAATAAAGCACACACAGACACACACACACACACACACACACATATATATATATATATATATATATATATATATATATATATATATATACATAACTAGCAGCATGGCCCGGTGTTGTCCGTGCTTGATTCAAAAATCTTACGACTCATACAGCAATCGCTATCACTTGACTTAAAATATTTTTGCCCTTCCTTGCCTTTAAAGAGTGCCCTTTGCCATGCTGATGTTGCTACATGCCTTACTTCTTGCCTATCTCAAAATGCGATTTTTTTCTAAGCTCTATACTAAACTTTAAGTTACGATAAAAGAACTAAACAAAATGAACACAAAACGATCAGCTTTAAAAAAGGACTCGTAACTGGAAAATCCGAATGAAAAAAGAATGTTAAAAACAAATTCTTTACACACCCAACCCAGTTCTGCGGAATCAGAATAAACGTTGAGTTTAACCAAGCGAATGAGCCGATTGGAGTAAAGTGCCATGCAGATTTACATTTTTCCCCACCTGTAACGAATGCAGCTATCGATTTTTTTGCATGCTAGCATGCTAGTTAAGATTCGCTGTTGGTTCTCACGCTGGCCAATAGAATCTTCCTGTCTATTCGTGGCAGCCAGCTATAGGCTCTCACTCTGGCCAGTAGAAAATGGCCGTAAACTACATGAAAACTGCCGTAGAAGCATGAAAACATCGATTATTTCCACTACCGATGGGAGTTGGGAAATGCAAAGTCGGTATTGGCCATTTTACTAACTTAGAGCATGTGCATGTAAATTTTGGTGCAAATCCGTCGAAGATTGCGGTCGTGCATACGTTACACACACACACATCTTGCCTTTTATAGATATATATATATACGCATATATATATACATATTATATATATATATATATACGTGTGTGTGTGTGTGTGTGTGTGTATTGTAGAATAATTAGTCATGTAAATAACAAGAGAAAAAAATAGTACACATCAACAATAATACTGAGCAAATAATATATACAAGACAAAAGAAAAAATTAAGACAAATTAACACACAAAAGGGGATACAGACAAGCGATCGCAGCATTCTCTCTTCAAGACAAGAAAGTATAGAACTGTGTAGGAGGAGACTGATAAGTGTCCTATCATATTGGCTCGGATGAAATCGGACTATGCATCTGTGCCTTTTGTATATAAATTGAGGCGAGGGATTTTTCTGCATCCATTCCAACCAATTGAAATCAATATATATATATATATATATATATATATATATATATATATATATATATATATTTAAAAAATATGATTCCTTCGCTACGTTAGAGTTCTCATATTTCAAAAGCGAGAGCCGATACCCTCAATTTAATTTTTTAAATTAAGTTGAATTAAGGTGTCTGGTCTCGCTTCCTCGTCAAGCGACAATTTGAGAATCTACTTCTGTATGGAGGACTGTCTTTTTAAAAATAAAAGCAAAAATACGAAGGAACTCCGGATTATTTACCTAACGTGTTCTTTCCTATTTTTCTGCATACCTGCATATATATATATATATATATATATATATATATATATATATATATATATATATATATATATATATATATATATATATATATATATATATATATAAAGGGAGAGAGAATATTTATAACGTCCTGGGTAAGACGATAAACTACGTCCAGTAGCAAGGCCTCTGAGCAGGAGGTTTTGAGGAGCGTGGAACCACCTCTTAATTACTGTTGTTCCCAGGTCCACCCTGACCCGGGGTGGTAGCACCTGTAAGGGTCCCAGCTATGGGAAAATAGTTAACTATAACCAGCAATACGTTTTTGGAAAAAAATATTACCAGCAATAGAATTTTGAAGGAAAATATTACCGCAAACAGATTTTTAACAAAACAAAACATTACCAGCGATAAAAATTGTTGTCAGCATTAAATAACCCATTGAGGTTGATATGCCGTAAAACAAAATATACCAAACTAAACTGAAGAATATTTATAACAGTTTGGTGAATTTTTACTTTGACCTTTATTTCGCTAATGGATAGGGTCATCAGAAAGAAAAGCAATTCTAGACATTAAAATCCAACGTGGCAATCCGTGGTGATTAAGTGATTCACGGCCTCGTTGCATGGGATCTATAAATAGTAAATCAGATTCGTCCTTCTTATTTTCTTAGGAGTTTTATATAGACTACACGTGTAGAGA
The DNA here is from genome assembly GCA_964036315.1 of Acanthosepion esculentum. Lineage (NCBI taxonomy): Eukaryota > Metazoa > Mollusca > Cephalopoda > Sepiida > Sepiidae > Acanthosepion > Acanthosepion esculentum. Next base: position 18,912,373 of record OZ038499.1, read on the forward strand.
GATAAGACATTATCTGTTAAAGCATGAAACAGAGAATCCCTGTTCAGTGTTGATTTTTTTTATATTGACACATATCTGCAAATGGTCTCTCTCTGATATTGAGTCCCAGGGCAGATTAATTTTTCATGTTTATTTCGAAAAATCAACATTGCACTCCGTGGGCTAACTGGGATTTGATAAGATAAATACTGATCACAATAGTTAGACTCATATCATTTGGCTATTTTTGAGCGTTTACTTTTAAATCGCGTCTGGAAAATATACAGAAAGACCTAATTTCTGCAGGTTTTTGCTTACAAAACGACTTCAAATCTTATTATTTCAAGAATCAGTCCAAGTAAATTGGATATTTTTGCAACACATACATTGAATAGGAAATATATTAAAATCTGAATTCTATTTGTGAGTCACCACAAGCAAGATAGGCAAGTCTTTTACTGCATTCGATAAGTAAAAACTGTAAGAAAAATGTGAAAGATTACAAAAAAATCTACTCAATGAATAAGGTTTGTTTTATTAAATTATAAATAATAAAAACAAGAAATAGAGAAATAAAAGTCAACATAACACTGCTAGGAACAAATTATAAGACAAGCTGTTTGAATTTTGCATTATTTATTGAAAATCACACTAAAACTGATGTATTGTGTAACATATTGCATAATAATATAGCTAAATTGTTCAGTATAAATTGCCTTTGAAGTAAATGGTCTTATTTGATGACACAAGGATATAGTAATAATGTGCTTGTGCTATGCATCTTGTCCATATGCAGTGTGTAAAGCTTCAACCAATTGTAAAAATTATAATTCTCTGCTATAAGGCTTTCACAGATCACCGGAATGAAATTCCAACGCTACGATTTTGGGCCTAAACTGTAACGATTTCTAAAAAAATATTTTGTGTCATTATTTATCAGGTCATAGTTCAACTTTTTTTCAAATCGCGTCCTCTGGGGTCGATTTCTCGACGGGGCATATAGGCTTTTGTTTACTGCTGGCCAAAATCCGTAGTAAATATTGGTAGTGACTACATACTGTAGTTACTACCAAAGGTAGTAACTAGAGTATGTACTCACTAACCCCTTCGGATAGAACAAGTTTCGAAGACACTAATACTTTTGAATAGAACAAGTTACGAAGCACATACTATAGTTAATACCAATGGTAGTAAATGGAGTATTTGCTTCGTAACTTCTATCCAAAGGGATTATTGTACTTCGCAAATTTAGTATCACGTTGTGACAAGGTAGGGTCGGTTTAGGTCCAGAATAGTTGATTGCAATATTACAGTAACGTTACCAGAATGTGTTATATCCCCCAATGGTGGGTAGACATATAGTCAGCTCGAAGGGCGTAACACATTTGGGGGAATGACGTAAAGTCATAATTTTTAAATTAATTTTCAGCATAACTTTGCATGCATATATATATATATATATATATATATGTGTGTGTGTGTGTGTGTGTGTGTGTGTGTGTGCGTGTGTGTGTGTTTGTGTGTGTGTGTTTCGGTGTTTAAGTGAGTGAGAGACAGACAAACAGATAAACAGAGACAGACAATCATGTAGACGGACAGAGAAGGTGATATATATATATATATTATAGAGAGAAATATATATTATTATGAATGACTGAGAAGAAGATAGATAGATAGATAGATAGATAGATAGATAGATAGATAGATAGATAGATTTTCACTTGCATGATTTACATCATTAGGACTGTTATCCTCATCTTCATTGCCATATTCACAACGTTTCGGCCGTTGGATAAAGACGTTTGTTAGATCCAGTGACTAGACCCAAACATCTGTCTATATCTCTGAGATGAGGTATTATGATTACTTCAATTATTTACATTACTCGGACTGTTATCCTCATCTTCATTGCCATATTCACAACGTTTCGGTATTGAAACGAACCCTTTATTTCGTCCACCGGGGTAGACCGTTCTAGTTCCACGTGTCATGACTCCTCCGGATGTCTCAGTTATTTCCCTTTAAGTCAACTTTCTAAATTTTGGTGCACCATTGTTGTGGCCTGCTATTGTTGACCATGTTCACCATAGTCTATGAATATAGAATCCAGCGCAGTACGTAATCTGGTCAATGAAACAACGTTAAAGATTAACACTCACGAGTCAGACACTCCACTGAATCTGACTATATCGCCAATACCACCAGCAGCTGTTCCGTAATTCTTCAGTCTTCGATATCAAAGGCCGGCAGTGAATATTCCTGAAAAAACATGGACGCCTTTATACACGTCTCACTGAATATTTTGAGCCTTCTGATTGGTTAAAACTTCTATTGGTGAACTATAAAATGAGTCAGCTCATTTTGGCTGGCTCACTAGTACAGCAAGGTACCAAAAACTCCAACAAACTCTTTGGATCTGGGCACCGGATCAAACTAATGTCTTCATCCCCTGGGCCATGTGTCAGAAGAGGCAGGACACGTAGAACTAGAACAATCTAATGTAAATAATGTAAGTTATCTTAATAGCTCATCTCAGAGATATAGACAGATATATTGTCCTTCAGATATATAATCATTAAACATTTCGAGACATCATAATCACGCTACAAATACACAAGCAACTGAAATTCTAATCTAGGAGATTTGTCTAATTTACACTATTTATTATTTTTGATTGTTTCTTTCTGGCGAAAGCTGCAAGGAGATACAAATGATGTGTCAAATGCTGATTGATCATCAACAGGTTCTTAGAATTTGTTTCTTCTTCTTTCTTTAAAAAGTTTCTAAAACAACAACACAAGTGCTGTCTAGCATGACACGGCCAAAAACTATCGGCTCTATTCTCTTTAATTTATTTTCGTTGACTTTCTTATGCAGTTCTTTTGTCTTTTCTTTTGCATTGCATATCACTTCACTTTTGCTGACATTTCGTTTAACTCTGTTCTTCATTTTATGTTGTTTTGTTTTTCCTTTAAAACTGCACGTTTGTTTTGTTATTCCTGCAACCGATGTAATAGCAATACCTTTTGTTTACTGGTTTTCTTTATAAAAAAAGAAAATATATAATTTTTTACTTGAGTTTCACGTGAAGATGTCTGCAAGTTCAAGATAGATGAGGTCTATTTCGTTTTGTATAAAAGCCAACACAGTTAAACTCAGGTTGAAACTGGCAAACAATTTATTCACTGAATGCACCTACTGCTCCGTCTTTCAAAAAATCTCATACGTGTAAAATACTTTGACTCTATCTTCTTGTTTCACACTTTCGAAGATTTGGTAATACGTCCATACAATTGGCTTTTCAGGAAGGAAGTTGTCCCAATTTTATATTTTGACTATTTACTTTGTTAAATAAGCCTATTGTTTATGTAATATATACGCATATATTTCTTTATTTAAGACAATATTACATTTCTATTGAGCACAAAGTGATCGGCTGGTAGGTCGTCTCGTTCTCTGCGTATTACCACGCTGTGTAATGTTAACGAGTACATAAGCCGTTTCCATGCGCCTACAACCTTGTGCAAATTTATTGACACAACTGCTTTAGTTTCCTTTCTTTCACCATACGGTCAGTGACAGGGTGTAATCGATTCCTCTTTTTTCCTCAGATTAGGTCATTTGCAGTCGTGTGCATTAATATGAATCTATTTTCCTGTATAGTTTCTGTGATGTAGTCATAAGGTATTTACAAAAGCATTATATACACCCTTGTGCAAATTAATTGAAACAACCGCTTTAGTTTCCTTTCCTTCACCATACGGTCAGGTTTAGACGCACTGGAGTGGCAGGGTGCAATCGGTTCCTCTTCTTTTCTCAGATTAGGTCATTTGCAGTGGTGGGCAGTAATATGAATCTATTTTCGTGTATAGATTCTGTGATATACTCATAAGGTATTTACAAAAGCATTATATACACCCTTGTGCAAATTAACTGAAACAACCGCTTTAGTTTCCTTTCCTTCACCATACGGTCAGGTTTAGACGCACTGGAGTGGCAGGGTGTAATCGATTTCTATTTTTTCCTCAGATTAGGTCATTTGCAGTGGTGTTCTGTAATATGAATCTATTTTCGGGGTGTATCATGAAATTTGTTTGATCTTGAAAAATACTGCGTCATCTGTGATTGCATCAGATTTTCATCACGCCCAGGCACTATTGTCTCGATTGTCGATTACATGTCCTACAGCTATTGTCTGCGATGGACATTATTCCCAGGAAGTGTACGAAAATTTTAATGTTGCACGAACAGACTGCCAAGCCTTATCAGTGAGCAAATCAAATTACTATAGACTGGCCCGGAATATCTCTCGATTTAAATCCAATCGAAAATCTATGGTCAATCTGCAAGGAACGACTTCGTGAAATGGATATACGAAGTACTCACATGTGCACTGGGTTATGTTTCACTGGAAAAATACGGAAAAAAGTAAATAATAACAGAATTATTTGTTTCGTTTCAATTAATTTGCATACGGGTATATATATATATATATATATATATATATATATATATATATATATATATATATATATATATATATATATATATTATTCCGTTGAGTTGCCCGATTAAACATGTCAATGTCTGGTCCTTACCCCCTCCTCCTCAATATTAAGTATTTTAATAAAAATAAAAATAAATTTTAAAACTCACCCTTCCCTCTCTAAACTCGACCATGTCTCTCATACTATTCATCACTACCCTCTATGTCAAATTATATCAGCTTAATACTGCCCGTCAAAAGTGTAAATTTTGATAGTGAAGGCTGAAGATCCAGAGAAAAATAAAATTCTCTGGTGAAATAAATTATTACAATGGAGCCTTAAAGTGGTCTGTTTTTCTTTAGATTAAATTATTCGCTCTTATTTAAAATTGAGCTCTCAGGATTTCATCTTCCTTGGGGTTATCCATACGGATTACCAAGATTTTCGTTACTTAACTATATATATATATATATATATATATATATATATATATATATATATATATATATATATATATATATGTTAACAATCAAGAAAAATCTTTTTAATTCATGTAGGGAATAGACTATTTCGGCAGTCTATTTCTTACATGAGGTAAAAAGATTTATGTTGATTGTTTATCTATTGATATGTTTCAATAAATTATATTACTCTCTTTTTTCATTGCTTTACGTGAACTCACATTGTTCGGTGACTACTTGGCCAGTCTAAAATTGTTCACATTTTTCCACTGATGCTTTGGGTTGTTGTTCTGCTGTAGGATAAACTTCCTACCGATTAGTTTGAATGCATTTCTCTGTAAATTGGCAGGAAAGATGTTCTGTAGTCTTTTAAATTGATTCTGCTGCTAGCATCATGAGTTACATCATCAATAAATATGAGTGAGCCTATTCCAGAAGCAACCCTGCAAGACCAAGCTAAGACACTGCCTTCACCATCCTTCACAGATGAGCTTCCGTGCTTTGGATCATAAACAGATCCTTTCTTTCTCCACACTTTGTCCTTTCCATCACTTTGATTAATTTTGGTCTCATTATAACACCTTTTAGTCGCCGCATACGCGTCGGGGTGTAACTACATTTAGTGGTCCGGTCCTCTGGGACGAAGGTTTCACCACAGGTTTAACTGATCAATTCTGGCGCTGGTCCAAGCTGGTTGTTGGTCGCTCTCCGCTTCGATCCACACCAACTCGTTATGTTGTTGATTTCAGATCAGTGGAAGTTCGAAGGGAGAAAAATATCTTCATGACAAAAAAAAATAAAACGAAAGTTTCATTCAACTGGTTTATATAGATCTTGATACAAAAATGAATTCTTCCCTCATCAATCTCTATATAGAATCCGGACCTAGTCTAAAATTCTGGAGGAGCTCGGTTCAAAATTCATTAGAATCTGGAAATTCTTTGGCAGCTGACGTGGATTCCAGACGCACTCAATATAGGTTCTCAGCTTCAAGTTTCTGAGCTCTCAAAGTCATCTGCTTAAATGCCCTTCGGCCCCAAATCCACAATTTGAAGGGTTTTGTGGATTCAGTGATTTCCCAATTTTCAGATTAATCCCCACAATCAATAGTTCTTTGTTCCCTATTTCTAGTTCCTTAATCAATTTTCCAAATTTGGAGAATTATCCACCTTCCTTAGTAGTTACAGGGATTATTCCGTCCCTTACTCCAACCATCTTCACTTCACATCTCTCACCATAAATCCGCACAAGTAGTGCTAGATTCAGTCTCTTCCTTCTCAGTATTCTAACTCTGCCCACCTCTTGGGGCTGGTATAATTGTATTTGTGACAAATCTAATTTTTAAAATGCGTAGACGAAGGGCTAATTTATTCTCATCATTAATTCCAATTCTCTGACTCCCTTCCTCTTCCCTAGAATTACCTCTGAACAGCAAGAAGACAAACCAGACCACTGCGTTCTGATGTAACCTTCTGAGCTACAGATAAAATTATTTCCCAATGTTTCATCAACAAGAATATATTTGTTTACATAAATACTCAACAAAGAAAGAAGCTGTTCTCAGATCACTGTCTTAGCGAAAACATAAACCACACCACCTGTCTGTCACGACAGGATCGACTTTCATAATACTAACCATCACAGTGGGTTCATTCCCTGTTTTCATTTCTCAATTCGTTTTCGCCAGTGAAAATATAATTCTCGCCAATGACGCTAATTTCTCAAGAAAGAGATGAAGCCATTTCCCAATTTACTTTACCCGCATGCCAGATTTTCGATGGATATATAAGTAAACTCTTAGCGCATCGTTCCAATTTTTAGTGGGAGGGTAACAATCCAAATGTCTTCCAGTCTCTCTCTCTCTCTCTCTCTCTCTCTCTCTCTCTCTCTCTCTCTCTCTCTCTATCTTCTAGATTATATTTCATTTTGGGCTGAACTATTTTTCTGCTTAGAATTAGCATTTAACCACTTCACAGCCTTAGTGTCATATCATCAGTCCATGGAACTTTATTCAAGAACTTTTGTTGCTCATCTATGTATTTCTTTTTGACCTCCAATCTGGTCTTTCCATTCTTACTGATGATCAGTGGTTTACATCTTCTGGTATGATCTCTATATTTCTGCTCTCGTAGTCTTCTACGAACAGTGGATTGTGAAACCTTCACCCCTGCACCGTGGAGAGTTGTTGACGATGTCACTGACTGTTGTTTTCGGGGTTTTGCGCACAGCTCTCACAATGTTTCTGTCATCAAATGCTGTTGCTTTGCTTGGCCGACCTGTACTAAGTCGGTTGTTCTGTACACCAGAAGTTTATTTCCTTTTCAGGACATTCCAAATTGTTGTGTTTCCTATGCTCAATGCTTGTGCAATGGGACTGATTGATTTTCCTTCTTTTCTCATCTTTAAAATGGCTTGCTTTTCTCCCATAGACAACTCTCTCATCCTCATATTGTCCTATAATTTTTAGCAAGAAATTCAGTGATTACAGGTGAAACCTAAGGCTAAAACAAAGAGTAGTCATACAGAGCTATTTAATCCTTAAACAATCACGCTAAAAGGCAACACCTGTACAACAAGAAATACCTGTTAGTCACGTGTTCCAATAGTATTGCTCACTTGAGAATGGGTGGGTTCAAACAAAAGGTGGTATCTCTTAAGTTGTTTAACACATCTCAATGTAAATACCAGGAAATAAAAGCTAAAATCCGGAACTCCTGTCTCATATTCACCATTTAATCTTAAACACAAAAGCCTTCACTGACAACAAAAACAAATTAAATGCGTTTAGCTTTCTAGCTTCTGTATTTGCTTTCTTGCGTGCTTTGTAAAATCATCGGCTGACCTGCCAACCTCCGAAACGCCTCAGTTACTCATAGACATACACCCGGCTCCGCAATATATTCTTTCGCGTTAAGCGCAGCCCGAATTTGATTCCTATCGGCTTTTCCAACTCTCAACAGATATTCTTCAGAAAGCGCGCCACCTAGCGTCTCTTGGTTTTCAATAATCACTTATCCCGCGTTCCTCTTCTCCTCCCTTCCATATTTACTGCACCGCAGTCAATGCCCGCTTTAAAACAAATTGAAACGATTTCCACTGTTACACCGATTTATACTTTCTTTTGAAAATCCGAGATTTTCGAGAGTAAATGCCATAGTCGTGTGGAGTATTGAATCCTAATAGAACCGTGGGGTCTGCGTACTCTGCATATCGATAAATTATGTGAGCAGCAGGGGCTGTGTGCGTGTGTGTGTGTGTGGGGGGGGTAAATGTTATACATTGAGGATGCTTTTTAAAGACTTAATTTTATTTATTTATTTTAAGCTGGCGTATCTCCAAATAGAAAAACTCATTTCAACATTTCTGGCGAAATAAATTACGCTGATATCTTCAGAAAGAAATGAAAGTTTTAAATGGTGCTTGATTGATTTTTACGTTTTAAGCTTTATGTTGTAACTGAGGGAAGGTTGCTGAATAGAATAATCAAAGGAAGGTTGGTAATGAACGATAATACTTAGGACAAGAACAACACATATAAGATTCGGCAACAGCGCGAAGAAGTAGTAGTCAACTGCTAGACGTGAGTCAAATGAATTCCACAATGAATCCACAACTGCAGGATATCTACCAACCGCCCCACGCGGTCAGATATGGCACAAGGCCGAATTCTATGTGGAGTATCCGAGCCAAAATTTCCTCCTAGACCCGTATAAAAAGTGGTCGGGTAGCTGTTTTCCGAGACGAGACTCTGCCCTTTGACAAAGGTCTGTGGATCCTCTCTGCCCGGAGGCAGAGAGTTTGACCAGCACAGCTGGAGACGAATCTCCAACTGCAGGGTATTTGCCAACAGCCCCACGCGGTCAGATGTGGCACAAGGCCGAATTTAATGTGGGGTATCCGAGCACGTAGGCTCGGCCAAAGATTCCCAGTATACACTGTATAAAACTGGGTCAGGCAGCTGTCTACCACCCTAGACGAGACTCTGCCCTTCGGCATAGCCTCGTCTGGGTTCCTCTCTGCCTTCGGGCAGAGAGTTCGTCCAGCACAGCCGGTGATGAATCTCCAACTGCAATATTTATTTCTATGAAATTACAGTGAATCTCTAACTGCAGACCAACATACAGTATTTACTACTGTATTTATGTGAATGGGGACATACCCATTATCGTCTGTAGTTATACTACAACACTTTATCAACCTGATGTGACGTATATGCAGATAGAATACCTCATTACAACATTTCTGGCGAAAATATGTTACGCTGACTTCTCTAAGAAAAGAAAGGTTTTAAATCGTCCTTGTCTGATTCTTATGTTTTTAACTTTTATCAACACTGTGGATTATTTAAAGCCGAATCCCATTTCGGTTTGTAGGAGGTTGCTTCCCCCATCTAATTACTGACCCAGCTCGAACCAGATCTCAACCTGTTTTGACAGTAGTTTTTAAATCGTGAAATCTGTGCGTCTAACTTACCTATCTGCCCCGGATCAAATTGTTTTCTCTGTTCATCTGCTTAAATCATGGTGGAGCTTGAGCCCGGTTATTCCTACCATGTTGATGCATATTCTTGCATTAAAGTGGGTAACTTGTAAAACGACAACAACATATTCGCCTGGTGTAGACTATATTTATCCGTATGTAGGCGTATCGTCATCCGACATTAAACAGAACTTGTCACATCGTACCACCTTTGGGTTTGGGCAGATACCTGTCTGAGCTGACAAACGTTGAGTCCATTTGCTTTAAACTCAACTCCGTTGTGTGGATCATGTCATTCGAACGGATAACAACAGATTATCAAATTTGTTATTGTATGGAAAACTGATAGGAATTTTGCTTATATGAAGGTATGGCTCAAAGGCAATAGGCAACAGTGTGTCTTGTTGGCTCAAACATGAAAATGCTGAGGGTTTATCTTTAAATCTATTGACCCAGTTAAGGTAGGCCGCGAAAAGTAATTCTTACCCGGGACATAAAGAGTGAAGGATTTAACTGTCAAACTGTGTGTATGTACATTTCTGGTTTGAGTTTATGATGCAATTGCGCTAACGGAAATATGGCTTCAGATTTACGACGTACAACTACGAATACAATATTCACGCAAAAATGAAAAGCCCATCAAAGGTAGCCATTGTTATCCTGTTGAGGGTTAATAATAAATTACCGAGAGACAAAGTAATTGATTGCTATGCTTCATTATCCACGCAATGTTATGTCAGCTCAGCTCAGCAAAAGGGCAGTACTATTTCAGAATAGGCTTGAAACTCAATTTCACACCAGGCAATCAAAGAAACTAGGTGCTGAGTTTGACCCCTGATGACCTTATCCGAACCTGAAGATACGCTATCCTTCCGTTTTCATTTGTGACCCGGAAAGTAAACATCTACGAGTAAAGTTTCGTATGATAAGTGCACGGGTGATAAAAACCGTTGGACAGTAAGATGTGTAAACCCCTGTACCTGACAGAATTTGGACAGTCTCTCATATATCGAAGATGTAAATGTAAGAACCGTGTCTGAATGTAGAGATGGCTATAACGAACTGCCTTTTTAATTTTAGTAATGTTGAGGGATCTCCCCTTTTTACACAAATGTACTCACCCAGGGTATACATATACTACTGCCAGTGAATACCCGAACAGTAAAGTAACAGGAGTAATAGTACGTTAAGTCAAGTAGCAGGAGTAGTAGTGGAGTAGAGTCGGTCGGTAGACTCAGTAAGAAGTCATACAGCGATAAGTTGACACCAAAGACTATATATATATTTTCCTACTAACCCGGCATTCCTGGAACTACTAACCTGTATTACCAGTTTGTATTTTTACGTTAATACATTTATTTTCTATATTCATTCTTGGCGTTTGTTATTATTTGATACCGGATTTCATCCCGGAATCCACAACAAGTGAACGAAGTTAGATAAATGCTGCAACAAATCATTTATTGAGTCCGTGTTAAGTTACTAGATACATGAATAACCTTGCAGGCTATAAGGCAATCTGAAATTTAAAAATCTTGCCGAGGTATATAGGACGATTATGATGGTTCTTGAATGGACTTTAAAGATGGAAGCCAGAGTATGAATGTTGTTACCATTACGAAGGACCATATGATCTTTTTCCTCTAACCATTGCTAAGTCGGGAAGAGAGAGGGTCTGGCGCAAAATGATATTAACCTGTTATCTTTCTAGCAGAATAAGTAAAGGGATGGACATTGTAGATAGAAGCTAGAGTATAAATGTTGGTACCTTACTGAAGGCCTGAATGATTTTTTCCTCTCACCATTGCTCATTTAGAAGGACAGTGGTGCTGACACAAAATGATTTTAACCTGCCTTCTTTCTAGCTAAATAGCTCAATGGGTTTTTCTACGATTCTTCTGACAAATGGTGTCAAGATGGCTAAACGTCTCATCTGAAACCCTGTAAAAATGAAACTCAATTAGTTTAGTGGATTTTTAGATATGAAATATTTGGTGGGATTAAGAATTACCCAATGCAATTATACGATTTAGACAATTTTGCTGTTACACTAGGTAACAGTGGTGACATACTGAAAGACCTATTTTTATAGAACTGCCTAAGAAGGCAGCTGCAACCGAATGTGAACTCCATCGGACAATCAGCCTAATGAGGTATATAACTAAAACTTATCATGCGAATTCTGATGACTAAATATCGCATTGTGCTGCACGCTCTGCACAGGAGAATTAGACCGGAAAGAGGTCAAGAACAGTGCGGTCTCCTTAAAGACACTGGAACAAAGACTGTGATATTCATGCCCAGAATGATACCAGAAAAAGCAATACAAATACAGACGGAGGTGCACATATGTTTTATCGATTATGTAAAAAGTTTTGGTAAAGTACTTCACAAAGAACAAATGGAACTACTAGGTAACCGTGACATATTAAGGTTTTCGAATAAACCAGAACTTAAACTGACAGTAAATCGCCTGCTTGTGGATAGAAAATGAGTTTTGTAAATATATAGGGTGTTTCATTAAGACGGATTATATACAAGGGTGTTTCATTAAGACGGATTATATATAAGGGTGTTTCATTAAGACGGATCAAAGTCCACAATAAATAAATCAGTTACTGCGGAAATTTTATTTATTTCTCTATTGCATCATTTTACTTAAGTCATAGCAATTATGTGGGATACATAATATTGCCCAAATATCCTCCAAATCTGAAAGAAAAAGAAAGTCATGAGACGCTTAAACTTCATACACATTAAAATCGGTCCAAATTATTGGAAAACCCTTTACAAAAAATAGAAAGTGATGTATGACAAGGATGTCCTCCCCACATCGGACTTACTCAATCTATACGGTGAGGTTGTTCTGAGATAATTAGAAGTCCTGCCAGGATTTAATTTTGCCGGCCACAATCTTACACAACATAAAATACAAATGTTGACTACAGACATATAAAGAAAACTACAAGAACTCCTGCAGAAATTAGTGAAGGAAAGCGAGATGAAAGGACTATATATCAACTGCAAGAAGTCGGAATGCATTGATGTTAGCAAAAGGAAAAGCCTAACATGCAAATTATGAATTTTAGAAACCAAAGAGCTATAAAATAAAATTTAAAGATCTGGGAAGTATTTTAACATAGGACAAAAAGTGCGACACTTAAATCTGAAGTAACATTGGGATACTGAAAGATACCTTCGAAAAGCTAAGTAAAGTATTAGGAAACTCAACAATTTCGTTCAAAACAAAGCAATGAGTACTGAACTGTTACGTAATATTAGTCCTCCTATATGTCAGTGAATGTTGCAAAAATCTCTTCACAGATGATGAAGAAACTTGAAGCAACAGAAATGAGGTTCTATGGGAGGATGCTGGGAATACCAGGAGAGTTTAAATTCTAAGCGTACAAAATGAGGAAAAGGGCTTGGAAAATGTAATACTCTCAGAACGCACTGAAGGCTAGAGTAACAACAAAACACCTGATAAGGTAGCTAGCATGCGCGAGTAAACGGATGGCGGAACAAGGTTTAAGAGAGATATCAAAAAATATAAAATTTATTGAGAGCTACAATGGACAAGAAATTGTGGAGAGCCATAATCGCCAACGACCTGCAGGGTGATGGCACATAGAAGGAATAGATATTGGTACACATAGGTCGCATCTAGATTTGTGTCACTTGATAAACATTGACTGGGGTTATAGTCCGTAGTTAGAAGTCTGCTTATATTTGAGTATAAATGTCGTCATAGATCGATTTATAACTTGGGGTATTGTTGAAACTTAACTAATGCATGGAATAATAATGCAACACATAATGTACTTAGAACAAAATGTATTGAAACAAGAAAGTGTATACAATATTTACATATAGTCTTTTGTATATTCCTGGGAAGATCGTTCCTGAAGAATGTGTTGACTGAGTCGCAGTCGGGCAGAGTCTCTGGTTGAATCTCTTGATTCGTAGGATTTACTTGACCTCCCACATGGCCAGGTTGTGACACAAGGTCGGAGTTTAATGTGGGAAGGGAGGGGGAATGGACCCGAGTTTTCACCCGGGCCGCAGTGCTTTGGCTTTAGCTGGTCTTAGCTTGTCCAAGCTGGTCAGAGCTGGTCATTGCTAGTCATAGCTGGTCATGGCTGGTCTTAGCTGGTCATAGCCTGTCCAAGCTGGTCAGAGCTGGTCATAGCAAGTCAGACGTAGCCGCGATACCACCAGCGCAGGGACGAATCCCTGCGACCGGCCTGTATCGGGGAACAAATCCCAGCCAAAAGGCGATCGTCCAGCGAGTAATCTGAGGACAGACACTACACCGTGATCTTAGCCTTGATGCCGAGAAGAGACCGAAATCTCGGGTTTCGTTCCCCTCTCTTCCCGGTACCAACCATATTTATATGGTCGGTACTCCACTATGCAAATTAGGTGGATTCTACCACAACAGGTATAGATATAGGTTGTGTCGATATTTAAGACAATAGGTACACATTGGTCGGTTTCTGTCTATATTTCTCAGATGAGGTATTATGTACACTCTTTACATTGTTCGGATTATCGTCCTCATCCTTGTTGCCTTATTTATCTCAACGTTTCATCCTCTATGCCATGTGTCCACAAGGACACATGGTACAGTGGATAAAGGCGTTAGTTAGATCCAGTGACAGGACCCAAAGAGTTGTGAGTTCAATACCTGGTTAAGGCAGTGGAGAACTTGGAGAGGGGAATTAACAGGAGATAACTGATAACTGACATCCATTAGACATGTAACGTGAAACTAGATCAGTCTACCTGAGTGAGCGAAATAAAGGGTTCAGTTCGACATTCCAACCACCTGGAGACGGCCGGAGCGTATAACGACCGAAACGTTGTGATAAATATGGCAAAGATGAGGACAATATTCCGAATAATGTAAATAGTGTAAACAAATCAGAAAAATAGATTTCTCAAGTCCACTAGCTGTTATCGCTCTTCCCAGTATTAGTAAGGTTTCCTTGCTAATCTTTTATTTGAAGTTGTGCGAAAAGCCGACATCTTGATTATGTCAGTATTTTCTCTTCGAGTTATATATGATATCCGTTTTACTTGTTGCTGATGCTGTTGAAAGTGCTGAGGTGATGTCGTTTCTGTTTATTGGCACAGTTCATTGCCATTCTGTAGCGCCTATCGACAATGTTCCGAGAAGGATGGTCTTCGCCACGTTCCACAGGTATCACGGGCTCAAGGCTATTTTTAACCATCGATCTTGTATGGAACCGACAGTCCGAACAATGTAATTAGTCGGTTTGTACTTTAGTTTAAAGGTACATATAGGTGATATATGTATTTGAGTCAAGAGGATAACATTTACGGGAATTATATATGAGTCTATAATTCAAAATTAAGCTTGGTTATTTCTGAAACTACCTGTAAAGATGTATTTATATTTGAGTCTACAGGTAGACATCGGTCGTGTTTGTACTTGCGTTTATATATGAGTCGATAGACAGACATAAGTTTCGTCTATACTTGAAGCAATATTACTTGATTAATATTCATTCTGAAATTAGAAATGAAATGAAAGACCGTACCTGTGATACAAGCTGCCAATCGCAGCAACTCAAATATAACCAGCGTCTTGAAAGTGAAGTCACTTGAATAGTATGGATGAGTGTGCTGTGTTCATTGGACGAATGGTGATTCACATTGTTTACGCGCTATTTGATGGTCCGGTGGGTCGTAAGCCGTATACTGCCTAGCGTCTTCCCACGTATCATCATGTACAATACCACCGACTACGCTGTGTTTTCATTCTTGAGTTTATAGGTAGAACTAGATCTACATTATTTACATTATTCGGACTATTGTCCTCATCTTTGTCGCCATATTTATTACAAAGTTTCGGCTGTGGTACGCTCCGGCCTTCTTCAGTATCTGTCTATATTTCTGAGATGAGGTATTATGTACACTATTTACATTATTCGGACTATTCTCCTCATCTTTGTCGCCATATTTATTACAATGATTCGGCCTTTCAGTATCTGTCTATATTTCTGAGATGAGGTATTATGTACACTATAGACATGATTCAAACTATTGTCCTCATCTTTGTCGCCATATTTATTACAATGTTTCGGCCTTTCAGTAAATGTCTATATTACTGAGATGAGGTATGTATTTTATGCCTTCAAATACAGATAGTTTGTACAACATTTTATAAATTTCAGGGCAAATGAATGATTATATATATATATGTGTGTGTGTGTGTGCGTGTGTGTGTGTGTGTGTGTGATTAGGCAGCAATCCTTCTTTCATGCATATTTCAAATTGCCTTTATTTAGTTTTTTATACAATTTCTCATGCGTTCTAATAATTTTTTTCGGATGATAAATTATACAAAACTGTCTGAATGTTCTTTTTATCCGACCGCTTTCGGCTATACATTTAGTCATTTTCAAGGATTAAATACTTTAACTGTTAAATAAGAAATAGCTTGTTGTATGTTTTATAAAATGTTTTCATTTTTCAAAACACGGTCAAAATATTGTGTCCATGTTCAAAGTCAATATTATTAAGTGTTGTTTTTTGTTTCTATAATTATTATTAAATAGCATGTGAAATTGTTTACAAAACTAAGTAAAAGCATCTTTTCTGTCGTATTTAATGAAATCTGCATATATAAATGTATATATATATATATATGTTTATATGTTTATACATATATAAATATATTTTGTTACATATGTTATATATATTATATATATATATGTATATATATATTGATTTACATATATATATATATATATATATATATATATATATATATATATATATATAGTTTGTATATGATGGAATATATATATATATTGCTGGTAATTTCAATATAAAAATGAGTTCGTTATATTGTGTGGTCGTGATTGTTCTCCCTCTTAAGGGTGCCCTAGAAATAATATTCCAGCAGATTCAATTCAAGAGAGTGAGGAAACCCTTAGTTTCAAGCAACTCCATGCAATCGGTGGTATTGACCCTAGTGCCCTGTGGGGAGAAGTGTCGAAGCATACGGCTTACGACTCTGACGACCATCAAAGACACGGTGAAGTTAGCGTCGATGACCGTTGGAACTTCCCTGAATCCAGCGCAGCCATTTTTCCATTCATACGGCTTCACTTTCAAGAAGCTGTCTATCTTTATATATATATATATATATATATATATATATATATATATATATATATATATATATATATATATATATATATATATAAAGTCTGTAAATTCAGTACCGGGTTAAGGCAGTGGAGAACTTTCTGAGGGAAATTAACAGGAGATAACTAATAACTGACATCCATTAAACATGGCACGTGGAACTAGAACAGTCTATTCCAACCACCTGAAGAAGGCCAGATCGTACAACGGCCGAAACGTTGTGAAAAACATGGCGACAAAGATGAGGACAATAGTCCGAATAATGTACACATATATATATATATATATATATATATATATATATATATATATATATATATATATATATACTGATTTACATATATATATATATAGTTTGTACAATGTTGAATATATATATATATATATATATATATATATATATATATATATTGATTTACATATATATATAGTTTGTACATGATGGAATATATATATATATATATATATTGCTGGTAATTTCAATATAAAAATGTGTTCTTTATATTGTGGAATGAATATGTTAACACTCTCTATTAGAAAAAAAGTAAATACGTGAAAATTTTGCGCATGCCGCGTAACATTACGTCTCCTATTCGTGTCACTGTAAAATGTGTTTCCAAATACGTGCAATTCAGATCGCGTTTTTAACTTGTAAATAAACCATGAAAAGTATGTTGCAGTTTTTGGCGATCACAGTAAACGACCCGGTTCAAACAAGGTTCATGATTTCATGTTAAATGATCTAATTTATTGTTATTTAAACGATTGTTGAGATCTATCCACTGATCTTCAACACGCTAACATGCCTAAGTAAAATTTTCTGAAAGAAATGAAACTAAATCATCTGTTTAACTATTGATCAGTATATCGATTACAGTTTTCGTTTTTATGTCATGCTTGTCGAAAGAATCAGCCTGGCGTTCCCTGCACACACACACACACACACACACACACACACACACACACACACATATATATATATATATATATATATATATATATATATATATATATACTGTTTTGTTGAGGCAGCGTTCGTAAAATTATTGGTCTCATATGTGTATCACGCATTCCCTCTCGTGAGGACAACCTAACTCAATAAAATATTATTGAGAAAACCTCCACAAAGAAGGAACTCACATTCTTTCTGTCTGTTTCTATCTATTTATCTAATCCTCGGGATGACGATAAACTACATTTGGCAGCAAGCCGTTCGGGAGATTGGAAGTTTGAAAAGCATAGGACCACCTATTAATTGTTGTTATTCGAAAGGTCCCAGTTATGGGCAAATAGGAAAACCCAAACAAAAACAAAACGCAATGAAAGCATAAAAAGTCCATTTTATAGTAAAAATACCAGCAATACATTTATCTAAAAATACCAACATATTAATAGTAAAATGACCAACAGTATACATTCATAGTAAAATGACCACCAAATCGTCTTTACTTCAAAGCTCCCAAGAAAATTAATTTTAAACATCAAATGACCCATAAGGAATTGATATGCCGCTAAAAAAACACTCGATGCATCTACCTATCTATATACAGGGTGTAACAGCAAAATTGTCTAAATCTTATGACAGCACTATTGTCCATCCCACAAAATGTTTAATATATACAAAACCACTTCAGTAATTGAATATTATTTGCCAGGTTTTTAAATAAGACGTTTCGTCACCTTGACATCATTTGTCGTAAGAATCACATAAAATATGTAGCTGAAGCCATAATATTTCATGGTTTATTTACATGTTAAAAACGCGATATGAATTGCACGTATTTGGAAACGCATTTTACAGTGACACGAATAGTAGTAGACGTGACCTCATGTTACGCGGCATGCGCAAAATTTTCACGTATGTACTTTTTTTTGTCATAGAGACTATTAACATATTCATTCCGATATAAGAAATGAAATGGCAAGCTCTACTCATGGTACCAACAACCGATCGCAGTGACTCAAAGATAGACAGCTTGAAAGTGAAGCCGTGTGAATGGAAAAATGGCTGCGCTGGATTCAGGGAAGTTCCAACGGTCATCGACGCTAACATAGCCGTGTCTTTGATGGTCGTCAGAGTCGTAAGCCGTATGCTTCCACACTTCTCCCCACAGTGCACTAGGGTCAATACCACCGATTGCATGGAGTTGATCAATTTACCGGCCGAAAATGTATCTGAACAGGTCGCATCCCAAATCACCGACTTACCCATTTTAAAAGGGAAAATGGTAATACCATCCGGCCGCTTTCCATCACCATTTATTGTTATTCTGTAGATAACTTAAATATATTGAATTTTTAGCAAATATACGACATCGGAATTTTTTTAACATATATATTTCCCCAATATTTTCCAAATTAAAAAGAAAAATTTAATCAATTGATAATCTAGTCATTCTTGTCTAACTGCGAAATAAAGATTATACTGAACAGGTTCTCTTCGAGTGCCTTCCATACGAACACTGGTGTTTCTAATGGTCCTACACTTTTTTCAATGATCTTCCTGACTTTATCAGTTCGCAAGTCGGCATCTACGCAGACGACACTACCATTTACTGCTATCACAATAGTAAAACCGGCATGTCTGACAAAGTTAACCAGACTGTTGGTCTCGAAAAGGAACTCCAATCTTTGGTTGACTGGGGCAGGAAATGTCTTGTGAATTTTAATGCATCCAAAACGAAACTACTGTCATTTACTCACCATAGGGAAACGTCCCTGCCTCCCATTGATGCTCAGCTCCAATAAGTGCGCCTCACTGCGCCGTCTTGATTTTTCACGTTCTCTATTGACCTGAGGTGGAACAATTACATCTGATCAATTGCTGTATCCTGCCTCAATAGCAAGTCTGGTTTTGCTGACAAAACTAACCTGGCCGTTAGTCTCGAAAAGGACCTCCAGTCGGTTGTAGACTGCGGCAGGAATTGGCTGGTCACCTTTAATGCCTCTAAAACAAAACTGCTCTCTATTACTCACTACAACGAACCATCCCTGTCGCCCATGAGAATGTCTGATCCTCAACTCCACGAGAGCACCACTTTGCGACTGCTTCGTCTCACACTGTCCGCTGACCTGAGATGAAACAATTACATTGAATCAATTGCCGCAAGGAAAGTTGATTCTCTGTGTCGCGCCAGAAAGTTTTTCTCCCCCGAGTCCATTTTTCACATCGATAAATCAGCCATTCGCCCTTGCATGGAATACTGCTGCCATATATTGTCTGGTGCCCCCGCTGTTCGTCTTAAAGTCCCCGACAAAATCCAGAGACGGATATGCATTATGATTGGTCCTGATCTGGCATCTCGTCTCCAGTCGCCTCCCTCTGTCTTTTCTACAAATACTTTCACGGTAACTACTCCGACGAGCTACTTTCGCTAGTTCCCAGACTGCATGAATTTAGCTGGCTTCCCGGTCCAACCCTTTCATTGTCGAAACGGTTAAACGTAGCCGCCTCTTCTACTCCAATACCTTCATGTCTCGCACCTCCTGTCTGTGCAACTCCCTTCCTATTGCTTGTTTCTCTGATAGCTATAATCTCCAACTATTCAAATGTAATGTCAGTCGACATCTCCAGATGCCATGACCTATTCCCTGTCTTCTTTTCAGCCTTTCCTCTATCACGCCTCCCACTCGCTAACTCCTTGCGTGCTAGTGGCATCCCGCCTTGCTTGGGGTGAAATGCTTTAAAAGTATCTACCGCAAGGAATGTTCGTTCCCTGTGTCACGCTAGATGGATTTTCTCGGCTGAATCCATCATTCACATCTACAAATCTACCATTCGCCCTTGCATGGAATACTGTTGCCATATAAGTTCTGGTAACCCCGCTCTTCATCTCGAGTTAATCGACAATTTCCAAAGACGGATATGCAACGTGATCTGTCCTGATTTGGGGTCTCAATCCGGTCACTTTCTCACTGACGTAATCAGGCTTCCCTCTGTCCTTTCATGGCATCTGCTCTGACGAGTTATTTACCCTGGTGCCCCGACTGCATGAATTAATTGTACTACTAGGTTGGCTTCACGATCCCACCCTTTTACTGCCGAAACTGTTAAATGTAACTGTCTCTTCTCCTACAGCACTTCCCGACGGTGGAACTCCCTTCCTCTTACTTGATTTCCTGATGAGTATAATGTTCAAAAATTTAAATGTAATGTCAATCGACGTCTTCTATTGACTTGATCCACGTTCAGTGGAAAATGTGATGAAGCCATTTGTGGCCTTAGGTATATGGTTGGGAGTCGGAAGGAAATATTTTACGACAAAAATCAAAGGAAATAATAATAATAATAATAATAGTTATGTCGGAGTCTCGTGAAGCACGTCGTGTCTCCTTGGGATCCAAACGCTTATAAATTACGATTTTACAGTTGTTGCTAATTGTAGAAATAGTTTTTAAAAAAGGAGGAGGCCTGGCATCCTGAACGTGATATCCCACCATGTTATACATATGCTCTAACGCCCACGGATGGTTATATAAAAACTAACTATATGCTGACACAACGAAAAATATTGCTAAATTGCATCGGTAGTCACGTCCTCAGTGAGAAACCAGACTGTAGTCGAAATGTCTTCAACAGAAACGAACTCTACCCACCGAGAACTAGAGGAAAACCACGCCGAGAACAGTGTCCTCACAGAGACCCTCTATATTCATTCAAAGAAAATCCCCCAAAAGAACAATAAATAAATGGTCTAGGTAAGAGTATATTGAAGTAATGATAGTCTTTTACGCCGCTGCAATAAATCCGACGACAACAACGACAAAAGACGACTATAACATCTGGTAAGAAAACCATCCGTCAAACATTGATACCAAAAAAATAATCAACGTTATACCCGACATACCAACAACCCCGAGGAGACACATGCATAGGAACAAATAGAAACCAGTTGTAATATTCCCTTTGAGCTACACAAGCAAATAGAGGAAGATTACATCGAATATGAGAGAAACAGGGATGAAAAAACATCCGATATAAATAGGACAATGTAAAGGAAATGTCTTTCGAGGAAAGGCCCACAATTCCAAAAGTAAGAAAGAACTGTCAAGTAATGGAAACAATCAACTTTGCTAACCAAGAAATTAAAGAAATAAGGGACGAAATGGAAAGACCGATGAACCTAACAGAAATTAATCATCTTATATACGAAGCCTCTGCAAGGATCGCCGTAATCGAAAATGAAAAATGCTAGTCCGGAAAGAAAAAAAGAAACGAAAATAACCTACGGGGACAATTGTCACTTATAAGAGACGTAGACAAGGGCTCCAAAATTAACGAAATAAAACGAGATAGCTGAAACCCAGCCTTGACATAAAGAATAAGACGGCCGTACCAGAAGTTAAAGTGAGGCCTAAACATCAAATTCAAGCGGAAACACAGAGAATCAGGCGTTATATAAAAATAAAGAGATTCTTCTAGCAATACAAGATCTTCAAAGAATATGCCAAGAAACTATATCGAGAACTGGGAAAAATAAAATAGACATAAATGATCCACCTAATATCAAGAAGGTTGAGGAGTTCTGGTGTAAGATATGGGAAAACTGCAAAATGCACAATGAAAGAGCTACATGGACCAAGTAACAACAGGAACAACACACACACATAGAGAGCGTCAAAAATGAACGGATATCAATATTAGTGAAACAATTGCTGCCATATGCAAGACTAAAAACTGTAAAGCGCCAGGAATAGATAGATTAGCTAATTTTTGGATAAAGGAAAACTATCTAGCACCCACCAAGATCTCGCACAGGCATACAATGATTGGGTCAGAAACTCAGAAAAATGCCCCAAATGGTTCACATGGAGAGTAAAATACGTGCTCCCTGAAACAGAAGAGTCGCAGAACTCGAAGAACTATAGACCCATCACTTGCCTTCCAACAATTTACAAAATCCTCACTTCTGTCTTAAGCGAGAGGACATACAACTTACTAGAGAAAAACAGTTTTCTCCTAGCAGAACTGAGGGGATGAAAAACAGGAAGTCACGGGAGCAAGGGTCAACTAATTATCAATAAAACAATATTGGAAGAGGTGACAAGAAACATAATCTTGTCGATAGCATGAATCTACTACAGAAAGCCTAAAAATATAGAGAGTTTTCCCCACAACGGTTAAAATCATAACGGAGATCATTTAAAACTGGAAGACTACACTAAAACTAAATCATACAAACGTGTCATTAACATCAAGACCAATCAATACCAAAAGCGGGATCTTCGAAGCAGATTCATTGTCACCACTACTGCTGCCTAGTGAACAACAGTATGTCCGGATACAAGTCACAGAATGTAAAAAACTGAATCAGCTATTCTATATTGATGATGTTATAAAGTTTGCCAGAAAGTCTAGCAGAAAAAACGTACAGACCATTGTCAGTTCCTTCAGCGGCGACATTAGGATGATGTTCGGAATCGACAAATGTGCCAAAATCATATCAGAAGGTGATAAACTACCGAAAATTACAGATTTAAACCTTGATATCAACAAGATTAAACAATTAGACCAAGAAATACTCAGCAATTATTGAAGGAGACGGAATACAACAACCAATTATGAAGAAAAAGATCCGAAAAGCATATTATAGGAGAGTGCGTTTTACACTAGAAAGCGAGCTAAATGGGGCCAATAAAATGAAGGCTTTCAACACCTTAGCTAGACCCGTAGTAACATACAGCTTCAACATTAAAAGATTGGACACTAAGACAAGAGAAATGCTGACCCAAATGAGAATGCATTCCACGAAATCAGATGTTGATAGGCTGTACGTACCAAGTGCTTCATGAAGCCGATGTTTGATACATCTTTAAATAAATCTAAAAACTATAACAATCGGATTGGAAGCATGCCTCACAAATAGCAATGCGCCTTTTCTACAAATAGTAAAACACAAAATCCACTCTGTCAACAAAGAAGTTAAACTCTTAATATACCTGAAATCCTATCAACAAAAGTGAAGCGAATAACATCTACGCAAAACGAGTAAAACAGAAAGCAAAACAGTTGGCCAAATGAAATTACAAAAAAAGGAGGACAAGAGATTGCATGTCAAATACCTAAAAAGAACGAAAGAAGTAGATGTGGACCAGCAGAAAACACATCAGTGGGTGAGGATCATAGGGTGGAAAGCTGAGACAGAAAGCCTAATTATTGCAGCTCAGGACGAAAGCCTCGTAATTACTTACTATCAACACCTTAGCTATAGCCGTAGTAACATACAACTTCAACATGATTAAATGGAAGTTGAATGACACTAAAATATTAGACGCCAAAAGCAGACAAATGTTTACTCAAATGATGATGCTCCGCATGAAATCAGATGTTGATAGGCTGTACAGGCCAAGAGCTTTAGGAGACTGAGGTCTAATCCAACGCTAAAACCTACAACAATGGGGAGCCTACTTCACTAAAATCAATGACCGTCTCCTACAAATAGTAAAACACCAAATTCACTCCATCAACAAAGAAGATGCACTCCTGGAATTCTACCAGCGAAAAACGAAGCGAATCGCATCTGCGCCAAACGATTAAGTCAGAAAGCAAAACAACTTGGCCAAATGAAATTACAAAAGAAAAACGTGGAGTACAAGGCGTTGTATGAAAACAACGAAAGAAGCAGATGTGGACCAACAGAAAACACATCAGTGGCTGAAGAGCACCGGGTTGAAAGCGGACACAGAAGGCCTAATTATTGCAGCTCAGGACCAAAGCCTAGCAAACAAATCCTATCACTGTGACATAATCAAGGAACTAATCCTAAATGCAGAATCTGCGGAAAATATGATGAAACTATTTCAGAATGTACGGAATTAGCAAAAAAATGAATGTATCCACAGACATAACAAGGTAGCAACATATATGCACTGGAAGAAATGCAAGAAGCACAAAATCGAAACCACTGAGAGATGGTATGAGCGTCAACCAGACACAGTTATCCAAAATAATGATGTAACTATCCTCTGGGATATGCCAATTCAAACTGACAGGAAAATAAAATCAGTCAGACCTGATATCATCACAAAATACAAGGAATTCATGAAATGTATGCATATTGACATAGCAGTACCATCTGAGAGAAACACCACCATGAACATTATCGACAAATTGTCCAAATACCTAGAGATCGAGATTAACAGGACGTGGGGAATGAAGACTGAGACTGTAGAAATAGTAATCAGAGCTCTGGGCCTCGTGAGAAGCGGAATGGATAATTTTACTAACAGTGTCCCAGGTAACATCAACATATAAGTTGCCAGAAGATCCCCCTACTAGGAACATCCCATATACTAAGTAAGGTGCTAGCAATTAAATGATAACTCTCCTATAGGGCCTACGGATCATATGTACAGCTGGCTCTACTGGATACAAAGCAGGAAACAAATAATACAAAAATAATAATAATAATAATAATAATAATAATAATAATAATATCTGTCTATATTTCTGAGATGAGGTATTATGTACACTATTTATATTATTCGGACTATTGTCCTCATCTTTGTCGCCATATTTATTACAACGTAGGACACATGGCACAGTGGATAAAGGCGTTAGTTAGATCCAGTGACAAGACCCAAAGAGTGTGAGTTCAATACCTTGGAGAGGGGAATTAACGGGAGATAACTGATAATTAACATCCATTAGACATGACACGTGGAACTAGAACAGTCTACCCTAGTGAGCGAAATAAAGGGTTCAGTTCGACATTCCAACCACCTGAAGAAGGCCGGAGCGTACAACGACCGAAACGTTGTAATAAATATGGCGAGAAAGATGAGGACAATAGTTCGTATAATAATACTAATAATAATGATAATGATAATAATAGTAATACTCTAGTATAATAATATTCTGTTTCGTTGAATAGCTACTTGTTCCAGTGTCTTTTTCCAACGTCTTTTGAATTCCTATTGCGTCTCTGTCTCATGGCAACCCCCATCTAGAAGAAGGAAAACTCCTAACAACTCGCATGTCGAGGTGCTAATCGTGCCGAGGAGAGAAAGGCCGCTGCGTCATGAGAACGTGAACGATCCCCTACAGGCTTAGGAACCCTGTCTGTAAAAACCGTTACCCAATGTGCCGGGCAACTTTAGGCGGACTTTTGGACCCGTGAGTCACTCGCGGGTACTATATGGAAACTAAAAGTCAAAACAAAACCTTTAGTATGGCTCTTCCAGTGAATAAACAGGGAGTTCGTCCTCCAGGAGGGAACCTACTTGAGGTGGAAGAATCTGTCTCAGGAACAAACTCCTATACAAATAATGGATCTTTAGGTCCCCACAACCGGGATAATCCCAATGGTGGCCCTGCGAATTGGTTTACAAACATTGATTTAAAGAAAGAAAAGGTAAAATGGTCTCGTGAGGAATACAAACTCGTTATGACTGCATTCTATGAAGTCTTGCACAAACCCCAGAAAAACATCACTCGCCAGACATATGACATTTGAGGAGAAAAGGTGGGACAAACATTAATGAAAATAAATTAGCCAATGGAAGAAGGTAGATGCTGAGAAATAACCGATAGACAGATGCTGATATTAAAGGCATAAAAAGAACTGCAATCGGAATAAGCGAATCAACAGAACATGAAAGGGAACCAGAAATGGATATAAAAAGTACTAACATCATACGAACCACAGATCATAATGAAGAAACTGAGATATACACCAATCCTTGTGAAGATAATGATGAAAATTTGGAAAAGTTGGAAAGGCTGTGACCTTAGTCGCTCACAAGCCAGCAATGAAATGATTCCAAAGCACATTGAACCGAATTATATTACAGAAAATAAGAATATTATACAAGAAGCCAAAGAAAAAATCATGAGGCATATAAGTCAGACACAAAATATTGAAATGGAAGAACGAGAACAACTCACAAAATTACGACCAACAAAGCATAACCTCAAAACTATTAAGCTCCACAATGAAACACTGAAATTAATTCTGGTGAAGTAAACCCACATATAAGTCTTAACGAAGCAATATTTGCATCAGCAAATAGCAGAAACTAAAATATTAAACAAATCAAAAAAGAAAGGCAGCCTTACAGACATGAAGATCCACCCTGGAAAAGAAAAGAAAAAGAAAAATAGAGAAAGAAATCGAAGAGAATTATCGATGAAGTGACAAGAGGAACAAATGCAAGGAGTAGAAAAAGGCAGAAGACTCAGAAGAAAATACAAAGTTAGAAATGAAAATGAAGTCTTATCAGCTAAAGAAAAAATAAAGCAAATAATACAACTGAAGATTCAAATAATCAGACGCTATGAAAAAAGATAAAGATTCTACAAACAGAACAAGATCTTTCAAGCCGATGCGAAGAAATTTTACAGAGAAATAGGCAAAAAATTGAAGTCACAAGAGCCAACCACGCCTCCCCCCCCCAACAAATGGAAGAAGTTATGTGGAAAAAATAAAGAACCTAACTGTTATGGGTCCTTACCTATAACTCCAGAATTAACTTTTCCTAACATTATGTATAGTACGCCTCTCAGGAGAGAGAGACGAATCGAGTCGAGCCGATAATAGTTAACTCCAAACCAGACTGACAGTCATACTAACACCTTCCACATCTTGTATTATTATTATTATTATTTCGTGTAATATATCTTCGTTATTTCTACTCTTGTGTTCGTGTTGTTCTTCCTTGGTCCTAACCTGGACCATAACACTAACAAAGAAGCAGATTGATTGACGCAAAAGGTAGAATGGATGAAA